>WOAB01000322.1:1202500-1835293 GCA_027886185.1 Rheum nobile
AAAAGTTTTAACGTTTCCTTCTCAAGACTCTTTACTCTAGCATGCAATTCCTTATTCTTAAAATTTAGATCTTCAACATTAGAATTAAGAATATCACAGTCATCACAAGATAGGGAACAAGAAGCAACATCAAGTTGTCCATTTACCATGTAATTTTCCCTATAAACTTTCTCAATAAAGACTATCAGGGAACGCTTGCTACAACACTTCAATTCATTGTAAATGTCAGAGTTGCTTACATCATCTTCGGAATCAGATGCACACTGTTCCTTAGCCACCAAACACAACTTGGGACATGCCAATGACTCCAGATCAGATTCGGAATCACTTTCCCATATGGCAACAAAGGCTTTCTCCTTTCCTTTGCCTTTTTCCTTCCTAGAAGAGTCATCATCATCCTTCGACTCCTTCTTCTGGGGACAGTCCTTAGCAATGTGCCCCTTTCCTTGACAATTATAGCAAACAATGTTAGGATTCTTCTTAAAAGAATTGCCTTGATCCTTGCGATCCTTGTCTTTCTTGTTGAGGAGGCCCCTCACAGCATTCATGATGAGAGCCACTTCCGGGTCCTTGTCCTCGTTGTCCTTCTTGCCCGCCTTTACTTGCTTCAACGCTTTGGAAACTTTCAAGGACATCGTTCCCTTCTGGGGAATTTCATCTTCATAAGATTTCAGCTTGTTTTCATGAGAAATAAGAGATCCTATGAGGTGCT
Source organism: Rheum nobile (assembly GCA_027886185.1). Lineage (NCBI taxonomy): Eukaryota > Viridiplantae > Streptophyta > Magnoliopsida > Caryophyllales > Polygonaceae > Rheum > Rheum nobile. The sequence continues at coordinate 1,203,213 of WOAB01000322.1, forward strand.
CCAAAGGTAAGGAACTCAGATCCTTGGCTTCTTCAATCGCCGTTACCTTAGGAATCCACTTCTTGGGTAGACTTCGTATCACCTTTCGAACTTGATCTTTAGTGGCGTACACTTTTCCCAAACAAGTTAGCTCATTAACAATAATATTGAAGCGAGCAAACATCTCCTTTTTGGACTCATCCTTTTCCATCTTAAATAGTTCATATTGTTTGACAAGAAGATCTATCTTATTTTTCTTAACCTCAATGGAACCGTCATGAGTCGCACACAACATATCCCACATTTGCTTAGCACTTGTGCAATTTGAAACCCTGCTATACTCACTATCACATAATGCATGGATAAATAGTTTCATTGCCTTGTGGTTCTTAGAGATCACCTTCTTGTCCTCGTCATCCCAATCACCCTTAGATTTGGGAACAGTCTCACCTTTATCATTCTTCATGGAAGGAATGACTGGTCTATCAACAATGATGTCCTAAAGGTCCAACTTCTCACATTTGATAAAGATCTCCATCTTTTTATTCCACCAACTGAATTTCTCTCCTTCAAAGAGAGGAGGACGCGCCATTAAGTAACCTTGATTGTTCCCGTCATGAGTACTCATCTTTTCCTGAAAACTAACACAAATCTAGAGCAACCTTGCTCTGATACCAATTGTTGGATCGAAACCAAGTGTTAATAACAAAGTAAAGTACTGTTCCTATATAGGGAACGATACCTTTGCACAACAGAATAACCTCTACCAACTTGTTGATAAGGAAAAACCTCTACCACTAGGTGTTACCCTAGCAGGATTTCAAAGTCTACTTCTTTTATTGATAAACACGAGCTACTCAAGTCAAGCAAAGATCTAATGTACACTAGATTTCCCTACTAGAATACTCTCTAAGCTTAACAACCCTTAGCACGTATTATCAACTCACAACAAACTCAAAATCACTTAAAAGTTACCTTTTTCACCTCAGAAACTTCCCCTATGAAGCTCCTAAAGATTGTAACTCTCCTTGACGTAGGAATGACTCTGTCGTTCCCTTGAGCCAACAACCATGAAACTCGTCTCTTGAACTCCAAGCTATGTTCTTGCTCTCTAACGGCTACTTAGAAACCTCCAAAGCTCCTAATGTCGTCTCTCTCTCTTGAATGATCCTCTTTCTCTCTTGGAAGCATGTCAAACTAGGTTGATAATGCCTTGTATTTATAGGTCTCCAAGGATGACAAAAATATAATTTATTTATGGTTTAATCTGATACATTATCCCATAAATAACATTATATCTTTCCATCAAACAATATCCTAAAATACCACAAACAAAATCTTCCAACTTGACATTATTTTGTTTCCATAAATAGATCTTATCTCTCCATGATATTTCCGACCCATTATCTGCAATATATAATCTTCACTTTCCTTGTTTGGACGTCTCCTTGTGCCTCAAGCAAACATTCGAAACCCTTGATGCAATATCTTGCGATTTGCCTCTTTGTTGGGAACGGTGACAACTTTCTTTGCTTTGTTTTCCTTGTTCCATGTAATCTCCATTCCTTCTCTTCTTCTTAAGCTCTGATGCTCTTTTTTCCATTGTTCCCTAAGATGACTATCCATTGGTCACAATCATTGTTCTTTGGAACTTCTCTAAATAGCTCCCATGCTTTCTATTGTTCCTTGAAACAATACTTAAGAACAAACCATCAAATATATGGTGTTTATCATTATTAAAACACCGATTCTCTGTAATAACCGAGGGGTTGACTTCTTGCAGGCTTCAGTTGCCGACGTCGAGCTCCGTGAGCTCAATTTGTACGAACCAGATGGCTGCATTAAGGGCAAGCTGGTGCCCAAGAGGGAGCAGGGTGTTCTTTGTGTTCAGGTCTACGATCATCTTTCTTTCCCACTACGGTTTTGTCGTCTATATATATTTTAGCAATATTAGAGTTGACTCATATCAGATTAAAGAGATTGAATGGTAATCCCCCACATTTTTAAAGGTATTATAGGCATTGTGTCCTTTGCTAATATACCCGTTTTTTTCTCTATATACTTCATTATATTGATCGTTTAAAAGAGTAGTCACTATATTATATTTTTTTAGTTTTAATAATATCACATACGAATATTTAGTCTCTTTTTCCATCATATTCTCCATAATTTGTTTTTAAAAATTTAAGGCTTAATATTTTCTCTTAGTTTAAATGAATTAACTTAATTGCTTTTTATTGTCCGAGGTAAGAGATTACAGGTGTCCCTCAACAGTGACGGACCCAGGAATTATTGAAAGAGGGGGCGAGATTACTTAACATAACTCAAAATATGTGTCGCTGAATATATATTAGTAATTACAAAAATCGCGACAAAAGAGTTCATTACAAGAAATTGAAAATAATTAAGTCATGACACCACTCTCGACTCTTCAAACGGAAAAGGGGGTAAATCCATCTCGCGAGTTCTCATATTCTGGAAATGTTGAATGATAACTTCGTTGTCAATGCTTTTGAAAACATCTCTCTCCACATAACACACAAGAGAATCAGTGAGAAAATCGTCATCCATCTTGTTACGCAAATCGGTCTTGATGATATTCATTGCAGAGAATACCCTTTCATAGTAGAAGTCGCAACATGTAACACTAAAACCAACTCAATAAGACGATATACCAAGTGAAACGCGTTGTGAATTCCTCACCTAATACTTCCTTTCTCAAAGCCACCTTTCTTGTCAAACTTTGTCTTTGATCATTGAAAGCAAAGAACAATGTTCGAGCATCATTATGTACACTACCATGAGCTCTCACATGTTCTTTAAATTTATCACAAGCCTTCTTCCAATTACGAAATCCTGTTGTCACAAATACACCATCTCCAAACGTTCTTCCTTCACCCGCTTTGAAAAGATAACACCAAAAGCAAAATGCGGCATCTTTAGAAACACTATATTCCAACCACTCCCATCTCTTGAACCACTCAACTTGAAAACACCTCAAAGTTTTACCAAACTTACTCCATACAAAATCATGACAACGAGGTTGACAAGGACTCTTAATCACATAATCCCTCCTAACACCGTCTCTAATCCGAGGATCATAATTGTTGATATGTTTTCTCAATCCCGGATCACTAATCACATCATCTTCACATACTCGAGCTCTTTTAGGGCTCGATCCACCAACATTAGCATGACTATCAATATTTGGATGCTCATGACATGTATTTGGAGGCTCGATAGTTGGAATTGTTGATTTCTTACTTTGAATAACAAATTTGTCCATAATCCTAATAAAAAAGAAAGCAACTTCACATTTGGTCTTCGACCAATTTTCAATTCAAACAAAATCAATCTTAAATTACAATTTTCAATAAAATTCAACCAACAAGACAAGTAGATATAGATAGGAAACAAATCTAAATACCTAAACAAAATCAATTGAGTTCAAATTCAACAAAAATAATTTAACGAAAATCTATTCAAACCCTAAAAACATTAAAGGGGAGGGGGGGAGGGGGAGCAACTGAGCAACTTACAGACTATAGTCGACGGTCGGGGTCCGGGGATGGTGGAGGGAGGTTGCGGGTGGAGAGTCGTCGTCGTGGGAGGCAGTGGCGGCGAGTGGCCGAGCCCGAGTACAGCGCAACATCAGCTAGCAAGGACTCCAGCCTCCAGGGAAGCTTCAAAATTTTGGCACTCCAGAAAAGGGGGAAAGACAAAGCGGGATTTCATTGTTTTTTTTTTTAAATTTAAAAAAAAAAAACTGAAATGAAGTGTTTATTTTTTTAACAAAATGACGTCGTTTGGCATGGGACCAAAACGACGTCAATTTGGCACCATTTTAAATTAAAAAAAAGGCAACAACGTCTTCAACCTCGATCGCCTTCCTCACCTCAGCACCGCAACCCCCATTTCCAGCAGCCTGCAGGGGCTTCAATGACAACTCGCCACCGGCTCTTCCCTAATCTCGGCGGTTTCCGGGGGCTAAGCGGGGGCGACCGCCCACTCAAGCCCCACTTGGGTCCGCCACTGCCCCTCAAGTCATAGGGATCACTAGCACAATTCCCGTGTCAAGCACGTCATATGTTGAATAGAATATATTATTAATTATTGAAATTAATCTATATATTTTTAAAAACAAATCTAGATAATATTGATATCAAAATCAGATTCAGATCATAATTTCTTGTTTCAATTATCCATATAATTAGAATATTTTGGATTTGTAATCTTTGTGATTAACTTGTAATCTTTGTGCTTGATTTGTATTTAAATTAGGAAATTTTGGATAATTTTTTATTGATTTATAATTAAATTTATTTTAAAAAAGTAAAAAAATGATAAAATGATATGTGACGATTTTAATGAGGGAGTGTCATGTGACGTAATTAGATTATAGTTTAGTGTATATATAGGAGATTGTTTTGAACAAATGAGTTTTAAAAGAGTTTAGTTTGGAAAATAATCTATATATATAGCTGAATAAATTTTAACCGTTAATGATTAAGGTATCTTATTCTTTGCACATCAAATATCTATAACTATTATTTTATTTAACAAGGTTTACTTTCGATACTATCAATATATACAAGTATAACTCATAAGCAATTAAGTCCCATTATAAAAGAAATCTATAAACATATAAAGTAGACGGAATGCCTACTTAATGCCCCAAATTTATTGTAAAGCAACTAGGAAATCAATAGTGAAAAAAAGGCCGGGAAACTGCTGAGTGTTGGGCCCATATTTTCGAACGGCCCGTTCCCTATGAGGAAAGGCCCAAAATCACTGAGCTGCGCTTTGAAATTAAATTGTAGAATTCCACCGGTCGTGCCACTTAATGCCCCAAATTTATTGTAAAGCTGCTAGAAAATCAGTAGTGAAACAAAGGCCGGGAAACTGCTGAGTGTTGGGCCCATATTTTCGAACGGCCCGTTCCGTATGAGGAAAGGCCCTAAATCACTAAGCCGCGCTTTGAAATTAAATTGTAGAATTCCACCGGTCATGCTTTGGCAATTCAACATTCATAAAGGTTAGCCATTAAAAAGGCCGTTAAGGGTATTTAACTCTTTGATATTGGCCCAACTTAATGCTAAAATTGCAGCCATTAAAAAGGGCATTAAGTGTATTTAGCTCTATGATATTGGCCCAGCTTAATGCTATGTCACCCGTAAAAACACCTAACCTCTTAGCCTTGAACACTGCCTGTGGTAAAACGCTTGTTCAACACAGTAAATGTGACGAGGCCTAAGGTCGTTATGCCAAATCAAAGTAACCTCAACTTCCAAACTAGAATAGTGAGTAAGCAAGGGTAAAAATCCCAAGAGAATCACATGCGTCTATTTTCTTGTGAACAATCAAATACCAATCGAACAGTGTAACAAAAAGGGGGTTTTGAGGTTTGGTTTGCTAAAATCTATGGATAAATCAAATAAAGGAAAAATGCTCCTCCTAACAACTATCCACAATCACTGAATATGGTTGATCATAGATTATCTCGAGTTCTTCTTCCTTCCTATGGTTGTTCCTGTCCCGATCTTATGTAGATTCAAAGGGAAACCTTCTACTAAGAACCCTTACCAATGAATAACCCTAGTACCACTAAAAGTTCAACCCAAAAGCAGCAATGCATATAAGAATTAACCAGGATACACAGAACGCTCGCTCAGATGCATTTACCATGTAATTATCTCTCCCTACAATAGAACAATTTCAACCAGAGCATGTAAATTGTAGTTGCTACAGCAGAATAGGACGTTAGCCCAACAGTTTCCTAATCCTAGCAATATGAAAATCACCAATAACAACTAGTTGCGCGGGCTAGTGCAATCAATGAAATCCAATGGAACAGACTTAGAAGAGATAATACAAACCAATAGGAACTCGAACACGAAAGATAATCTCACAACCAAAATCCAATGAATGCTTCAATTGTTAGGCGGAACCAAGAAGGTTAGTTCCTCCTCATGTTCTTCATAAAACTCTGAATCAAATGAAATAATTGAACAACGTAGTAATTCTCCCAACTAAAACTTGATTCCAAAAAACCTAAAAACTAAGAGAGTATATATATGTGGGCTTAACAAATGACCTAGCCCACTGAAAATAGAAACAGAATAAATAAACTGAAAATAAAGAAAAACAGATAAGATAGGTTCGGGAAATCCGAAATAACTCTGCCGTGCTGACCCGCAATCGCGGGTGATGGACCTTGATCGCGGGCCACATAGTTCCGTGCTTCTTGCTCTCCTCCGTACCTGCAGAAGTGTCTCGAATGCCTCGAAGTCCCGCGATCGCGGCAACCTCACCCGCGATCGCGGTTAATGCTCGACCTGCTGCACCAGCATTCTCCTCTTCTATTCTTCCATAGGCTCTCTCGTGGCTGCTTCTTCTTCAATGTCTCCAACAATCTTCAAGTAAGCTCAAAACATCTCCAAAACACCAAGACTTCGCCTCCATACTCCATGCACAAGAATGTGTCTAAAACTACCCAAATGACACCAATAAATCCTCTAATGACTCTTAGTTAAGCTCTACAAAGTATTGCTTATCAAACTCCCCCACACTTAGACCTTTTCTCGTCCTCGAGCAAACTAAGAGAAAGTCTACTCCTCCAATGCAGCACCCAAGGTCTCAGGAAGTGCGTCCTCCTACTAAGAGTCACCTAACCCATGTCAAGCTCCTGGCGTCAATCCACCATCATACACATTCTCAATCAACAAGCAAAAGGGGCAAGCAGAGTACTTCCCCTAAGCCTAACCCGGACATCCAATAGTGTGAGTAGCCTCTAATCCTAGCCTTCATCTATGACTCCTTATGCCTCCCAGAGTGACCTACCCGACAATCCTTCTTTGTCTCCTCTTCTTATGTCGCCCCTCCAGGTAAAATGAGATCCTAAAATCACTCCTCTTCTTTTCACTCATTTTGCCTAGGAGCCCTTTCGGGTTTTCATCCTAGCCACTCGTATTTTTCTCATAGATGTGCTCACAAAGCTCACGTCACTCAGACACCTTTTTACCCCAGCCTATCGCTGGTCCGGGTCACCTGCTTTTTACCCAAGCCGCCCTTTCTGGTTTTCAGCTTGTCCCAGGATTTTCAGAGATTTTTTTCTTCCAATGAAAATACTGAAATTCGAAAATACTGAATCAAATATGCTGAAACAAATGCAAAAACTGAATACAAAGATAGAAAGTGAATATAGACTCCTCTCCCACACTTAAAAGATCACATTGTCCTCAATGTAGAAAAGACAGAGAAAAGAAATTGGGGGGGGGGGGGGGGGGGAAGAGCTACACTCACTTTGGGGGTATGGAAGGTCCCGCTGGACCATGTCCCTTGAAGAACTCCTCCTGTCTGTGGCGTAGAAGGGCCACTTGTCCCTCAATATCATCAAAGCGCGTTACCGAATACTAGTGCAAGCGGTCCAAGTCCAGCGCAATTGCATTCACGACTGCTGCCGTGGTGGTCTGCTGGTTGTAGATCTCCGCCTGCCTGGCCGCAAGGCGATCTAGGCGGTCCAGCATTTGGCTGAGTGAACCAGACGATGGAGCCTCCTTTCGCGCGGGTGGTCGGGCAGGTGCTTCTCGTGCGTCGGGTTCATCCGAAGGTAGGGCAAAATCTTTTGCTGCTGGACCAAAGGGTATTGGTCGCGGCAGTTTCATCCTGTGGTCCCCTACTGCATGTGATAACCAAACGAATCCGTCTCTACGATCACCATAGATGAGTCTGGACTTCCTCAATTGGTCAAGGTTGTAGATGAAGGAACCAGGGACCGGCTCTAGTGTAGTCTCTTCGGGATCAAAGTACTTCAAAGCGATGAGGGTGATCATACCCCCAAAACCAATTCTTCCTGTGGCCTTCTTTTGCGTCTTCTGGACAAAATACATGAAAATATCTGCCCAGTCCAGAACGGCCTCACTCTCTGGGGTGAGACACCATAGGATCGCCAAGTCGACACATGAGATCTTGTTCACCTCCCCTTGACCCAAGAATGCAAGTGCAAGCACTTTGTGGATCAAACGTAGGCAAGGGTGGGTGATCTTGTAGTTGTATTCTCCTCTAGTGTCGAACTCTGCCCCTGTAGCTTGCAGCCAGAAGTTTAAGTGTTTGTCATTAGTGGACTCCCACCCAGGTGTAGGTTGGGCAGACACACCAAAAAGCTCTCTGAGTTCTTCCTTGGTTAGGGTATGCTTCTTGTCCCGCAACTGGAAGGAGAACGCCTTGCCCTTGTCCTGTGGTTCGAAAGTAGCAACGAATTCATAGACTAGAGAGTCATACGTTGGTACCTTCTTCCACAGGAATCCTTCCAGTCCGCCATGATCGAGGAGTTGCTTGGTGCAGTCTCAAAGTTGGAGAACTGTTAGGGCTGCCACATCGAAGAACTTTGTTGGGATCACTTGCTTCCTCTGTAGATCCTTCCAGATCTTGATCTGCGGTTTGGACATCTTCCGGGGCATGGGTTGGGCCATGGTTACTGCTCTGTTCGGCGAGGGCAGGGTTCGGTATTGGGTAGGCCGTGATCGCGGGGCTCAGGGCGCGGTGTAGGGACCCGTCCAACGAGACCTGAGCTTTCCTGGAAACAGCTTCAGACGTGATGTAAAAAAGAGGACCTTGTCGCCAGCCTTGAACTCTTTCCGTTTCCGGAGAATGTGCTTATCATGCCACGCCTTTGTCTTTTCTTTGTAGATGACTGCATTGTCGTATGATTCCAGGCGTAACTCTTCTAATTCCTGCAGTTGAAGTTTCCGGAATGCTCCCACCTCATCAAGTTTCATATTGCAATTTCTCACAGCCCAGTGGGCCTTATGCTCTAGCTCCACAGGGAGATGACATGCCTTTCCGAACACCAATCTGTATGGAGACATTCCAATGGGTGTTTTGTAGGCTGTGCGATAGGCCCATAGAGCATCGTCCAGCCTCAAGCTCCAATCCTTTCAGTTCGGCGAGACTGTCTTCTCTAGGATGGTCTTTATCTCTCTGTTTGATATTTCTGCTTGGCCATTTGTCTGGGGGTGATATGCTGTCGAGATCTTCTGCGTGACATGGTACCTTCTGAGTAGTGCACTGACTGTCTTGTTGTAGAAATGAGTACCCCTGTCACTGATGAGTGCCCGTGGGATTCCAAAGCGGGCAAAGATGTTCTCCTTGAGGAATTTAGCCACAACTTTAGAATCATCTGTCCTGGTGGCCTTCGCTTCTACCCATTTTGAGACGTAGTCTACGGCCAGCAGTATGTACATGTTTCCGAAAGAACTGGGGAATGGACCCATGAAGTCAATTCCCCAGACGTCAAAGATCTCGCAGAAGATCACGGGTGACTGTGGCATCTCATTTCTTCTGGATATGTTTCCCATGCGCTGACATCTATCGCAAGCCTTGCAGAAGGTGTGTGCGTCGCGGAATATGTGGGGCCAGAAGAAACCGGACTCTAACACCTTCCGGGCTGTTTTATGGGGCCCGAAGTGTCCGCCACAGGCATGAGAGTGGCAGAACTCTAGGACTGAGCGCATTTCATCATTTGGCAGGCATCTGCAAATTACTTGGTCGGCACAATGCTTCCACAGGTATGGGTCATCCCAGACAAAATGTTTAGCCTCGCTGCACAGCTTATCCCTTTGAGCTTTTGTAAGGTGTGGGGGGAATTCACCCTGGTGAGAAAATTGACTATGTTGGCATACTAGGGTTTAGGTTCATTCAACGCCCACACGGTTTCCTCGAGCTGAAATGGGGAGCCGCGATCGCGGTCATCACCCCGCGATTGCGGTTCCTTCTCGACCAAGTTTATGCTGCAGACGGATTCATGCTTCGAAAACGGCGCCCCGCGATCGCGGTCATCACCCCGCGATCGCGGTTTCACTTCGACCTGGACGCTGAATAGCGTGTCATCTGGAAACTCACCCCGGATGGGTGCTTGATATTCGGACTTGTCCTCGCCCTGCACCAATCGACTTAGATGATCAACGACTAGATTTTCCGCTCCTTTCTTGTCTTTAATCTCTACATCAAATTCGCTGAGTAGGAGAATCCATCGAATCAGTCGGGGTTTGGCCTCCTTCTTCGCCATGAGATAACGAAGTGCAGCATGATCGGTGTAGATAATCACTTTAGTTCCGAGGAGGTACGGTCTGAATTTCTCCAGTGCAAACACCACGGCCAAAAACTCCTTTTCCGTGGTGGAGTAGTTCCTCTGTGCTCCGTTGAGGGTCATGGATGCGTAATGGATGACATGAAAGGCTCTCCCCTCCTTCTGTCCCAGAACTGCACCGACCGCATAGTCACTTGCATCGCACATGATCTCAAACGGTCGCGTCCAGTCTGGCGCTTGGATGATTGGTGCACTGGTGAGGCGGGTCTTCAGCTCGTCAAATGCCTTCTTGCATTCCTCATTGCAAACAAAGTACACATCCTTCTTCAGCAGCTCGCACAAAGGCGCTGAGACCTTGGAGAAGTCCTTGATGAACCTGCGATAGAATCCTGCATGGCCTAAAAAGGACCTCACTTCACGCACGTTAGTAGGATAAGGCAGAGATTGAATGACATCAACCTTTGCCTTATCGACCTCAATACCCTTTGCGGAGACAATATGACCTAAAACAATTCCCTGTTCTACCATGAAATGGCATTTTTCCGAATTAAGACATAAATTGGTTTCCACACATCTCTGTAGAACCCGTGAAAGGTGATCTAGGCATAGGTCAAAACTGTCTCCGTGCACTGTGAAGTCATCCATAAAAACCTCAATAAAGTCCTCGACAAATTCAGAAAAAATACTTACCATACACCGTTGAAATGTGCCGGGTGCATTACATAGGCCAAATGGCATTCTGTGGTATGCAAATGTGCCAAATGGACAGGTAAATGTGGTCTTCTCCTGGTCTTCTGGTGCAATGGGGACTTGAAAGTACCCTGAATATCCATCTAGGATCCTTTCTGGTTACCGCATTTAGCTTGCGGTAGTCTATGCACACCCTCCACCCAGTCTGTGTTCTGGTGGGGACTAGCTCGCCGTCCTTGTTTTCTACTACCGTGATCCCGCCTTTCTTTGGCACCACCTGAGTGGGGCTCACCCATTTGTTGCCGGAGATGGGGTAGATTATTCCAGCTTGTAGGAGTTTTAACACCTCCTTCTTCACTACCTCCATCATTGGTGGATTGAGTCTTCTTTGGGGTTGCCTGGATGGCTTTGCTTCCCCTTCAAGGAGGATCCTGTGCATGCATGTGGATGGACTGAGCCCTTTAATGTCTGCAATGGTCCATCCCAGGGCTATCTTGTGCACCTTGAGTACCTTGACCAGCTTGTCCTCCTGCTCCTTGGAGAGTTTGTTTGAGATGATGACTGGTAGTGTGTCATTCTCTCCAAGGAATGCGTACTTGAGGTGGTCTGGTAGTTGCTTGAGTTCGACCGGGGGTGCCTGCACAATAGAAGGAAGCAGCTTTTCACTGGGTACAGTTAGTGGAATGGGGCCATCGCTCCATCTGCTATGGGCGGGGTTATCCCCAAATGTGTCCATGTCTGCTACCTTCTCCTGCATGTTAGTAGATACTGAAATTTCCGCACAAGGACTAACTATCTCATTCTCCAAATCAGCATATAGTTCCCTTAAATAAGAATTATCAAAAACATCTTGAGCAATAGGATCAATCACATCAATAGCACATAGAGAATGTTCGTCATTGGGGTGCTTCATAGCTTCGTTAATGTTGAATTCTATCTCGTCCCCTTCGAATTCCATAGTGAGTGTCCCAGTACTCACATCAATTTTAGTACATGCAGTTTTCAAGAAAGGTCTTCCTAGTAGAATAGGGGCTCCATGAGGATCATCATCCATGTCAAGTACATAGAAATCAGCTGGGAAAATTAACCTGTCTACCATAACTAAGACGTCTTCTACCACACCTCTAGGGTAGACATTAGACTTATCCGCTAATTGCACTACTATCCCAGTTTCTTGAAGTGGTCCTAACCCCATGGTTTTGTATATAGAATAAGGTAACACATTAATGGAGGCGCCTAGATCTAGCATAGCTTTTTCTACATGGGTGGTACCGATTGTACAAGGGACAGTAAACATACCAGGGTCACCACATTTGGGTGGCATTCGCTGCTGAAACACTCCAGAAATTCTCTCACTGACCTGGATCTTTTGATGTCCCTTCAACTTTTGCCTTCTTTTGTCTATACACAGCTCTTTCAGGAATTTGGCATAGCTGGGTACGGACTCCACCAGTTTCAGGAGAGGAATATTCACCTCGCATTTGCTGAAGACGTCAAAGATCTCCTGATTGGTTTTTGGTCTTCTCTTCTCCCTCAATGCCTCAGGAAAGGGTGTCGGTGGCTTTTCAGGGTTGAGCGGGGGAAGTTTTGGCTGGATATAATCTGTGTAGTTGTCCGTAGTCGAGCCGCGATCGCGGTTCTCACCCCGCGGTCGCGGTTCTCTGCTGACAGGTTCTGGTTCCATATCCGACGCCCCGCGATCGCGGTTTTCGACCCGCGATCGCGGTTCCTCTACGACTTCCCTTGTTTTTTTCGTGAAATAACCGTGATCGCGGTTTTCAGCCCGCGATCGCGGTTCTTCCCAACGTTCACCTCTTGTTGGTTCTTTATCCCTTCCCACAGCATAAGGGTCACTTAGCTTCTTTCTACTTCTCAATTTGATTGCATTGGCTTCAAGTTGGTCTTCGCAGTACTCGCTTGGGGACTCCGTTATTGCAAGTGTACTAGGCATCAGCTATCCCAGTGATGCACTCAATTGTAATATAGATTGCTGAGAGTCCTGGTGCAAAGTGTAATTTTGTTGGGTGAGCTGAGAGAATCCCTCTTTCATTGCTAGTGCATTGTTTGCACCAGCTTGAATCATTGCTTGTGTATTATTTTCACTTGCTTGAATCATTGCTTGTGTGAGTGCTTGAAGCGTTTGGGTGAGAGCTAGGAGTGTACTCTCACCGGCTAATGGTTGTGTTTGTTGAGGCTGGACTTCTGTGATGTTCACTTCTTGTACAGCATGCACTCTTGCTCTGGGAGTGTCTGTGGTGCTTGCCTTACTCCTTGAGCGGTATTGCCTTGAACTCTCAGAGAGCTCGGAGAAGACCTCAAAGGCTTCCATGGGGGTTTTGTTCAAGATGTTTCCCCCACAGGTAGCATTCACCAACCTACGGTCTTCCTCTAGCAATCCTCCAAACAAATACAGTACCAGATCCTGGTCTACGTAACCATGAAATAGGCAGTTGATTACTAGCCTCCTGAATCTCTCATAATAGTCATACAACTGCTCGCCCTGAAACTGTTCAATGTCACTGATGATTCTTTTCAGGCTATTGAGCTTGGTTGTAGGAATTTTTTTTTCCAGGAAAGCTTGCTTCATTTTTTCCCACGTGGCTATGCTGCCCGGGGCCAAGTAATAGAACCATTCCTTTGCTGCATCCTTTAGAGAGAAGGGAAAGGCTCTCAGTTTGATTTGATCTTCAGTAACTCCCCGGGGTTGCATACTATTACAAACAATATCGAATTCCTGGAGGTGTTTGTTCGGATTTTCCTCATCGGTTCCTCTGAAGTGAGGCAATAAACTGATCAAACCCGATTTGAGTTCAAAGTTCACGCCCTCTTGGATTTCCGGGAATTGAACAGCTAGATGTTGCTGCTCTTGATATTGCGCTGTCAATTGCCTCAGTGTTCGGTTTTCTTGTGCCATAGCTGAATTCTTTCACCGAACTACTAAACTGTGAATCACACTTTACAAAACAAAGGTTAGTAACGTAAGAGGGAACCGTAAGATAGGTTCCCTACAAGATCAATATTTAATCAATTCAAAAGAAAACAGACAATGATTCCCCGGCAACGGCGCCAAATTTGACGAGGCCTAAGGTCGTTATGCCAAATCAAAGTAATCTCAACTTCCAAACTAGAATAGTGAGTAAGCAAGGGTCGAAATCCCAAGAGAATCACAGGCGTCTATTTTCTTGTGAACAATCAAATACCAATCGAACAGTGTAACAAAAAGGGGGTTTTGAGGTTTGGTTTGCTAAAATCTATGGATAAATCAAATAAAGGAAAAATGCTCCTCCTAACAAATATCCACAATCACTGAATATGGTTGATCATAGATTATCTCGAGTTCTTCTTCCTTCCTATGGTTGTTCCTGTCCCGATCTTATGTAGATTCAAAGGGAAACCTTCCACTAAGAACCCTTACCAATGAATAACCCTAGTACCACTAAAAGTTCAACCCAAAGGCAGTAATGCATATAAGAATTAACCAGGATACACATAACGCTCGCTCAGATGCATTTACCATGTAATTATCTCTCCCTACAATAGAACAATTTCAACCAGAGCATGTAAATTGTAATTGCTACAGCAGAATAGGACGTTAGTCCAACAGTTTCCTAATCCTAGCAATATGAAAATCACCAATAACAACTAGTTACGCGGGCTAGTGCAATCAATGAAATCCAATGGAATAGGCTTAGAAGAGATAATACAAACCAATAGGAACTCGAACACGAAAGATAATCTCACAACCAAAATCCAATGAATGCTTCAATTGTTAGGCGGAACCAAGAAGGTTAGTTCCTCCTCATGTTCTTCATAAAACTCTGAATCAAATGAAATAATTGAACAACGTAGTAATTCTCCCAACTAAAACTTGATTCCAAAAAACCTAAAAACTAAGAGAGTATATATATGTGGGCTTAACAAATGACCTAGCCCACTGAAAATAGAAAGCGGAATAAATAAACTGAAAATAAAGAAAAACATATAAGATAGGTTCGGGAAATCCGAAATAACTCTGCCGTGCTGATCCGCGATCGCGGGTGATGGACCTTGATCGCGGGCCACGTAGTTCCGTGCTTCTTGCTCTCCTCCGTACCTGCAGAAGTGTCTCGAATGCCATGAAGTCCCGCGATCGCGGCAACCTCACCCGCGATCGCAGTTAATGCTCGACCTGCTGCACCAACATTCTCCTCTTCTATTCTTCCATAGGCTCTCTCGTGGCTGCTTCTTCTTCAATGTCTCCAACAATCTTCAAGTAAGCTCAAAACATCTCCAAAACACCAAGACTTTGCCTCCATACTCCATGCACAAGAATGTGTCTAAAACTACCCAAATGACACCAATAAATCCTCTAATGACTCTTAGTTAAGCTCTACAAAGTAGTGCTTATCAAAATGTCATAATAAAGTAGACGGAATGCCTACTTAATGCCCCAAATTTATTGTAAAGAAGCTAGGAAATCAGTAGTGAAACAAAGCCAGGAAACTGTTGAGTATTGGGCCCATATTTTCGAACGGCCCGTTCCCTATGAGGAAAGGCCCAAAATCACTGAGCTGCGCTTTGAAATTAAATTGTAGAATTCCACCGGTCGTGCCACTTAATTCCCCAAATTTATTGTGAAGCGGCTAGGAAATCAGTAGTGAAACAAAGGTCGGGAAACTGCTGAGTGTTGGGCCCATATTTTCGAACGGCCCGTTCCGTATGAGGAAAGGCCCTAAATCACTGAGCTGCGCTTTGAAATTAAATTGTAGAATTCCACCGGTCATGCTTTGGCAATTCAACATTCATAAAGGTTAGCCATTAAAAGGCCGTTAAGGGTATTTAACTCTCTGATATTGGCCCAACTTAATGCTAAAATTGCAGCCATTAAAAAGGCCGTTAAGTGTATTTATCTCTCTGATATTGGCCCAGCTTAATGCTATGTCACCCGTAAAAACGCCCAACCTCTTAGCCTTGAACACTACATGTGGTAAAACGCTTGTTCAACACAGTAAATGTTATAATAAAGTAGACGGAATGCCTACTTAATGCCCCAAATTTATTGTAAAGCAGCTAGGAAATCAGTAGTGAAACAAAGGTCGGGAAACTGCTGAGTATTGGGCCCAAATTTTCGAACGGCCCATTCCCTATGAAGAAAGGCCCAAAATCACTAAGCTGTGCTTTGAAATTAAATTGTAGAATTCCACCGGTCGTGCCACTTAATGCCCCAAATTTATTGTAAAGCGGCTAGGAAATCAGTAGTGAAACAAAGGTCGGGAAACTGCTGAGTGTTGGGCCCATATTTTTGAACGGCCCGTTCCGTATGAGGAAAGGCCCTAAATCACTGAGCTGCGCTTTGAAATTAAATTGTAGAATTCCACCGATCGTGCTTTGGCAATTCAACATTCATAAAGGTTAGCCATTAAAAAGGCCGTTAAGGGTATTTAACTCTCTGATATTGGCCCAACTTAATGCTAAAATTGCAGTCATTAAAAAGGGCATTAAGTGTATTTAGCTCTATGATATTGGCCCAGCTTAATGTTATGTCACCCGTAAAAACACCTAACCTCTTAGCCTTGAACACTGCCTGTGGTAAAACGCTTGTTCAACACAGTAAATGTGACGAGGCCTAAGGTCGTTATGCCAAATCAAAGTAACCTCAACTTCCAAACTAGAATAGTGAGTAAGCAAGGGTCGAAATCCCAAGAGAATCACAGACGTCTATATGTTTCCTGCTTATACCTTTAGGGAAATGTCATTCACTACACAATAAAAAGCAATGTTGCTCATTGTTTCATAAACAAACTAGAAGAGGGGTTTGTGTACAACATAAAAGGCTTTAATGTGCTGCCTAATAAGAAAGATTTTTCTATTGTCAGAAATAACAATAACATGATTGAACTTCATGGAGGTTCTATTGTCAAGAAAATACAGCATGCGAATCAAGGGTTTCCTCTATACCCTTTTGATACTACTGAAAGTGAAGAGATACGGGTGTTTGAGACTAATAATCTAATTGGTAAATGATTTTGTGGCCTTTTGTTTATTTTTCCATAAGCTAATATGCACACCACTAGTGAGTCAAGTTCTTTGTGTAGAGGTTATTGGGTATGTCACAAGTGTAGGGTTGCAAAGGACAATGGGGACACCCACTAAGCAAATGGGAGTATAAAAAACCCTTGATTCCCATCTGCAATCGAACACGTAAACCTGCTTCTACCCATTACGCTTTCCTCCAATATGTATATCCCGTCGAATTCAAGTCTTACCCTAAGTGCTATTGATTTTCTGCGTTAAACAAGTTTCAAACATGTATGTGTAATGTCCATGGTAGGGGTGAAAACATAAGAGTTACATTGTGGGACAAGCTAGGAGATGAGCTGCTGGAAAGGAAACCTACACAAGGAGGCCTATACCCTATCATATTGGTTGCTATGCATGTGAAGGAATTCAAACGTAATAGGGAGTATCATACGTTTGTACTTTACCTAACGTAATAATGCATCACATTTTGTTGGTTGATGTTGCTATGCGCTTCCTGCAGATGAGGTCTACATATCAAGCACTCCATCCACAATGAGTTATGATTCCAAAGACATCCCCCAGTTGATTGAGTTTATGAACCACAATCTGTAATTATGCAATCACAATATTACTACCTCATATATTACCATAATTGTAAGCGTCCCATTGTCATAAAGTACTACTTACCTTCCTTCCATGCGTATTACCATGTGTAGAGATGACGTTGTCCTGAATGGACTTCCTGTAAATCAAGGTCCATCAACAATGAATATGACTATTCTGGAGATGCTTCATTGGTATAGAGAGAAAAAAGGGTACTTCTCATTACTGTACTCATGAATTGCCTAAATTCAATAAGTTGGACAGGTAGAATTTTATACTCCACCACGATTGCATATTTGCTTGCAGG
The DNA here is from genome assembly GCA_027886185.1 of Rheum nobile. NCBI lineage: Eukaryota > Viridiplantae > Streptophyta > Magnoliopsida > Caryophyllales > Polygonaceae > Rheum > Rheum nobile. Next base: position 1,220,879 of record WOAB01000322.1, read on the forward strand.
ATGCGGTATTTCACTGTGAAGTCAGAATTTTAGAAATCACAACCCAAACACCATGGTACTACTTTGCCTGCACAACTGGAAAATGCAAGAAAGTTGTGACTCGGCGCTCTGGGAATTTTTACTACACTTCATGTAAAATGCCAGATAGCTTCCCAAAGGCTAGGTATTTATGAAAACCACTATGTTAGCCTCTATGCATACCTAATCGTATAGTTTTAACATGTTTTCACCACATTTATACATTCTATAATAGATTTAAGCTACGCCTAAATGTTGAGGATTCTACAGTGGCAACTACAGTCACCCTGTTTGATTACACATCTGAGAAATTGGTTGATGCAACCGCTGACTCTTTGTTAAAAAATGTAAGGCAATTTGTTCCCACTGTTCTATTTTAATTTTCCCAATCCAATCTTTCATGAAATTAAGCTTCTTTACAATACTAACCCTCACCCATTATGAATTAGCATGATGATAGCGATGACAATGTTTTGCCTAATGGGTTAGCCAACATCATCAACACTTTACATACATTGGAGATCAAGTCACATACTTACTATTCCATTGGTACCGAGAGCTTCACATGCACAAATATTCTTCCTGCAATTACCACATCGTTAGAGGTAAATCCATCTTTTAGGCTATACATTGTGATTTTCGCTACGCATGTGCAAGACATATTGTTGAATTCCTTAGGTTTTGATTGTAACAAACACTCAACTAATATGTGTACCAAGTGTTTCAGGGACAAGGAAAGTTATCCCAGGGAGCTTTGCAACAAAGGATCTCAGAGGGAACAAAGTCCTGTCAAGTGCTTTGTTACCTCTCAAGGAACTGAAGTGACGGACCAGATCAAGGCTGCAAAAGGAAAGAAGAAATCCAGCGTGTTGAATTAAGGAAACAAATCAAGAAGCACACGCGGTAAAGGATGAAGACTTCGGCTCCAAGGATCAAGCCGGATTGCGCGAAGATATGGAGAGAGAAGAAAAGCCCGATTTATGTTATCCTAGGAATCTTTCCTTAGATAAGAAATTGGAGAGAGAAGTTTGATATCCTTTCCGATTAGATTAATTAAGGAATTCCTTCCTTAATCATAATGATCGGTTAGGATATTACTCTTCACATAAAAAATCCTATCTTCCAGTAATCCGTTTTTAGAATAATCTTATCTTGTTTGATTAGGGTTTAGCCGAAGTTGTATTTAGGTGAAATGAGGATTCATTTCTAACTACGACAAAGAACGACGAAAAAGGAGAAAAAGAGAAAACAAAGAGAGTGAAGTGTGTGTGAGTCTTTGAGGGTTGAGTTCGGATTCATCGTTGTAGAAGAGGCTTCAAGTCTAGCTGGTTGTTTAGAGGTCGAAGTCCAGGATACAAGTGTAATCGAACAAGAAATCAATAAGACAAGTATACGCTTCAAAATCCTCTCAAGCGGAAGCTTGAAGGTAGTGGTTTTTCCTTGAGAAGCTAGTTTTGCTAATCAGGGTTTCCACTATACATCGTGAGTTCGTTCGTTATCTTTCTTGCTGTTTTTAATCCGATGTGCCTTCTGTGGGAACAAAGCCTTTGTTCCCTCAGACGTAACTCTAATGATCCAACACATATTACTGAAATCAAAGTGTGAGACTAAATCATACATTAAATCAGAAACGTCCAAGGGATGAGGACACAAGTAACTTGCTCCTTGCAAAAGAGGCTTCATGAGAACCCTTAATGTAAGCATATAATTTGTTATTGCTAATACTAATTAAATATCCTATGCATGGATGTGGCCCATCTTTAACAACATCCTTAATCCCCTGTAAACATACAGATGCATTGGAAACGTCAATAGCTCGAAGGTGCACAGGAAGGGAATTAAACAACATGAAAGCAAACTTACTAATGTTGCATCACAAGGGAGCATGAGTGATGGGGAGGCATAAATTTCAGAAAATTCTGCCATGGCCGACTTTGAGAAACCAGGGTCCACAGAAGGAGAGGCATTTGTTCTTCCAGGCACAGTGGTGACAACCACTCCTTAGCCTCCTGCAGAACATAATATTAATAATTATAGATTAGTTGATGGTATACTAGTACTTCTTTTCATGTTCTCCCAGTTTGTGTCTTCCTTAATGTTGAGGTTATTGGTTTTGTCCAATCTTTTTCAAATAAGTACTCAACCAATTCCATAGCTTTGCAAAATGTGTTACTCTAATCTTTCACTATTAGTTAACAATATGAATAGCGTATCCCCAGCTACATTACTGCACTTTGGCACATCCTTTAATAGAAAGTGGCTGAACAAGCATGATTTGCTATCCACGACTTTATTACTGAGGTCTTGATTCTCGAATAACCTGCTATACAGACGTCTTCAATCAGAAAAATGAAATTTGTTGAACCAACATGTATTATATATATTGGTAAGGCATAAAATAAACACTGTACATGATTTCCTATCAAGCTCATGTCTCTGTAAAGCTTCAACAATTTCTTCTACCTCAAGCAATATGTCAATGTAACTATGTAAGTCATTACGAGAATAGTAGACTACAGAATGAAACTATACCAGAATCCTGAATAAAATTACACTATATGTAGCCAAAAATATAACATTGAATATGCAAGCACACCCATATAATAAACAATGTTATCAGTTATATGACAAGATACATGGATTCTGAATTCATATAATTTGATACACATAATGTAAATATTAGATTATGAATGATGTCATAAATAAATTAAGATAGGTGTCCGTCATCTCCCTGCTAAGTGATGATTTAGGCAGCTTATATGGTCAAATCATATGGTGGATATGGTGGGAGACTCAATAATGTATCAAAAAAGGAACCATTTCATATCCTAAAATACATAGATTCTGAATTCATGTAGTGTAATACATCTAAGGTAAATATTATTTTTTCGTTGACCGTTGAAGTAGTATAGGTATGTGTACATTATTTACTTCTAAAACATGCATGCTAATATCTTAAACAAGGCAAAACGTAACTCATCCTCAATTAATGATATGTAATCAGGTAAGGCATAGGAAAAGCCAAGAACAAAGAGCTTCTTCATCCACCCATTGTAAGTATTACTTTTCTCACCTACAGCTCATATTCACAATTCTTATACGAATAACAACATCTCACATTATAATTGGCGTAGCAGCAGTCCTCAAAACAAAGAGATGGACAATAAACACCCTTACCCAACATGTATGTTCATTTTTGTTATCATACAACATAGTTTCACATGTGACACACACTAATAGTATCTAAATATTACAATTTTTTTTCCAAGCCTTTGCACATCTAGCAAATCAATCAACAACATCACTTTCATTGGAATCTAGAACAAAAGTAAGAGGAGATGGACAAGTGCAAAGCTTTTGTGCCTTGCGCCTATCAGAGGCAATAAAATCCAACCCAGGTTTTGCATTCACAAATGTTACATTTTGCCCATGTACAATAACAATATTATGGAGCATGAACAAAGGTTTCTTCCAACACAGAAATAATGTTCTGTAATTCCATTGATTTTGAATTAGGCACTTTTGACCAACACTCACAACATGCTATCACAAATTACCTACTTTATAATACGCTTAGCCTTTTATGATGCATCATAGAGTTAGAGATTAACTCCCTGCACAATCTTAAGTTCATCACAAATGATGATGAATGTACATGCTATTTAACAACACTTTTACTTGGCTGCATCTTCTCATCCCATGACAACTAACCTTTTTCATAATACTTACTTCTGGCACAAATACATTAGAAAGAACATTACCATCGAAGAGGGCTAAGCAACCAACCTCTAAATCAACAACAACATTATCATTGGATTCAATAACACACATACAGACAGATGGAAGCATGCAACACTATTGTGGACTGTGACTGTTAGAAACAATAAATGCAAGAACATGTAATACCGTTACCATACTTTGAACTGAACTAATACTCTCATGTGTACTGATTTGCATGAATTCAAGTAGGATACGCATTTTCCATACCTTTCTTTATTAAACCAAAACACATCTTTTTCCCGTAGGTTCTACTTCTACAACAACTGAACCAGCAAGGATCCCACCCAAAGAAAAAAAGTGAGCCTAACATCTCCTGCAACATATAGCACCACATATGAAATGACCAGCAACCATATTGTACATTAAAATAGCAAGTTACATACACTATTATTCATAATAAGCATATTCCTAATCTGTTATTCCTATTATACAGAAACGGAAAAACCACCAGCAATGATTGGAATTAGTAGTAAGTAAATTTCACCTAGGATCCTCAAAGTATGTTCCAGTCAAGACCAATATAACATATATGCATTATGTAGATATGCAGGTAATGTACAAAAAACTGAATTACCCAAAGTACAAATGCCAATTTTGCGATGCCATCTTTTGGTTTGAAGAAAAAACCGGTGATTGCAAGATTGGTGAGCAACCGAGGTTCTCAATATGCTGTCAAGAAGGAAAAGTCAGATTGAATAAGCTACCTGAAACACCCAAACCCTTGAGGCAGCTTTTGCACTCTATCGATGATCTTGTTGCAGCAAAGTTCAGGCAACTAACTCGAGTATACAATGGTATGTTCAGTTTTACTTCTTTTGGAGGAAAAATTGACAATTCAATCAACAAAACAAAAGAGCCTTACACTTTTAGGATGTCAGGCCAAAACTACCACAGTTTTGGTTCTCTGTTACCACCCGAAGGGAATAGGCCAATGTTTGCTCAGTTATACCTCCATGATACAACAAATGAAGTGCACAACATGATGTCATGCATAGATCATGATGCAAAGGACCTAGATGAGTCAATTGTTAAATCTTTGCTTGCCATGTTAGACAATCATAGATGTGTTGCTAAAGCTTTCAGAATGGCTCGGGATTGGTGCATTACCAATAACTCCTACGAATTCAAGCTCAGACTGATTGGGGAAAGGCAAGAAGATAGAAGACAATATGACATGCCAAAAGTCTTGGAAATATCAGCTTTAATACTTGGTGATTTTGGCCAAAACAATGGAAAAAGAGATATTGTAATACATAGCAAAGAACATGGTTTGCAGAGAATTTCAGAACTCCATCCACTGTACATGGCGCTCCAATATCCAATTCTTTTTCCATATGGTGAAGACGGATATCATGAAAAAATCGACTATCATACCAATCAAGGCAAGAGAAAAACAAAGCGGTCTTACATGGCAATGCTATAGTTTTACTGCTACAGAATTCAACAAAGACTGTCTGAAGGGACTAACTAATTCGAGGAGGTAGATTATTTCAGCAATACTTAGTTGATGTCTTAACAGCAGTTGAGGAAGAAAGGTTAAGGTGGGTGCGACACAACCAAGATAACTTGAGGGAAAATTTATATCAAAATGTATGTGATGCTGTTACAATAGGAGAAAACGTTGCAACAACAATTGGAAAAAAGGACCGTGTTTCCAGCAACTTTTATAGGGGGCCCACGATACATGGTACACAATTACCAAGATGCAATGGCTATTTGTAGAGCTCTTGGGAACCCATCATTGTTCATAACATTTACAGCAAATCAAAAGTGGCCAGGAGTTGAAGATATGCTATCTCAAATACCATGACAAAATGCAACACACAAACCAGATGTCATGACCAAGTTATTCAACATAAAACTCACATCTCTCATTCACGATATTCAAAAAGAGAAGATCTTTGGCAAGACCTGTGTTGGTACACTTTCAACCCTTTAACCCAGCTATATTTCATATACTTACTCAACTCCATATTGCCTTATTATTAATATATTTGCAGTCATATATACAATTGAGTTCCAAAAAAGAGGATTACCCCATGCACACATTTTGGTTTGGCTTGAAAAAAAATTCCACTGTGAGACTGGAATTGATATTGACAAAATTATATGTGTTGAGCTTCCAAACAAGGAACATGATCCTCTTGGATATGAAGCAGTAAAATAATTTATGATTCATGGCCCATGCGGAAAGGATAACATGAAATCTCCATGCATGAAGGACGGGAAATGTGGTAAACACTTTCCTAAGTCTTTTTATCCAGATACCACTATTGACGAGGACGGCTTTCTAGTTTACCGCCGTCGAAACAATGGAATTCAAGTAGTAAATGGGAAGAAAATCTTGGACAAAGATTTGTTGTACCCTACAATTGATACTTGCTGCTCAGGTGTGATCCTCCACTACATTTCCATCAACACAATCACTACAATTAGCATTACCGATTCCTTAGTCTTCCATGCATGGCCGAAAACAAAATAAAACTACATTAAAATTCCTCTAGCCCAATAAATTCAAAAGTACTGATGTTTCATTGTAACAGGTACTATGCACACATCAATGTTGAATGCTGCAATAGATTTGGCACCATTAAGTACTTATTTAAGTACATTAATAAAGGGCCAGACCGTGCAACTACAATGATTCAAGAAAAAGTCTTAGCCTCCAAAAATTCAGCATGTGAAACAATAATTGAGGTCAATGAAATCAAGCACTATTTGGACTGCCGTTATTTATCTCCATGTGAAGCATGTTGGCGTCTTTTCACATTTGATATTTACTACTCTAAACCCACAGTGATGCGGTTATCCTTCCATTTACCAAACCAACTGATCAACGCTACTTTGTAGGGTTTAACTAGGAGTTGTTACCGGTGTTTTGGGTACCATTTGGAGATGTTTAGAGCGTATTATAGAGATTGGAGTTGAGAAGTAGAAGTGCGGATATGGTGGGTTGGAGGAGCTTAAATGAAGATATATTGAAGAGAGAAGGAAGCCACCCAAGAAGACGAAGAATAGACCCAGTTGGGTCTATGGAAGCCACCGCGACCGCGAGCGAGGAAGAAGAGTGATCGCGGCAAAGTCGAGAGGAAAGGAGCAGAAAAGTCCATTTTCCGCGATGGCGGAAAATGTTCCGCGACCGCGGAAAATCCCTTCAGCGAGACAGGTCGAGAGCATATTTGATATTTTCGCGACCGCGGAATTCTTTCCGCGATCGCGGAATGGCACGGCAGCGTCCCCGCGTTTCTTAGTCCGAAGTTGCTTTAGTTACTTTTTCTGACTTTATTTTACTATTATTATTTCGATACTTTATATTATTTTCCTTTTAGGATTTGTTTCGTTATCTTTTAGCATTAGTTTTAGGGTTAGGTTATTTAACCTAGTTTCCCTTTCATTGTTGAGGATCACGTTACATCACGTTTTAGCATTCAGCAGTTTTCCCTTTGAAGTTTATTTGTTTCCAAGAACTATGAGGAGCTAAGCACCCTTTGCTTAGTCCGACGATTGAAGCCTTCAATTGATATACGGTTGTGAGATTCTAATTCTATTTCTTTTCCTTTGAATGTATTGATTCTCTTGTGCTTCATCCTATTGATTATTATTGATTTCACTTGTTGGACGCAACTAGTTGTTATTGGTAATTGTCTATTGCTAGGGTTTGGTAATTACTGTTTGAGTTACCTAATTCATGTGTAGCAACTGCAATACTCTAAGAACTGTTTGGGACTAGTTTATTGTAGAGAGAATTAATTGCATGCAATAGTATGACTGTTTGCTACTCTTGCATGTATCTATCTAAATTCCTGTGCTCATTGCTGTTGTTGAATTGAATTGTGAGGTTTTCATGGTTATTTAATAGTTAGTATTCTCAGGGTCTGTTTGTCCTGTTTATAACTCACGAAAAGGAATATGAACATTCATAGGAAGGAATTAGAGAGAATCTAGGATCAACCAATCAAATGAATGGTGGATATTTGTTTGGCTAAGTGTTTTCCCTATTTGATTTCAAACTCCTTGCTTTTGTTTCCCTTGTTTACTTGTTTGACAACCAATCAACCAAAACCCCCCTTGTTACCTTTGACATATAATTGTGCACTTAGAAAGATTACTTCCTCCCTGTGGGATTCGACCCTTGTTTGCCTTTGCTACTAGTTTAGGTTTGTTTAGGATTATTTTGTTTAGGCGCCTCGACAACGCCTATCACCAACATACAGTGACATTAAGGGTTTCTAAGCGATGAACGTCAACCCTTTGTAGAGATGGTATTAAAGATTCCATGTTCACTAAATGGATGGCTCTAAATGCCGGTGATTCAGAAGCAAGACAACATACATATGCAGAGATACCAAAATACTATGTCTGGAATGTATCAGCAAGGAAATGGACATTGAGAAAACTAGGAAAAAACATTGGCAGAATCACTTATTGTCATCCTACAACTGGCGAGAGATATTATCTACGGATCCTACTAAATGTTATGAAAGGCCCAACCTCATTCAAGGAAATCAGGACTGTTAATGGAAAGGTGTACAACAGTTTTAGAGAAGCTTTCTACGTTTTGCGATTAGTTAATGATGACAAGGAATGGACAACAACTATTAAAGAGGCATAACAGTGGCTTTTGGAACTCAACTTCGAGACCTATCTGTTACCATCCTATTGTTCTATGAAGTCAACAACCCAAAAGAATTTTGGGAGAATAGCTGGGAAGCACTTTTAGAGGATGTTCTATACCAAAAGAGGAAGCAATTCAGATTTCCATCTTTGACTTTTACAAATATCCAAATCCAAAATTACTGCCTCTTACAGATAGAAGACATTCTCAACAGAAATGGAAAATCCATTACAGATTTCCCCAACATGCCAATGCCCGATTCTTTCCTCCTAACAACAGCAGACAACCGTTTAATTCAAGAGGAACTGAACTACAACATCATAGAATTGTCTGTTCAGCACCAGGTACTACATGCATCACTCAATGCACAACAATTGTTAATCTATGAGAGGGACGTCCAGTCAGTCCAGAATAATAATTGAGGATTTTTCTTTGTTTATGGGGCCGGCAAAACAGGAAAGACATATTTTCACCAGGCTATAATTGCACGGCTAAGATTAGAGAAAAACATAGTCCTTGCGGTGGCATCGTCAGGTATGTTTCCAAATACACGAGGTTTTATACCATTAATAACTATCTGACTCGATTAATAACTAAGGAAACTACACAATTGCAGGAATTGCAGTACCATTGTTGCCCAATGGAAGAACCACACATAGCAGATTTGTTATTCCATTAGAACTAATGGAAAATAGTACATGTAGTATCAAACAAAACACACATTTGGCAGGGCTAGTCAATCAAGCAGATTTAATTATATGGGATGAAGCCCACATGACACATAGATTTGCATTTGAGGCACTTGACAGGATGTTATGAGACATTCGCAGCAACATAAATGAAGAAAACAAACACAAAATGTTTGGGGGATTACTGTTTTATTGAGAGGGGATTTTTGCAAAATTCTCCCAGTCATCCCAAAAGGAAGAAGACATGACATTGTTGAATCAACCATCAACAATTCAAAATTGTGGAAAGATTGCCAACTACTGACTCTTTCAAAAAGCATGTGAGTTAATGACCTTCATCCAAATGGGGAGATAGATGAAGGAAAAAGGGGATTCAACAAGTGGGTTTTAAGCATTGGAGAAGGCAAAGCGCCATCAGAGTCGAGAGACGGAGAAGAGGAGCCAACTTGGATTCAAGTTCCATCCAAATTCATTATCCCCAAAACACAACATCCTATACAACATATTGTAGAGCATATATTTCCAGGCTTCAATACAAAGAGTAGTGAGCCAGATTACCTAAGGGAAAGAGATAAATTGACGCCTTTAAATGAAGATGCAGATGCAATCAACGATTACATGTTGTAACTCTTAAACGGAGTTGTCAGAGAATACAGGAGTTCAGATAAAGTATGCAAAGGTTCAACAAATACAGCAGAACAAGACACCATGTACCAACCAGAATTCCTCAATTCATTGAAATTTTCAGGTACCACCTAAACTTAATCCACAGAACCTCAAAAATATATGCCTTAGAACAAAAGCCTAACAACATTTAACTTTATAGGGATTCCCTACACTTGCTTAGGCTGAAAGAAGGACTACCCGTCATGTTGCTAAGGAACGTCAACCCAAGTCAGGGGCTCTGCAATGGCACAAGAATAATAATTTCAAACTTGGGTGAATGGATAATTGAAGCTCTCATCATTACTGGAAGCAATATTGGGGAAAAGGTTTTGATACCACAATTTACTATGACATCTACAACCGGAAATTAACCTTTCATTATGAAACGGAGACAGTTTCCTATCAAGCCATGTTATGCAATGACGATTAATAAAAGCCAAGGTCAGTTCCTAAATCATGTCGGGGTATACCTACCAAAGCATGTTCTCTGTCATGGGCAATTCTATGTGGCCATCTCTCGAGTTATAGATCCAGAGGGTTTGAGAATACTTTTAAATCAAGAGGAGGATACTACACATAACTATACCCAAAATATTGTGTTCGTAGAAGCTTTTAACAACCTCGATACTGAACAATAGCTGATACAAGCATTAAGAAATCATCAGGTTGTCTGCTCTCAATGTCCACTTCCTAGTCCAAACTGTCACAAGCATTTCCACTGCAGGAAACAAGATCCTCAATATATAAAGTGGAAACATAATTATTTCGATGTAATATCAGTTGTCACTATATAAAAAAAACACATTCTTCCAATTACAAATCTTACAACAATGCTTTTCTTAGTCTCGAACTTTTTCAAATCTTAACCTGCACATATTAAAACAGATAAGCACTAGAAAAAAGGCAAAATCAAACAATTGAGTCCAATACAATTAAAAAACCATTGGCATCCATGCTTCACCTCTCTAAGTTCATATTACGAACTGAAAATATGAAGATTACACATCAACATTACACATGCAAGGGTTAAGGTGGAGGTTGCGGTAGTAAATGCACCCAATTTGAAAAAAAAATACCTCCACCATGAATTCATCAATTCCGCCATTAACAGAGCTTGGAAGATCTGCACTTTCAGAGGTTTTCTTGGCCTCTTCCTCCTCACTAACAACCCTAAAACCTTTCAAATCTCAATTCCTAGCATCTCAACTCGGATTTGGATCATCTATGAAAATTGTCAAGTCAATTTACCTCTATATTAGGGTGAAATTGGAGAGTGGGGATTCAACAATGCAAATTTGAAATGGCTAGGAGATTAAGGGCGGAGTGATTACCATAGAAATACATAGAGATGAGCTTGCGAAGGGAAGAAAACTCTTGGGTTCGAAGTGCAAACTCTAACAGCGACTCAAATCTTTCAATTCATGGTGGCGCTAGCAAAGCTTCGTAGTCGTTGAGGTATTTTATGAATTAATAATTATTTATATTTAGATATTATTTAAATATTTAAGAAATATTAATTATTTGTTTATATATGATAATTGAAATACATTTGTAATTAAATTATAATAGGGAAATAAAGATTATAAAAATTAGTATTAAATATACCACTTTTGCCACCCAAATTACACAAGTGTACTTCTTTTTTTAGATATTGTAGGAATACCCATTTTACTACCCAAATAAGGGTAAAATGGGCCATTCACGTAATTTTGAGCCTAAAAAGAAAACATAAAATCGGTATTGAATTTACCTTTTCTTCCTTTAATTGTAATGTTTATTATAATGTATTCTGAAAAAGAAAAAAAAGAAAAAATTGGTGATTTTACATGATGTGACACTTGCATGTTTTCAACCAAATTGGTGATTTTGACCATTGGAAATTGTTCTCAACTTGTATCAAGCTGAACCCATCAATTGCCAAATTAACCAAATTAATTGCCAAATCTGAAATGCTTAACCAAATTAATTGCTAACATGTTCGAAATTTTCAACCCATTTTCAACCCATTAATTTGAACCCATTTTATATTGCTAACAGGTTCGAACCTCTTTACTGTTTCTCTTCCGCCCCAATCCCCCCCTCCCCCCCCCAAATTCCCGGCGAAATGGAATTCCGGCGAGCTCTGTAACCGCCCTCAACCTCTGCTAACCTCCCTGAACTGTTCCCAACTTACCTCAACCTCTTATATCCTCCTCTGCTTTCGCTGGAACAATTGAAGCCCAAACAAAGAAAGAAAAGAGAATGGTTGTTACCAGAGGTTCCAATGATGCGACACCGCAGAAGAAAAGAAAAAGAGAGGTGGATGAAGAAGAACAAGGTGGTAAGAGGAAGGGAAAAGCTACTGTGAAGAAAACCCCTCCATCTGCAAAACCCAAAGCTACAAAGAAGAATAAGAAATCAGAGAGCGGTTATTCTCTGAAGAAAAAGGAAGTTGTCGCTCTTCTGAAAAGGTGGAAAAGCATGAAGCCTTTAGCTTTCAAGGAAGATGTAAGTAAAAAAAAACTCTCAGAAATGTTGAACATTTCAATTTGTGCATCTAGGGTTTATTGATATCCCGACACTGTTGTGTCCGTAACTTATGAAACTTCTGTTATTCTATTGTAGATTAAGTACTCGTTCTACAAAGGCGACCCTTTATATGGAAGAATCAATATCAACTGTAGGATTTCATACGTGCGTGATATTGAAAACAAATTGACTGGTGCAGATTGGAGAAGGATAATTGCAAGCCCTTTTGGAAATGTAATGAAAATGCTGCGTCAGGTTACATTTTCTTCCCAAACTATACATACTGTTCTTTTTAAGCAAATAAAATCAAAAAAGAAGTGGGAGACCTGGTACGAGATAGGTGGTAAAGAGTTAAGGTTTTCAATGAAGGAGTTTGCATTGATAACTGGTTTAAATTGTGGCCAATTGCCACCAGAATCAGTTGGGAAGAAGAAAAGGAAAGATGTACAAGTGATGGAGAAGTTCTTTGGTGGTCCTGCTGGTCCTAAGACCTCAGTGCAAGACTTGTACGAGAGGTTCAGGGATTATAGACTGCTAGATAATTACAAGTTGAAGATGGCATTGCTTTTGATAGTTGAAGGTATTTTTCTTGGAGCAGATAAGAAGAGACTAGTTAAAGCTGAACATCTGAAGCTGCTGGATAACATGGACAAGTTTTGGGATTATCCTTGGGGAAGAGTTGCTTATAAAGAGTTGCACAGGTCTTTGACAAAATCTCTGGCCAGAAGAATGCTTACTGTTGAAAAAGCTTTGCTACTCTCTGAAGATGCAAGGATTCCCTATACCATTCAAGGAATGCTAGTTGTGTTTCATGTATATTAAATTAGTAATTGCATTTGCCTATATATCCCTGACTAGTTTGATAGTGTTGGGTGGTGGGATTTAAGTGTTTAAACATGAAGTGATACCTATAAGGTAAATATTTGAACTTTGAGAAACTGTTGGATCAATTTTAAATCAAAGGATTGATTTGTTATATGGAATTTGTCCTGAAATCATGCAAACATTTGTATGAATTGTTAAAGTTCATACAAGTTTTAATATGCTTGACTAGTTACCTAGTGAAGGGTGTCTGGATTTGAAATGTTAAAGTTCATACAAGTTTGAATAATGAAAAAGTTGTGTCTATGTAGGTGTGGATATGGGAATGTGTCCAAAGCTTTGGAGTCCAATATGCTTCCAAGATAAATGAAACAGATATAACCCGAGGTCTTCGTTGGTATTCAGAGCAATGTCCTGAACATGGACTGCTTCAGTTGTGTTTTGCTGATCCAAAGCTGGAGGTCCTGCCTATTCTCATACCTGATGAATCTGAGAGGAGTTTGTTAAGTGCCTGCAAATTCCATGATGAAGTCAAGGACACTTTCTTTGACAAAATAGTATCTGAGGCTATGGCTATGGCTATGGGCAAGGCAAATGCCAAACTGAAAGAGCCTAACAAGGGGAAAAAGGCTTTCAAAGGAGAAGTTAGTGGTGATGTAAGGCAGATGATGGATATCATTAATCAGTTGTGTAACAAGATTGATAAGATGGAACACGGTCTATGTGAGAGGATTGACAGGTTGGAGAGGAACAATGTCCAAGTTTTTGAAAAGGTCCCTAAGAGGAAGAAAAGAATGGTTAAGAAGTCTGAGGCTCAAGCAAGTGATAGTGAAGAGTTTGATGGAGTTGATGAGTATATAGATGATTCAGAAGGTTCTGAGACTCAAGCAAGTGATAGTGAAGGTAGTGACAAGGCTGTTAGTGAGGATGAGGAGGGTCAAGAAAAGAAAAAGCAGGATGAGGATGATGAAAAAAGTGAGTCAGGAAGTGAGGATGAAGGTGGAGATGATGGAGGAAATGATGATGGAGGTGAAAAAAATCATAATTTGATGGATGTTGATACTAAGGTATGACATTCCAGTTATTTTAAGATTTCTACTTTCATAGATATTTTAAAGAAGTATGGCACGATATGGAGTTGAAGAAACTTAAATTAGATAGATAACACTAAAAATTCTCTATCATTGCAGGGAAATGAAACAGAAGATGGGAACAGTGAGCCCATTATTGAGAATAATCAAGAACTTGTTAGTGTTGGTGAGGCATTTGAACAAATTTCAAAGGATAATGATGTGAACCTAGATGACAACCCTAGAGACAATGATGAAGCCGAAGCTGTGGCCATACAAGAAAATGAGGGTTTGGTCAGCCAAAATGAGGAAGTTTTAAGCCCTAAAGACTCAAGTGAGACTGAGGTATGCCATAAGTACATGTCGAGTGTATTCATGAAGCATGACAGGTTATAAATTTTAAGACACTAGTGGAAAAAACACTTTTTGAGGCTCCCTTTTAGAGGCGTACATATTTCAAAACGTCTCAACAACGACTTAGGCAATCACTTTTTTTGGTTTTTGAGGCGGATAATTAATTTATATTCCTCAAAAACATGTTTTGAGGCGGACAAATTAATATACGCCTCAACAAGTATCTGAAAAACCATTTTCCGCTAAAGTATTAGAGGCGGGTCAGGGTAAAGCCCGCCTCTAATGCTAACTAATTGAGACGGGCCAAGTAGCCCGCCTCAATTAAAACTTGTTGAGGCGGGCCTCTTAAAGACCGCCTCAACAAGTATGTTCAATAGAGGCGGACGTGATAGGCCCGCCTCTACAAGCTCAACGCGTCTCCTTCCTTGTTCATTTCTTTCAGATTACACATCTCCTTCCGTCTCCTTCCTTGTTCAATTCCGACTTCACAGACCTCCTTACCAGACTACACATCTCCTCCTTCCGTCGACTTCACAGAGCCTCCACCGAGCACGACGCCGTCAAGTAACCCTAAAATCGATCGGGGGATCATGATGCCGTCACCTACACAGAGCACGCTCGCCGCAAGTCCGTCACCGCCATGGACGTTGTTTACGCTCTCAAGAGGTAGGTTCGTACTCTCGGTGGCGGCCAAGAAGAAGCCGAAGCACGGGACGAAGAAGAACTTGTTCGAAGTTAGTCAATTTCTACCCAATTGGGGCATCGGGTATCACATGGCCAAGACTCATTGGACGAACGTCTCGTATGAGATCACCAAGATCAATCTCACGACAAGGCTTGGGGGCTTGCTTACAAGGACGGTGAGTCTCTTTCTTTTGTCTGTAAATCTTGACATTGTTGTTTTTTAGGGTTTGAGGCGTTTCTTCATTTCTGTATTTAGATTGTTTGAGTTCGCATACTTGTTTGATTGATTATTTCTCTACATCTATGAGTAAAATAATTAGGGTTTTAGGAGGCTTGTTGTTGTATCTATGTGGTGTGTGGCTTTGCTTATATACAGCTGTTACTCTACTCTGTCTAAGTTGAAGATATTGAAATCAGTAGGTAGTTTGAATGATCAGATGCAGAAAAAAGATGGTAAAAATTCGGTGGTTTCTAGGAATTGGCAATTTCTATTGGAACTTTGAACTGGTATTCATGGAGGATTGAAAATAGTCATGTTTTTTTTGTGAGTTTTCTCTGTCAGCAGGAATACTTTGAACTAGTATTCATGGAGGATTGAAAATATGAGTACATTACTTGTATAGCAGTTAATGAGTTGTTTGTGTAATCCTTTAGACTTGATGGATCATCGACCATAATGGACCGTCGTGATATGGTCAAAGACTTCCAGCTGCGGTAGTGATTGATGTTTTCGTTTTATATATTGAACTTCTGATCTGTATTGCTTCTCTAGTTCTCTACATAAAAAAATAAACACATGGTATTTGTGATCTGCAGGAACGATATTTTTGTTTTTCTGCTTAGTACACGAGCAGGTGGGCTTGGTATCAACTTAACAGCTGCTGATACAGTCATATTTTATGAAAGCGATTGGAATCCAACTTTGGATTTGCACGCCATGGATAGAGCACACCGTCTTGGGCAGACAAAAGATGTTAGTATCCTTCCTAGCGGTTTCTATCCTTTGAACTCTGTCTTACATTAGTTTAATTCTCCCCCCTTTCCCCCTCTCTTGAAACAATAATAATTTGATTTATTTGAGGTACTTTTAATGACTGTAGGTTACGGTTTACCGTCTCATTTGTAAAGAAACTGTTGAAGAAAAGATTCTACAGAGAGCCAGTCAAAAAAACACTGTTCAACAACTTGTGATGACTGGAGGGCCATGAGATTGGGTTTAATACTGAAATTTACGCTGATTATGAGGTACAAACTCCTGCTTTAAGGGCTTTACTTTCAGTTTTGGTTGGAACTTGGACTTGTGTCTTTTCATTTGATATGGACTCTATTAAACCACCTTCCAAGCTAAGATGCCATCATGGTTATGGTAGTGTTGGTGTTTTTTCCCTTTGGATTATTGCTGGAACTTCCCGGTGCCATACTATCAATTTTCTCTCTCTGTTTCTCTAATGCATTCTGATCTCTGTTCTCACAAACATCTTGGTATGTGAAATATGAAAACCTAATGGTGGAGAATTTACTTAAATCTATAACCAAAAGGTTTGTGCCATATTTGGAAATTAAGGAATAGAACATTTTAACTTAAAATGTTCTGTCAATACAGGAAGGAAAATGCTCCATACTGAAGGATTCAAGTAAGCAAATTTCAACTTAAAAGTTCCTATTCTAATAGAGTTGTTCATCGGGTTCGGTCTTCATTTTTTGAACTCAAACCGATTATATTTCGTTTGGTATTTGGTTCGCACAGAATTTTGGGTTTAGATTTCATAATTCATACATAATGAAATGCGCCATTCAACCATTGTTCAAGGTAAGAGATTAATTTTTCAAATGGAATTTTGGATTTTGTTGTTTATTTGCCGTCAGAATCTGTTGTTTCCCAATTTGTGGGATGTAGTTTAATTTAATCTTTGAATTGAAAGCACTATAGTTGCTATAGTGTGTATTTTGGTGGCTACCGATAGAGTATTTAGCTTCAATATGATAGAAATTTTGGTGCAACTGGTGGTCTTTGGATTGCATGCTTGATATGAACTCCATGGGAGATTGGATATGGACTTACAAATATTTGAACATGTGTAGGTTCTGTCTATTGCAAAGCCGCTGTCGATACAGGCTCATCCGGATAAGGTTTTGGCAAGGGAGTTGAATAAGTTGCATCCCAATCTAGCCTTTGAAGCATTTGGTCTGGGATTGATCTACTGAAATCTGGAATAGTGCGTCTCCATGCAGTGCTCACAACCCAACTGGTGTTGACCCTACTCATGAACAATGGGAACAAATAAGGCAGTTGATAAGGTCAAAAGAACTGTTGCCATTCTTTGACAGTGCTTATCATTTTAGAAAGTCCTATTTATAATGCCTAGGTGCTTGATGTGATATATATGAAGTGTGATTTTATAGCTCATGTTAGGCAGCAGCTCTCTATGTATTGATGTGATGATTTTGCATATTGTCTAGGTGTCAGTGATTCTTCACTCTTCTATCGAAGTATACCGCTGTGATTGGATTTTTTTTTGGCAAAATTGGACTTTTTAGCCCGGATGTGGAAGAGATTCGGGCTAAAATGTCCAGTTTTTTTTTTGTTAAAACACAATGCTTTTTAGCCCGGACTTACCCAGATCCGGGCTAAAAAGTGGGAAAATGCGACTTGTTGAGGCGGGCCTCTATAGGCCCGCCTCAACAAGTGTTTACTTATTGAGGCGGGCCTCCGAAGCCCGCCTCAACAAGTCCCTCATTTTGGCGCCGAAGTGAAGGACTTGTTGAGGCGGGCTTCAGAGGCTCGCCTCAACAAGTGGCTTTTAGAGGCGTATATTGCCCGCCTCAAAAAGGGTCCCTACTTGTTGCGGTCCCCTCAATTGAGGCGAACGGTGTTCGCCTCAATAAGTGTCCAAAGGCCCGCCTCTATTAGGGTTTTTTCCACTAGTGAGAAATGTATTATAGGTTTTAAAAATTGGAATATGCACAACATTTTGAAGTAATATATATTTTTGTGGTAAATGTAACTTCAGGGATTGGAGGAAAATTATGTATTAGTTGGTGTTGGTAGAAGAACTGGAGATATATTATGGATGTTGTAGCTGACATTAGTGAGAAGCTAACTAATAAGGATAGAGTGCCTGATGATGATGCTGATGCCCCTAGGGAGCAAGATGAGTTGATACCGAAGAGTCGCACGTGTTACCTGGCAGCGCTCAGCGAAAAATGCTTACCAGTCTTGACCATGGAAGATGAGTACGCCAACCCAACGCAATCGGCTCACACAGAAGAAGAAACAGAACTAGAAGTCAGGAGTCGAATGGAGACCGTGGTACCAGAGGATGAGAAAGTGCCCATCTCCCCGTTCCAACGGGAAGAAGAAATGTTGTATATGGGGCAAGCGCTGAGTATGCCGGTACAGAATGAAATCATAGAATTACTTAGGACAACGCGAGATATCTTTGCGTGGACACCTAGGGATTTGAAAGGAATACCAGCAGGTCTAATGACTCACTCAATCAACATAAGCCCGAAAGTTAAACCGCGAAGGTAGAAAAAGAGAAAGCAAGCTGGAGATAGAGCCCAAGGGGCCAGAGAAGAGGTCGAGAAGCTTCTGAATGTTGGGTTTATACGCAAAGTACAATATCCCTGATGGCTCACGAACGTTGTGATGGTGAAGAAGTCAAATGGAAAGTGGCATATGTGTGTGGACTTCACGGATCTAAACAATGCTTGCCCGAAGGACAGCTACCCACGACCCTCGATTGATCAGCTAGTAGTCTCAACCGCGGGGCATGAGGCCCTGAGCTTCCTGGACGCGTACTCGGGCTATAATCAGGTCAAGATGAACCCGATGGACGAAGAAAATACAGCTTTCATCACGGAAAGGGGGACATATTGCTACACTGTTATGCCCTTCGGACTCAAAAACGCAGGGGCTACTTTTCAAAGATTGGTGGATTTGATCTTTCGGGACCAGATCGGTTCCCTTGTTGAAGCTTACGTAGATGATATCGTGGTGAAAAGTAAACAAGAAACAGACCATGAAGCCGATCTTCGTGAGGTTTTCACCACCCTACGCAGGCACAAAATGAGCCTAAACCCAGAAAAACGTGTCTTTGGAGTCAAAGCAGGGAAATTCCTCGGCTTTCTGATCAACTCACGAGGGATAGACATGAACCGAGAAAAGGTAGAAGCAGTACTGCGAATGGCACCCCCGCGAAGCGTCAAAGAAGTACAGAGATTTATAGGATCCATAAACTACTTGGGGCGTTTTTGCTCTAAACTCGCAGAAAGGGGGCTTCCATTCTTTGCCATCCTAAGGGACCAGCAGAACTTCAAATGGACCCCCGAATGTGAATCAACTTTTGCGAAACTAAAGGGGCATCTGACTAGTCTCCATACGTTGTCCTCGCCAGTTCCGGGCGAAGACCTGCAGTTATACCTGGCGGTCGGGTCAAGAGCGATCAGTGCGGTGTTGGTACGTGAGCAGGAAAAGCCAGTATACTTCGTGAGCAGGGCCCTCATACCGGTCGAGACAAGATACCCACCCGTGGAAAAAGTTGTTCTAGCTCTGATAATGGCTGCGAGAAAGTTGTGACCCTACTTCCAAGCTCATCCTATCCAAGTATTGTCGGATCTCCCTCTACGAAGCTTATTCAGCAGACCTACCATGTTAGGAAGACTGACCAAATGGGTAATTGAGTTTTCAGAATTTGACATGGATTACAGACCTCGCCCAACGATCAAGGCACAATCGCTCGCGGATTTTCTCATAGAGACGAGCTTTCGCGAGACAAGCGTAGAAGGGCTGACTGAAGAGAACACTCAATGGATTCTCTTTGTAGACGGAGCCGCGAATGAGAAAGGCAACAGAGCTGGTGTCACGCTCACCTCACCTGGAGAGGAGAGATTCGAGTACGCCCTAGCCTTGGAGTTTGAAACGACAAACAATGAGGCTGAATATGAAGCACTCCTCGCACGACTTGATCTAGCCCTCACGAATGGTATGCGTAGAGTGATATGCTATAGTGACTCGGAAGTCATCGTGAAACAAGTGCAAGGTGTGTACGAGGTTAAGACAGGGAATTTACCTGCGTACCAGTCGAAAGTAAAAACCATGTCTGCGGCTTTCGACTACTTTGAAATCCTTTATTGTTTTTGAAATCCAAGCAATTCCACGGAGGGAGAATTCCAGAGCAGATGAACTTGCAAAGCTTGGTTCAAAAGCCAAGTTACAAAGAGGTCGAGTTTGGCTGGACTCGCGCACCTCTCGGGCCATCAATCTAGAACTGATGGTAATTGAATACAAAGAAGATGAGAGCGACTGAAGGACTCTGATTTGCAGATACATCATGACTGGGACAGTGCCCAAAACCCCCCAAGAGAGAAGAAAACTACAGGTGCGAGCAACCCGATTCTATATGAAGAACGGAGTCTTATACCAGAAAGGATACATGGCAACTGGCTTGAAGTGCATAACTCTCACGGAGGGGAACGATTTGATAACCGAGATACACAGGGGAATATGCAACGGACACACAGGTTGGCGAGCCCTAATGTACAAGGCCTTACACACCGGCTACTTCTGGCCAGCGATGAAGGGAGATGCAGTCCGCGTAGCTCAAACTTGCAATGCATGTCAACATCACGCCCACGCGTCGCACCAACCCGGGGTGGAAATACAGGCTATCAGTGCTCTCTGCCCTTTTACGAGATGGGAACTGGACCTGCTCGGACCTTTCCCGCGATGATGCGATTTCGCTGGCTCGGATCTCGTCTGAAGCCGGATCTAGGTAAGAAATGGTATCGGATCCTTCTCTTGGTAACCGAATAAGTACGAACCACCGGGAAAGATGGTCCGCGGCTCTCTTATGCTCGCTTGGGCGAGGGTGGGGCGAGGGTGAAGGATGTGTTTGTGAACCGTGATGTGGTTCAATCGGGTCTAACCAGTTTTGTGACACCGAGGCCTAAGGGGAGGAGTTCAACTCAACTACGAAGCTTAGGTATAAATTTCAACGTAACTAAAACGATTACAAGAGAAGGCTATATATAGCCAAAATAGTGCACGGCCTTGATGGGCCTTATTTAACCTAATGGGCCGAGTCCATACGCAGATGGGCTCGTGATGTAACCATGGGTCACCTCAAAGACATGTTAAGATCGGTTCAATGAAGAGGAAGAAGCAACCGAGCTGCATGGATGTGACCATGAGTCACCTCAGTAAAAGTGCCGTATTTTCTGATTCCCAACTCCGATCACTCTCAAATTTTGAGTAGTGAAACTAGACTTCAGGATCTATCTCTGGGCGTTGGAATCACTCCATTCCGATCACGGACAAGAGAGAACGAACCTTCTGATATTAGGCCAGAAACTGTCTCCGCGGAAGATGGATGATTTGTGTTTTATTATTTTGTTATTTCTATTTTTACGTTAATTAATTAGTGGGTAGATCGTGGGTTTAGCCAGTTAGTGGCTTAACTAGTTAGTGGCCTATGTTAGTGGGTAGTTAATTAATTATGTAATTTCCTTAATGCATTATGGCACCTATATAAGGGTGACCGAGCCTTGTATTTAAATCAGACTTGAATTGGAGATTATTAAAAAAACGTGAGTGTTTTGTTCATTTCAAGCCTCTTGGACGATGGCTTCAAGGTGTGTGATATCCTTGAGTGTCTTAGTCTTGTTTCGGTGTGTCGTATCCGAAACCCCTTTGGTGTGTCATATCCGAAGGCGGTTGGGTATTCTTGGTGTGTCATATCCATGAGTGTTCAACTTCGTCTCAAGGTTCTTGGTGAGTCGTATCCGAGGGTCGAGAGATATTTATCCCAAACTCTTCATGAACCTCGTTAATGAGAGTTATATCCATTTCAGTTTTTGAGTCAAATCTCAATCAAGTTCTTGCTTAGAGTCACAATTAAACACAACAAATGTCCTATTTTGAGAGTTTCGCCAAGAAGTTGCCAAATCAATGTCTTGGTGCCCTTCGTCTTGTACTGTACGGATCTTGGCATGTGCTTACGCACAACAGCTCGTATACCAAAACAGGAAATAAGCTAAAACTAGCAACTACTAAATAAGGAACTACTAAAATTGGAAAGTACTGAAATACATAGAAAAGCTAATTAAATAGGCTTGTCGGATGCCACGGGGGACGTCACGGTCTTGGTCTTCGGCGGCTCGCCGAAGCCTGGTTCAGGACTAGCCAGGATCGCATCATTCTCCCTCCCTTAGAATCGAATCGTCCCCGCTTCGAACTGGGTGGGGCCAGGGAGAACAGGCGCTCGACAGCTAGCGAGAGTGCGGCGTCGTAGTAGGGTTTGGGTCCGGCTCTCGGCATCACAAATATCAGCAAGAATGGTTCGGATGCGGGAGCGGGCTTGGGTGCCTTGGTCATCATCATCGCGCGGAAGCCCGGATCCGGAGTCGACAACCTCGGAAGGGCCGGCGTCGGCACGTCGGGCTTGCGCGCGGGCATGGAAGCATCGGGCTTGGGAGCGGGCGCGCTGGGGCATAGACCTGTTGCCGTGGAGAATGGGGCTGCTGCGCTTGGGGTTGTGGACGGAGTGTCTGCTGAAACCGCAGTCGCGGATGTTGGGGCCGCGGTCGCGGCTTTGGCCGCGGTCAATGCTTTTGCGGCTGCGGTCGCGGCTGTTGCGGCCAAGGTCGCGGCTTGCGCGGCAATGAGATTTCTGGCCTCTGTGAGCTGGGCTTGAAGCTCGGCGACCTCTCGGGCATGGGCCTCGTCTGCTACCTGGCGAATGGCCAACGCTTGGCGCTTGGTGGTGGCTTCGTGTGTGACCGTTGGAAACGGTGACACGGGAGGGTGCTCGGAATGGCGCACGTGCAGGTGCTCATGGTAGCACATTGGGGCGTACTCGCGGTGGCGAGTTGTGTTGGCGCCTGGACGGGTAGGATGGACGTCGGGGCGAAGAGTACGGGCGGTGGCGTCGGGATCCTCAGTGGGTTATAGTCCGGATGGGCGTCATATAGACTCATGCCACCAAACCATTCGTCGTCGTGCCACTCGTCGGTGAAGAGGTAGGGGTTGTAGGTCCACGGGAGGTGTCAGTGAGCCATGGGCGGGTGCTGGCTCGGCTAGGGTGATCCCGGTGGCTAGGTTTTGGGCTAGGTGGCATGGCTAGGGAGAAGGCCGAACTAAGGTCGCTAGGAGCGGCGGCGGCTAGGGTTTGCGTAAGGGACAATTGCAATTCATACTCGTCGCAATAGATTACTTCATCAAGTGGGTAGAGGTTGTGCCGCTCGCCACCACAATTGTGGAGCAGGGGAAGAAATTTATATGGCAAAATATTATCTGTCGTTTCGGATTACCGCAAGACATCATAACCGACCGCGGCCCGCAATTCAATACCGAAAAGTTGACCAATTTATGCGAAGGTCTAGGCATCAGGCTCCGCTTTGCATCAATATCCCATCCACGATGCAATGGTCAAGTGGAAAGCGCTAACCAACGGATACTTTATGACCTCAAAAGAAGGCTCACGCGGGCACAAGGACGATTGGCTGAAGTCCTTCCCATGGTGTTATGGGCAAACCAAACTACATCCAAGAGGGGTACGAGAGAGACGCCCTTCGCGTTGACTTACGGGGTAGAAGCCGTGATACCGGTGGAGCACCTTTTTCCAAACGAGAGACTCCTCGACTATGATGAAGAGAAAAATCCTGAGAAGTTACAACTGGAATTGCAACTTGCTGGAGAGATCCGGGAAATGGCGGCAATACGTGAAAGTGAGTACAAACTCCGTATCGCCGCTTATTATAACAAAATAATAAAACCACGAGGTGTCACAGAAGGTGACTAATCAGCGCTACTCTGTAGTGCATATCTAGGAGTTGTTACCGGTGTTTTGGGTGCCATTTGTATGGGTTTAGAGCACAACTATAGAAATTAGAGTTGAGAAGAAGAAGTGTAGATATGTGGTATGGAGAAGCTTAATTGAAGACATCATGAAGTTGAGGGGAAGCCACCACGAGAAGACCACGTAGAAGACGGAGAAATGAAGAACGCGTCAATCCGCGATCGCGGGCGAGCAGGAGTTGGTCGCGAAAAAGTCGAAGAAAGTCGAGAGCAAAATGGAGATTACCGCGACCGCGGAAATTCATCCGCGATCGCGGAAATGTGTTCAGCGCGTCCATGTTTTCGTTCTTCCGAAGATTTATGTTTTTATTATTTTCCCTTTTCTTTTACTTTTTATTCCAAATTTATTAGTTTATTTCCTTTTTAGATTAAGTTTGTTATCTTTTTACATTAGGATTGGTTTCTAGGTTATTTAACCTAGTGTCCATAGCAGTTTTTGATCATCGTTGTTTTTCCATTCAGTATTATTTTCCCTTTGAGTTATGAAGAACTAAGCACCTTTGCTTAGTCCGACAATTGAAGCCTTCATTCGATATATGATTGTGAGGTTATAATTTTATTCCTATTCCTTTGGATTATATAATTTCTCTTGAGCTTATTCATATTGATTATTATTGATTTCGCTTGTTGGACACAACTAGTTGATATTAGTAATTGTCTATTGCTAGGGTTTGGATATTTCGGGTAGAGATTCCTTATCTTGTGTAGCAAGCATGATATTCTAGAACTGTTTGGACTAGTTTGTTGTGTAGAGATTTGATTACGTGTTGAATGATGCGGGTCGTGGTGTTGCATGTATCCTGGTTAATTCCTATGCTTCTTGCTGCTATTGAATTAAATCTTGAAGGTTGGTAGGGATTGTTTATTAGTTAGGGTTAATAGGACGGATAGGACTGGTAACTATTTCAAAATAGGGACAAGAATAATCATAGGAAGGAATAAAGATAACCTAGGACAAATCAATCGAATGAATGGTGGATATTTGTTTGGCTAAGTGTTTTTCCCTAATTGATTACAATCCCTTTGCTTTTGTTTCCCTTGTTTGCTTCTTTGAACTCAAATCAACCAAAAACCCCCTTTGTTACTATTGCATGCAATTTGACATAAAGAAAGATAACTCCTCCCTGTGGGATTCGACCCTTACTTGCCTATTCTACTGAGTTAGGTTTGTTTAGGATTATTTTGATTAGGCGATACGACTTTAGCGCCTATCAAATTGGCGCCGTTGTCGGGGAAGGCAAGTTTTAATTTTTCTTTGTGTTTGATTGTGTGTCAACTTTTGTGTGGACCTATCTTACGGTCCACACTTGTGCTACTAATCCGTCTACTTTAGTCTTTTGATTCAACAGAGAAGTGCGTGAGACTTTCTGAGCTGGCTAACCAACAGCGTACCTTGAGACAGTTGACCGCACCCAACTGGGTGCAACAACCACTTGCTGTGCAGTTCCCTGCTTTGGACGAAGGAGTGAACTTTGAATTGAAATCTGGTTTGATTCACTTGCTCCCACAATTCCACGGTCTGAACGGAGATGATCCTAACAAGCATCTCGCTGAATTTCATTCCGTCTGTGCAAGCATGAAACCTGCTGGAGTCACTGAGGACCAGATCAAGATGAGGGCCTTTCCTTTCTCTTTGAAGGATGCGGCTAAGAATTGGCTATACTGTTTGGCTCCTGGTAGTATTGATACGTGGGCAAAGATGAAAAAGGCTTTCTTAGAAAAATACATTCCTGCTACGAAGTTGAACAGCCTGAAGAAGAGTATCAGTAATATTGAACAGCAGGCCGGTGAAACTTTGTATGAATAACATGAGAAGTTCAGGAGGTTGATATCTACCTGCCCATACCACGGTTATTCTGACCAAGATCTCATTCTCTATCTATATGGTGGCCTTTTGGATGATGAACGCAAACTGGTAAACGCAGCCTGTGGCGGTAGCATTCTGAACAAGACGCCAGCTGCAGCATTTGAGTTATTCTTTGAGCTATCTGAAAGCTCACGACAATTCAAAAAAAGGGCGAACCCCGGTGCAGCAAGGCCAGTTAAGTCCTATAGAATTTGTCATGATCCGCTGCACCCCACTGATGAGTGCCCAATACTCGGAGACCCCGAAGCTGAAGTGCACGATGTAAGAGGTTTTGGTCCGCAGAAGCCGAGATATGAACCGTATTCAAACACCTACAACTCAAGGTGGAGGGATCATACAAATCCGAGATACAAAAATCAGCAATATCCTCCCCATGGCCATGATGACATGCTCAACACTCTCTTGCAAAACATAGCGGCCATGACTAACACTGTGACCTCCATGGGGTCACAACTTCAAATAATGGTCCAACATCAGCACGAGGCACGGTCTAGCATTCAGAATTTGGAGAATTAGTTTGGACAAGTCACTCAAGTGTTGAGTAAGTTGGAGGCCAGGGAGTCCGGGCAAATACCATGTCCTACAGTAGAGATCCCAAGAGAGAAGGTATGTGCGATGACACTAAGGAGTGGTATACAGTTGGGAAACACACCCTTAATAGAGGAGGGTGATCGTGTGAAAGAGAATATGACTGGAAATGGAGCTGCAGTAGCAAAGGATGCCACATAAGAGATTCCGCGATCATGCCCGGATTCCGCGACCGCGAATTAGTACCTGAAGACGGTGAATTTTCCGAAGAAATTCCGCGATCGCGGACAACTTTCCGCGATTGCGGAAAAAGTGCTTCAGACGAGGAACAGGTCGAGAGTTTTCCGCGACCGCGGACTGAAATCCGCGATTATGGATTATCCACCGGAGTCCTTGATGAGCCAAACACAGTTCTGCGACCGCGGGAACCAATCTGTGACTGCGGCTTACCTGTACCTGTCGAGGATGATTATATTCGGCCTAATTTTCCACCGCTCGGCTCGCTGAAGCCACCTGCGCCATTTCCCGAAGCGCTGATGGATACTATGCGACTAGAGAACGACAAAGAGCTCTTCGAAACCTTTAGTAGGTGCGAGGTAAACATTCCCTTACTGAAACTTGTCAAGAGTATTCCTCGCTATGCTAAATTTCTGAAAGAACTGTGTACCATCAAAAGGAATCAGAAATTGAAGGGAAAGCAAAAGATTAAGGTGAGTGAACATGTTTCGGCTGTTTTTCAAAGGCGAATGCCTAAAAAGTGTGGTGACCCAGACATGTTTAGTATCCCATGTGTAATAGGTGACACTAAATTTGAGAAAGCTATGCTAGATCTAGGTGCATCTATAAATGTCTTACCTTATTCTTTGTATGAATCATTAGGATTAGGACCATTGCATGAAACAGGAATAGTTGTTCAATTGGTTGATAGATCTAATGTGTACTCGAAAGGGGTAGTTGAAAATGTCCTTGTAATGGTTGATAATTTGATTTTTCCTTCTAACTTCTTTGTGCTGGATATGGATCACGATAAACATACAGCCCCTATACTATTAGGTAGGCCATTTTTGAAAACATCACAGGCAAAAATTGATGTAAGTAGTGGAACCCTTACCATGGAATTTTATGGGGAAAAGGTGGAGTACAACATATATGATGCTATGAAACACCCCACTGATGATCATTCTCTGTGTGCTATTGATGTGATTGACCTGATTATGCAAGACGTTTTTTATACTACTTGTTCCGATGAGTTACAATATGTTTTAGACAATGAACAAGGAGATCCACAGGAAGATTTTGGCTCCTCTACTAACCTGCAGGAAACTGTGGCTCACTTAAATGCACACGGTAAACTCCCTTTCCATTCTTTGGGCAATGGCCCCATCCCACTAACAGTGCCAAGCGAGAAGCTTTTACCCTCTGTTGTGCAGGCACCAGACATTGAACTCAAGCCACTACCGGACCACCTCAAGTATGCATTCCTGGGCAAGGATGACACACTCTCGGTCATCATCTCTAACAAGCTTTCCAAGGATCAAGAGGAGAAATTGGTGGTAGTGTTAAAAGAGCATAAGACAACATTGGGATGGACCATTGCAGACATAAAAGGGATTAGTCCCTCTACATGTATGCACATAATTCTGTTGGAGGGGGAAGCCAAACCATCTAGGCAACCTCAGAGAAGACTTAACCCACCAATGATGGAGGTGGTAAAGAAGGAGGTGCTGAAGCTCCTACAGGCAGGAATGATTTATCCAATCTCTGACAGTCAGTGGGTGAGCCCGACACAAGTTGTTCCAAAGAAGGGAGGCATCACAGTTGTAGAGAACCAACAAGGAGAGTTGGTCCCCACCCGAGTGCAAACTGGATGGAGAGTATGCATTGACTACCGTAAGCTGAATGCGGTAACTCGGAAAGACCATTTTCCCTTACCTTTTATTGATCAAATGCTTGAGCGACTGGCTAGTCGCCCCTATTACTGCTTCTTGGATGGATATTCAGGGTATTTTCAGATAGCCCTAGCACCAGAGGATCAAGAAAAGACGACATTTACATGCCCTTTTGGTACTTTTGCATATCGCAGGATGCCATTCGGGTTGTGTAATGCACCCAGAACATTCCAAAGGTGTATGGTAAGCATTTTTTTTAGTATGTGGAGCAGTTTATTGAGGTATTTATGGATGATTTCACAGTCCATGGTGATAATTTTGATACATGCCTAGACCACTTATCACATGTGCTTCAAAGATGTGTAGACACCAACTTGGTTCTTAATTCTGAAAAGTGTCATTTTATGGTTGAGCAAGGCATTGTGTTAGGTCATATAGTGTCAACAAGAGGTATTGTGGTCGATAAGGCAAAGATTGATGTAATTCAGTCTTTACCTTATCCTACTAATGTGCGTGAAGTGCGTTCTTTCTTAGGCCATGTAGGTTTCTACCGCCGGTTTATTAATGTGCGATGCTAGTGATTATGTTGTGGGAGCAGTCCTTGGGCAAAAAGAAGCAAGAGCTTCTCATGTGATTCATTATCTTCCATGACTCTGAATGGAGCGCAGCGGAACTACTCCACCACGGAGAAATAATTGTTGGTTGTCATGTTTGCCCTGGAGAAATTTAGACAATACTTATTGGGCACCAAAGTGATCATCTACACGGACCATGCAGCTCTTCGCTATCTATTGATGAAGAAAGAGGCAAAACCAAGATTGATTCGATGGATCCTGCTGCTGAGTGAGTTTGACGTGGAGATTAGAGATAAAAAGGGAGCCGAGAACCTGGTGGTTGATCACCTAAGCAGGCTCGTACATGAAGAGGATAGCACGAAGAAGGAGGCGCAAATTCAGGGAGATTTTCCCGACAAGACGCTGTGTGGGATTACGACAGAACATTTTCCGTGATCGCGGAAAATCCCCTGAAACTTCACGAATAGCACCATCTACAGAACATTTTCCATGATCGCGGAAATATTTCCGTGACCGTGGAAAAGGCCCTGACACGTCTGCTTTCTACGAAGACCCTTCGCGACCGCGGACTGAGACCCTTGATCGCGGAAATACCTCTGAGTCATCATCAACGCTGGGTTCTGAAGAGTTCCTGATTGGACTCCGCACATTAAAGCCATGGTACGCCAACCTGGTCAACTTCCTCGTTCGAGAAGAATTCCCACCGAACCTTGCAAAGGCACAAGAGGATAAGATACGACGTGAGTCTCGATTGTATGTGTGGGATGAACCCTATCTTTGGAGGCACTATGTTGACCAGGTAATCCGTCGATGTATTCCGGATAGTGAGGTACAATATGTTTTTAGCTTTTTGTCATTCTCATGCATGTGGGGGGCACTTTGGGGAAAATAAAACTGCTAGGAAGGTTTTGGACACATGATTTTATTGGCCACACATCTTTCGGGATGCATATGCCTTTTGTAAGTCCTGTGATCAATGCCAAAGGGTCGGGAATATTTCTCGCATGAACGAGATGCCACAACCAAATTTATTTTTTTGTGAAATTTTTGATGTTTGGGGCATTGACTTCATGGGACCCTTTCCTAGCTCTTTTGGGAACCTATATATTTTACTTGCGGTGGAATACGTTTCCAAATGGGTGGAAGCGAAGGCCACCAGGACTGATGATTCTATAGTGGTGGCATATTTTTTGAAGAAACGCATCTTCTCTAGGTTTGGAATCCCTAAAGCTTTGATAAGTGATAGGGGAACTCACTTCTGCAACAAGACCGTCAGTGGACTACTGAAGAAATATCATGTCACGCAGAGAATCTCCACTACCTACCATCCACAGACTAATGGGCAAGCTGAAGTGTCCAATAGAGAAATCAAAACAATCCTTGAGAAGACAGTGGCTCCAAATAGGAAGGATTGGATCTTGAGATTAGATGATACCTTGTGGGCTTATCGGACAGCATACAAAAACCCCATTGGGATGTCTCCCTTTAGATTGGTCTTTGGAAAAGCCTGCCACCTTCCAGTGGAGCTTGAGCACAATGCATTTTGGGTTGTGAAGAGGTGCAATATGCAAATTGATAAGGTGGGAGAATTTCGTAAGTTGCAGCTACAAGAGTTGGAGGAGATACGCCTTAACGCGTACGACAACACAGTTATTTACAAGGAGAAGACAAAGGCTTGGCACGATAAGACCATTTTGAGAAAGAACTTCAACATTGGGGACAAGGTCCTATTATTTCAATCTCGCCTGAAACTTTTCCCAAGGAAACTCTGTTCCAGATGGTTGGGTCCCTACATTGTTACTCACGTTTTTCCACATGGAGCAGTTGATATATATGATGAGAAGACCGCCAGGGTATCCAAGGTGAATGGTCACAGGTTAAAACCTTACCATGAGGGATTCAACAACGAGGCGATAGATGAGATGGTTCTTGAGGAACCAATTACTGAAATCTAGTTGCAAAGCACCATGTCGAGCCACGACAATAACTAAGGCGCTGCTCGGGAGGCAACCCGAGGTATGCATTTCTTTCTTGTTTTTTTTCGTTCCATGTTTTAGTTGTTTTTGTGTTATTTTGCTTTGGTTTTTGTTTTGCGTTTAGACTAACCTGCAAGAAGGAGGCCAGGAGCCAAATTGAAGACGGTGTTAACCACCAACGTAAGTCCTCCTGTTTCCCTAAAAAAAAAAATCAAAAAAAATATAAGTTCGGCGTTTTTCCGCAATCGCGGCTTTATTTCCGCGATCGCGGCCCAGCTGTCTGTGTTTTATTTTGAGAGACGGTGCGCATCATGATGCCAAGGAGGAGACATTAGCTCGACATTTTATTTGGCACCGATGATGGCCCTATATTTGACAGCTGACGAGGAGGAACACTAGGGCCCACACCACGATTACATCTAGGCCCCATTTTTGTGTTCATTGAAGGTCGTACAACCCCGATTTCTTTGCTATTCCACCACACCTTACAGTGGATTCCTTTTGGTTGCACGGTGGCGTTTGAGTTCGAAGACCGGCGTAACACCAGTGACTTGTTCTTACATTGATTTACCGCCAGCAACATCTTCAGTGTCCAAGCCAACTCTTTGGCAGTTATGAGTACTTTCCGCTTTTCCCTATGCTTCATCTTTTTGTGTTTCATTACATTGAGGATAATGCAATGTTTAAGCATGGGGGAGTGTTCTATACTTACTATGTCGTTGAGGAGAAACATAAAGAAAAAAGAAAAAACCAAAAATTGAAAAACAAAGAGGCAAAAATAGAAATCCTAGGATAAGTCGAAAACCCGAGAGGGAGGCTTAGGTAATATGCAGGTGGCTTGGACCAGGATTAGGATGGGGTAATAATTGGTCAAGAGTGACGTGAGTTACATGTGAGCCCATCTATTGAAAAATGAAATGAGTGGCTTGGTGAAAACTCGAGAGGGCGCCTTGGCAAAATGAGTGAAAAGAAGAAGAGCGATTATTAGGATTCCTCATTTTTCCTGGCGTGGTGACAAAAGAAGAGGTGGTATAAGAAGGATTCGGGTAGGTCACTCTAGGAGGTATAAGAAGATAGATGGAGGCTAGGATTAGATATTTTTTTCACTCTATGGTGTTTGGGATAAGCTTGGGGGAAGCACTATGCTTTCCTTTAGGCTTGGTGTGTGTTGTGTTGTGTTGAGCTTATTGTGTTGGTACCTAGGAGTTTCGTGTTAGGTGCAATTCTTAGTGGAGATGATTTTTCTATGCTTCCTGAGACCTTGGGGATTTGATTGGAGGAGTAGGTTTCTTTTAGCTTACTCGAGGACGAGCAAGGTTTAAGCATGGGGGAATTTGATCAGCGCTACTTTGTAGTGCATATTTAGGAGTTGTTACCGGTATTTTGGGTGCCATTTATATGGGTTTAGAGCACAACTACGGAAATTAGAGTTGAGAAGAAGAAGTGTAGATATGTGGTGTGGAGAAGCTTAATTGAAGACATCATGAAGTTGAGGGGAAGCCACCACGAGAAGACCACATAGAAGACGGAGAACTGAAGAACGCATCAATCCGTGATCGCGGGCGAGCATGAGTTGGTCGCGGAAAAGTCGAAGAAAGTCGAGAGAAAAATGGAGATTTCCGCGACCGCGGAAATTCATCCGCGATCGCGGAAATGTGTTCAGCACGTCCGTGTTTTCGTTCTTCCGAAGATTTATGTTTTTATTATTTTCCCTTTTCTTTTACTTTTTTTATTTCGAATTTATTAGTTTATTTCCTTTTTAGATTAAGTTTGTTATCTTTTTACATTAGGATTGGTTTCTAGGTTATTTAACCTAGTGTCCATAGCAGTTTTTTATCATCGTTGTTTTTCCATTCAGTATTATTTTCCCTTTGAGTTATGAAGAACTAAGCACCTTTGCTTAGTCCGACAATTGAAGCCTTCATTCGACATATGATTATGAGGTTATAATTCTATTCCTATTCCCTTTGGATTATATCTTTTCTCTTGAGCTTATTCATATTGATTTCGCTTGTTGGACGCAACTAGTTGATATTAGTAATTGTCTATTGCTAGGGTTTGGATATTTCGGGTAGAGATTCCTTATCTTGTGTAGCAAGCATGATATTCTAGGACTGTTTGGACTAGTTTGTTGTGTAGAGATTTGATTATGTGTTGAATGTTGCGGGTCGTGGTGTTGCATGTATCCTGGTTAATTCCTATGCTTCTTGCTGCTATTGAATTAAATCTTGAAGGTTGGTAGGGATTGTTTAATAGTTAGGGTTATCAGGACGGATAGGACTGGTAACTATTTCAGAATAGGGACAGGAATAATCATAGGAAGGAATAAAGATAACCTAGGACCAATCAATCGAATAAATGGTGGATATTTGTTTGACTAAGTGTTTTTCCCTAATTGATTACAATCTCTTTGCTTTTGTTTCCCTTGTTTGCTTGTTTGAACACAAATCAACCAAAAACCTCCTTTGTTACTATTGCATGCAATCTGACATAAGGAAAGATAACTCCTCCCTGTGGGATTCGACCCTTACTTGCCTATTCTACTGAGTTAGGTTTGTTTAGGATTATTTTGATTAGGCGATACGACTTTAGCGCCTATCAGTGACCTAGTACTCAGGAAGACCGAAGGAGGAAAGCTGGCCCAGGATGGGAATGCCCGTACATTGTTGTTCGCGAAGTAGCACCTGGAGCCTACCGTCTCAAAGACCACATAGGAAATCTGGTCCCAAACTCTTGGAACGTGATGAGACTCCGTAAGTACTACCCTTAAGAACAAGTGCGCCTCAGGTACAGATTCTAAAAATCCTGCTTATCCGGGATATGCGAGCATACTAAGAAATAACCCCGCAAGTATTGTTATGTAGGCAACAACACTCCGTGACACATCGAAGCAACACCAGTGGAAGTGTAGGCCTGAGGGATAAGCAATACGTAATAACATGGTATACAAAATAAGCGACAACCTAAAACGATACACTCGCGAACTATTAAGCAATGCGTTAAGCACAGTACCAAAAAAACAAACAAAGATCCTAAACTATATTCTTTTGTGCAACGTGTAGGAAAGCAAGTATAAAGCAAGTGCAAGCAAGTGTGATTAAGTGCAAGCAAGTTTAAGCAAGTTTGAGCAAGTTTAAGCAAGTATGAGCAAGTTTGAGCAAGTGTGAGCAAGTGCGAGCAATTTTAAGCAAGTATGAGCATGTTTGAGCAAGTGTGAGCAAGTTTAAGCAAGTTTGAGCAAGTGTGAGCAAGTCCGAGCAAGTTTGAGCAAGTTTCGAGCAAGTTTTGAGCCAGTTTGGAACAAGTCATTAGAGCAAGTTGAAAGCTCAAGAGAGATATGGCAAGCGTTGAATAGCAATAAAAAAGCAAGATGCACGCGAGGATAACGAGAAAGACTCAGCAACTCAAAAAGGTAGTCATCGCCTGCAAGAGCCTAAGCGGCGATAAGGTATCTAATTTGGAAATCGTCGTGTGGTTACGTATATAATCTCTCATGATAGATAACTTAATCTCATCACGTGAACAAAACTTATCAGGTAAGCCTTCGTGAAGACGCATCAAGGAACAACGTAGTAAGACATTGGAAGCAAGGAAACATGCGGAAGAAATAGAAGATTCATACATTTCCATTTGTCAAAAAAGCCAAAGTTGTAAATACATCATTTTACCCTGATACAAAGCTTCGCTACATTTTCCATATTTATATTCGTTACGCGTGCCCAAGGCATACAAAAAACGATCCCTAAGAACAAACACCATGAGAGAAACTAGAAGCCGCAAGTCTACCCCCCCTCGCAACCCTCCCTTCAATCCCCCCTCCAGTTCACAAACTAATAGGAGGGATGGGTGGGGGTGGGGGAAGAGAGGGTTATACATAAGCAAAAAAAAGTAAAAAAGAAGATTCAAAGCCCAACAACGCGAAGACTATGAGCACGAAACCCCGATGGAGGAGGACCTTGGACATAGATGGATACAGGGCTTGCCCTCCCCAGACTAGCAATACGAGCGGTGTCATAGTTTGTCATCACCTCCCAGAGGCGGCGACCCCTGACCTCTGGGCGGGGAAAATAAAACATCTGACCTACTCCAAATGCAACGGCGTTAGGAAAAATAGAGGCGTGCATAACCTCCAAGTCAAATTCCCCAACTTCCTCTCCTACATCTCCCATGTCAAAAGTCCGGAAGTAACCACCATCATAGCGATGAACGGAGAACAACTGACAATCACCGCATTGACATACAAACCGATCGCCATAATGTACCTTGAGTACGAGCCTCACCATCCTATCAAGAAACAAAAAGAGTAGAAAAGAAAGCAAAAGAAATCAGAAGAGAAAGACGATAAGAAAAGAAATAAGCAAGCAGACATCATTTATAGAAAAACACAAGGAAGAATTCAAACCGGCGGAGCATTAACTACCCCTAGCAATAGTTGATATGACGGTTTTCGGAAACCGTAAAATGAAAGAAATTGAAATGACAAGCAATTAATGAAGGAAAAAGTCAACTTATGCAATTTGCCCAAATTAAATACCATAATTGCCAGCTAAAATCGGCAGACCCATGATCATGAAAATAAACACAACACATTCAAACATGCGAACACACCTCACAAAGAAATGTATGCCAGCAACACATGCAAAACAAACAAGGGAAAACTAAACAGAGTACCGAAACCATTAGGCCAAACATTGTTATATATCAAAGGGCTTTGTTCAAAAACAACCACACTACAGAAGCATAAAAAGAACAAAACAAGGAGACAGCTTCGCAAGCACGCGAACAAGGTAATGCAGAGCTGGACTAAGGACGAGGGGTAACAACACTTGAGAGCTCTTTTCGCGGAGACTCTTTTCGAGAACGCTTGACTCCCACAGAAGAGGCTCCAGGAAAGGACAGTTTCTTCATGAGAGGGTCACCCTTCTTCAAAGAAGTCACTGTCCATGCTTCAAAAACCCCTTCATGGTCTTCCTTGACTTCTCCAATAGCAGGAATCGAGTAAGGAGCCCTCTCTTTGTAAACCATCCCTGCGGAGTTCCTAGCATCGGGAATGATGGCCCGAACTTTATAGTGATCAACCATCTGCTTGACACCCACCTTCAAGCCATAGTAATACTCTGCCACAGCATAATAGAGATAGCGCGCCTTGATGCGATAACTAGTTGTATATTCCTCCACACCCTCCTGCCTACCCACCTCCTTAGCTTTTCTGCAATCCTCGATCAAGACTACCACCTGCCTTTTCAGTGACTGGTTCTCCTCAGAAAGAGCCTAGAACCCGTGAAGCTCTTCGTTCTCCCTTTGTAAAGCCATTTTCTCTTCCTTAAGGCGAGAGTTCTCCTCTCGAAGAGACTCCAGCTCCGTTCTTCGTAAAGTCGTCTCTCGCTGCTCGACGGTCACATCCTCGACAAGTTTTCCAGCAGCAATCAGAGCCTTGCGACACTTTTTCGCGATTTGCAGTCAAAGGGAAAATCAATAAAGCTCAGAAGACAAGAATATAACTTAAAATGAAGTCAAAGGAAAAAACGTGAAACTTACAGTGTCCAAAGAGCTTGTCACCGGGCCCAGATGATCGGCTGATTCCTTAGTAGAAGCTTTAGCTTTCTTCCCACGTAAAGACTTTTTCTTCATAGCAGCCAAAGTACGTTCGAGACTACCTACCACGTCCACAACGGGAGCTTTCCCCTTTTTTGAAGTAACATCGGGGGCATCCCCCACCCCTTCGCCAACCTCCTCCCCGTGGTCTTGAGGAATCCTAACCCTCTCCGGGACGCGGGGAGAAACCTGATGAGCTCTGTCAAGCCCCGGATCCACACAAGCTTCAAGATCTTCCATATCAGCACGCAACATCTCCTCCAAGTCCTCCAAACCCTCCATATAGTTCACCATCTTCGTGGAAGAGGAACCTAAAAGGGCAAGAAAAAAGTGGGAACTAAGTAAAAAAGAAAAATCGGAAAAAATGTGCGAGAAACGAACATGCTTTCGCGAGGGAAACACAGCGTGTGTCCATGCACTGCCAACCACGGCCTGACAAAACAAGCTCACCCCCGCATGGGTGGCGAGAACTTAAGCCTAAATTCTTGAGCCTCTCTGTGGTCATCAGCTCGTCAGACTCGTAGCTCTGCGTTTGATCGAATCTAGCAAATAAAGCCTTTTTGTCCCGCTACTGCTCTTTCTTGGCAAGGCCTGACTCAAGACAAGAGAAGTGAAGAGCCCTCCCCGGGTGTATGTTAACTCCGAACGCACCAGGGATCATGAGAAAAAACCACTCATTCTTCCATGTACCAAGGTTGGTTGGCTTGTTTACACGAGGAGCATATTCTACCTTCCACGACCAGTACCCATGAGAAATGTCACGCGTGGAAATCAGAGCCCTCACCACCCCCAATGATGGCTCTACATTCAACTTGCGACAATGAAGAAAAAGATAACAGAAATTTCTCCACGAATTCGGGTGTAGCTGAATGGGGCTGGTGCCTTGAGCGTTCAAGATCTCCTTAAAGAGCGGATGTATGGGCACGCAAAAGCCCACGAACAGCACTGGGAGGCTCACCGCCATGAAATTAGGGTAGTGGTGCAATGACCGCGACCCTTCTTTATAGGGTTGAGCATTTTCCGGTCCGGCCCAGAAATTTGGACCGGTCCGGTCTCCGGTCCAGGGATTTTCGAAATTTCGGGTCCGATCCGGTCCGGTCCGGTCCGACCCGGAACTTTTAAAAAATCTTAATATTTTAGGGTTTAAGGTATTTTTATATTTGAGGTTTATGATTTAGGGTTTAGAGTTTAGGGTAAATTGTATTTAAATTTCAGGGTTTTTTTCATGTTTAAATGTAAATAAATTATATTTAAATTTAATAAAATCTTAAACCTGTCCAAATCCGGTCCAAATAGGACCGGATATTTCTGGTCTGGGTTTCGGTCCACCATTTTTGGTGTTCCGGTTTCCGGTCCGATCCGGTTCGGGTCGGTCTAGTCCGGTCCGGGTCAGTCCGGGTTTGGACCGATGCTCAACCCTACTTCTTTAGGAAGAGCGAGTATAGACCCCTCGGGAAAGGGGTAAGCTGATGCATTTCGGGCTCGACTCAAGCCGGGCAACGACGAGCCCAAGACGACCAAGACCGTGGCGTCCCCCTTGGTTCAAGACTTAGTCTAGTTTAGTCTATTTTATGTTATTTCCCATTTTAGCATGTTTCCCTTTTTAGTATTTCCATTTCCGTACTTTCTATTTCGGGCGTATGCCTTTCTCTTGCTAGAGAAGGCTAGCCCATTAGTGTGTTTTAGGCCCAAGCCTATTAGGGTTCTTGGTCGAGCCTTATGGCTTTGAATAGCCTTCGTTGTATTCATTATTCCCTACGTTGAAATTAAAGCTTAAGCCTTGCAGTTGAGATCATCTCCTCCCTTAAGCCTCGGCGTCACAAAATTGGTTAGACCCGATTGAACCACGTCACGGTTCACAAACACAGCCTATCTGTAGGATCGTGATTGTTAGATAAAAACTTAAGGAACTCAGAATAACGATTCTCAGTTCCTTTCGCAGCGGAAATAAACAATCAAGCAAAAGACAAGTTCCTTATAGTGGAAACCTTTGATTGCCAACTAGCAATCCAGGATAAAAACCACTACCTTTCTTTCGAAAGGATTTCAAAGTCTACTTCTTGATTTCTTATCTCTTTTGGTTACAGCTTATCCTAGGAACGAACACACAGTTCCTTTGCCTTACACACAGTTAGACAATCCTAGATAACTTAACACAATCAATAATCAATCCAAGAAACAGACTTTCGCACCTAGGAACTATTACTTACAGTCACAGGAACTTAGCACTCAGCTCTTCTTCCTTGACTGGTTCCTCTTGATCTCGGTTTGCTTTGATGATCTTTGTTTGGAGGTTCACACTAGATATTTGCTAATGAGTGTGAGTTCTTGTTTTGGTGCTTGAAGATAACCCTTGGGTTAGTCTTCGTTTTATAGAGGATTCTTCGCAGCTCGATCCTCTCTTGGTTCCCACGGATTGAGCTTGCCCTAGGATTGGTGGTTCTCCTTGATCCACGTTGTTCTTGGCATGTGCAAACAACCTAGGCAGCTCAGAATCTCTCTTGGTTGGTCAACTACCTCAGACGAGCCTTGTGGTGTCGTTGTCAAAACGCTTTCGTCCGAGGTTGAGTAAGCTGGCCGCTTGGGAACCGTCTGCTGGACAGCGACGTCTTCATGTGTTGTTGCTTTCATCGTCTCTGTCCGAGGTAGAGGTTCTCTAGGCATCTTGTTCTTTAGCTCTTGGACCTTGGCAGACTTTTGGAAGCTTCGGATAAGTCTTTTTCGACACCTTTTGTCCGAGGTTGTGTGTTCCCAGATTTCTCGGGAATCGCAATGTCGCAAGCTCCAATTCTGGGCATACCTGGGTTCCTCTGGATTCCTTCAGCTGTCTTGTTCCTTTGGTTCCCTTGTTCTGTTTGGCTTTCCTGCCTTCGGTATATTCCTGTGGTTCCTTAAAACACATCTTTGAGATAAAACATTAGTATCATAATATTTGTCATCTTCAAAAGTAGAGAAACTGAGGAAATGAACTCTCAGGGGAACCGAAGTTCCAGAGTTCCGTTTCCTAACAATTTCCCCCTTTTTGATGATGACAAATATAAGGAACCTAGCAACATAATAGGAACATGAAATTCATGAGACCATATTGAGATAACGGGATTTACAACTTTACAGATTAGTGATAGAACATTCAATGGTTGCAAATTCCCCCTAAGCACGTGAACAAGTTTATTTCAAATTCCCCCTTAGAAATAGAACTAGTTCAGAGTTCCTATTAGCTCGCTGTGGCATTGCAGCACTGGGAACCTAGAACAAGCGTTCCTATGGCGTAGTAGCGGCCTCTTCTTCTGCATCCTTGTCGTCGGTTCCTACATTTTGGCCCACAGCCTGATGAGCACTGATTGCACCTTGCCAATCCTTCTGCAGAACGTCCACCAGACTCTCGACAGCAGAACTGATACGCCCCAACTCTCTTACTTGATCATGGATGGCGACCGTGTTGGCAGTCGAGCCTTCCAAGATAGCTTTTTCAATACGATTCAACGCAAGGAGGATCGCAGAGGAGTCTGAAGAGGGGGGTTGTTGAGGGTGGGAACTAGAACGGCCCTGGGAACTCGCCTTTTCCTTAGGCGGGATTTCTTCTGTTTTAGCAGGGTTGGGTTGTTGTTCCTTAGATTTCAGCTTCCGAACTGTGTGCATGGTAAGACATTTGCTGTAGGCAGTCTCGGGTGCGTCTTCTGGGTACTGATTGAGGTTGGAGAGTAGCTTCTTGATGATGTGAGGGAAGGGTAAAGCATGGGAGTCATGGGATGCACAGAATTGCATGTGAGCCAGCACAATACGGGGAAGATCCAACTGAAAGCCGGAGAGGACTTTGTCCATATAGATGGCGTCGGTGATGAGGACTTCGTTCCTGTGCTCTTGCCTGGGAACCAAGTTGCGAGTGATCCAAAAATGCAGTAGCCGGTTTGCGATGGAGAGATCCTTCGTCTCCAAAGATGAGGGGGATGCGCCATCATAAATTTTCTTGACGATTGCTCCTTTGGACTTGAAGCCCTTTCCCTTGGGCCATCCCTTCTTCTGAGGCAGAATGCCAAACCCAGACCTCGACTCAATCCCTAGAGTAGACGCGATTAGATTGGCGGATAGGGGAAAGTTGGTTCCCTTCCATATGAGAATGGCGTCGTGACAGGGAGAGTTCTCCTTCTGGGGTACAAATTCCATAGATTGATAAAACATCCGGACAACCTCGTCGGAAGCAGAGAAAGGCTCGCACAGTATCTCGTCCCACCCTTGGAACTGCAACAGAGAGTGTAACTCATCCAAAGCTTCTCCATAGAGTTCCTCATCCTCTTCTTCTAATGCCTGTAACACCCCCAAATTTAACCCCATTTGAAAGCGTTACTGCCTATGACCCCGGACGTAAACCCCGAAGTCACCCCAGGCTTTTCCGACGTCATAACTGACTTAAAACACAGTTACAATACTAAAATCATAACTTTTATTAAACCACATGGTCGCGGAATTACACGATTCCTACAACGACCCAATTAATCAAAAATACAACAGCGAAAGTCTTTAACAAAATACAAAATAGCACAGCGGAAATCTTTTAAATACAAAGTGACAAAACAGCTTGTCGAAAACACCGTTCATCTTCATAGTCGTTCTAGCCTTCTCGGATCTTCAACACACCTGATGTGCCGAATCGAACGGATGACACTAGCCAACCATGTAAGGAATATAACGGTTGGTCAGTCTAATGAAACACTACGCAAGGGTACAAAGCAGAGTGGTTCGAAGCAGTCGTATTAGGTTAGACTCATCGTCCCTCGAATAATAACCGAGTACGCTAGTCAACCATCATACTCCTACTAGAATAACAAAAGGTATGCACAAGAGAAGATTCTGGAGATCGAGTCTCACATCAATCAATCCCAAAAGAAGACTCCAAATGAAATGAGCCTTATAGGAAAATATGACAAATGTTGGGAAACATAAACAAACACACAAGCACACCACATCGCATACAAGCGATCTAAGCTAGACGAACAATCCTAGCTGCACTAGCGCTACGTTGCACTACTCGCCAACGTTCATTAATTAGGTGCTTTCAGGCACTTATCTGAATTAAATGACCACACACACACATATCACGTTATAAACTTTTAACTGGACCTCACAGGATCCAAACCTCTAACTATCACATTGGATCTTAATTGCCCTTATAAAGAATGAACCTCACAAAGTCCAAACTTTTACTATCGCATTGGGTCTTAATCGCCCTTATGAAGAATGAACCTCTCGGAGTCCAAACTTTCACTATCGCATTGGGTCTTAATCGCCCTTATAAAGAATGAACCTCACAAAGTCCAAACTTTTACTATCGCATGGGTTTTAATTACCCTAAACAGTTATAAAGAAACGCCCATGGAACACACCGGATCCAGGTGCTCCTACGAATACTCGTGCTAACTAACAGTTAAACACGCAAACACATCACATAGAGAACCATCACGGCTCAACCTGAACAACTATCACCCTAGATTTAATAATCTAAGCCACACACAATAAATCATATCAAGGACCCTTACGGCCTTCACCTGCACAACAAATCTATCAT
Source organism: Rheum nobile (assembly GCA_027886185.1). NCBI lineage: Eukaryota > Viridiplantae > Streptophyta > Magnoliopsida > Caryophyllales > Polygonaceae > Rheum > Rheum nobile. The sequence continues at coordinate 1,262,935 of WOAB01000322.1, forward strand.
ATACTAGCGTCGGTTCTAGCAGAATATACAACCTCGTAATAATATCCGTTTTATTTCACATAACGTTATCAAATCAATTTCCAACATAATTAACAATCATCCCAAATTATTTAACAACAAAACTATTGATAAATAATCAAATATGGAATGATGAACAAGAGAGAACCGCCACTTGCCTTAGATCCGACAAGTTCGAACCAAGCAGAGCAACGTCTAGTTCCTGGATCTGAAACTGGAGCAAATCTTGGATATTAAATCCCTAAGAAATGGCTCATAACAAGACCCTAAGTTAGATTCAATACACTTATATATGAATCTAAAAGAATACGAAAAGAAATCAAAGGAAACGAGCCAAGCCCAAAGCCAAACCACAAAACACACAACTCGGACACACATACCGCGATCGCGGCAGGTCGCGGTCGGTCGCGGTTTTCGTGCTGTGACAGTGGCTAGCTCGCGAGACAACAATGGAGAATTTCTTACCCAAACCGATTTGTTTGCCTTCGATTTGTCTATGGTTCGATCTCCCAACACCACAAAGCTTCCAACAACACCCAGGAGCACCTTCTCGACTCAAGAACCACTCGAAATCTCCCTCTCACGAAGCTCCAAAACTGCTCAACAATGGTGAAAAACAGAGGAGAAACAGAGGAAAAAGAAGAAGGAAGAAGAAGAGAAAGAGAGCTCCGGTTCTCACCCCTTTTATAGCCCAAATCCGAGCCTCCTCATGGGAAACAAGAAGGGGACAAGGCAAAAGAGCCACTTGCGAGCCCAAAAATATCTCCCCCAAGCCACTAGCGAGCCCACTTGGCCTGCCCAGAAAACAGAGAAAATAGAGCTACAGTAACCGCCTTCAAGGAAGACGACACTGCTCAGCAAAAGATGTTACCGCGAGCGCGGCCGGTCACGGTGAATCGCGGTTGATCGCGGTCAATCGCGGTGAGTCGCGGTTTAAAGGCCGACTTCGTTAATTCTTATCCGAACTTGGTTTGGATTAAATTTCTTAACTCCGGGTTAAATATATTCGTACATTAACGATACATTAACCCCGAAAACACCTCAACTGTATTATATAATGCTCGGAAAATTTTTACAGAGCTCAGACCCCTTTTCAGAAGGTCCGAGACTCACTGAATTAAATCCGTCTAGCAAAACGGGCATAAGAAAAATTTAAAAATAATTCAAAATACCCTTAAAAATTACGGGGTGTTACATTACTACCCCCTTATTTTAAGTTTCGACCCCGAAACTTGCATTATCAAGGCCGACAACAAGTAGGGAAAGTATTTAAGTACACCCATCTCAGTCTCCCAAGTAACCTCTTCGGTTTCTAACTTGGAGCACAAAACTTGTACCAAAGGTACACCCTTACTGCACAACTGCTTGGCTTCAACCAAATATTTATATTAGCAAGAACATTTACAACAAAAGGTTTACAACCTTGCTGCATACTTAAACTTACTAACACAATTGTCCATAACAAAAGACTGGGTAACACCCAAATCTACAACCTACAACAAAAGTAGAAAGCTTTAAGCAAATGGAAAATCAGATCCATCCATCTCACGCATTACGTAAAGACGTTGACCTTGACTTCCAGAAGCTACTGGGGCCTTCCCTTTATTCTGTGCAGTGGTCTGCATCGAAGGACTTGGAGCCTCAACCAGTTTATACTCAGGCCGGTTGTTCTGATTAGCAGACCTTTGCTGCGACTCCGTTCCTTTCTGCTCTCCCTGACGACAGAACTTTTGCATGTGACCTTCCTTTCCACAGCCAAAGCATAATCTCTTCTCACTCTGACAATCAAAATTCATGTGCCCAAAAGCACCACAATTGAAACATTGATATGGTCTGTTGCTCCAACCTGAGCCCCTGGCAGAGCCAGAATGAGTTGTCTCGGTCTTAGCACGACCAGACTTCTCAAACTTAGTAGGCGATGCCGGTTGTTTGAACGAACCAGCTTGGCAATCCTGCTGCCCACCTTTTTCCTTAACCTGCTTCTTCCGCTTACGGGCAGACTCCTCCAGAGTTGCCTCCAACTTGTAGGCCGCATCCACGTACTGCTCCAGAGTAGAGCATGAGTCGTGCACCATCCATGGCTTAATATCTGGGCTCATCCATTCATGGAAGTACCAGATCTTCTGAGCCTCACTGATTATCTGCGGTTCTGCATACTGCAGCAAATGATTGAACTTAGTGGCAAGCTCTGTCACCTTCAACCCTTCTGTCTTTGGATATAAAAACTCTTTGTGCTTCTCCTCCCTCATAGCTCGAGAGAAGAAACGGTCCGTCATCTTGGTCTTAAATATTGACCAGGTCAACACCGGGCTATCAACTAAGCCGGTACTCTCCCACCATTCACTGGCTTCTTCCTTCAGCTGTAGAGAAGCTAGATGCACCTTCTCTGCTTCCGTGCACTCAACATTACGGAATAACCGTTCCATATGTGAGAACCAATGAGCCACCCTGACTGGCTCTCCTTTTCCATCATAACTGTCGGGTCTCATGGAGTTAATAGCCTTCAGCGCTCGGCCATACTCTCCTCTATCCCTGATCACGCCTCCTTGTAGCACACGGTTCCCTTGTTCCTCAAATCTCGGAACTTCTGGAGGTGCTGGCACAGCTTGTGCCTGAGGTGCGATTGGTCGCATTATCTCTATAATTGCTTGCATGACAATCCCCCGGATCGCTGCGACTGTGGCTGCATCGAGCACCACTGGAGCGTCGGCCTGATCTTGGCCATTGCCTCCTGGATTGTTGTTCTCAGACTCGTGTTCTTCCACAGGGTCTGCATCAATCCTTGCACCTGGTCTCGGGTCGTTGCTCGACCCAGCACCAGTGCGAATAATGTCCCTCGGGTTCACCATCTGATTACCGATCAAAGTCCAAGTACTTTACACATTAATATCTATCCATAATGTAATAAAAGTCAACTCAGAGCAGATCAACTTGGTAACCTTTCCTAGATGAACCCGAACTAGAATACTAGGTTCTACAACCTCAAATCCTGACAAGAGAACTGAAAACTCAAGTCTAACTGGAGATGGCAAAACCACCTCAACTTCTTCTGAGTCCTTTTGATGAGAACTGCACCCTTAACCTTCAGGCGACGAAGAGAGAATCTTAGTCTTTCTAGACACAGAAGCAATTTCCGTATCAGACTCAAGAAGGCACGACTATGAACGGCTTTTTATTTGAAAAATTCAAAGCTTTTGGAAAACATTTTGGCTCTGATACCATTTCTGTAACACCCCCAAATTTAACCCCATTTGAAAGCGTTACTGCCGATGACCCCGAACGTAAACCCCGAAGTCACCCTAGACTTTTCCGACGTCATAACTGACTTAAAACACAGTTACAATACTAAAATCATAACTTTTATTAAACCACATGGTCGCGGAATTACACGATTCCTACAACGACCCAATTAATCAGAAATACAACAGCGAAAGTCTTTAACAAAATACAAAATAGCACAGCGAAAATCTTTTAAATACAAAGTGACAAAACAGCTTGTCGAAAACACCGTTCATCTTCATAGTCGTTCTAGCCTTCTCGGATCTTCAACACACCTGATGTGCCGAATCGAACGGATGACACCAGCCAACCATGCAAGGAATATAACGGTTGGTCAGTCTAATGAAAGACTACGCAAGGGTACAAAGCAGAGTGGTTCGAAGCAGTCGTATTAGGTTAGACTCATCGTCCCTCGAATAATAACTGAGTACGCTAGTCAACCATCATACTCCTACTAGAATAACAAAAGGTATGCACAAGAGAAGATTCTGGAGATCGAGTCTCACAACAATCAATCCCAAAAGAAGACTCCAAATGAAATGAGCCTTATAGGAAAATATGACAAATGTTGGGAAACATAAACAAACACACAAGCACACCACATCGCATACAAGCGATCTAAGCTAGACGAACAATCCTAGCTGCACTAGCGCTACGTTGCACTACTCGCCAACGTTCATTAATTAGGTACTTTCAGGCACTTATCTGAATTAAATGACCACACACACATATCACGTTATAAACTTTTAACTGGACCTCACAGGATCCAAACCTCTAACTATCGCATTGGGTCTTAATTGCCTTTATAAAGAATGAACCTCACAAAGTCCAAACTTTTACTATCGCATTGGGTCTTAATCGCCCTTATGAAGAATGAACCTCTCGGAGTCCAAACTTTCACTATCGCATTGGGTCTTAATCGCCCTTATAAAGAATGAACCTCACAAAGTCCAAACTTTTACTATCGCATGGGTTTTAATTACCCTAAACAATTATAAAGAAACGCCCATGGAACACACCGGATCCAGGCACTTCTACGAATACTTGTGCTAACTAACAGTTAAACACGCAAACACATCACACAGAGAACCATCATGGCTCAACCTGAACAACTATCACCCTAGATTTAATAATCTAAGCCACACACAATAAATCATATCAAGGACCCTTACGGCCTTCACCTGCACAACAAATCTATCATATACTAGCGTCGGTTCTAGCAGAATATACAACCTAGTAATAATATCCGTTTTATTTCACATAACGTTATCAAATCAATTTCCAACATAATTAACAATCATTCCAAATTATTTAACAACAAAACTATTGATAAATAATCAAATATGGAATGATGAACAAGAGAGAACCGCCACTTGCCTTAGATCCGACAAGTTCGAACCAAGCAGAGCAACGTCTAGTTCCTGGATCTGAAACTGGAGCAAATCTTGGATATTAAATCCCTAAGAAATGGCCCATAACAAGACCCTAAGTTAGATTCAATACACTTATATATGAATCTAAAAGAATACGAAAAGAAATCAAAGGAAACGAGCCAAGCCCAAAGCCAAACCACAAAACACACAACTCGGACACACATACCGCGATCGCGGCAGGTCGCGGTCGGTCGCGGTTTTCGTGCTGTGACAGTGGCTAGCTCGCGAGACAACAATGGAGAATTTCTTACCCAAACCGATTTGTTTGCCTTCGATTTGTCTATGGTTCGATCTCCCAACACCACAAAGCTTCCAACAACACCCAGGAGCACCTTCTCGACTCAAGAACCACTCGAAATCTCCCTCTCACGAAGCTCCAAAACTGCTCAACAATGGTGAAAAACAGAGGAGAAACAGAGGAGAAAGAAGAAGGAAGAAGAAGAGAAAGAGAGCTCCGGTTCTCACCCCTTTTATAGCCCAAATCCGAGCCTCCTCATGGGAAACAAGAAGGGGACAAGGGGACAAGGCAAAAGAGCCACTTGCGAGCCCAAAAATATCTCCCCCAAGCCACTAGCGAGCCCACTTGGCCTGCCCAGAAAACAGAGAAAATAGAGCTATAGTAACCGCCTTCGAGGAAGACGACACTGCTCAGCAAAAGATGTTACCGCGAGCGCGGCCGGTCGCGGTGAATCGCGGTTGATCGCGGTCAATCGCGGTGAGTCGCGGTTTAAAGGCCGACTTCGTTAATTCTTATCCGAACTTGGTTTGGATTAAATTTCTTAACTCCGGGTTAAATATATTCGTACATTAACGATACATTAACCCCGAAAACACCTCAACTGTATTATATAATGCTCGGAAAATTTTTACAGAGCTCAGACCCCTTTTCAGAAGGTCCGAGACTCACTGAATTAAATCCGTCTAGCAAAATGGGCATAAGAAAATTTTAAAAATAATTCAAAATACCCTTAAAAATTACGGGGTGTTACAACGCCTGGGTCCAGAATTCTCTGCCGATAATGAGAGGTTTTAGGATCTTTCTTTTGGAGAAGGAAGAGGAGACAGAGAGGGTGGTGGATTTGGCCCTTTTTGTGGATTTGGTTTCATAGGGAACAATGGCTTGGGAGCTTCTCTTCCTCTGTTGCATTCTTGTGGCGACAGAGGGGCCTGGGTTGGAAGTTTTGGATTTGAGGTTGATCGGGGAAGGCACGGGGCTAAGGATCTCTTGAAGGGATTTATCCGGAGAGGAATCATGCGACCCGCCTTCAGAAACTGATTTAGTGACTGATTCTGAAGCCAAAGTGATGGCTTGCTCCTCTTCTTTGGGCATGGTTGGTTCCTCTTCCACCTTTTCCTTAGCCTTTGGTGGTTCCTCAAGCTTCTCTTCTGGTTTCTCTGCCGGTTTCGCCACAGGGTTCTCTTTGGGGAGGGATTTTTTAGAGGTGGAGGGAGAAACAGGCTTGGAGGAGGAGGCTTTAGCCTTCTTTTCGCGAAAGGCTTGAAGAAAAGCAACCTCTTCTTCATCCATAACAATGAGTGGGTTAGGGTTGGCCATTTGAGAGAAGCTAAGAGGATTTCTGTGTGAGGAGAAAGAGAGGTAGAGGATCAGAGAGATAGAGAGCTTGTGTGATCAACTCGGAGCAACTGAGCACCTCTTTAAGTGCGTTGAAGATCTGGGATGGTCGAGAAATGAGGTGACCGTTGACGCAAATCCAGTCGTTGAGAAGATCAGGGCAAATCCGAAGCATTGAAGAGAGTTGCAGCTTTTTGGAACGGCTAATTTAAATTCAAAATGTGACCCATTCCGAGAAGAGGGAGGTCTGCCACTGATGAGACATGCCTTATCCCTGCCAATATGCCATAAATAGCGTCTGGGAGAGCCAAGCGAGCCGTTGGAGAGACGCGATGTTCTGGTTCCTTTCTGGCGACATTTTCAGCGAGCTAGAGGAATGTATGGGAACCTTTGGTGTGGGTGGAGACAAAGGAACCAAAAAACAGTACGTTCCCATACAAGGAATCAGGGTAGGCTATTTATCGCATTGCACAATAATTCTCAGAGAAGGTTTAGAGATGGATCATAGAGAATTAAATTGAGCAATGAGGCAAGGGTAGGTCTTAGTACACAGTCATCATTTCAGCTTGTAATGTTGGGTTAGAAATATGATCAGATTGTGACTTTTGGGCCATCAAAGAAATTTGAACAATGAAGAGTTGAGAAATAATGATAATCAAAAGGAAACGAACCAGAAAAATTTATCTAAGCCTTTATAGGAAACCATTATGACAAGAAGGGTTTGTAGCAAAAGATATAACACAAGGACATCAAGACTCAACAAGTTAAATATCTTAAACTAGTCAATTAGGGGAACTTGGAAAGAATTCTCAGAACTAAGGTCACTACTGAGTAATAGGAATCATTCCTAGTTCCAATCTAAGGTTCTCAAAAGGAACTCTATTCAATGCCTTGGTGAATATATCTGCAATTTGATCTTCAGTTCTACAAAATTTCATAATGATGTTTCCCTTCTCAACATGATCTCTAAAAAAATGATGTCTAATGTCAATATGCTTGGTCCTAGTATGATGCACAGGATTCTTAGAAATGTTTATAGCACTAGTGTTGTCACAAAGAATAGTGAGAGGGCCATAAGACATACCAAAGTCCGCGAGTTGTTGCTTTAGCCAGAGAAGTTGGGAACAACAAGAGGCAGCTGCAATGTACTCGGATTCTGTGGTGGAGAGGGAGACTGAAACTTGTTTCTTTGATCCCCATGACACAAGGCAAGGGCCTAGGAACTGTGCCATTCCAGAAGTGCTCTTTCTATCCACCAAATATCCAGCATAATCAGCATCAGTGAAACCCATGAGCTCAAAGGGACATTCTTTGGGGTACCAAATGCAGAGATCGTCAGTTCCCTTGAGATATCGAAGAATTCTCTTTACAACAACCAAGTGGGTTTCTCTCGGACAAGATTGGAACCTAGCACACAAGCCAACAGCAAAGACAATGTCTGGTCAACTAGCGGTTAGGTACATGAGTGAGCTTATCATACCTCTATAGAGCTTCTCCTCCATTAGAGGACTCGAGTGGTCCTTATCCAGATGAGCAATGGTGGATATAGGAGTGGAGAGAGGCTTGCATGAATCCATTTTGAACTTCTTCAGTAGTTCCCTGACATACTTCTGTTGGTGGATTTGAATACCATCTTCCTTTTGAGTGATTTGTAATCCGAGGAAGAATGTGAGTTCCCCAATTAAACTCATTTCAAATTCACTGCTCATCAAGTCTTTGAACTTGTCTACAAGGGACAGGTTAGTGGAACAAAAAATGATATCATCAACATAGATTTGAACCACTAAGATATTACCTTCTTCTTCTAGGATGAAGAGAGTCTTATCAATAACTCCACGCCTGTAGCCATTTGAGAGTAGGAACTGGGCAAGACGATCATACCAAGCTCTGGGAGCTTGCTTGAGGCCATAGAGTGCCTTGTCTAGAAAGTAGACATGATTTGGAAGATCGTCGTCTTCGAAACCAGGAGGTTGCTTGACATAGACTTCTTCTTGAAGAATTCCATTGAGGAAGGTTGTCTTCACATCCATTTGGAACAACTTGAACCCTTTGTGAGATGCGAAGGCAATCAACAACCTTATTGCTTCGATCCTTGCCACTGGAGCATAGGTTTCATCATAGTCAATTCCTTCTTGTTGATTGTATCCTTGAGCCACAAGTCTTGCTTTGTTCCTTATCATAGCTCCTGTATCATCTAGCTTGTTTCTGAAAACCCATCTGGTTCCTATAATGTGCTTATCCTGGGGGCGAGGAACCAGATGCCAGACTTTGTTCCTTTCAAATTGATGAAGCTCTTCTTGCATGGCTTGGATCCAGTCCGTATCCTTCAGTGCCTCACCTATGTTCTTTGGTTCCACAATGGACAAAAAGGCATTAAAGGCAAAGAAAGTTAGATGTTCGTACCTGACTGGAGGCTTAACGACTCTTCTTTCTCTGTTGGAAGCCAAAGTATTTGATGTGGAGACATTCTGAGTTGAGCATTCAACTTCCTGGTTGGGGTCACCTTCTCCATTGAAGAACATGTGGGAAGATGAATCATTGAGGTCTCCACAGATGTTGTCGTCATGCTCATGGTTCCCAGAAATAGATTGTTGTTCATTATCCATTGGAACTGGTGGAGAAGCCATTGGAGGGTTCCGTTCAGCAGGGCAGGAACTGGGAGGAGTGACATCTTCATCTGGATCTTCTTGGGATGACTTGGGAAATGGATCTTCAAAGGAACTGGTGGTGTTCTGCACAATCTTTCCAAGTGATTTTTCATTAAAAATAACATAAACACTTTCTTCTACCTTTTTAGACCTTTTGTTGAAGACCTTGTATGCCTTGCTGCCTGAGGCATATCCAATGAAGATTACTTCATCACTTCTTGGGTCGAACTTGCCAAGATTGTCCTTCCCATTGTTGTGCACAAAGCACTTGCATCCGAACACCCTTAGATGAGAAATGTTGGGAACTCTTCCTCTTAGGAGTTCATAGGGTGTCTTCTCTGTGATAGGGCAAAGCATGGCTCTATTGATGATGTAGCATGCTGTGTTGATCGCCTCAGCCCAAAAGGATTGGGAGAGTCCACTTGAGATCAACATAGTTCGAGCCATGTCTTCCAAGGTCCTATTCTTTCTCTCCACTACTTCATTCTGTTGAGGAGTGTATGGTGCAGAGAAGTTGTGATCAATGCCATGCTCACTGCAAAAGGTTAGAAATTCTCCATTTTTGAATTCGGTATCATGGTCAGACCGAATAGCATTAAGTGAACAATCAAGGGATTTTTCTAACAAGGGAACCAGGTCTTTAAAGAGATCAATGACTTCACTTTTAGATTTAATGAAAATGGTCCAAGTAAAGCGAGATAAGTCATCGACAATAACAAAAATATACATGTTCTCTCCTAGGCTTTGAACTCCCATGGGTCCACAAAGATCCATGTGGATGAGCTCAAGAGGCCTTGAGGTGCTTACCATGTTTTTGGATTTGAAGGAACTACGAGCCTGTTTTCCTTTTACACAGTCAGAGCATGGTTCCTTAGATGTGCCACTCAGCTTTGGCAATCCTCTGACTAGTTCCTTTGAGTGTAGCTTTTGAATCAGCTTGGTGCTAGCATGACCGAGGCGTTGGTGCCACAACTCAGCTTGGTCATTCACGGTTGAGAGACACAGTTTCTCCTTGGGGACGAAGGATGGATCAACAATGTAAACATTGTTGAATCTCTTTCCTTTTAGGATGATTTGTCCCGAGGAGTCAAGAACTGAGCATTCGTTTGATCTAAATCTGACTTCATTGTCTCCTTGATCACACAGCTGTGACACACTTATTAGATCAAAACCAAGATTATCAACAAGGTGAACTTTGTTTACCTGAATGTGATCGTTAAGTTTCACAGTTCCTATTCCACAGATTTTCCCTTTGCTTTTGTCTCCAAAGGATATGTTCCCTCCTTGGAGAGGTTGAAGAGAGGTCATTTGATTTCTTTTTCCGGTCATATGGCATGAACAACCACTGTCAATGTATCATAGTTGGGGTTGCCTCTCTTCTTTCTGCACATAAGGGAACTAAGATTTCTGAACCCAGCGAAGCTTGGCTTTACTAGGGGGATTAGCATTTCGAGTCTGTGAATAATCAGGGAGTTGGTTCCTTTCCTGGTGATAAGCACTTTTCTCCCTTTCAAAGTTCATTTTCTTAGCACAATCAATGTTGTAATGGCCATTCTTACCACAGTAGGTACATAAGCGGTTGTAGACAACATGACCATACTTTCCTTTCCCTGGCCTAAAAGGTTTTTCATTTATTTTGTTGAAATCAATATTGTTTTTAACCTTACTATTGGCCATGTCAACATACTTTTTGTGAGCAAAAGAATTGGTGAACCATTGATTTTCAGGAGTCATTTTTTCTTTTCCTTTTGGTTCCTTCTTAGGGCTTTGAGAGCCTTCATTGAGACGTTTGGCAACCTCAGCCTTGTTCTCAAGCACCATGATCTTCTCTTATAGGAACTGATTCCTGTCACGAGAGGTGGCAAGAGCAATGCTGAGGTTCTCATTCATCTCAACAAGTTCTCGTCTAGCTTTTTCATCTTCAACATCATTGTTATCCTTGTTGTTGACATATCCTATTCCATGGCGTTGTCTCACAAAAACAGTTTGATTTATTATCTTTTCATTAATAGAATCAGTGAGGATGTCCAATCTATCAATTATGGATTGAAGCATGTCTTTTCCAGGTAAATTAGCATGCAAGGGAACTATGACAGAGTCTATGCTAGTTTCATCACAAGATTTGCAGATTTTAAGGTGACTAGCATGCACGTTCCTAATTTCAATCAGTTTGGAGTGAGTTTCAGCTAGGTCTTTCTCAGTTTCATCAAGTTTCTTACTCCAAACAAAATTCTCAACAGTTAAGCATGCAATTTCATCTTCACAATCATCAAGTTTCTGTTGAAGGGAACTGGTTTCCTTTCCTAGTTTCTTTATGATCTTAAGAAGTTGTTTCTTATCACAATCAACTAGGGATTTTAAGAGATCATCAGAAGTTACCTCAAGGTCTTCTGAGTCGCTTGAGTCTCCTTTTGCCATGAGACATCTTCCTCCAGAGAAGCCGCTCAGATCCAGTTCCTCATCTGAGTCTTCTCCCCATGAGGCTACGAGAGCCTTCTTTCTCTGAGGTTTTTCTTCTTCCTTAGAGTCTTCCTTGTTGGGAAAGTTCTTAGCGTAGTGTCCCTTCTCTTTGCACTCGTAACAAGAGACTTCCTTTAGATCCCTTTTGGGTCCGTTGTAGGAGAAACTGCCCTTTTGGAACCTTCCCTTCACAAAGAATTTTTTGATATTCTTTGAGAAGAGGGCTGTTAGCTCGTCCTCCTCTTCTTCCAAGTCTGAGTTCTCTTGTTCCATCTCAAGCTTTGAGAAAGCTTTGGAGATCTTAAGGGCGATTCCTTTCTCCAGTTTCTTATCGGCATTGGCTTTAGTGTGTTCTCCTTCTTCAACTTCCAGTTTCCCTATGACTTGGGTCAAGGGAAGGGATTGGATGCCTGGAGTGTTCTTCATGATTCATTTGAGAAGGGTGAACTTGGAGTTGAGTCCATTGATGATCACTAAGGACTTAGAGACTTCATCAAGATCAACTCCCGCCGCTGTCAACTTTCCAATTAATCTGTTGAAGCGAGAGTAGTACTCTGAGATGGCCTCAGTTTCCATCATTTTGAAGGTGTGGTATTCTCCTTCCAAAGAAAACTTTCTGCTTTGCTTTAGTTCCTCACTTCCTTCATGCATCTCCTTGAGAGCTTTCCACATCTCTTTGGCCGTCTTGATTCCTATGACCTTGTCCATGTCCTCTCTGTCCAATCCATTGAGGATGAACTGCCTGGCCTTGGCATTATTCTCCATGATAACATAGTGTTCTGGTTTCCAATCTTCTTCCTTCATGGTGAGGTCGACATAGCCATCTCCATTTTCGACTATCCTCCAGCATTGGTAGTCGTTGGTCTTGATGTGGCTTTCCATGCACTTTTCCCACCATGTTTCTTCTCCTTTCTTTCGGAGATGTGGCTTGTTGGTGGAGATTCTGAGCTCAAACTTGCTTGGTTGAGACATGATCTGCAAACTTATCAAAGATCTAGAGCTTTTCCTGCTCTGATACCAATTGTAGGATCGTGATTGTTAGATAAAAACTTAAGGAACTCGGAATAACGATTCTCAGTTCCTTTCGCAGCGGAAATAAACAATCAAGCAAAAGACAAGTTCCTTATAGTGGAAACCTTTGATTGCCAACTAGCAATCCAGGATAAAAACCACTACCTTTCTTTCGAAAGGATTTCAAAGTCTACTTCTTGATTTCTTATCTCTTTTGGTTACAGCTTATCCTAGGAACGAACACACAGTTCCTTTGCCTTACACACAGTTAGACAATCCTAGATAACTTAACACAATCAATAATCAATCCAAGAAATAGACTTTCGCACCTAGGAACTATTACTTACAGTCACAGGAATTTAGCACTCAGCTCTTCTTTCTTGACTGGTTCCTCTTGATCTCGGTTTGCTTTGATGATCTTTGTTTGGAGGTTCACACTAGATATTTGCTAATGAGTGTGAGTTCTTGTTTTGGTGCTTGAAGATAACCCTTGGGTTAGTCTTCCTTTTATAGAGGATTCTTCGCAGCTCGATCCTCTCTTGGTTCCCACGGATTGAGCTTGCCCTAGGATTGGTGGTTCTCCTTGATCCACGTTGTTCTTGGCATGTGCAAACAACCTAGGCAGCTCAGAATGTCTCTTGGTTGGTCAACTACCTCAGACGAGCCTTGTGGTGTCGTTGTCAAAACGCTTTCGTCCGAGGTTGAGTAAGCTGGCCGCTTGGGAACCGTCTGCTGGACAGCGACGTCTTCATGTGCTGTCGCTTTCATCGTCTTTGTCCGAGGTAGATGTTCTCTAGGCATCTTGTTCTTTAGCTCTTGGACCTTGGCAGACTTTTGGAAGCTTCGGATAAGTCGTTTTCGACACCTTTTGTCCGAGGTTGTGTGTCCCCAGATTTCTTGGGAATCGCAATGTCGCAAGCTCCAATTCTGGGCACACCTGGGTTCCTCTGGATTCCTTTAGCTGTCTTAAAACACATCTTTGAGATAAAACATTAGTATCATAATATTTGTCATCTTCAAAAGTAGAGAAACTGAGGAAAGGAACTCTCAGGGGAACCGAAGTTCCAGAGTTCCGTTTCCTAACACTATCCCTCCATCGCTAGCTTCTGCCTGCGAGATCCTCTCGCCCCAACTCGGCCCCGCCGAGAGCAGGAGAGCCGGTAACCGAGCCCACGCTTGGTTGCTACATATCCCGGTTACTAAGGAGAAGGATCGAGGCCGCTTCCTGCCTAGATCTGACGTCAAACATGGTCCGAACCCGTCGGATCACATCATAAGCTCCTGCTATCCCTTCCAAATTCTCATAAGTGAGGGTATATGCATCTCCATCATCTTCCCGAAAGATAGCACTATCATAAAAAGGCAATCGCCTCACCCGTTTCCTCAGTATCCATACTTTAACAATGTTTTTCGCCTCGCGCGAAGAAGAAGACGCTAATGAAGCATCTTCGCGGGATGAAGCCCTATTTGATGGTGGCGGCGAAGGCTCCTCAGGAAGACCCTCCCCACTACAGCGAGGGGCACGATCGTGCCTAGCCTTCTAACAATTTTCTGGAAAAATGAGACGCCTTCTAGGACGGCTCCCTGGCGAAGATGACTGATTTGGCCCCAAACAAGTCTCAGGAGAAGACGGTTGACCAATCTCGCTAGAAGACGATAATCTGGTCTTGAAGTTCATAATCTTCCTCATAACAGCGAGAAGAAGACTAGATAAAACCAAGACGCGATGAATAAACAGACGATCAGCGCCCAAGTAGGAAAAGAAGAGCGAAAAAATTGACAAAGGACGATTCGTGCAGATTGGGGAAAAGTTGACAGAAAAAAGGGGTTTTTTCCGCCATGTCAGGAAGGAAACCCTAAAACTCGAAAAAGAAGTAGGCTTTGTCGAAAACGGAAACCAGCATCAAAATTGAGCAAGACCAAAGAAAGATGATGAAGAAAGAAACCCGAAAATACCTCAAAATAGGGGAATCGCCGGGAGTATGTCGATCCACAACCAAAAATCCTCGCAGGACAGAAAAGTGATTTCGAAATATCGTTATCCCAATCCTCTCTCGAGTGAAAAAACAAAATGCGGAACGAAGTGAAAGAAAGTGCAAGCGAGACAAAGAAATTACCTATCGAAAAGTGAGAATCGTCGGAAATGCGAGATTGACAAGAAAAAGCCATCGGAAAAGCCGACAAGAACAATCTCTGAGGGGGAAACGAAGAAAAGAGAATAACAGAGAAAGAAAAGCAGAAAGAAAGAGAATTTATAGACAAAGGAGACGTGAGCCGAAACGACGCCCTGTGTATCCACGTGTCACGTCCCGAGAGGAACTCATAACGAGAAAGGAATTCGAAAAGAGGATTTGAAATTCAAAAAAGGACTGGGAAAGAAGACCAAGCCACAAAACAAGTGTTCACGAAGAAAATATCTCGGAACAAACGTAGAGATAAGGTTTGCCCGTAACTAAACTGGAGGGAAATTTCAGAGTGCGCCTACTTTCCAAGCCTTCACTCATGCTTCTTGAAGAGCTTGGGGGGCTGGCTGTGGGAGTCAAAATTGAGAAGCAACATCCACGCGAAGGAACAACCCTAGAGTTCAGTTTTGAGCAAACACCGGCCACGCGAAGAACCTGTGGTTAACTGCCTGGCTTAGCTGTAATCATGGGCCCTTACAAGAAAGGAGAAAAACCCACCAAGAAGGAAGAAGAGGCCCATGAAAAAGAGGAGAAGGCAGTTATCGAGAAGGGACAGATGGCAGCACAAGAGAGGAGCATCATCTCTATAAAAGCCATGGGATTCAGAGAGAGAAAGGGATCTTTTTGGGCTAGAGCAATTGGGCAATTCAGTTAGAGGAGAGAGAACAAAGCACTTGAGAGTTTCCTTCTGTTTTCCTTCTTCCGTAAGAGATCTAGGAGCCAGATCCGGATCTTGATATCTGCTCTCTCATCCTTCTTTTCCCTTTTTTCTGTCACCCTCTTCTCTTCCTTATCACCCGAGTAACGTACTATTTTGGGCGTCGGAGGGCCTTCTCCTGGAGTAGCCATCTCCGGGGGCCATTTCAGGTGGTTCCAGCTCTTGGAGGATCAAATCGCAACGAGGAAGGAGATGCTAAAGCCCAGGAGACAAGAGCAGTGGAAGAAGCCTCGCAAGAGGAGACACCCGCGAGTTCAACACAAGGAGATTCATCTGAGAGGCGGTGCAGTGGTCGGAAATCTAAACCAGAATCCAATTAGAAGTTGAAGTCTACGGCTCCAAGGACGAAGCCCAGATCATGATTCACGCGAAGCCTAACATCGAGAAGTAGCGGAGGACGTTCCCAAACAAACAAATCTCATCAAATCCGGGCCTAGGGTGTGTTGACTCTCGGCATTACCACGCGCGTTGGTTCGGAATTCAACATCACTCTCCCTAATTAATTCAATTTTAATCGAATTTCGAAGATACCCATATGATTAAAGCTAGAAAATGTCTTCTTTGTTTTTGGATAAATTAGTCATTAATAATGGGTTAATTCGGCAATAAATCATAGGTATTTTGTAGTTGATTGGATAATAAATATACTGAAATCAAAGTATTGGATCAATTTGTCATTAATATTGCGAATTTGGGTTTTGGAAATCAAAACCCTAGTCGCTTAATGACGAAGATGAAGAACTGAACAACCCTTTCTAAATCACGTTTCCCATAATTATGCATGCGACCCCGAGTTTTACAGTGAGTTGCGCTTTTGGTCCAAATTTCTTATTTCTTGGCAAACATGTCCTATTTTATTCACAAAAATATAATAAAGTTTCCCAAAAATTATCTTAACATCATTTTTGAACTAAGTTATTGTGCACTTAAGTTATTCTCTGATTAATAAAGAAATAAATAAATGTCTTAACCCTTAGTATTTTAAAAAATTAAATATTATCAAAAATTAAAGATTACAATAATACCCTTCTTATTTAAGGCGGGTTATTATAATATTGAACATTTTACAGTTATATTTGAACAATGTGTATTTATGTTTGAACAATTTGAGTAATTTAATGTTTGAACAACTTTGATTTTGATTTGAACAATTTTTTATTTGTATGAAATTTGGACTATCTTATGAACTAAATTTCAAGTTTATTGGACAATTGTTCAAAGTTTAATTAATGAAGTATTGTTCAATTTTATGTTTCTTATAAGTTTGAACTTTTTTAAAAAATAAAGGGGAAAACCAGAATTAGAGAATAAAAATTTACTTGAAAAAAGTTCGAGCAAAAAAAAATTTGCCCCCCAAAAAAGGGTTAATGGTCCATCCTTGACCACAGGGTGCTATATGATGTGGAGAGGTATGTGTGCTACCTTCCATCCTAGCCTTCGATTAATTTAAAATGAATAATTTATATTATTTCTTACGTTTCACAATAAGGATCAGTTCAACCAATTAATGACTCATACTATATATTATATATTTATTTATGATTGTCTCAATTTGTCGATACGGAAAACTTCTGCCCACAAAAATGATTTGATAGAGTGCATTATAAGGTGTAGGTGCTACATTAACCATATATCAATCTATAATTTAACGGTTCATTTATAATTTTACCAAATCATAATAGAGTGCATTATAAGGTGTAGGTGCTACAGAGTCAGGCTCCGGTGAAACGGATGCTTAAGATGAAACGTGAGGAGTAATAAGAGCCAAACATTAAGATACAATTGTTCAAATATATATAAATAGCGAACACAGTTGTCTAACTATAAAAATGAAATTGTTCAACTTTAAGATACAATTGTTTAACTTTTCAGATACGATTGTTCAACTTTAATATTGTTCAAGTTTTAATTGTTCAACTTTTAACATATAATGATTCAACTTTAAGAACTAATTGTTAAATTTTTTTCATCAATAGTTTATAATGGAAACATTTGGAAAAAAAAAAAAACTGGATGTTGACCGTTGACCGATCAATGCTGACCGTTAACTAGGATTGGATGTGATAGGATATATGATAATATTAAAATAAATGGCCTAAAATGCTCCTCACTTTTCAATACTCCTCACTTTTCATCCAAAGAACATGAAGCTAATCCAGGTGCTACATTGAATTAATTACAACGGACTGTTGTAATAATTACTTGAGCATTGTGACAATATCCAAAGCAAATGGCCTGAAAACATGTGACGCCTTCTCCTCTATGAAATCCAACTGACTTTCAAACAAGTGCATGTACACAACCCAATCCCCATTCCCCTCCGCGCTAGGCATGGGCATCACGTAGCCCGTACTCCCACCCCAAGGGAAATGATACGACCCGAACACCGGCCCGCCCCACCCGAAATCTACCTCCGTCACCGGAAACCTCTGCCCCGACGACATCACAAAAGCGGGCCCAGTCTCCGTCCCCTCCGTATACACCCTCACCACTGCGGGCTCAGGCCGATGGGCCTCGACCCAATCCACCAGGCCCAAGAAGTGCTCTTTAGTAACCGCGCCCGCCATGAACTGGCCCACCGCCCCTGCCACGTCAGCAAGCGGCATCTTGGCCAGCTCCTTGACTCCTAGTCGAGCAAACGGGACGGAGAGCACGTTTCCAAAGTAGGAGTCCATGGAGGAGCCCAGCCGCTGACGTCCGTCCACCACTATCCCCAGCTTGCACGTGTCATCAGCCAAAGCGGCGTCGTTGTGGAGTTGGAAGGCGTGTTGGGCGATGAGTTTCCATAGGTAGGCGCTTAGGGTTTGGAGCCTGGATGGCGTCTTGTGATTGGTGGTTGTTTTTGTGGTGAGGGTTTGTAGGGCGGAGAGTTGGTTGGCGGGGAGGTGGTAGATGCGGCTGATCATGGCGGAGCCGGCAGAGGGCGGTGCCGGCAAGGAGGAGTAGGGGACGTAGATGTCGTCGAGGGTGGGGTCGGACGAGAGAGGGCGGCGAGGGTTGAGGAGAGAGCGGCGGAAGGAAGGTGTTACGGCGGTGGAGCCGGTGGCAATGTGGGCCCATGCAACGAGGAACATGTTGGCGGAGTAGGCGTCGGCGACACGGTGGTCGAATGTGCACCCCACCACGGTGCCCCCGCATTTTAACTCCGTCACCTGCAATTTCCATCAATGAGCGGTTAATATACATAGCTTGTTGCAAAAAAATTCGCATCAATAAAATGCTCCCTCGGCTCGGATAAAATAATCATTTTAATTAGAACTTAATTTTCTTATGTAGTGTGTTTAATAATTGAATTATTGGTAAGTTACGGAAAGTTGTTATTCGATGCAAATTTTATTTATACCCTGGTCTCAAATATAGTGTATATATAATAAATAATAAGTTTTAGAATAAATTATTATATTTTAGTGTAAACATTAAATCTTATTTCAAATGCTAAAATACTAAAACGATAATTACTTTGTGAGCGAAAGGAGTAATAAAAATCAAATTATATGATTAAACAAACGGTGTAAAATAAATCTATAGTTTATCAATTAATTATGTTATAATGAACTTAACTACTTAAGGATAACTTCAAATCCATAACTGGAAAACTTTTATAACAAACTATTGTAATTCCTATGCCAAACACGGATTTTTATGTCATATATATTGAATCAAAAATATTAATAATTATTAAAAAATAGATATAGATGATATTGATCTTAAAATCTATTTCGGATCAATAATTTCGTAACTCAATCATCCATATAATTGGGAAATTTTGGATTTGTAAATAATTAGAAAATTTGTATAAAATTAGGAAATTCGGGATTTGTATATAATTAGGAAATTTGGGATTTGTATATAATTAGGAAATTTTGGATTTGTAATCTTTGTGATTAACTTGTAATCTTTGTGCTTGAATTGTATTTAAATTAAGAAAAAAATGAGTGAAAAGTTAAGGATAATAATCTTTAATTTATAATTTGATTTATTTTAAAAAATTAAAAAATCAGAAAATAACATATTGCGGTTTTAATGAGGGAGTGCCATGTGGCGGTTTTAATGAGGGGGTGTCATGTGATATAATTAGGTTCTAGTTTAGTAGATATATAGTAGATTAGGAAATTTCGGATTTGTATATAGTTAGGAAATTTTGGATTTGTAATCTTTGTGCTTAACTTGTAATCTTTGTGCTTGATTTGTATTTAAATTAGGAAAAAATGAGTTATAAGTTTAGGATAATAATCTTTGATTTATAATTAGATTTATTTTAAAAAATATTGAAAAAAGCAGAAAATGACATGTGACGGTTTAATGATGGAGTGTCATGTGACAGTTTTAATGAAGGAGTGTCATATGGCGTAATTAGATTCTAGTTTAGTAGATATATAGTAGATTGTCTCAAATACGTAGATTACTTAAAAATATCATAACCAGATAACAAATACTCAATCAAGAATATCAATAAATAAAAGTAATTGTTACTTTGTTTAGAAAATTGGATATCACAATATCCAAGCCTAGTGATCCAACTACTTTGTTTAGAGAATATCAAAAAAATAAAATTAATTGTTACGATTTAGTCCACCTCTTTATCAAGAATCTAATTTTATTTTGAAAGTAAATAAACTGAAAGCAAAATTGAACAAATTCTTATTTATAAATAAAATTAAAATCACATAGAGTCACAATATTTTGATAATATAACTAATATATATTAATCAAGTTGTAACATTATTTGTAAAAAGAAATTTATCTATTACACCCAAATTAAATCGTTAAATTATATATGAATTAGATAAATTTTTATATGAAAAGACTAAATGCTAAAAATTAGAATCTAATTCATGTCCAACAATATGAAGAATTGAACATGGTGACGATACGTAGGCAAATTGAATGTGGAGACGTCACGTAAGATTTATGTCTTCCCTTTAGTATATATTTAGATATAGATAGATTTGTTTTTTCATTTACCGATAACATATATGATTATAACTACTCAACAAAAGAATCGGCCTAGTGATAACAATAAATATAGAGGTAGATATTATATATGTTTCATTTACAAAAAAAATGACTTATAATTTTTATATATATCAGGCTTGCCTTGACACCAATTTTAAACATACATATAACTTTACTAATTCTAAACTGCAATCAACGTATATATATATGTGAATGTTAATTGTATGTGCTTATATTGATATTAATACAAAGTTATAACAATCTCTTAAATATGAATATTTGTTTTAATGTGTATCGTCACCTTATTTATGTTAATCTCGTAATGGTTCATTTAAATATTTTGCATTTGCAAAAAAAAAAGATTTGATATTAAGATATTGATGTATAATTAATAAGATGTTTAAGAAATGGGTTGATATAATTTAATTGGGGTTGTATGTTGAATAAAATGAGTTAATACAATTTAAAAAAATACATAATTATTTATTAATTATATGTTTGTTAGAGGTTGTTAAGATAATTTGTTTAGATATTTGGTGATAAATTAAAATTAAGTTAGCTAAATTATAGAAGCATAAAATATTAAAAAAAAATATCATAAAATAACACGTAAGATTTGTAGGATCAGAATTATTCAAAAAGCTTAAAAAAAGAGCTTTAATATATAGTAATATATAGATAGATATTTTAAGCTTATATTTTGTGGTAAGTTATAGGGAAACGAAATAGTAACATCAAACAAAAAGAAATACAAAATCAACTTCACCGGAAGATTGTGTAGAGAACACCATCTTTTAGTTTATGGTAAAAAACTACATATGTCAACTGGGGTCTGGGGTAGTTAACGTTATAGATCCGGGTTCTATAAAAAAAACGATTTTGGGTGGTAGGATTGTTAAAATTTACGGATTGATCAGCTCAGATTATAATGAATTTGGTAAGATTTGGGTTGATCCAACGAGTTTAAAATATTCGTTTTAATGATTCCTATAATATTTTTTATAATTATAAAAGATATAATTATATATATTTCTTTATAAAAATCATTATAACGATTTGCGTTTTTTGGGTTGAGACCTGACCCGAAAAGTATTGGTCAAAAGTGACCCAACCTGTTCGACCCGAAAATTTTTGAGTTGGGTAAATACAAATGTGCTTATAATTTATATATTAAATATTATGATATATTTTATTATTAAAATATTATATAATAATAATTTTTTGATTTATTATTTTTTGTTTTATTTAAATTTTATTTTAATATTCATTTTATAAATTTTTGACAAGACGCTCTCGATCTGCTGGGTCGATCTAAACCCGTACTTAACCCGCAACGATCAGACCCAAAATCAACCCGCAAATTTTGACCAATAATCGACCCGACCTGTAAATGAACCGACCCGATACGCTTAAAGCTGAACCCGACCCGTTTGACACGTCTAGATACAACCCAACCTTAATTCGGACCCGTAGATTCTAGAGTCTGTCTTGACCCGATATTCGAATCGGGTTTCAACACAAAAAAATCGGATTAGTCGGGTCTTGCACTGTATTGAAGTTATATATTGGTCTCGTACTTGAATATTGTGAGACAGCCATATACGGACCATAAACTCTCATCAATCTCCAGAAATAGCCCGATGAAATTTTGTACATGCATGCTTCGCTTATTAGAGGTATCCGATATAAAATAAGTAACCACTGATTTCATAAAAAAATATTAGAAAAACGTATTCCTGAGTATCCTGCTTTATTGATCCACCTGAACCACCGTTTGGCATATATATGGCCTTTTTAATATATATATATTTTGTTGAATGGTAGTACACTAGTAACTACTATAATATATTTAAGATAAAATTAGTATATAGTAAAAGATAACAAATAATAAAAGTATATGTAAGACATAAAAAATAATGCAAAGTGATCAAATTACCTGAACAGATAGAACACCATTCTTCTTGCTAGGCACCAATTTGCCCTCCACAGAACTATCCGGATCATACAAACGGAGCTCCGGGAGCTCGACATCGGGAGCCGAAGCCTGCAAGAATTCGACCCCTCGGTTGTTACATAGAATCTCCGGCTCCCCGGCGGAATTCTCCACCACTTCTCCGGCGAAGGCGTAGAAGGAGACGAGCGCCTCCGCCAGCGCCTTCTTGAGGCCGCTCGCCTTTTCCCCGAACGACGTCGTCGGGTTGTCAGTGTAGCAGAAGAAGACGCCGACGTCAAGGGGCGGCAACAGCAGGTCAAGGTTTGACAGGGAAAGCCAGTGCTCTTGTAACGGTAGGGCCGCGGCCACCACTTCCTTGGCCGTCACCGTTACCGTGAAGTCTCCCACGGCGCTACCCATTTGGAGTGGGGATTAATGGGGATAATTAATTAGTTATAATTAGAGTGATAATGTATATTGGAACGTACGGAGAGGGTAGAGGGGATTTGTGCTTTGATGGGTGTGTGCTGGTAGGAATAATATGGGGGGTGAAACGATTATTTATAGAATTATGCACGGTTGAGGAGAGAACGTACGGGTACAATTTTCTTGGTTTATAATAATATATTAATTACTCCATACGGTTCGTGGGATGTTTGGTACTTGGTAGCTTAAAAGAGGTTTTGATCAAAACAACCCTTATTTTATTATATCTTTCGACAAATAAACCTGACTGGTTAGTAACGATGTCAAAAACGGAAGCTTACACGTGAAGTGGTAAAATAACGACCACGTATAAACCCTATTGAAAAAGAAGTCAACTTAAAAGTCAGCAAAGTATGGTCATTTACCCTAAAAGATCAAGTCCGCTAGTACAACATCAATAGGACGTCACTACCAAAGCCATGACGGTCAAAGACTAGAGATGACGACATCTATGGTCAGAGAAAATCATATGAAGAGGAAAGAGACAATGCAAGTCTTCCATTATTAATATAATGTACCATCAAAAGTCTTCAACGTTCAGTATCACTAAAATCGTCAAACATACGGTACCATTAAAATCACAAACATGCTGTATCATCGAAATCATTAGACGGACCGCACCGTAGTATCGCCAAACACGTATGGGATGAAAGAAGCCCTAAAGAGAAGACTCATCCATGCGCAAGAAGATAAGTTTAAGACTTACAAACATTCATGTAATCATGGCAAGTATGGAGTTAATCAATAGATGATTCAAACGTCACCCTTATACCGTATCAACATGCCCGTCGGAGACGTACGGTCACTAAGTGAACAAGATGGCTTAAGAAAGAACCTAAGGAGGCAATCTTCGTCACGTGAGAAGATCCAATTGAAATCCAAGCTTATCCAAATCACATGATCAAAGTACAAAACCCAATCTAAAGCTTGCATGTCCGTACAGAAGAAATCTCGGCCGAAACTTCATCTTGTATGGTATGATGTAACAGGCCAGGTCCGTACAGTCTGCATTTAATGAGGTATGGGAGATGGCGTCTTTGGCAGGAGGTCCGCACAACAAAATCTAAGAAAGTGATTTCTCATCCATCCTCCTACTTCTTAGGGAACGATTGCTTTCCCTAAAGAGGGCAAACCTTTGGCTATAAAAGGAAGGAGTTGCCATCTATGCAAGGAGAGACTTCTTGGGAGAAAGATAAAAGCTCTCAACTTGTCTTTGTGGGAGATTTTGAAAACTCAAAGGAAGTTCTTCATTATTGTCCATCAATCTCGTTCATCATTAAAGCAAATCCAAAGAAGGGTGTATTTATCCAAACACATTAATAGATCTACTTCTTTGATTTCTTACGAAAGTTCATCCATTGCATCATACCGCATCTCTGACTTTGTGACTGTGGAGGGTCTTCCCAAGGGACAACACCCTTGGGATTTTTCAGGTCACCGGAAAGAAGTCCAAGGGAAGTTACCATCATAGACAAAAGAAGAGAAGTCAACAAGGAACGAAGAATGGCCACTTGAAGGGACCCATAGAATAGGACGAGGTTTCTAGCGGGCGCGACACGTCACCGAATTTCCATACCGCAGCTTTCAGGATCTCCACTGGCGCCGTCTGTGGGAACTTGCTTCCCCGGCTAAGACATGCCCGCTGATTCTATCTTCCTTTCCAGAGATGTCCCTTCATCACCAAGCTCAGTAGTAGAGTGTAATGGCGCATCAAGAAGGCGTCAGGGATAACTATGACCCGCACCAACATCAGTTCGACTTTCCCCAACCAAGACCAGTGGTACAAGCGTCCCCTGCAGCAGTTGAGTCCAACCACACTCCAGGAATGCCAGGGATGAACTTCGGACCAGGTGTCGAAATGCCCAACCACCCTCAAGAGCCTGTATTGCACTAATTCATCCCGCAACATTTCCCGGAGTTCAACCAATTCGCTTCGCAACAATTCCAGGAATTTCCTCAATATCACCAGCCGGCCAGGGGGTACCCGTTTCAAGGGAAAAATTTCCAGGTGCTAGGGATGGAGTACGCCCCACCACCAACAAGGGGAGTACCGCACGCCCCGAGGTATGAGCCGCAGTATCATCACCAACCTTTTCCAGGAGGAGTACTGTATGTTCCAGATTATCCTGCATATGAGCCACGAACTGCTACTCATCGTGGTCAAGGAGGTCACCAATCCTGCCATGGTTTTCCGGACTACGGTGGGAATCAAGGAGGACATTAACCGCCGTATTTCTACAACAATGAGGGAGGACAAGGAGGAGAGGTAGTATCAATCCACACACCTCAAGTTTTCTCGGTGGCCTATGGAGCCGAGGGCGTTACCCATCGCTAACCAGCCCCCCCCCCCCCCGTACCGCGTGAGTCATCATGGCCATTCCCCCAGGAAGACGAAGGCTGAACTTCTCTTAAAGCCCCGGTTCAATGCAGATGTTGGAGCGAAATTCTCAAATGGATGATCTCGATAGGGAACCGCAACATAGAGATCCCGTAACCGTGGGCTCTACCATCTTCACGGAAGAGATCATGGAAGGCAAATTTCCTAAGCACTTCCATTTTCCTACCGTGAAGTCCTATGACGGTACCACCGATCCTGACATCCATGTTCGACATTATGAGAGTCACATGACCGTCAACCCCTTCAATGACGTTACCTTGTGTCGGGCATTTCCAACTACTTTAACGGGAACAGCGTTCTCATGGTTAATGAACCGCCCGCATTGTTCCATATCAACCTTTGCTCAGCTCGCCGCCCTTTTTAAGTCACACTTCAGCAGTGCTAGGAAGAGAAAGAGAACCATGCCAGATCTACTCCCGGTCAAACAGCATGATGGGAAGCTCTTTGGGGACTTCATCATCAGGTACCTCACAATAGAAAGAATTATGTTAAATGTGCTCTTCGTAGCATGACGGCTGCACCCTTACTATCAAGCCCATCAAATCCAAGTGCTGTCCGATTTTCCTCTCAGGCAGATACAACATCGCCCCTCACTGTCGGGACGAATGATGAAGTGGGCCGTAGAGATGTCAAAGTACGACATAACCTATGATCCCAGAACATCCATCAAAGGACACGCCTTAGCTGATTTCATCGCATAATAATCTTTCAGGGGAGAAGAATCAGAAAATATGGAGGGACAAGTCTGGAAGATCTTTGTCGACGGGGCAAAGAACGAGGAAAGAGGAGGAGCCGACATAGTGTTGAATTGCCCCAATGGTGAGACGTACGAGTACGCCTTCAACTTTGGTTTCGAAATCACCAACAATGAGGCAGAGTATGAAGCCTTGATTGTTGGGATAGAACTCGCCCTTCTCAATGATGCTCGAAAAGTATCATGTTTCAGTGATTCCGAAGTTGTTTTCAACCAAGTGAAGGGCACGTATGAGGCAAAAACTGGGACGCTACCGAGTTATTGCCAGAAAGTAAAATCCCTCCTCATCAGTTTCGACAGCTTCACACTTGACTCCATTCTAAGAACCTCCAATCAGAAAGCTGATGCACTAGCCAAAATGGGGAGTGTCCTCCCTATTGAAGTTGGAAATCGAATATGGTTTGAAAGGCGACCCCAACGAGCCATCGATATAATGGCTCTAGAGGTCGTAGATAGTTGGATAAAGCCCATTGTTACCTTCCTGACCCAAGGAAAAGTGTCGGAAGACAAAACGGACGCAAGAAGGGTTCGTATCCAAGCCGCCAGGTTCTTCATGTTGGGCGATAGCTTGTACAAGAAAGGCTACTCCCAGCCATGTCTCCTATGCGTCGACAAGGAGAAAGAAGATGTAATTATCAAGGAAGTGCACGAAGGGGTGTGCGGCGGACACATCGGCTGGCGAGCATTGGCTCAGAAAGTGATCTGACTCACACACTACTGGCCAACACTCAAACCTGATGCGGAAGAGATCATCAAAAGGTGTGACTAATGCCAACATTATGCACCAGCCATCCACCAACCAAGTATCGAGATGAAAATTTTAACGTCACCTTCTCCCTTTGCAATGTGGGGAATGGACATCCTGGGAGCTTTTCCCAAAGCACTCGGTCAACTTCAATTCATCTTGGCCATCGTCGACTAGTTCACGAAGTGGGTCGAAGCAGAAGCTATGGCAAAGATCGCGGCATAAAAAGTATGCGGTTTCTTATGGAAAAACATGGTGTGTCGCTTTAATCTTCCCAGGATAATTGTTACAGATCACATACCTCAATTTGACTGTAAGAAAGTGAGGGAGTTTTGCGAGGGCTTATAAAAAAACCTAAAGTTCTCATCAGTCTCCCACCCACAAACAAATGGGCAAGTGGAAAATGTCAATGCCCGCATTCTCGGCGACCTCAGGAAAAGGGTACATGGGGCTCAAGGCAGGTGGGCGGAGCTACTCCCACTGGTTATATGGACGTACCGTACCACATCTCGAAGGGGAACCGGAGAGACACCATTTGCACTGGTCTATGGAGTTGAAGCTTTGGTGCATGTTGAAACTATTATACCTTCATCAAGGTACGTGAATTTCAGCTAAGAGACGAGAGGCGTGATGCTACCGCACTGTGCATGCAAGAATACAAATGAAGGATGACAGTATATTATAACAAGAGGGTCTGCCCTAGAGACCTCAAGGAGGGCGACCTACTGATGAGGATGGCGGACGAAGGAAAACTAGACCCAAAATGGGACGGTCCATTCATCATCGCCAAGAAAGTGACGGAGGGAGCTTACAAATTGAAGAATGCCTCAGGATCTCTATTTCCAAAGACATGGAACCTAGCCAGGCTAAAAAAGTATTATTCATAGGAAAAAATGTAAGCAATGAAGTTATGTGGGTACGGTCCCTCCAATCCTATAAAGAGGAGTAGTATCTACCCGTTATCCAATGTACACCTCTCTATGAATAAAAAGGAGCTATGACTCCTCAATGTTTAGTAACATCATGAGCAACGGAACACTACCGTATTTCATGAGCGAGATCCATGATGCTGTAAGGATCATGTTGCCGCTTGGTGAGGTCCATCGGCCCTTGAGGCTGGTGTTGCCATCATCTTCCATGAGCGAGATCCATAATGTCGTAAGGACCATGTTGTCGCTTGGTGAGGTCCATCGGCCCTTGAGGCTGGTGTTGCCACCATCTTTCATGAGCGGGATCCATGATGCCATAAGGATCATGTTGCTGCATGGTGAGGTCCATCGGCCCTTGAGACTGGTGTTGCCACCATCTTCTATGAGCGAGATCCATGGTGTCGTAAGGATCATGTTGCCGTTTGGTGAGGTCCATAGGCCCTTGAGGCTGGTGTTGCCAACATCTTCCATGAGCGAGATCCATGATGCCGTAAGGATCATGTTGCCGCTTGGTGAGGTCCATCGGCCCTTGAGGCTGGTGTTGCCACCATTTTCCATGAGCGAGATCCATGATGTCGTAAGGATCATGTTGTCACTTGGTGAGGTCCATCGGCCCTTGAGGCTGATGTCGCCACCATCTTCCATGATCGAGATCCATGATGCCGAAAGGATCATGTTGTCGCTTGGTGAGGTCCATCGGCCCTTGAGGCTGGTGTTGCCACCATCTTCCATGAGCGAGATCCATTATGCCGTAAGGATCATGTTGCCGCTTGGTGAGGTCCATCAGCCCTTGTGACTGGTGTTGCCACCATCTTCCATGAGCGAGATCCATGTTGCCATAAGGATCATGTTGCCGCTTGGTGAGGTCTATCGGCCCTTGAGGCTGGTGTTGCCACAATCTTCCATGAGTGAGATCCATGATGCCGTAAGGATCATGTTACCTCTTGGTGAGGTCCATCGGCCCTTGATGCTGGTGTTGCCACCATCTTCCATGAGCGAGATCCATGGTGCCGTAAGGATCATGTTGCTGCTAGGTGAGGCCCATTGGCCCTTGAGGCTGGTGTTGCCACCATCATCCCGTATCAAAGTCCGCAAAAATCATGTTGTCACTTCACGATAATTTTCTTTTCTTTTTTGTAAAAAAAAGAAATGTGTGTAACATGTGAACCTGTCAAACAGTACAACCAAAGAAAGGCCACAAAGAAGGTGTACAGAAAAGGAGAACATTGAACAACACATTCAAGAAAAGAAAATCATATTATACATGCAACAATTAACAATAGGGTACGGCATTACAAAAGGTTGCCTTCGTAGGGAGTCAACACAACCATTAAACATTGTTCAAAACAAAGCGGCCACTAAAAAGAAACGACAAAGTTCGATACCAAGATACACAACTACATCAAAAAGAGAAATAGCCAAATGTAATGCGCAAGCTCAAACTAACAAGGAGCCGCATGAACAAGAACCCGCAGAGCAATCACTCCTCCCTAGCATCACGGTTCGCAAAACCCCCCGCGTCGTCCCTTGGAGTTTGGGTCACCTCCACTTCATTAGGATTCATCCCGCCTCCAAGACGCTGGAGCAGCACGTCAACATCACTGAAAGTAGGCGACATGTACTCGTCAAACATGAGGAGGACTGAAGCCACAAAAGTTGTTATAATCTGGGGCAAAGGATTACCAAAGTTTGGGTCCTTTTTTATATTGAGCCCATACTGACCGGCTCCAATATCCATCCCCCTGCGCAGACAAGGTACGATCTCATGAGCTAGACGCAAATTCATCCGAACAGAGTTCTTGTACTCCTTCACCGCATCAGCCTTGATCTTGCTAACATCACCTTCTCCAAGTCCATAATCACCTTCGAGAGTGTCCTCCTTTCATTCCTTTATGACAACAACGATTTACGTTCCTTCTCAAGAGACTCTTGCAAAGACCTCTTCTCAGCCGCCCAACCTTGCCGCTCACCTTCAACAATTTTTGCAAGGTCCGCCTTCGCTTCAATAGCTTGATCACGCTCCTTAATGACAAGGTCTCTCTCCGAAAGGATGTGGTCCTTAGCAGCCACCACCTCACTCTTCTCCTTCTCAAGGCAAACATACCGCTTCTTGAGGGTCGCCAACTCCTCCTCAACCAGCTGATGAGCCGCCTTCAGGGATTCAATCTCAGAACGACATACGGGTGGTATGGTATCACATTGAAGACGAGACCTCATCTCTTCCAGCCATAAAAAATGCTTCACAAAATTCATAAAACTAAGAGGGATAAATAAAGAAAGATTATAATGTAAAGAAGAAAATGGAGGATTAAGTGCTTACCAAAACAACTTCGAAACCTCGAACGAACTTGGAATCCTTAAGATGACTAATCTTTTCTTCACCATCAGGAAATTCCACTCCTTTCCAGAGTTGCTCAGCCACACGAGAAGGAGAAGACGCGAGAATACAACTAGGACGAGGTACAATACGAGCAGCTACCCCCAAATTCTCTTTCACTGGAGTCCGCCCTTGATTGCGAGAAGGTGACGACTTCATGGTGAACCTCAGGGGCGCATCAGGACCCTTTGTGGATCGTTCGCCTTTGTCCATCCTCTTCGAAGAACCTTAGAACCACTACTCGTCCTGGAAGAATCGCCAACATCACCCTTGCCCGATGAACTTCCCCTCCTCTGGTCATGATCAGGCGGAGATCCAATAGCGAAAACCGGAGGGGAAGGAGCTATCAGAATCAAAGAAGCATCCTGACCAACAATGACGTCACCTTTCTCGCCACATCCTTTTGATAAGATACCACACAAGCGCTTAGGCGAGCCCCCAGTCGATGATGGAGGAAATTCGCGTTCAAGGCGAAGACACTTGGACCTCGAAGGAGATACAACACCCATCTGAGAGGTAGAGCGCAACGAAGCCAATCGCGCAAATGCAACATACATCATGGCAAAGTTGACAGACAACCTCCCAAACGTCGCCTTCTTCTGGGAGGAGGAAGGAGGAGGATGAGCGTTAGCATGGGAGCGAGGGGATCCAGATGCCACATGGGAAGAAGCTCCTTGAGGAAGGTTGGACTCCATTCCTGCATCAAAAAAATAAACCACAAAGATATGTAAAATACTCATACGATAAAACAAGAAATAATAAAAGACAAGTACCGCACCAGGAACGGGATGCACTAAGCTAAGGCCAAAAGATTCCAACGCCCTTTTAGTCACATAAGACTCAAATGATGAGATCTCGCCCCAGTCCTTACGAAATAGGTCCTTCCAAGATTTTATCATAGCAACATCTGGTTTGACAATAGGAGAATAAGGTCCCGGTGAAGTGAAGACGCCAAAATCAAAGTTGCCTACTGCCCTCACTAGGAACCATTTTGTATCCCATATCCTCGGGGTGGGAGGCATCGCGGCCAAATTCAGGAAAGGCAAACTAAGGTTGTAATGCTCCTGCGTCTTCCGAATCAAATACAGAGCCAACAAGTGATCCAAACCCGGCGAAATCATTAACTCATGATAACGTACGAAGTAAGCACCGATGAAGCTCCATGCATTAGGGCTCAGTTGGGCCGGGCTTAATCGCACCAAACTCATGAAAGAAGACAAAATAGGGTGAAACTGTAGCCGAAAACCGACCGTCAAGGAATCTACGAACACCGCCAAGCATCTGGGGTAACAAGAATGACTCCCCCCTAGAAGAGCAGCCATGCATAATTCAACACCAAAAGGCCAAGGATAATCACGAGCGATCTTCTTAAGGGTGTCCAAAGACACGGAAGTAGAACAACCCTGAGCCCCCGTTCCGTCTTCATAAGCGGCATGAACTTGAGGAACTTGAGGAAGTCCACTAGACGAGCTCGCCACGACATCATCAAGAGCACATACGGTCTCTCCATGGTCATGTGCAGGATCCAGCGCACGTGCAACACCTCCCTCGTGGCCATCAACCCCTTCAGGATTAAATTCGGGTGCCGTATCCTCGAGCAACAGCAACTTCGAGCCGCCATCGTCTTTTGTCGCCGTTGAGTCTTTAAGTGCCAAGCGCTTGGAAACCCTGATGGATTGTCAATGGCAGGATAGCTGGAGCTTCTTCTTCAGCTTCTTTCGGGGCAACAACTTCTTTGAAGGAGTAGACCGCTTGTCGCTCGCACCCGGAGTAGAGGCGTCTTCATAGTCCTTGTAGTCAGTCCGTAAAACTGCTTTTCCCGAATAATAGGAGCCATCGGAGGAACCATCGCTGGAAGAGCCGTTGTCCGACATCCCCAAGGAACAAACCGAAGCAGCAAAGTGTATAAGAGACTAATAATATGGAAAGGGGATAAAGCTCAAAAGTCCCATCGAGAAAAACCCAAAAAAAAAAAAAATGATGGCTGGAGAGGAGGAGTAAAACCGCTGAAACAAGTGAAGAGTTGTAGGGGAAATAAAGTGGGTTTGACTAAAGAAGACAACCCCATTTAATGAAACTCCCTTGGGCTTGTAAATAGGCCAAAAGAGGAGGCGGCCCAAGAATACCTGTCGATGGAAGGTGAAGAACGAAATGAGAGGTGCAGTCAATAGATGAAAAGCAATGGACAACGAAAGCACCCCGATACCGCACCATTCTTTAAACATATCAAGTTGACTCCTACTGGGAATTCTCTTATTTTCTACTTCATAGAGTAGTTAAAAAACCCATGAAGTATGAGGCTGTCTAACGATGTCAAAAACAGAATCTTACACGTAGAATGGTAAAATAACGACCACGTGTAAACCCCATTGCGAAAGAAGTCAACTTAAAGTCAGCAAAGCATGGTCATTTACCCTAAAAGGTCAAGTCTGCTAGTACAACACCAACAGGACGTCACTACCAAAGCCATGCCGCTCAAAGACTAGAGATGACGACATCTATGGTCAGAGAAAATCATTTGAAGAGGAAAGAGACAATGCAAGTCTTCCATTATTAACATACTGTACCATAAAAAATATTCAACGTTTAGTATCACCAAAATAGTCAAACATACGGTACCATTAAAATCACCAACATGTTGCATCATCGAAATAATCAAACGGACCGCATCGTAGTAATCGCCAAACACGTACGAGATGCAAGAAGCCCTAAAGAGATTACTCATCCATGCGCAAGAAGATAAGTTTAAGACTTACAAACATTCATGTAATCAAGGCAAGTATGGAGTTAATCAATAGATGATTCAAACGTCACCCTTATACCGTATCAACATGCCCGCCGGAGACGTATGGTCACTAAGTGAACAAGATGGCCTAAGAAAGAACCTAAAGAGGCAATCTTTGTCACGTGAGAAGATCCAATTGAAATCCAAGCTTATCCAAATCACGTGATCAAAGTACAAAACCTAATCTAAAGCTTGCGTGACCGTACAGAAGAAATCTCGGCCGAAGCTTCGTCTTGTACGGTATGATGTGACAGGTCAGGTACAAAATCTAAGAAAGTGATTTCTCAGCCACCCCCCTACTTCTTAGGGAATGATTGCTTGCCCTAAAGAGGGCAAGCCTTTTGGCTATACAAGGAAAGAGTTGCCATCTATACAAGGAAAGACTTCTTAGGAGAAAGATAAAAGCTCTCAACTTGTCTTTGTATGAGATCTTGAAAACTCAAAGGAAGTTCTTCATTATTGTCCATCAATCTCGTTCATCATTAAAGCAAATCCAAAAAAGAGTGTATTTGTAACACCCCCAAATATTTCCTTGAAAGTATTACCGCCAGTGACCTCAGATTTCACATCCGAATCACCCAAGGCTTAACCATTCATTCAAAACATAAAACATACTGATTATACGAGATATCATAATCTTTATTTAAACCAAAGTCTCGGAATTACATCCGTAAATCCCAAATACAACAGAAATACAGAATATGTTTAATACAGCGGAAGTCTTTTAAATAAATAACATAAGGGTCTTGATCGAAGCGATCACCCGCCTAGGATCTTCAACTTGGATAAAAACTCTTAAAACTTCATCTGCCTTCATCGTCAGATTCTAGCCTTCACGGAACGGAAGTTTACTTGATGTGCCGTATGAGACGGATGACACCAGCCAACCATGCAAGGGAAAATAACCGGTTGGTTAGTCTAATGAAAGACTATGCAAGGGTAAAACAGAAAGGTTCTAAGGTAGTCGTATTAGGTTAGACCCATCACTTCTCGAATGAAAGCCGATGACGATAGTAAACCTCAATACTTCTACGGAAGGATACAAAACAGAATGATCAAGAGAAGAATCCTAAAGATCGAGTCTTATCGGAAACGTATGAAGAGAAGACTCCAAAAGATTGAGTCTTATCGGAAAGTATGATAAGTGTTCGGGAACATTATAATTTCACACAAGCGTTTAAAAAGACTTGACCATTTGGATCCACGACCAACCTCACCGCGTAATGCGAATTCAAATTTGGAAGGAGGACTTACTCCAATCGAAGTCCAGACGAGGTTCCAAGTTGTACTTCTCGCCCAAGGTTCATTAATTATGTGCATAATGGCACTTATCTTGTTTTAGTGACAAAGCGTACATTTACGTTACAAGCTTTTAAGATATATCATCTCATCGCGAGAGATATCGAAGGGAATAAATCCCGAATGGCGGCACCGAATGTTGTGCACCTACCGTGAGTAAGGGTACAGTCATGACCAGAGAAAGTACTAGGGAAAAATCCTCCTAATACCAGTTATAAAGAAATGACTAGACCTCGCAAGGCACATAGCGTTCCTACGAATACTCATTCTAACTAAACAGTTAAAATCACACAATAGTCCACATTAATACCATCATGGCAATAATATATATATATAATAGCGTTGTTTCTAGCAGTATATACAACCTATTATAATATCACTTTCTATTCCCAAACGAAAACAATAGTTCATCCCAATTTAATTAACAATTAAACAATTGATAATTAATGGAAACATGAAATGATAAGCAAGAGCGAACCGCCACTTGCCTTTAATCTAGACGAACGATAGAGCGACGACGGGTTTCTGGGTCCGGAACGGGAACGGAAGACGGATTACAGATTCCTACGAATCTAAGAAGGAACGAATGAAATCGAAAGAACGAAGGTCCCGACCGAGACCGGCATGCCCAAGGCCACGATCGCGATTGCCAGAGCAATCCGCGATCGCGACTGGGATTCCGCGGTCGCGGCCGTTGAGGACAAGGCCACCGCGAGTGTCATGACAGCGGCCGCGGACGCGGCCGACCTTGTCACTGCCGCGGTCGCGGCAGTTCATGTCCGCGGTCGTGGCCATGAACTCCGGTGACTCCGAAGGGAGAAAACTCACCGGCGACGGTGCGAGAGGGCTTGGTTCGCGAGGGCTTCGACTCCAGCCTTCCTTGCGCCTCCAATGCACCACTCCAAGGTTGCTACTACTCCCGGCGAGGCCCCCAGCGACACTTCGAAGATTTCCGGCGAGAGCTCGAAACTCCGACGACTATGGAAACGAGAGAGAGAGTGAGAGGGATCTCAGATTTGGGTGCCCCTAAACCTCCCAAATCGACCTCCTTTTATAGCCCAAAGGAGGAGCCCTCCCCGCCCAGATCAACGGCGAGTCAGACAATCAACGGCGGCACGGACGACGAGACTCTGCAGACGATGCGGCGTTGGCGTGTTGGAGTTTTCCGCGGTCACGGAACCATTTTTACGGTCGCAGAATATTCCTGTGCCCAGCTCTTCTGAGAGCCATTTTCCGTGGTCGCAGAATTGTTGCCGCGGTCGCGGAATTGCCTTTTCCGCGTCTGTTTGCCCGGGAAAAGGTTTGGCGTGGGTTTAAACCCCTGATTATATATATTTGTACCCGAACAAATATTCTAAGCCCCTAAAATACGTCGAATGTATTTTATATCCCTCAGGGAATTTTACAGAGATAAATCTCGATACAGAAAATCTGAACTTCTCTGAAAGCGACACGATTATAGAACGAGGGTTGGGAAAATTACCCAAATACCCTTACTAAAAATGAGGGATATTACATCACTTCCCCCTTAAGAGAAGTTTCGACCCCGAAACTTGGCCGAATAAACCAAAAAAATGAGGCGTTACAGTATTTCTCCAAACACATTGATAGATCTACTTTTTTGATTTCTTACAAAAAGTTCATCCATTGCATCATACCGCATCTCTGACTTTGTGACTGTGGAGGATCTTCCTAAGGGACAACACCTTTGAGATTTTTCAGGTCACTGGAAAGAAGTCCAAGGGAAGTCACCATCATAGCCAAAAGAAGAGAAGTCAACAAGGAACGAAGAATGGCCACTTGAAGGGACCCATAGAAAAGGACGAGGTTTCTAGTGGGCGCGACATGTCACCTAATTTCCATACCGCAGCTTTCGGGATGTCCAGCTAGAGCTTAAAATCCGAATCATTAAGACAAAAGACTAGTAGTTGTGAAATGCTAGCTATCTCTTAAATTATCAAGTGTGAGGACACACACACACACACATATATATATATATATGTGTGTGTGTGTGTGTGTGTGTGTGGGAGATTGTTTAATACGGATACCAAAAATATAAAATATTAAAGATATAATTGTTATTAAGATATAAGGTATAGAGTCATTTTCGGGTACAAATGGAAGCTATAGTAAGAAATACGAAATGTCATGGGCCGTTGGATCGAGCAGATCAACAGTTCACATTTAAATGGGAAAAAAATGGGCACACGTGCCACTTTTTTATTTAGGGTGGCAATTATGTAATTATCAGCAAAACGGATGCCATTTCACTAAAGCAAATAGAACTCTCTCCTCTTCATCAGCGTTGGGCGAGCGAGATTCAGCCCCCATTTAATCTAAGCAAACAAACCTTAGAAATCTCCAATCCTTCTCCTCTAATCAGTCGATCAATCAAATTTATCTATCATGGTTTTCACAAAATCGAAGATTGAATTCGCATCGCTCCACAACAAGTTTGAATCATGTTCGTTGAAATTTCGTCTACTCGACATTATTTGTTAAATTCACGCCATGGCAAATGACGAGGAGCTTTCATCATACCATTTCAGATAAAGGTAAATAAACATTCTAATCTATCCATTCTAATGTTGGTTTGGATTTGCTCATCTATGTGCTGAATTTTGGATTTGTTGGGATGAAATTGGTCTGTTGATGAGTTACCATTTGTCTCCATTGTGTTCAAAAGTTTTTTTTTTTTTTTGCATTTTTTGATGTTGCATTTGCAAATTTTGGACTGAACTTGAGATTTTGCTGTTGTTTTCATTTTCACAAAATGGACAGTCATTTGCTTGGTTCGTGTTGTTCGCGATGTTTATATTTAGTATCTTAATGTTCATGTATATTACCTTAAAGGTCACATTTTGTGCACCATAAAAAAGACAGAGTATATATATATTAAATGTCCAAATAATTGATTTTTTCATAGCCTATTATTAGCTCAAATGGTAGAGCCATAGAGCAATGTGTTGATACATATGA
Organism: Rheum nobile; assembly: GCA_027886185.1. Taxonomy (NCBI): domain Eukaryota; kingdom Viridiplantae; phylum Streptophyta; class Magnoliopsida; order Caryophyllales; family Polygonaceae; genus Rheum; species Rheum nobile. The sequence goes on from WOAB01000322.1 coordinate 1,299,899, forward strand.
TGTGAGTTCAAATCTCACATAGGCTACATATTGTGCTTGTGAAAAACTCTCAATTTAAGTTGGGTTCACGTGTATCATGGTTAAGTTCATATATATCCACTTAAGGTTCATTGTTATTTTTCCAGAAAACATTCGTGCTCGTTTTCATTCTCAGTGTAACATAGGTTCATACTTTGTGTGTGAATGTTCACATATAGTCCTGTATTAATGTTCATACATAATACTTTGAGTATGTTTGTGTTTGATGTTTATTTTTCTTTGATTCATATAAACACTAAGGTTCATATCTAACATGTCAATGCTCATATATAATCATATGATGTTCATACTTATTCTTTTGAAAAGTTCATCTACTTTTCTGTACTTCGTGCTCCATATAAATAAACTGAAGGTTCATACTTTATGTTCCAAGGTTCATATATAGTCCTATAATGTTCATATATAATAATGTCAATGTTCATATCAATCCCATTGTGGTTCATCCATTTTGTGTCTTTATCATGACTTTCTCAGGCTCTTCTTGTTAAATGTCTACAGAAATGTGAAAACAAACTGATTATCAACCATAGAGAGCATTGATCCATGTTCGAATCACAACATCTCTCTTAGGCTTTTCATCGAACACCTTGTCGGCTTCTCTCAAAACACAAAAACTAAGAAAAACCAAAATAAATAACATCAAATTAATCCATTACATCAACACAAATAAATATGACAAATTTAGATTGGTCAATGGAGTGAATTAGCACAATCATGATAACAATTTTACCAACCGTAACTTCAACCCAAAAGCATGTGAGGTTCATAAATTTATACCAAAATCTTCATACTTAATCGTTTGAGGTTCACAATATGTACATATTAGCAAACCAATCGAGTTATCAAGCATTCATTTAGATTTTCATGAGACAAGTCTCAACTAACAGGAACTAAAGTTGATGAACATGTTGAAATACAAAACAATGTAAATGAAATAGTAAGAAGCATGAATGTTCATAATTAACGTGATATTGTTCATTAGTAATAGTATTATGTTCATTATTTCTGCATATCTTAGTACCAGCTGAGCTATCAATCATTCGATTAGATGATCTAACAACAATAAATCCTTCGATACAAATTTTGAATAGGGATAAGTTCTATGGCAATCAAGTACAAATAAGAAGAATAATGTTCACAAACTCATGTTACAACCCCAAACAACCAAAACTGATTTCAAATAAAAAACCAGCAAAATTTGATATCCTAATAAATAAACACACCCTAAAAGGTAAAAATACCATTTGAATGCCTAAACTTCACATTGAGATATCGAAATAACCCTAAAAATAATCATACACTGAAATACAATAGAAAATCGAAGTGTGAAGGAAAATTGGTACCGACATCCATAGAGGTTGGGAACGACGAAACAAACAAAAACGATGAGATTTGTTGTCCAGATGAACAACCAAGGAACTTTAATGGAAGAAATCGTCCGCGAATTTCATGAAAACAATGGAAAACACGGAATCAATGCGCTAAAGATCCATCAGATTAACCTCAGCGCATCACTGTGCGGGGTTGTTCTTGAGGAGAAAATAAGAATTAGGGTGCAAAAAGACATAAATGCCCTTAATGAATTAAAAGAAGGAAATATGTCGTGTGCGTCCTCAACCTTTGATCTGCTCGATCGGACGGTATGAAATGCGAACTGTACAAGCCAGATGTACCTGATCCCAAATCATATGGTATAAGTATAAGTGAATTTTTATATATCCATTTTGTAAAATATAAATATTAAAATGATACTTTAATATCACTTTGATACCTAATATTATCTAATACATAAAAAAGTATATAAGTTTGATATGAATATAGAAATATACCAAATATAGATATGATTATAATTCGAGTATTATTTAAATATTCGTACTAAACGAATCCTGAACCTTTTTGAATTAGTATGTGACATGACCAAACTGACATATAATATTTAGAATTAGCGTTTAATCGTAGCTTCAGGACGAATTGTCAACTACTCCCTCCGTTCACTTTTAATTGACATTCTAGACTTAAGTCTTTGTTCAGTTTTAATTGTCATTTTAGATTTTTTACCCTTTTTTTTTCCAGATTTACCCTCATATTTAAAAGTAATTTTTTATTTTTTATTTTTGGGTTATCAATTTTATATTCACTGTTTCCCCATTTTGATCTACTGTATCAACCAATATCTTCCAACTCCGTATCTTTTTTTTCAGCCTTCTCCCGCCTGTAGAGATCCAATTGTATTTCATCCCCTTCAAATCTAAAATGGAAGATTTGTGCAATTTGCTTTGGGAAGGTTGTTCCACTCCGATCAGTTTTCCAATTCTCCCAGAAGACCAAACGAATGCCAAGGGAGAGATTTTGCTGTTTAGGGTTGTTGGTAAGTTTTCAAATTTCCCCTTTATTTCAACCCAATCATATGATTTCACTTGTGTTATTGAACAGACAAAAGTCTTCTATGAATTGGTTCTTGGAATAATGTTTTGTGGTAGGAGTCTGATCTCAGTTCGTATGTGAGTCTTGTTAATTCGTTCTTTTTTTTCCGCAAGAGGTTTGAGATTACTTGACTATGACATCCTTTTCTGGTAAAAAGGAATTGGACTTCGATTTAAATTTGCAACCGGATGAAGATGATAGCCTCAAAGCTAAGCACAATTTTGACTTGAATGTTCCATCGGATGAGGATGCTAAATTGAATGTCCCATATAAATTTGATCTAAATTTAGCACCAGATAATGATCTTGTGTCTGATTTCGATGGTGGTATTCGATCGGAGATGAAGAAGAGGCCCCTAGAGGATGGAGGTCCTGATGATCCCTGTTTCACAGGTCCCATTTCAAGCCCAATAGCACGATCATTGTTAGTGCTCTACTTCCCAGGTTTGAAGGGGTATTTTGATGGACTTCGACTTTAGCAATTTGGGAGTGCCTAGCATGATGCGTAGGTTTCAGCTTGTATTGGTTGCAATTTTCTGCTCTGACAAAAAGGAAGATTTTTACAAGAGGTTTTATGTTGCTTGAACTGGGTAGGTAGATTTGAATAAGCTTATTGTGATAATATATCTCGGACTCCACTTCTGAGCTTAAGGTAAGCTTTATCCTGCAAACTCCACTTCTGAGCTTAAGGTAAGCTACAACAAGGCAAAAGAGGAACTTCAGCCTACAACAAGGCAAAAGAGGAACTTCAGCCTGTGAACTCCACTTCTGAGCTTAAGGTAAGCTTTAGCATTGTAGACTCACCATAAACTGCACAGTACAAACACACATAACAATTTAGACATTGATCCAAAATTGCATATAATATGAAAAATGACATGGACGGTCCACACAAAAAATTGCATATAGTGTTTAAAAAATTTAAGAAACTCCAAAGAGGTGCTAGATCCCACCTAAATATGAGTAAACAAAATGATACAGATCATAAGTAAAAACAAGTACCTCATGGTCAAATCGCAGATCTTACTCATTCGTCTGCTTGTGCCTTGTTCTTAACCTATTCATAACATTCTCAACCAAGGCATAATCACAATCAATTTGTATAGGAAGATGGCACTTCTTTCTAGCCTACCCTTGTTTACATGGGGTATTTTATAATTATTGGACCCTTCAACTCTCATGGTTTCCCTCATGCACAACTGCCAAGTCAAGAAGACACGATTGATCTTTTGTGTTGGGTACTCGTCGAATGCTCTGTGAACAGCCCCAATGAGTTGATCAACTGTCTTTGGACACTCCTTATACTACAATGACTGGATAGCATTAAAAAATCCCAGATCCAAAACATTCATGTCAGGAGAGTTAGTTGGTTGACAACGCAACTTAATGTCGAACCCACTTTGTAAAGCGACACTCATAAATTCTTCATCATCTGGTCGAACATGTGTCCTAGCATTATCTTGTTGAATGAAAATTGTTTCACCTAACTCCTCGGCTAGCCACTTAGCACGAATCGCCAGAATAACCTTCTAGATTAAGTAAGATCGTATAGTATCTTTCCGTACTGACGTAATTGGCTTTGTTTCTAAGGTTCCAGCTTCTCTGTTTATGCTTCGTCTTATGGCTAGTTCCATAGTAACAAATGGAAACAAACCTATTTTGCCAGAAAATACCTCATTGCCTTCTTCATCAAATCTCGGCCTTGCAATGGCAGCTAGAAACATTACTTTGTCGATGAAATTTTTACTTTGACATGAACGAACAGGATCATCCTCTTCCCCGTGTAAGTAGTATGTTGTTGACTTCTTCGTCATATAGAACCACTTATCGTCGATGTGCACAACGTTATACATATCAAAAAAAATTGGTGCGTGCGGCAAACTACTAGGGTCCAACATGGATATGCAAAACTCGAGTCGTGCTATCTTGTGCTGCTCCTTTAAAAGTGGTTTGATGGAATTTGAGTGACGTCGTAGGAGACCTTCCTTCAACCGGGAGTGAAGTGTTGCAAGACTGATATTCAAAGCTTGAGCAAGTGACCTTAAAGTTGTTCTTCGATTCAAAGGTACATTAACAATAGAATCACGATCGAGCATAACTCTCTTTCTCCCGCAGTTTCCCCTTCTGTTTTTCACATCAACAACATCTCCAACTGGGGTAACTTTGGCACGTTCCCAAACTCGTTGCACAGATCTTAAGGGCACCGATAACATAGCCGAAACCTTTTTTCGTTGTATTTTTTTTCAGTTTCCCATCCACACTTCTTTGAAGTAGCGCATTATAGATAAGTTGTCTTTTGTCATTCGACAAGACCCTATACTTTTTTGTTGTAGTACTTCACCTTGAGTATCAACATTTCATGTTTTAAAAAAAACAAGACAATTTAAGCTCATTCAGTCACAAACAATTAGTCCAAAGCATTTCAATTCGAAAAATTATGTAAAACGATATGTTGGAACGATGACGTTCCCTCTAGTTTTGATGATGATAAACTCAAATGCTTTTGATGGTTTTTAGTGTGACTATAAGTTTCAGGAACTGACAAAGTCAAAAGGAACGATGAAAACCAGTGAAGAATCAAAACAGAGAGGCAAAGGAACAGAGAAGCCAACAATGATAAGAAAACACGCTGGAACAAATGAAGAAAAGAGACGCGTGTTTATAAGACAAAATAGAGAAAGGGAACAACGCAAGGAACGGAGGACGCGCGCTGGTGCTGAAACCCTAAAGCACGCCACTGAACATCTGTTATGGAAAACAGATTTGAAGACGTGCTTGGACCTCAAGGAAGATCTCGTGGAGAGATCTGTTGGTTAGAATCTCACTAGAAAAGATTGTATAGGATATTCTTAGTTTATTTCCTTAAACGAATTTAGGGTAAATCAAGTGAGAATATCCGAACCATATAAAGTGAAGATAGCTGCGTACTTCAAGAATTACGGAACACAGAGAGCAATTCCCAGAGCAGAACATTTGGAAGAAAGAAGAACACTTAGAAGTACGAGAATTTGGTGAGTTGAGTATTTGTTAGGGTTTCGTATGTCTAGTGTGTTGTTAGGAACGTTACATCTAAGAGGTCTAGATATCTAGGAGTAAACTAGATTGAGAGAAGACTTGCTTGTTGTAATTCCTGGAATAATAACATAAGTAGACATTTGAAATCCTATTAGGGAAACCTAGAGGTAGAGGTTTTTCTCAGTCAACTAGTTGGTTGATTGAGTTTTCCTCTCTAAGTAACTGAGCTTGCTACTTATTAATCTGTCGTTATTTTCCGCTGCCCAAGGAACGAACTTGTCGTTCCTTGATCTAACACACTCGATTCTACAATTGGTATCAGAGCAGGTGCTCTAGATTATGTGTTACTTATAGATTTTATAGGTAACAATGGCTCCCAGTACTATCGAAGTCGGTTTGAACTCCTCAAGGCCTCCTCTCTTGCTCGCTGGACAATATCAACATTGGAAAACACTTTTCATCAAGTGGGTGCAAAGCCATGACTACCAATGCTGGTTGGTGATCTCTCTTGGTGATATTGACATTGCAGATCTAGAAAAGAAGTTGAAACTGAAGAAATGGGATCAAGACGATCTCCAGATCATGGAGAAAAATTGCAAAGCAGCCATGCTCATCAACAACGCTCTCAATCAGCAAGATGTGCAAAAACTCCAATCTTATGAGTCGACCAATGCTAAATGGCTTGCCTTGGAACAAATGTATATGGGAAGCAAGGATCTGCGTGAAGTTGATCGTTTCACTGCGAAGAAGGACTTTTACAACTTCAAAATGGATGACAAGGAAGATGTGAGTTTCTACCAAGCACGATTTGAGAAGATCACAGCAAATCTCACTGCTCACTCCGTCACCGATAAGGAAATTCTCCCCGATGAGAAAATCCTCATAATCATTGATGGTCTCCCTCATCGTCATGCAATGACCAAAGCTAATCTGAAGGAGAATCCCAACACCGTCAAACTGACATTCCATGAGGTATTCAGCAAGATACAAAAGTATGACAACGAAGAAAAGGCTGCAAGAAACAAGGATTCCAAAGAAAAGGGAATTGCCTTGATGGTTGGAAAGGCTGTCGACAGAATTGAGAACAACCTCGATGACAATGATGGCTCCGATGACCCTGAGGTGGTATTGCTCACTAAAGCCATGCGTTCCCTCTACAACAAAGGAAGAAACAGTAGAGGAGGGAACGGTGAGACTCGTGACATCAAGGATATCACTTGTTACAACTGTAATGAGAAGGGTCACTACTCCAGTTCGTGCCCAAAGCCGAAGAAGGCAAGCAAACCTTTTGGGAACGAAGAAAAGAAAGCTTTCGTTGCTGTCTGGGGCAATAAAGATGACTCAGATAACGAAGATCCTGAAGCATGGAGTGGAACGATGTGTGCCATGGCCATCAACAACTCGTCTGAAGAAACCGAGGTAAATCCCGAAGATTTCTTAAAATCACTTGTGAATTTTGATAAAAAATCTTTAATTGCTCTTATAAGAAATATGTATGCTGAGAACATGAAAACTCAAGAGGAACTAGCTAATTCTGAAGATGAATGTAGTAGTCTAAAATAAAATATTTCTAGAACTGCTAGTACCTCGACTGTTCCTTGTTCTTCATGTGAGGCTAATCATGAGAAACTTCAGAGTTTGAGAAATGAGAAGTCTCTTTGCTTATGAATGAAGTCTCTAACAATATTGATGCAAGGAGTATAGCTATTCCAAGTAAGCTTGAAGCACAGGTGTCCGAGATAAAGTCCTATGTGCACAAAATTCATTCTGTCATGATGCAACAGAAGCTTGAAGCTGAAAGCGTCAATTTTGTCAAAGCAAGGTATGGAATTGGCTATACAGGTCCCAACCAAAAGGAAGAGGACTCATCCATCATGGAACTACGTGAAGCAAGAGATAGAGAACTTCAAGATACTAAAGAGAAGAATCAACATCTCGAGGAATGTATCAAAGTACTTGAAAGCGGCTTGGATGAATCCCAGTCATGGTACACTGGACAACCCGCTCACAAGATCTTCCTCAAGCAATCTCAGGGAACACAATCCAATGTTCCATGTCCTGAACGTGCGAAGCAACGCAAAAGCATCGTGCCCAACAGGAAGTATGTTCAGATGGAACAGTTCAAGCTGTGTTGGTTTTGTGGGGACAACAGACATGTGCAAAGAGACTGCAAAAAGAAAAAGAAGTTCTCTGAAGAGCACACAAAGAGAAGGAATAGTAGGAGTAACAATGTGGACTTGAATCATTTCTATGATGATTCACATGTGCATAATCATAGTCTTGCTAGATCTAGGAAGAAAAATGTTGCTACTGTTAGAACTATTCCTATGGAACAAGTGCATTATGTGTCTCGACCAGGTAAGACTAAACTTGCCTGGATCGCCAAAAACTAACCTTTTCTGTGCAGGCTGAAGTGAGGGGGAACGAGAGATGGTACATTGACAGCGCTTGTTCATGCCATATGACTGGAAAAGAAGATCAACTTACCTCACTTCACAAACACTCACGAGGGAGTGTTGCTCTTGGAGACAAGAGACGCAGAGAAATCATTGGAACAGGCGAAACAAAACTAAACTCCAGCATCACGGTAAAAGAGGTTAGTTTAGTTCATGAACTTGGTTTTAGTTTGTTGAGTGTTGCACAGCTTTGTGACCAAGGGAACAACAAGACGGTCTTTACCTCACAAGAATGCTATGTCAAAGATCGTGAAACCAAGAACATAATTTTGAGAGGAGTCAGATTCAAGGATGTATACATTGTGGATAAAGACTTCAAGCCAAAGGAAGTCCTATGCTTTGCGTCTATAGCTGATGAGACAGAACTGTGGCATAAAAGGCTTGGACACGCTAATCTTCGACTCATTCACAAGCTTTATTCAAAGGAACTTGTTCATGGTCTTCCCCATGTTCAATCTGAGTTCCATGGCGTCTGCGATGCTTGTGTAAAGGGGAAACAGACTCGTTCCTCATTCAAGATCAAACCAGATGTAACAACCTCTCATCTTCTGGAACTGATCCATATGGATCTCTGTGGTCCCATGAGGATAAGAAGTCATGGTGGGAACATGTATGTTTTCGTAATTGTCGATGATTATTCTAGATTCACTTGGACAATTTTTCTGTCTTCAAAGGATGAAGTCTTCTCCGAGTTCGAGGCTTTTATCAAGAAGGTGGAAACAAGCTTAGGAAAGAAGCTAAAGGCAATAAGGTCTGACCATGGAACGGAGTTTGAGAACTCCATGTTCTTCAACTTCTGCGAGGAACATGGTGTGTCTCATGACTTCTCCGCGCCTAGGACACCACAACAAAATGGAGTTGTGGAACGGAAGAATAGGACTCTGGAAGATATGGCACGAACTCTTCTCATTGCAAGCAACCTTCCAAGGATTTTCTGGGCTGAGGCAGTAAACACTGCTTGTTATATCCTTAATCGTGCCATGCTTCGTCCCTTATTGAATAAAACTACATATGAACTAATAAGGGATCGCAAGCCCAATATTTCCCACTTGCGTGCTTTTGGATGCAGGTGCTATATTCACAACAATGGAAAGGATAACTTGGGAAAGTTTGATCCTCGAAGTGATGAAGGAATTTTCTTGGGCTATGCAAGGGCAAGCAAAACTTACAGGGTATACAACAAGAGACTGCGCAAAATAGAAGAAAGCATTCACGTCGTCTTCGACGAAAACTCCAAAGGTTCCAATGGAGAGTTCAAAGCCTCATCCCCAGAAGAAGGTTATCCAAGAATGCAACGTGAAGACTCTGATGATGAAGACAATGGTCCTTCCACTCGACCAAATGCTGGTTCTGGGAACGGACACCCAAGTACAGACGTGGAATTTCCATCATCTCCGGACTCCTCAAGTCCGGATGAGTCCTCAAAGGAGGATACCTCAAGTGACACTGTACAAGAAACAGAAGCTACCTCCACCTCCATCGTCGACTCAACAACCATGCCCCCATCTATGACTATTCCCATCACCGTTCCTGCTGGAACTTCTAGTGATGTTGTGGTTGTCAGTTCGGAAAGCGATGAAGACGGAATAGATGGTTCTGAGAGTACTCATGACCCCACACTTCTTGTGTCAAAGAATGCTTTTGTCCGAAAGGAACACCCCACTCACAATCTGGTCACACCCTTCGGTGAAAGAGGTTTGCGCTCTAAATTAAATATGTTTTATGCATTCCATGCATTTATCTCTCTTGTAGAACCCAAGACTATCAAGGAAGCACTGAAGGAACCAGATTGGATCGTAGCTATGAAAGAAGAGTTGCACCAGTTTGAGAGAAACAAGGTCTGGCGGCTCGTTCCTTTACCTCGCAATAAACATGCCATTGGCACTCGATGGGTGTACAGGAACAAGCTCGACGACTCTGGGGTAGTCACAAGGAACAAAGCATGGTTAGTTTCCCAAGGCTACAATCAACAAGAAGGGATTGATTATGATGAGACTTATGCTCCAGTAGCTCGCATTGAAGCCATTCGTCTCCTCATTGCCTACGCTGCTCATAAAGGGTTCACGCTATACCAGATGGACGTCAAGACTGCGTTCCTTAATGGATATCTTCAAGAAGAGGTATATGTGAAACAACCCCCTGGCTTTGAAGACGTCAATTTCCCCTCTCATGTGTATGCATTGGATAAGGCTCTGTACGGTCTTAAGCAAGCACCTCGTGCTTGGTATGATAGACTGGCACAGTTCCTTCTTTCCAATGGATATCGTAGAAGAACAATTGATAAAACTCTGTTCCTTCTGGAACACGAAGGTAAGATTATGGTGGTTCAAGTCTATGTTGATGATATTATTTTTGGTTCCACTAACCCCGCTCTTGTAGAAAAATTCAAAGATCTTATGAGTAGTGAGTTTGAGATGAGTATGATTGGGGAATTATCCTTTTTCCTCGGATTACAAGTCACCCAAACTAAGGAAGGAACAAAGATACATCAACATAAGTATATCAAGGAGTTGTTGAAGAAATACTGTATGGACACTGCCAAACCCATCGTTACTCCTATTTCTCCTAACACTCGCTTGGATGCAGATCTTCATGGAACGGACGTTGATCCCACCATGTATAGAGGAATGATTGGTTCGCTTCTATATCTCACGACAAGTAGGCCAAATATTTTGTTTAGTGTGTGTCTCTGTGCTAGATTTCAGGCAAATCCAAAGGACTCACACTTGAAGGAGGTCAAGCGTATCTTCCGATACCTCAAAGGAATGGACCACTTGTGTCTATGGTATCCCAAGAACTGTGACTTCAACCTTGTTGGATTCACAGACGCCGACTTTGTCGGGCACGTAGTAGATCGCAAAAGCACTTCCGGAACGGCACAGTTCCTTGGTCCCTGTCTCGTTTCATGGGGTTCCAAGAAACAAAACTCTGTGGCCCTTTCCACTGCAGAAGCCGAGTACGTCCCCGCGGCAAGTTGTTGTGCTCAGGTATTGTGGCTTAAACAACAACTGGAAGACTGTGGTATGTCTCTTGGCACCGTTCCTATTATGTGTGATAATACTAGTGCTATCAACATTTCAAAAAATCCAGTTCATCATTCACGTACCAAGCACATTGACATTCGTCATCATTTCCTACGTGATAATGTTGACATGGGTTTTATTAGAATGGAACATTGCAGGACTGAAAATCAAGTGGCCGACATCTTCACCAAAGCACTAGACAAAGGTCCATTCGAGTATCTTCGATTACTCCTTGGCATGATCTCTCTGAATTGAGGACCTTCACACCCACTATTTCCTCAATGCTTGGCTAATTCGTTCCATAATTTTCATGAAGTTCCTTGTATGCGTGCCTTTCATGACTTGATTTTCATGACTTTAGCTTATTCGAATTGCCTTGTGTTAGGATGTAGATACTTTGTCTTTTGATTTGTGTTGAAATACCTGATTGTATGCTAACATCTCTATTAAAGACCCAAAACAACCAATTTGATGAATTGAACCCTCATTACAAGCCCACATGATAATTGGTTATACAGCCTACCTTAGCCGCGATTCAGGTAAACGTTCCCTATGATCCCTCTTTGCTAAACCTTTTACTGGGAATAATTACTTGAGTTGTCTTTCTCCCTACCATGTGTTTGGATATACTATATTTTGTGTGAACCCAACATTGAAATATCTAGACTAGCCTCGCAAGCACTCTTGGTCTCAGGGGGAACGAAGACTGTTACTTGGTACAACGAGAAACTGCTTGCTTTGGAAGGGACATTATTGCTCAGAATTAAGGGGAACTGATTCTGCTATGAAACAGAGAATTTTGAATCGGAAACTGGGCATTTATTGAGTCACAGGTACCCGTTGGAACGGCTTCTGGGCTGATTTGACTGATCTGTGATGGGAATAGTGACTCGCCATTCAAGCCAAAAGTGGCCGTTGGATCTTGGAAAGAGAAGAAGTTATTGAAGGAAAGTTTAAAAAAAGAGACGGTTGAGATACGAAAAGGGATTTTTGGAAAATATTTTATCCTAAAAAAATTTGATCTGATTTCCTATATATAGAAGATCTTTTCTCCAGTTCCTTCACCTCCAATCTCTCTCTGCGCTCAACTTCTCTCAAATCTCTCAAAGGCCCTCTCTTTCTGCTCCAATGGACTCTCCAAGCAAGATCGACACCGCCAAACTCTCTGACGCCGAGATGGATGCCTACATTCGTCAACTCCAAGAGGCTAAAGCCGCCAGGGCTATCCCTAGTCCCGCAGCGGCTCCGGGCTCCGTTCTTGATATTGCTCGAGCATCTGTTCAGCAATCGGAGGATCCCCATGCCTCGACATCGACTCCCACCGCCTCTTCTCCGACTGCGTCCCCCCTAGCGGCCAAGAACCTCAATCCTACTCTTGCCTTGGTGCCACTGGAAGAGGAGCACTCTGTTTCCTCTCCCTCCGAGGGCAAAGCCGCAACCGAGGAGGAGTCAATGCAGATAGTGGAGCAGGAATTAGGTGTAAAGTCCACACCTTTGGCGCCGCCTCCCTCTCGCAAGCGCAAGAAGACTGATCTTGCACTCACAGTCGAGGAGTCTGAGGAAGAAGGAGAAGTACAGATCTTGGAACACCGCCCCGCCATCACTGCTCAATCCACCCCCTCAAAGTCTGGTGGTGACGAGCACGCCCCTCGCCCGATCAAGGCCCGACTCCGTTCCGCGGCAAAGCCTCCGGCAAAGAAGGCCAAGTCCACTAGGAAGGCAAAGCTGGAAATCTCTCTCTCCACCACCACCACTCCCAGCTTCACAGAGGGTAAAAAGATCCTCCCTCCACTTATTATTCGCCCTAGTCTCTATGCTGAACACAAAGTGGAAGAAGTTCTAGAGATGCTGAAGTTTCAAGGTTGGGAACGGCTCTGCTCCGAGAGCGTCTCAGTCCACGAGGTTCAAGTAAGAGAGTTCTACCATTATTTCTATCTTTCTAAAGGAGATGTATTGACGGGCTCCACAAAGGTCAGTGGTGAAGATCTCTCCTTCTCTCCCAGAGTCATTTCCAATCTTCTAGCTGTTCCATTATGAGGTTTCTATGAGGTTCCGATATCTGATCAGAATGAGGAGAAGTTGGTCTGTATGGAACGGGTGTTTGGTTCCACTTAGGGGGAACTGCATACTGAGCGTCTGACGTTGCTTCAGCGCATTATGTTCCACATCATCTCAAGGGCTGTTGCACCACGACAGGAGCGCCGAACCACCATCACACTGTGTGACTTATTCTTGCTGGATCGTTTCCTGAGAAGGGAGAAGATTGATCTCCCCAGAGTGATTCTGTGTCACATGGATCGATGCAAGGGAAAGTCCCATTCTCTGGCCTACCCACAACTGGTGAAACTGCTTTTGCAAAAGGAGGAGGCATATGTGGCGGAGAATGAGGTGTTGCTTCGTAGCGAGTTGGACTCGGCTACGATTGAAAAGATGAAGTATGTTGGTGACAACAAGGGAACAGGCACTGCTGCTGCGAAGAAACCAGCTGGCGAAGGAACGTCAAAGGGGAGCTCTATTCAGCATCAGATTCTTGCTGAGCTCAAGCAACTAAACACAACCATGTCACTGCTCTTGGATCACTTCTTGAGCAAAGCTGATAATTCTGATGAAGACCCTGAGATCTGAGTGCTCTCAGTTCCAACTCTTGCCCGTCTGACCCTCTGTTCTTGATTTTTAATGTTTTTATGTCTTTTGTGTGCTTCTTCCTTGTCTTCTGATCTTAGTTGTTTGCGTTCCAATACTATGTACTTCGCTTAACTTTATAAATGAATTATTTTGTGATGAGTTGCATGTGTGTCAAGTCTTTCTGTCTATTATGGAACTTTTGATGATGCCAAAAGGGGGAAGTATGGAAAATGTGAAACCCAAGGAATAGTTGATGACAGAAGCTAGTGCTAAGGGGAACGACAAAGCTACTTGAATGTAAATTCTCTATGCACATTCTAAGGGGGGACACTGTTGACATTTAGAACATATGATCTGTATGATTAAATGTGAAACTGCCTCTTACTCGTATGTTTTGAACTGCATATTTTGACTTGCACATTTTGAAGGAGTTTGTCATCACCAAAAAGGGGGAAATTATTGGAACGATGACGTTCCCTCTAGTTTTGATGATGATAAACTCAAATGCTTTTGATGGTTTTTAGTGTGACTATAAGTTTCAGGAACTGACAAAGTCAAAAGGAACGATGAAAACCAGTGAAGAATCAAAACAGAGAGGCAAAGGAACAGAGAAGCCAACAATGATAAGAAAACACGCTGGAACAAATGAAGAAAAGAGACGCGTGTTTATAAGACAAAATAGAGAAAGGGAACAACGCAAGGAACGGAGGACGCGCATTGGTGCTGAAACCCTAAAGCACGCCACTGAACATCTGTTATGGAAAACAGATTTGAAGACGTGCTTGGACCTCAAGGAAGATCTCGTGGAGAGATCTGTTGGTTAGAATCTCACTAGAAAAGATTGTATAGGATATTCTTAGTTTATTTCCTTAAACGAATTTAGGGTAAATCAAGTGAGAATATCCGAACCATATAAAGTGAAGATAGCTGCGTACTTCAAGAATTACGGAACACAGAGAGCAATTCCCAGAGCAGAACATTTGGAAGAAAGAAGAACACTTACAAGTACGAGACTTTGGTGAGTTGAGTATTTGTTAGGGTTTCGTATGTCTAGTGTGTTGTTAGGAACGTTACATCTAAGAGGTCTAGATATCTAGGAGTAAACTAGATTGAGAGAAGACTTGCTTGTTGTAATTCCTGGAATAATAACATAAGTAGACATTTGAAATCCTACTAGGGAAACCTAGAGGTAGAGGTTTTTCTCAGTCAACTAGTTGGTTGATTGAGTTTTCCTCTCTAAGGAACTGAGCTTGCTACTTATTAATCTATCGTTATTTTCCGCTGCCCAAGGAACGAACTTGTCGTTCCTTGATCTAACACACTCGATTCTACAATTGGTATCAGAGCAGGTGCTCTAGATTGTGTGTTACTTACAGATTTTACATGTAACAATGGCTCCCAGTACTGTCGAAGTCGGTTTGAACTCCTCAAGGCCTCCTCTCTTGCTCGCTGGACAATATCAACATTGGAAAACACTTTTCATCAAGTGGGTGCAAAGCCATGACTACCAATGCTGGTTGGTGATCTCTCTTGGTGATATTGACATTGCAGATCTAGAAAAGAAGTTGAAACTGAAGAAATGGGATCAAGACGATCTCCAGATCATGGAGAAAACATTGCAAAGCAGCCATGCTCATCAACAACGCTCTCAATCAGCAAGATGTGCAAAAGCTCCAATCTTGTGAGTCGGCCAATGCTAAATGGCTTGCCTTGGAACAAATGTATATGTGAAGCAAGGATCTGCGTGAAGTTGATCGTTTCACTGCGAAGAAGGACTTTTACAACTTCAAAATGGATGACAAGGAAGATGTGAGTTCCTACCAAGCACGATTTGAGAAGATCACAGCAAATCTCACTGCTCACTCCGTCACCGATAAGGAAATTCTCCTCGATGAGAAAATCCTCATAATCATTGATGGTCTCCCTCATCGTCATGCAATGACCAAAGCTATTCTGAAGGATAATCCCAACACCGTCAAACTGACGTTCCATGAGGTATTCAGCAAGATACAAAAGTATGACAACGAAGAAAAGGCTGCAAGAAACAAGGATTCCAAAGAAAAGGGAATTGCCTTGATGGTTGGAAAGGCCGTCGACAGAATTGAGAACAAACTCGATGACAATGATGGCTCCGATGACCCTGAGGTGGTATTGCTCACTAAAGCCATGCGTTCCCTCTACAACAAAGGAAGAAATAGTAGAGGAGGGAACGGTGAGACTCGTGATATCAAGGATATCACTTGTTACAACTGTAATGAGAAGGGTCACTACTCCAGTTCGTGCCCAAAGCCGAAGAAGGCAATCAAACCTTCTGGGAACGAAGAAAAGAAAGCTTTCGTTGCTGTCTGGGGCAATGAAGATGACTCAGATAACGAAGATCCTGAAGCATGGAGTGGAACGATGTGTGCCATGGCTATCAACAACTCGTCTGAAGAAACCGAGGTAAATCCCGAAGATTTCTTAAAATCACTTGTGAATTTTGATAAAAAATCTTTAATTGCTCTCATAAGAAATATGTATGCTGAGAACATGAAAACTCAAGAGGAACTAGCTAATTCTGAAGATGAATGTAGTAGTCTAAAATAAAATATTTCTAGAACTGCTAGTACCTCGACTGTTCCTTGTTCTTCATGTGAGGCTAATCATGAGGAACTTCAGAGTTTGAGAAATGAAAAAGTCTCTTTGCTTATGAATGAAGTCTCTAACAATATTGATGCAAGGAGTATAGCTATTCCAAGTAAGCTTGAAGCACAGGTGTCCGAGATAAAGTCCTATGTGCACAAAATTCATTCTTTCATGATGCAACAGAAGCTTGAAGCTGAAATCGTCAAGTTTGTCAAAGCAAGGTATGGAATTGGCTATACAGGTCCCAACCAAAAGGAAGATGACTCATCCATCATGGAACTACGTGAAGCAAGAGATAAAGAACTTCAAGATACTAAAGAGAAGAATCAACGTCTCGAGGAACGTATCAAAGTACTTGAAAGCGGCTTGGATGAATCCCAGTCATGGTACACTAGACAACCCGCTCACAAGATCTTCCTCAAGCAATCTCAGGGAACACAATCCAATGTTCCATGTCCTGAACGTGCGAAGCAACGCAAAAGCATTGTGCCCAACAGGAAGTATGTTCAGATGGAACAGTTCAAGCTGTGTTGGTTTTGTGGGGACAACAGACATGTGCAAAGAGACTGCAAAAAGAAAAAGAAGTTCTCTGAAGAGCACACAAAGAGAAGGAACAGTAGGAGTAACAATGTGGACTTGAATGATTTCTATGATGATTCACATGTGCATAATCATAATCTTGCTAGATCTAGGAAGAAAAATGTTGCTACTGTTAGAACTATTCCTATGGAACAAGTGCATTATGTGTCTCGACCAGGTAAGACTAAACTTGCCTGGATCGCCAAAAACTAACCTTTTCTGTGCAGGCTGAAGTGAGGGGAAACGAGAGATGGTACATTGACAGCGCTTGTTCGTGCCATATGACTGGAAAAGAAGATCAACTTACCTCACTTCACAAACACTCACGAGGGAGTGTTACTCTTGGAGACAAGAGACGCAGAGAAATCATTGGAACAGGCGAAACAAAACTAAACTCCAACATCACGGTACAAGAGGTTAGTTTAGTTCATGAACTTGGTTTTAGTTTGTTGAGTGTTGCACAGCTTTGTGACCAAGGGAACAACAAGACGGTCTTTACCTCACAAGAATGCTATGTCAAAGATCGTGAAACCAAGAACATAATTTTGAGAGGAGTCAGATTCAAGGATGTATACATTGTGGATAAAGACTTCAAGCCAAAGGAAGTCCTATGCTTTGCGTCTATAGCTGATGAGACGGAACTGTGGCATAAAAGGCTTGGACACGCTAATCTTCGACTCATTCACAAGCTTTATTCAAAGGAACTTGTTCGTGGTCTTCCCCATGTTCAATCTGAGTTCCATGGCGTCTGCGATGCTTGTGTAAAGGGGAAACAGACTCGTTCCTCATTCAAGATCAAACCAGATGTAACAACCTCTCATCTTCTGGAACTGATCCATATGGATCTCTGTGGTCCCATGAGGATAAGAAGTCATGGTAGGAACAGGTATGTTTTCGTAATTGTCGATGATTATTCTAGATTCACTTGGACAATTTTTCTGTCTTCAAAGGATGAAGTCTTCTCCGAGTTCGAGGCTTTTATCAAGAAGGTGGAAACAAGCTTAGGAAAGAAGCTAAAGGCAATAAGGTCTGACCATGGAACGGAGTTTGAGAACTCCATGTTCTTCAACTTCTGCGAGGAACATGGTGTGTCTCATGACTTCTCCGCGCCTAGGACACCACAACAAAATGGAGTTGTGGAACGGAAGAATAGGACTCTAGAAGATATGGCACGAACTCTTCTCATTGCAAGCAACCTTCCAAGGATTTTCTGGGCTGAGGCAGTAAACACTGCTTGTTATATCCTTAATCGTGCCATGCTTCGTCCCTTATTGAATAAAACTGCATATGAACTAATAAGGGATCGCAAGCCCAATATTTCCCACTTGCGTGCTTTTGGATGCAGGTGCTATATTCACAACAATGGCAAGGATAACTTGGGAAAGTTTGATCCTCGAAGTGATGAAGGAATTTTCTTGGGCTATGCAAGGGCAAGCAAAACTTACAGGGTATACAACAAGAGACTGCGCAAAATAGAAGAAAGCATTCACGTCGTCTTCGACGAAAACTCCAAAGGTTCCAATGGAGAGTTCGAAGCCTCGTCCCCAGAAGAAGGTTATCCAAGAATGCAACGTGAAGACTCTGATGATGAAGACAATGATCCTTCCACTCGACCAAATGCCGGTTCTGGGAACGGACACCCCAGTACAGACGCGGCATTTCCATCATCTCCGGACTCCTCAAGTCCGGATGAGTCCTCAAAGGAGGATACCTCAAGTGACACTGTATAAGAAACAGAAGCTACCTCCACCTCCATCGTCGACTCAACAACCATGCCCCCATCTATGACTATTCCCATCACCGTTCCTGCTGGAACTTCTAGTGATGTTGTGGTTGTCAGTTCGGAAAGCGATGAAGACGGAACAGATGGTTCTGAGAGTGCTCATGACCCCACACTTCTTGTGTCAAAGAATGCTTTTGTCCGAAAGGAACACCCCACTCACAATCTAGTCACACCCTTCGGTGAAAGAGGTTTGCGCTCTAAATTAAATATGTTTTGTGCATTCCATGCATTTATCTCTCTTGTAGAACCCAAGACTATCAAGGAAACACTGAAGGAACCAGATTGGATCGTAGCTATGCAAGAAGAGTTACACCAGTTTGAGAGAAACAAGGTCTGGCGGCTCGTTCCTTTACCTCGCAATAAACATGCCATTGGCACTTGATGGGTGTACAGGAACAAGCTCGACGACTCTGGGGTAGTCACAAGGAACAAAGCACGGTTAGTTGCCCAAGGCTACAATCAACAAGAAGGGATTGATTATGATGAGACTTATGCTCCAGTAGCTCGCATTGAAGCCATTCGTCTCCTCATTGCCTACGCTGCTCATAAAGGGTTCACGCTATACCAGATGGACGTCAAGACTGCGTTCCTTAATGGATATCTTCAAGAAGAGGTATATGTGAAACAACCCTCTGGCTTTGAAGACGTCAATTTTCCCTCTCATGTGTATGCATTGGATAAGGCTCTGTACGGTCTTAAGCAAGCACCTCGTGCTTGGTATGATAGACTGGCACAGTTCCTTCTTTCCAATGGATATCGTAGAGGAACAATTGATAAAACTCTATTCCTTCTGGAACACGAAGGTAAGATTCTGGTGGTTCAAGTCTATGTTGATGATATTATTTTTGGTTCCACTAACCCCGCTCTTGTAGAAAAATTCAAAGATCTTATGAGTAGTGAGTTTGAGATGAGTATGATTGGGGAATTATCCTTTTTCCTCGGATTACAAGTCACCCAAACTAAGGAAGGAACGAAGATACATCAACAGAAGTACATCAAGGAGTTTTTGAAGAAGTACGGTATGGACACTGCCAAACCCATCGTTACTCCTATTTCTCCTAACACTCGCTTGGATGCAGATCTTCATGGAACGGACGTTGATCCCACCATATATAGAGGAATGATTGGTTCGCTTCTATATCTCACGACAAGTAGTCCAGATATTTTGTTTAGTGTGTGTCTCTGTGCTAGATTTCAGGCAAATCCAAAGGAGTCACACTTGAAGGAGGTCAAGCGTATCTTCCGATACCTCAAAGGAATGGACCACTTGTGTCTATGGTATCCCAAGAACTGTGACTTCAACCTTGTTGGATTCACAGACGCCGACTTTGCTGGGCACGTAGTAGATCGCAAAAGCACTTCCGGAACGGCACAGTTCCTTGGTCCCTGTCTCATTTCATGGGGTTCCAAGAAACAAAACTCTGTGGCCCTTTCCACTGCAGAAGCCGAGTACGTCACCGTAGCAAGTTGTTGTGCTCAGGTATTGTGGCTTAAACAACAACTGGAAGACTATGGTATGTCTCTTGGCACCGTTCCTATTATGTGTGATAATACTAGTGCTATCAACATTTCAAAAAATCCAGTTCATCATTCACATACCAAGCACATTGACATTCGTCATCATTTCCTACGTGATAATGTTGACATGGGTTTTATTAGAATGGAACATTGCAGGACTGAAAATCAAGTGGCCGACATCTTCACCAAAGCACTAGACAAAGGTCCATTCGAGTATCTTCGATTACTCCTTGGCATGATCTCTCTGAATTGAGGACCTTCACACCCACTATTCCCTCAATGCTTGGCTAATTCGTTCCATAATTTTCATGAAGTTCCTTGTATGCGTGCCTTTCATGACTTTAGCTTATTCGAATTGCCTTGTGTTAGGATGTAGATACTTTGTCTTTTGATTTGTGTTGAAATACCGGATTGCATGCTAACATCTCTATTAAAGACCCAAAACAACCAATTTGATGAATTGAACCCTCATTACAAGCCCACATGATAATTGGTTGTACAGCCTACCTTAGCCGCGATTCAGGTAAACGTTCCCTATGATCCCTCTTTGCTAAACCTTTTACTGGGAATAATTACTTGAGTTGTCTTTCTCCCTACCATGTGTTTGGATATACTATATTTTGTGTGAACCTAACATTGAAATATCCAGACTAGCCTCGCAAGCACTCTTGGTCTCAGGGGGAACGAAGACTGTTACTTGGTACAACGAGAAACTGCTTGCTTTGGAATGGACATTATTGCTCAGAATTAAGGGGAACTGATTCTGCTATGAAACGGAGAATTTTGAATCGGAAACTGGGCATTTATTGAGTCACAGGTACCCGTTGGAACGGCTTCTGGGCTGATTTGACTGATCTGTGATAGGAATAGTGACTCACCATTCAAGCCAAAAGTGGTCGTTGGATCTTGGAAAGAGAAGAAGTTATTGAAGGAAAGTTTAAAAAAAGAGACAGTTGAGATACGAAAAGGGATTTTTGGAAAATATTTTATCCTAAAAAAATTTGATCTGATTTCCTATATATAGAAGATCTTTTCTCCAGTTCCTTCACCGCCAATCTCTCTCTGCGCTCAACTTCTCTCAAATCTCTCAAAGGCCCTCTCTTTCTGCTCCAATGGACTCTCCAAGCAAGATCGACACCGCCAAACTCTCTGACGCCGAGATGGATGCCTACATCCGTCAACTCCAAGAGGCTAAAGCCGCCAGGGCTATCCCTAGTCCCACAGCGGCTCCGGGCTCCGTTCTTGATATTGCTCGAGCATCTGTTCAGCATTCGGAGGATCCCTATGCCTCGACATCGACTCCCACCGCCTCTTCTCCGACTGCGTCCCCCCTAGCGGCCAAGAACCTCAATCCTACTCTTGCCTTGGTGCCACTGGAAGAGGAGCACTTTGTTTCCTCTCCCTCCGAGGGCAAAACCGCAGCCGAGGAGGAGTCAATACAGATAGTGGAGCAGGAATTAGGTGTAAAGTCCACACCTTTGGCGCCGCCTCCCTCTCGCAAGCGCAAGAAGACTGATCTTGCACTCACAGTCGAGGAGTCTGAGGAAGAAGGAGAAGTACAGATCTTGGAACACCGCCCCGCCATCACTGCTCAATCCACCCCCTCAAAGTCTAGTGGTGACGAGCACGCCCCTCGCCCGATCAAGGCCCGGCTCCGTTCCGCGGCAAAGCCTCCGGCAAAGAAGGCCAAGTCCACTAGGAAGGCAAAGCTGGAAATCTCTCTCTCCACCACCACCACTCCCAGCTTCACAGAGGGTAAAAAGATCCTCCCTCCATTTATTATTCGCCCTAGTCTCTATGTAGAAGTTTCAAGGTTGAAGTTTCAAGGTTGGGAACGGCTCTGCTCCGAGAGCGTCTCAGTCCACGAGGTTCAAGTAAGAGAGTTCTACCATTATTTCTGTCTTTCTAAAGGAGATGTATTGACGGGCTCCACACAGGTCAGTGGTGAAGATCTCTCCTTCTCTCCCAGAGTCATTTCCAATCTTCTAGCTGTTCCATTAGGAGGTTTCTATGAGGTTCCGATATCTGATCAGAATGAGGAGAAGTTGGTCTGTATGGAACGGGTGTTTGGTTCCACTGAGGGGGAACTGCATACTGAGCGTCTGACGTTGCTTCAGCGCATTGCGTTCCACATCATCTCAAGGGCTGTTGCACCACGACAGGAGCGCCGAACCACCATCATACTGTGTGACTTATTCTTGCTGGATCGTTTCCTGAGAAGGGAGAAGATTGATCTCCCCAGAGTGATTCTGTGTCACATGGATCGATGCAAGGGAAAGTCCCATTCTCTGGCCTACCCACAACTGGTGAAACTGCTTTTGCAAAAGGAGGAGGCATATGTGGCGGAGAATGAGGTGTTGCTTCGTAGCGAGTTGGACTCGGCTACGATTGAAAAGATGAAGTATGTTGGTGACAACAAGGGAACATGCACTGCTGCTGCGAAGAAACCAGTTGGCGAAGGAACGTCAAAGGGGAGCTCTATTCAGCATCAGATTCTTGCTGAGCTCAAGCAACTAAACACAACCATGTCACTGCTCTTGGATCACTTCTTGAGCAAAGCTGATAATTCTGATGAAGACCCTGAGATCTGAGTGCTCTCAGTTCCAACTCTTGCCCGTCTGACCCTCTGTTCTTGATTTTTAATGTTTTTATGTCTTTTGTGTGCTTCTTCCTTGTCTTCTGATCTTAGTTGTTTGCGTTCCAATACTATGTACTTTGCTTAACTTTATAAATGAATTATTTTGTGATGAGTTGCATGTGTGTCAAGTCTTTCTGTCTATTATGGAACTTTTGATGATGCCAAAAGGGGGAAGTATGGAAAATGTAAAACCCAAGGAAGAGTTGATGACAGAAGCTAGTGCTAAGGGGAACGACAAAGCTACTTGAAGGTAAATTCTCTATGCACATTCTAAGGGGGGACACTGTTGACATTTAGAACATATGATCTGTGTGATTAAATGTGAAACTGCCTCTTA
Source organism: Rheum nobile (assembly GCA_027886185.1). NCBI lineage: Eukaryota > Viridiplantae > Streptophyta > Magnoliopsida > Caryophyllales > Polygonaceae > Rheum > Rheum nobile. Next base: position 1,322,960 of record WOAB01000322.1, read on the forward strand.
CTCGTATGTTTTGAACTGTATATTTTGACTTGCACATTTTGAAGGAGTTTGTCATCACCAAAAAGGGGGAAATTGTTGGAACGATGACGTTCCCTCTAGTTTTGATGATGATAAACTCAAATGCTTTTTATGGTTTTTAGTGTGACTATAAGTTTCAAGAACTGACAAAGTCAAAAGGAACGATGAAAACCAGTGAAGAATCAAAACAGAGAGGCAAAGGAACAGAGAAGCCAACAATGATAAGAAAACACGCTGGAACAAATGAAGAAAAGAGACGCGTGTTTACAAGACAAAACAGAGAAAGGGAACAGCGCAAGGAACGGAGGACGTGCGCTGGTGCTGAAACCCTAAAGCGCGCCACTGAACATCTGTTATGGAAAATAGATTTGAAGACGTGCTTGGACCTCAAGGAAGATCTCGTGGAGAGATCTGTTGGTTAGAATCTCACTAGAAAAGATTGTATAGGATATTCTTAGTTTATTTCCTTAAACGAATTTAGGGTAAATCAAGTGAGAATATCCGAACCATATAAAGTGAAGATAGCTGCGTACTTCAAGAATTACGGAACATAGAGAGCAATTCCCAGAGCAGAACATTCGGAAGAAAGAAGAACACTTACAAGTACGAGACTTTGGTGAGTTGAGTATTTGTTAGGGTTTCATATGTCTAGTGTGTTGTTAGGAACGTTACATCTAAGAGGTCTAGATATCTAGGAGTAAACTAGATTGAGAGAAGACTTACTTGTTGTAATTCCTGGAATAATAACATAAGTAGACATTTGAAATCCTACTAGGGAAACCTAGAGGTAGAAGTTTTTCTCAGTCAACTAGTTGGTTGATTGAGTTTTCCTTTCTAAGGAACTGAGCTTGCTACTTATTAATCTGTCGTTATTTTCCGCTGCCCAAGGAACGAACTTGTCATTCCTTGATCTAACACACTCGATTCTACACAATACTACTACATTAAATCAAACTCATTCAGTCAATCTACGTTTGTAACCAATTCTTTTCGGACTCATAAGAGGAGCTGTGTCAATCCATCATCAGTTCTTGGGATGTTGTAATAGGCGTATATCATTCACATTATGATTATAAAACCAAATCAAAGATGAACCAGCACAATATCATATGCATGTTGTTGCAAATCAGCGCATGAAAAATTATGTAAAACAATAGGGAGTACTACTCCATTTACCCAATTTCAGTCCAAGCTACGGAGTACTACTATGATTTTACTAAAAAACAATATTCCGGGTAAAATAATTTTTTTGACACAATCTTGAATCCAACTACTCTGTATAATTCACTTACCTTGTTTAGCGAACGGAGATTGTTCTTCATTATCTTCGTGAAGTCCCTCGAGACTTTTTTCAATACTCACATTATCCTCTTCGTTTGAACCCACATTTAGATTAAGCACTAGAACACTTTTTGACGATGATGTAACCGACAACAGGACTTGATTTAAATCAAAAGAAAGATCTTGATCTGGAAGGGAATTTAGATCAAAATTACTTAGTGAAGCCATGGACAAGTTGAACAAATACTCTGTAATCACACGTAATTTAATTGTATACTGTACCTTGAGTGAGGATGATATGTTCTTAAAATTTTCAATTTAGCTCCAAATTTTAAGGCTCCAAATTTTAATTCCCCTGTCAAATTCACGAGCAATTTGGCTCCAAATTTTAGGGCTCCACTAGCTTGGCAATTCACGATTTTCTATCTTCTTTTTTTGGCAATTCACAATTTTCTTTCCCAGTAAGTTATTGTGATTTAGTTTTTGATTTTTTGATTTTCTTTATTTTTTTGTTAGATTTTACTGTATGGGTAATAATAAAGCAGTAATTAGTCATTAATTATAAGGGTAATCTTGGAAAAAAACTGATTCTTTATTTTGTCTAAAATTTGTTAGAATCTATATATATATTAAAGCAAAGGAATTTAGAGCCACCATATTCATTCCGGGCCCACAATTCCTAGGTGTCATTTTGTAGTTAATTCACCTTTTTTTATATTGAAAATCCTATTTAATTTAAATCATAATATATAATCATAAATAACTTTAAATCGTTAAATCATATATATATACAACTTTATTGAATGTTTATATACATGAAGGTGTTTGTATTGTTTATTAAAATACAAACAATAAGCTTATATTTATATAACTAATATATGAAAGCTAATATATTTGAATTTTGACCACCGTATAAGCTTATATAACTAATAAGCTTATTGTTTATACACATTTGTAATCTAAACCTTGGACTGCTAATTTAAAAGCTTATAATTTAGTAATTTATTGAATGTTTATATACATGAAGGTGTTTGTATTTTTTATAAAAAATACAATATATTAGTTATATAAATATAATTAATATATGAAAGCTTATATATTTGAATTTTGACCACTGTATAAGCTTATACAACTAACTTTAAATATATAAATCATTATATACAACTTTGTTGAATGTTTATATACACGAATCCTATACAATAAGCTTATATTTATATAATAATAGATGAAAACTTCTATATTAAAAGTTGGACCACTTTCATCGACCATTGAAAGTCGTTCAGGTTTTAAACTTTTTTTAAGTCACATTATCTCACCACTTTCAAATTCAAATTTTTCTATTGTTAACAACCTTTTGCTGAACTTTTTTTTATTTTCAATTTAAAAAATCAATTAGATATAGTTGTTTAATAAAATCTCACAACAACCTTTTTAAAAAAAATACAAAAAAAAGGTGAAATCTCATAACTGAAAAAATGGAGTCTGTGATTTGAGTACAACACAAAACCTGACCGAGATTTGAGTACAAAAAAATACATAAATCATATCTTCCCTTTTCTATATAAGAAAAAAGAAATCCAGTTGAAAAAATCGGTTCGAGCTTTTGCTGATTTTTTTTTAAAATTTTCAATTAAAAACTATTTAGATCTTTAATGAAATCTCACAACAACTTTTCAAAACAAAAAAAGTAAAATATCACAACTTAAAATATCAGATCTATGATTTGAGTACAAAAAAATACCTAAATCATATCTTCCTTTGTTTATATAAGAAAAAAGAAATCCAGTTAAAAAAATTGGTTCTATTGTGAACAAGCTTTTGCTGTTTTTTTATTATTTTTCAATTAAAAACCATTTAGATCTTTAATGAAATCTGACAACAACTTTTCAAAACAAAAAAAAAACAAAAAAGTAAAATATCCCAACTTAAAATATCGGTTATGTGATTTGAGTACAAAACATTACCTAAATCATATCTTTCATTTTTTATATAAGAAAAAGAAGCAAAAGTTCATATTGATATGCCTAACAAATCGGCACTGTTAAGGAGATTTTGTTGAACGGTTTATTAACAACCTAAAACAAAATTACCATATATAACTATATATAGACTATTCCAAACTATGTAGTGCATTACGTATTGGAGCAGAAGTTCAGTGTATGCATTTCGATTTAGTTTTTCAAGCTTACAATATGACATTTATATCGATTGCATCCTACTCACATATATCTAAAAATGCATGTTTTCATTGTTTAGGTATTCCAATGGCCAATTATATTGAAGAAATTACTGAAGTCAAAGATGTTTGGACACTCAAAGTTCGTATTGTAGGCATGTGGAAAAAGAAAAACTATAAAGCGAAAGCGACAACTGAGCCCCGTACGGAAGTTTCTCCAAGATTTGTGTTTGTAAACTCTACCCCGATACGAGAGTATCAAGTGCAGAATGCTCTGTCAAGTTCCTATCTCATCCCAGAGTTAGGGGATCGCCGGTTGTACATAGGAGAAATTTTCTTGAGAGGACACTTACTGTAGAGGAGATTGATGAAGCCTTTTGCCATGTGCATGCATGTAAGTATTATCATCAAATTCCTTATGGGTTTGAGGAGGATTTTTCTGACATTCATTTGGTTGCAGGACCCTTTACCTGGTGCATAGTTTACCTTATGTTTTCCTAATCTTATATCACAAGAAAATGAATCTACATGTGAGAATGCTGGAAAAGAGGGTATCAAAGGAGGAGGAGGTGCGTAAGCTCAAGAGTACTGGGAAATCAGAGAATTATTCGAATGAGGATGAATCCTATGGTGAGTCTGATGAGGAAGAGGAGGAAGTTTATAAGGATGATGAGGTGGATGATAAGAAAGTTGAGGGTGTTTTATCTGAGAGTGATGAGGTTGAGAGTGATGATGATGATGATGATGATGATGATGATGATGATGATGATGATGATGATGATGATGATGATGATGATGATGATGATGATGATGACGATGATGAATCTGGTGATGGTGATGAGGCTAATGACAATGAAGAACTTCGGCAGGGTGGTGACAAACCGAAGGAGGATGATAAGGTAGATGTTTCTGATGAGGATGGAGTTTCTGATGAGGATAATGAGACTGATGGTGAGGAAGTTAAGGAGGCTGCGGAGGAGGAAGTTTCTGATGACGATAATGAGACTGATGGTGAGGAAGTTAAGGAGGCTGCGGAGGAGAAGGCTGCGTTGGAGAAGGTGGAGAAGGTAGAGGCTGAGGTTCAGGAGGCTGCGGTGGAGAAGGTACAGGCTGAAGGAAAAGAGGTATGAAAATTATCAATTTCTCATCCCTACTATGACATTATTGTTTATACGAAGTGACAAGATTTATAGTTTATAGTCTGTGAGTTTTTATGTATTACAAGAAAAGGCATGGTGACAGGATTTGTACGCATGCATGACATGGTTATTATGATTGCAGGATTTTGATAATTCCATTGAGGCTAAAAATGATGTTGAGGGTGCGTATGGTGTTATGGCCTTGTCAAAGACATAAATGAAAATGCTGGCATTGGGGAAAAGGACCAGGAGCAGAATTTTACTAACGACATTGAAGGAGCACCGGAGGATACCTAAGCTGAGGTAGAGGAAAGAGAGGAACCTCTTTCAGTGCTAGCCGCTGTGGTTGCTTCATCCAAGAAGGCAAAACCCAGAAATAAACGAGAGAAGCATCTCTGACAGACGAGGTTTCTTCCTAGTCGTATGGTGAAGCCATCCGCCCAAAAAAAACACCTTACACAGATGAGAAAAAGGGGGAAATTGTGAAGAAGATAACCAAGAATCCACAGGTGAAGGAGATGACTGCTTTGCTGGAATGGATGAATGATGAAAGGTTAGTATCCCACGAATTTAATAATAATGTTCAACTATCTTTCATGGATTGAATTACGCCATATTTCCTCATCCACAATCCTCTCCAAAACTTCTTCCACAATCCGCTCCAAAAATTTCCGTTCTCTTGTTTCGTTTGTTTCCTCATACTAACCATGGCTTATGAGCCTAACGGCCAAAACGATCACATGGTTTACACAACTGTCCATACCGGGGGGAGACTCATCCCTTCAAGGGGACAAGATGCCAGGATTTCAACCTATGTCTACCAAGGCGGGAGGAAGCAAAACTAGAGGCCCTCGACTGAAATGGTACAAGATATCCATTGGTTGCTGAACCAACTATTTTATTTTAACGACTCCGAACGGGACGCCTCTTACTTCTTCGAAGTTGTGCCCACCCATGACGGGCCTCGTACCTTGAGGGCCTTACAGCGCCGCGGAGACGCCGTCGCCCTTGCCGCCCAAGGTACATCTGTTGCCTCCATCAACATATATGTCGTCACTGGAGATATTGTTGATGAACTTCCGCAGCGTGACGGCCCAGAATCGTCTGTCTCCTCCGCAAATATATAGAATCTGATTAAGTGATATAGTTTAGGGACAATGTAATGTAGTATTTTATGGTATGTTATGATAGGTATGTCAAGTAGGAAGATGATAATGTCATATAGCGACTATATATAGTCAGTAGATTATGGTATAGTATGTTATGGTATGTTGTAATGTCGCATGAATTAATATTATATGTCAAGTTCCTCATCCATAATGTGATATTATGTAATTCTCTTTTATTTAATATAGAATGTTATGGTAATGGCGCATGAAATAATACTCTATGGTGATGGTAATGGCGCATGAAATAATACTCTATGGTGAATACTCTATGTCGGGATATATATAATGACGATAGGATAATATTACATTAACATACGGATGCATATTAACAAAATACATACCATTTATACGAAAAGTAATATGAGTGGTAAGAGATCCTTCAAGAGTTTGGAACTCTGACTACACATATTAACAAAATACATAATTGAAGAGGTAACACAACACAATTAACGACATCATGGGCCGGTTGAGGGATTAGGACAGTTTTGTGAGTTATGGCCGACAGCACCACAACTTCCACACCTTCTCCTCGGGCCCCTGTATTCTCCACGTGACGGGATCCTTTTCTTCCTTGGTCTTTCGGATTTCCTCCTAACAACCGGGGGCAAACATGCTCTATTCAAGACCGTGTCAGGAACTTCCCAACGCTCAAATGCAGGAACCGGATATATAGTTTCCTTGTACACTTCCTTCCATATTTCAGCAGTAAAGAAGGGATGGACAAGAGTGACAGGATCCACACCACAATCCTTTGCGGCCGCGATTGCATGCGCATAGGGAATTTGGTCAACTTGGAAGACGTTGCAGTAGCAGGTTCGAGCATGCAGATTTACCAAGAGTGTAGTTCCATTGGCATGCACTTGAAACTCATATTGATTTAGCCTACTCACAACCATTGTCAACGATTTCAAATAATTACCTTCTAGCCTAGTAGAAACAGTCGGGGTCAGAATATCCAAATGTCGTTCTCCCTTAAATTGCCTGTCACAAAACCAATTACTCATGACATTCGGTATACCATTAAGCAACCCAATCAACGGCAGTCGAAGCGGGCCCAATAAGCGACTATTCGCGGATTCTGCGTTGTTGGACGTCATAATGTTGAATTTGTTTGCGGGCATATGACTTCTTGTCCACGCTTCAAATCCAACACCCCTGAGGTACGTACCGACTTCAGGAGACTGGTTGCAAAGTCTTGCAAATTCACGATTAAAGTCCTGTTTGGTGTACGCTTGATTTGCCTTTTGGTACAGAATCCAAAAGTCATTTCTTTTAAACCTCGTCTTCACGTTACCCCATAGGTGAAGTGTGCAACAACCATGCTTTGCGAAGATATAGCACTCTCTTAAACCTTTGTATATACTTCCATGACGGTCAGACACAAATACGAGGTCATGATCGTCGGCAACAACAGAGCGTAGGTGTCGGAAGAAATACGACCATGAACTATCATTCTCGCTGTCAACAACAGCAAAAGCCACTGGATATATTTGTCTGTTTCCGTCTTGTTCCACTGCAACTAGAAGTGTGCCTCTGTACTTTGATCCTAGATGGGTACCATCCACAGTTATGACCTGCAGTAGTTTTCAATCAGCTCTACAATGTCATGTATCGATTTGACAATAGTATCACGGAACGTGACAAGATGGAAATATACCTTTCTTAAAAACTTCATTCCATTGCGCCAAGCACCCAAGCTGATGAAACAATACTTGAATCGACGATTAGAGTCTACTTCAACATGTGTGACTGTCCCTGTATTCATCCTTTCGAGCATGTACATGTATCCATGAATCCTATTATAGCTTTCTTCAGCTATGCCTCTTATCCTGTCAATGGCGGTTAAACGTGCTCTGTTTGCCTTGTCGTAACCAACTGCCACTCCCATTTTCTTCATGCTGTCTTGAATTTCGGCAGCACGAGGTCCGGGACATGTACCGGTTGTGTTAAATCTGTAACAGGATTGTATATGTAACATGATAAGGTTAGTTCATAGACATGCTCATATATGATCGTACTAACACGATAGTTTACTTACCTTGACATAATATGGTCAGCAATTACGCTTGAACTTGCATGTCTGTGGTAATTATGCTTTAGCTTCATGCCACATGTATGTTGTCCACAATACTTCCTTACTTGAAACAATCCTGTGCTGCCAAGAGCGGTCCCACGACAAAAAAATGTGCAACTAGGATCAATGCACCTTACCACATATAACTTCTTATCAGACTTTTGGACGTGCATCTGGAAGCGCCTCTGTAATGCCATCAAGGATAAACGATCCTTAAGATCCTTCTTGCAATTGAAGTGCTCTCCAACTTTTATTTCCAAATTATTGTCGTTCACCCCATTATCCTCCATTGGCTCATCCAATTGCCTTTTACCCAACCGTTTGCTACGATAGTACTCGGCTTCAATCTGTTGTAGAACTTCCTCATCAATGTCTATGAATAAGTTTTCGACTTCATTAGTGTCATCCAACAATGTCCCTTCTTCAACATCCTCCTCAAGTTCATCCCAATCAAAATCTCGCCCAACGTCTTCCCCATAATCACTCTCAATGTCAATACAGTCCTGTATTCTTTTCGTTCTTGTGGAAGACCTTTTTTCTCTCCCATCAGTTTCCGAGTCTGCCTCAGATTGGCTCACCAAGTCAACTATTTGAACTTCCCCATTGTTTACACGCCAAATTTTTGGTTTAAGTTCATACATGTCACAATCAACGATATTCCATATTTCGTCAATGGGATAATTGTTGCTTACCTTATTGTTCTTGTCGGATTTGGGACGATCAGTGACAGGATGGCGATCTACCACAGCCTCGGGCTCTGCCTCTTGAGTTTGTGTTAACGGTGGCGGAGTCAGACACACTGTGATGTCCTCGTCATCACTTCTACTTGGATGGCAACCTACCACAACCTCTGGCTCTTTGTTTCCCTTCTTTTTCATACTCGCATATAACTCGATAGGCCAAATGTTATCGTGTGAGTGTGCGTTCAAAAACTTTAACGCACCAAGGTCCTCGTCATCTTTGACATCGATTGGTTGTGCCAGTGGTTTCCACGATGACATATATTTTATCTCCATTTCATCTATCTCGTCGATGCATTTAATCTTCTCAGCTAACTTTTTCCTGAGATTTGAGTAATTCATATCTGCATACAAAAGAAGTCTTGTTGTCGTTGTGATCCCATCAAAAACCCACTTGTTTCCCTTACATGTCCATTCACCACCTGTTTTCAGAGTCAAGTAGTATGATGTTGAACCTGTTACACGAACAAAAAGCAAACACAAGTTCAATACTTTATTAGGGCCAAACGGGGACCCCCGTATGACAATGCCCTAACACCGACATGAAAGAGTAAGCAAGACCACAAAAGATTTTATTGCAAAGAAGAATAGGAATAAGAACGTGAAAGTCAGAACTCACCCATTATTAAACTTCTTCTATTCCAAAGACATTGAAGACGTTGCACAATCTATTTTGAAGCTTTGTGGATTTAAGGTATTGTGGTGTTACGGAAGCTTTGTGCAGGTTTACAGGTTGGGTTATGCTTGGATAACAATCCCTAACACGTGGGTAAAGGGGTAGAAATTGGAGGGAAATTTTAGAGGGAAAACAAAGGTTTTCCCTCTAAGTGTGTACTACATTTTCAGAAGTCATATCAGGTGAATAGTTATGAAGCAATATTTCTCCAACAAAAACAGCTAAATAAACCTCAGTGGGGACCCCCGACCATTCCTTCTCATTTTTCCTCAACAATCCCTAAACCCTCTCTGCGCCGAACTTGAAGGTAACCCTCTTTGTTTATTGTGTGGTTTTCATACTGGATCAGTAAGCACGTAACACTAATTTTTTGCTGCAAATCTTTCTTTGTTTCTGCAGTACTCGAGTACAATGTCATCCAGCGACACCTCAAGTTTTCAAAGTGGGGACCCCCGCAAATATGAACATCCACCTTCATCTCCTACACCTTCTCAATTAGAGGAGAAGTTGCAAGAAGAGTTAGACATGTTGCTAACGAATAGCCCACGTTCCAACATGTTAGGTGAAATAATCGCACGCCTACGTACTGAGATACATGAACTTGGACAGAGAATCATGGAACTCAATACAACTGAGATGCAATTCGATCTTGCAATTTGGCGACTAAATGCAAGGGTGGCAGAACTTGAAGCTGAAAACAAGGCACTACACTCCCAGGCAAACTTCAGAAACCATGTAATATTTCCTATTTTTGCGTTTGGTGCTGGTGTGATTCTAGGGATTAGTGCTTTCAGCATTTGTAATCGAGCATGTAGGCATGGTTGAGGATGAATTGACTATGAAGTATGTACCTCATGACTTTGGTTTTTTATGTAAGAGGCTGAATTTTATTTTCGAATAGTTTTAGAAAGCATGGTTTCAGCATTTGTAATCTACATGTCAGATTGCCAAAACATTAATGTCGACACTACACACACCGACAATTACCTTACTAGAATAGTTGTCAACTGGATACTATCATTACATTCCTACAATATTGTAGCATGGGCTACCATTACATTTCTACAAAAAGGATAGTTGTCAACTGGATGCTATCATTACATTACTAGAATCACAACTACCTATTGTCAAACTACTCATGCACGCGGAATGCATAGCCTTCATAGGCGCTACGTAATACACAATCCTTTAGGATTTCTTGCCAATGCCAATCCTGTCAAAGACCAAAAACACCGTAGTTAATCAACCTTGTTAATCTTGTCAATGACCAACTCTACTTTTTTTTTTACCGGGAATTACCTTTTCTAAAATATAAGGGTTTCCAACTATAATAAGCAATGATCGGGCACGAGTCAGGGCAAAATTTAACCTCTTCGGGTTGCTCAGATATCCCATGCGGAAAGTCCTGTCATATTCATCGTGGTTAGCGGTCGATCTGACTGTTGACAGGATGATCACTTTCTTTTCTTCACCCAGAAACTGCTCAACCCCGCCAATCTCAATATGCCTCATACGTAGAGACATGAGAGCCTTCCTTATCTTTAGTACTTGTTGTGGGAAAGGGGTAATAATCCCGATGTCTTGCTCAGGCACATTCCTTCTTATCAGCCTCTGTACGAGCTCAACCACCTTGCTAGCTTCAATCCTATTAAACCATGATGGGCTGCCCTTTTTCCCTCTCATCAAAGCCTTGGATACCACAGAACATGAAAGGGAAGTTCCTATTGGGAAGCATATCAGCCCAAGGTAAGAAACATGTCTTATTGTCTTCTCGATCTGGCCTCAATGCTCCACTATAAAATAGTCTTGAAGGAACATTGACAATATCAGGGTGGCTCCGATAATTGTTCAACAACATTGTGACATAATTAGGATCCCCTGATCTGTAAACTTCAAAGTCCAACATCCTCTCTAGAAAAGATCTTCCCAAACCATAAGCCTCAGCTTGCTTTGAAAAAATATCAGGCCCAAGTTGTTTGGGATCACCACAAAGAACAATAATTGTGTTCTTTTCTATGAGGGTTGATATGGGGATCATTGTCTCTGGCTCTGAAACTTGGCTTGCATCATCTAAGATGATGTGGGAGAAGTGGCCATGGTTAACCCTTTCAGCATGATAGAGGTAAGATACACTCGTGTATGTTGTTATTATTATCTTGTACATGCGGAGTGCATCTCGAGAAGGGCAAGTGAAGAAACCAGCACTGTAGGTGCAGAACCTCAACAATGAAGCGTTTATTCTTTGTAAGGGACGATGTGTGGCATTCAACCTATAAATATCTTCCTCCCTAAGTGAAGGACACTAACAAAGGATTTTCTCTAATATGTGATCTGCCGCGCAATTTGAATAAGCACATACCAGTATATGAGAATCACGTCTAGTTGTATAGAGTTGTAGGATCACCTCCACCAGTGTTTTTGTCTTTCCTGTTCCCGGGGGTCCATAAATCACATAAGGAGCTCCTCCTCTACAGCCTAAAATTAACCGAACAGCATTTTGTTGTTCCTTATCAAGAAGAAGTGAGATAGGCACAAAATTATTGGTTGTAATCCTCCGTTTTGACTGATACTCATGGGGAAAGAGGAAGTTTTCATGTAATGCCTCTGCAGATAGAATGGCTTCATGAAGCTTACGGAAATTTGTCCCGTTGAACACAAAACATATGTCATACACATTGCTATCTATATGCCTTTGGTAAAATTCATCATTAAATTGCAATACTAATTCATCAGCTTCAACACGGTCGATCACGCCCTGTTCAAAGAACATTAGCAAGTTCAACATGAGAACATAGCTTTGACAACGATAATTCATGCAATTTCATAATTCATACCGACAATAGTATATAACACTTTGACAAAAAAACATAAGATACCTAACATTATTGACATACCTGATGGACAGAATATTCTCCATAAACATTCACCACATCTGCACTGACAACTGAGGGCCTTCTTTCACCTAGTCCTGGCACTTTAAGTGATACAAGCCTGACATTATACCTTTGTCTCAAAGTAACAAACTTCATATTATAAGCTTTGACATACTCCTGTAAACAAATATATAAAAAAAGTCATTCAACAACTTGGTACTACGGCAGAACGATGCCATTTAGCTATCCCCTCAGTCCCCCAACCCCCATACATAGAAAACATAACACTTACCATAATCAGAAGTTCCTCCACCCCTAACAACTCAATAAAATACGACACATAATTTTCCTCTGTTAAGCCTTGTAAGACCACTTCAGGGATTTCCTCAAACTCTATCGCTTTCCTGATCTGTGTTGGTATGTTATATGGTCTCTGCGGTGCCAAAGCTTTGGATACCTCATCTTCAACCAAGAGGAAGACAAGTCGTTCAATAATCCCCTGACCAGTTTGGATATGCAATATAGATGTGAAAAGGCCAATCTCCTTGGGCACACAAGACATCCATATAGTCAGGCTACCATGTGGGTTCAAATTTCGTTCCTCCATATCAAAACAAGGGACAAAATCATCCTCGGGTATGTCATCTGGCTGGCCAGATGGAGGTTTCATCAATGACAACACAAATGAATCTTCAGGAATTGAAGCATAAATCTTCACACCCCAAAGTAAAATATATTCATCTGTGGTGTTTTCTATGGTGAATGACGCCACAACAACCTTGTTCACAGGAACCGATTGAGGCTTTCCTCCAGCAAATGGAAATGGCATAGACACCATGACAGGACCCTCCTCAGTTGGCGATGATGTTGTGACTGAAGGAACATCGATGAAGCCAACCTCTCCCTTGTCTCCAATGGTGGAGTATTCATCGTCCATGCCTATTTGCCACTCAATTAAAATCCAACTGAAGTTTGTGACTCCCCAGGAAAAAACACCAACAACCACACGAGCTGCTCTAAGGAGAGGAAAGAGATGGGTAAGATGAAGTGAAACAAAGAGAGAGTAGAACTGGAAGTATGTACAGTTAGGATAGTCAAACAACACACACTCCAATGAGATGGGGTAGATGAAGTGCCATTACTATCTCCATAAAGTAAGACCTTTGCGAAGTAAATCAGTCTGAATACGGTCACATTTGTCAATCATACATTATTACACTGTGAAAATAGTATAAATAGTATGTCACAATAACAATTTAAAATGTCACGCTTTGGAAATCACCAGCACTACAAGTGCCTCCTCTGTACCTAAAAATACTCAAACATGGAGCATTTTCTAATTAATATATCTTTAAAGTAGATTGGTGAGATGAAGTGCAATTAATATCTATGTAAAGTAAAATTGCCAAAGAAGTATAGCATCAGGAACGGGAGATCTAATTAAGACATCTTGTATTTAGATTAGTGAGATGAACTATCCACCTTCTTAGTAGACATATATCTAATTTCAACGTTGTAGTTATGACATTTTTATTTCTAAGTATGACAATTGTTTTCCTAAGTCCGACAAGAACTTTCTATTATAGCAGAAAAAAAACTTTTTCAATATAACTACCAGTTCATCCAGACTAGAATCATTTCTTTACTTCAGAAAATTTCCACTTCATCTCTTCACTTGGGTTTTACATTTGCTCCCTTCTGAATATTTGTTTTTACATACTTTAGCCCTAGAATCATTTATTTAACTACCAGTTCATCCAGACTAGAATCATTTCTTTACTTCAGAAAAAAACCTTGTCAATATAACTACCAGTTCACCTTGAAAACTGCTTCTTAATCAATCTGCTGAGTTCAACAGTTCTTCGGGTTCATATGCTGAGGTTCAACCTTTCTCTCGCCCATCGCCATTCCTTTTTAACAGTTGCACAATTCACCATGGAGATACATCGTCATTCCTGTTTACATCGCCATGGAGATACATCGCCATTCCTTTTTTACAGTTGCATAGTTCGCCATGAAAAAAAACCTCTGAATATAACTACCTACCAGTTCAAATCTTTTACTTTAACAGTTACAAGGACGTTTGCAGAATGGAAGGGAGAGGGAGGGGAGGGGAGGGAGGATGGGTTTAAATCTTTCACTTTCAACTGTTGATGCACCGGCCGGCGGAATGGAGGAAGCCGGGATGGCCGGGAAGTGGGAGGGAAGTGGGTGGGAAGTGAGAGGGAAGGGGGCGGGAAATATTTTGGGGTTTTAGAGGGAAATCCTAAAAATTATTATTTTACTATTTTGGGCTTTTTGTTTCTTTTTTCTTTTCATGCTTTTATTTTATTTTATTTCATTTCTGAATTAAAAGAAAAAATTAAATATTTTGCAAAAATACCCCATTTGGTGTATATATGCAAAAAAAAGTCAAAGTGATATATATGCAACTCACTAATGCATTTGAGGTATTTTTGCAATTCGGTAATTTTTTTTCGTGCAATACCTAAAACGTTAAAATTAATAGATTCCATTTATTTTGTATATATATAAAAAAAAATCACTTTAAAATATGGAAAAGAAGGTTCCTTTCAAAAAAAAGAAGGCAAATACCACAAAGTTCTTCCTCGTGGGTTTTCTTCTTCCTTCGCTCCACCGACTAAGTCCCGCCGCCGCCTCGTTGACTTCCCCATAGCCAATCGACGCCGACACCACTCCAAGATCAACCGCCCCTCTTGCGACCCTCTCTGCGAGTAATTGTCCAAAGCGGACAGGAGAAACCGTAGAGAAATTAAAACGCAGATCAACTGCTTCGATGCGAGTATGGTTCGCTTAAGGCATCACCAAGTGCTTGCTTCGAGCAATTCGATGATTGGTGAGATATTGACGGATTGACCTCCAATTCGTCGCCTCCGCTAGGTCTAGGTTTCAATTTGGGATTTTTTTATTTGCGATTCACTTCCTGATAAAATTGCAACCAAGAATTTCTAGATGCTAAGCTGTTATTACTGCTTCAATCCTCCAATGGAGCCTCTCAATTCTTCTTTGTTATTGGCTTCTTCTAGATACCCTAATTGTGATTTTAATCATTCTCCAGTTGTTGCTACCTGCTGCCACCACCACCGACGAAGGTCGGCGACCATGGCCAACCCACTCTGCCATAGGCGGCGGTAGTTATGGCTGGGATGTTCTACTTCTGTCACAATAATTTTTTTTTTTTTTTTAAAAATAAAATTGGTTAATTTTAACGTTTTGGATATTTTGCAAAAAAAAAAATCATACTTCGAATTATCTCACGAAATATGTTAAACTTTGGTGTACCGCGTGAATTAAGCAGAGTTAACAAGCGAAAAAAACCGAAAAATAATAATCCCTCCACAATCCCCTTTTTATTGATGCTTTTTCATTATTGTACCTCATGCTTACTTATTTTTTTTTCTCTTTCTGTACATTATCAATTAAAATTACCAATTCACTCCAATAGTCTTTAACCTAATAATTATATTACTCATCTTTTTTTTATGTTTTTACGGTTACGTTGTATTAGATAGAGGAAGAATAGAAGGACTTTATAAGTGATTATACTTTTTCTTGAGTCTTTCCTCCTCTGTTAGGAAAACTCTATTTCCCTCCTCCCTTTTGGCGGCTGTGAGGGTTTTCTTGCCTTTTGTGCTAGTCTTCTTGGCTCTCTTCTTCTCTCGCTTTCTTTTCCCTGGTCACCAATTTCTACCTTCACAGCAATATGGCAATTCCTGGAATTCAAGACTTGTATCTCACCCAAGCTAAACGTCATGAGGTTGATGGTGGATTCAGTTCAACTGATTCTCAATCTATAGCTCCATCGCTCAATCTTCTAGGGAAACTCCACACTTTAAAGCCTTTTAACTTTCATGCTCTTCGCAACACCCTCAAACTTGCATGGAAGCTCATAAATGGTTTTACTCTGCGTGAAATTTACACAAATCTTTTTGCTATCCAATTTAGCTGCATGGAGGACAAACTCAAGGTTTTAGAAGATGGACCATGGACTTTTGATCGTTCTTTGCTCATCCTGAAAGATTCAGGAACTCAACAGCTTTCAAAGGTTGTTTTCGACTAAATTTGGTTCCGGATCCGAGTTCAGGATCTCCCTCTCATTGCTTTAAATAAGAAGACAGAGTCTGTTATTGGAAAGTTATTCAAGAGCTTCATCTCTTCCAACGACAGTGTTTCTCAATCTATTACCGGGTTCCTTCAATTTAAAGTTGAAGTTGATATAACCCTTCCCCTTCGAAGAGAGGCTTTGCTTAACCTTGGTGATCTCGGTAAGATTTGGGTGTTTTTTTCAATATGAAAAACTTCCAAACTTTTGCTATGCATGTGGGAAGGTGGGACATATTCATGCTTACTGTGATGATGATGATGCAAAATCTTTTACCAATCAATACGAACCTTGGCTACGTGGACCTCCTCTTCCTTTGACTGTTTCATTGACAGCTAGTTCTAACGACAATGATAGCTCTTCTCAGAAAGAGACTCTGAAAGGGGGCTGATAACAGGTTTTTGTCGTTCTAAAAACTGATATGCAAAATATCCAAACAAACCTTAAACCGTAGTCCTAGGTAAGTACATGCCGAATCCACAAGGAGGCGAATTCTATCGCATTATGCAATATGTATGTCAATTTAAAGTAACCAAAGGGGGGTTTTGTGAGCTTTAATTAATCTAAGCATGCAAAAGTAAACAACTAGATGTGATGGATTCAGTAATGGGGAAAAGCACTCAGTCAAACAACATCCACTATTCGTATGACAAGTTGATCATAGATACTCACTCAAAATCTTATGCAATGGTGATTCCAATTCCTTTTCAGATATAACTAATAGCACAACCAGATACTATTAGCACTAACTAATTAAACAACCCTGAAACTATCAAGATTCAGTTTAACAACAGCTTTACGGATAGGAATATAGTTGGATACAATTCTAGCATAAAACAACCAGATATTATCCTAGAATGTAAATCAGTTCTCTTCTGCATAAGACTAGCACAACCAGTTACTAGTACGATGCAGTTGCTACTCTGAAATAGATATGCTCAACCAGTAACAATCTAAATCTAGCAATCAATCAATAACAACAAACCCTAGTTGCGTCCAAATAGAGATTATCAGTATCAATCATAAACAACTTAAGCAAGAGAAAGATAAAAACCATGCAATAGATTAAGAACAAGAATCTCACAACTTAATCCAAATGAAAGCTTCAGCGTCTGACTAAGCCAGGGAGGCTTAGTTCTTCATAACGTAGAAAAGAGAATTAGGGTTCAAGAGAAAAAGATGATCGATCATTAGATGATAGGCAAACAAGCCTTTTTCAACCCTAAAATACTAAAGGAAATAAAATCTAAATTAACCTAAAAACGAAATAATAAAATAATAATAAAATAATAAACTAAACAGGGAAATTAATCCCCGTAATTCTCTCGCAATTCAATCTCGCGTTCAGCTGCTTCTCGGTCTCGTTCAATTGGCTTCAGCTTCGGCCCACTCCAACCAGCAACAAATCTCGGCCCAAATTCAATAAAGCAGAAGCACGGCCGATGTCATGGATGACATCACGGCAACAATCTCTTCATTGCTTTCAATTCACGCCACGCCACACGGGAGGAGTTCTTCACGTGGGCCACTTCCTTCAATTTGGGCCTTCTCCAGCTGTAGCATCAACACGGCCCACAACAATCCATCAGCTCACTTTTCCCTCTTTCTTGTCTTCGGCTTCAACGCGAGGCGCAATTCACGTGGGCCACTTATTCACTTGGGCCTTTATTTAATTCGGCCCATCAATCACGTGGCTTTTAATTAATTAATTACCAAACTTCACCCCCACACGCCATACACATGAATGTGTCTAAATCTACCCGAATGGCACCAATAAAACCTCTAATGACTCTTACTTAAGCCCTACAAAATACTGCTTATCAGGGGCAAAACTCTTCTTGAATCAATTCTCAAAGGCGATTCTCAAAACGTTAATGAGGATGACCCAGCTGTCTCTGCTCCTGCACATGAGGTTGAATTTATTGCTAATCAGGTTCGCCATATGGATGTTCAGAACAACACTGATGTCTGTTCTACACATACTGATCCTCGACAGGCAAAACTTTATGTTAATGCTATTGTGGGGAAGCCTTTTACTGTTATTGTTTCCACACACGCTGGCTTTCACTAGGATGGCATTGACACACATGTAGTTGCACATGAGGCCCACCCTGTTGTCTGCTCTAAACTAGCATAGAATTACACTGTCAACATTGATGAGTGCCACAACAATAGGTGAAAAAATTTAAAGAAGTTATTGTGATTGAACCTTATCCTTCTATAGAGATTCCTTCCAAGAAAAAAATCTTGTTCCAGGAAGTCAAAGAATACGGCCACAAATATTCAAATTGCGGACTCTCATGAGGGTAAGAGGAATTGTCCATTTTCCTCTTCACTTGACTCAAAGTGCAAGAAAACAAAACTTTATGAGGTTTTAGTTACTGATGATTCGAAATTACCCACAAACTTTATATCGGCGGAAGAGGAGGGATCCTCTTTCTGCCGAAAACAATGAAACTCATTAGTTACAATTGCACAGGGATGGGAAGACCTCGTGCAAATACCTGGGCGAAAAAATTAATTAGACAGGAACTTCCCAATGTTTTGTTTCTTATGGAAACTAAGTCATCTAAAAAGTATATGTATGATATTGCACAGAAGCTGGGGTTTGTAAATTGCTTTGTTACTAATAGCCACAACAGAGGTGGGGGTATTACTCTTTTTTGGGATAACTATGCTCAATTAACTATATTATCCTACACTAGTCACCATTTGGATGTCTGTTTTGGAAGTGATCCATCCAATCCTCTCTGGAAAACTACCTTTTTTTATGGCTGGCCAGAGGCACACAACAAACACCTTTCATGGAGTTTACTGAATAATCTTGTTGTGGGAGGTTGTAACAAGTGGCTTTGTCTCGGTGATTTCAATCAGATTCTCTTCTCCTCTGATAAAATTGGTGGGTCTCCAGCAAATACTTATGCTATAGCATCATTTCAATCTGCACTGGATTTTTGTGGCTTGAGTCGCCTATGCTGGTGTGGTGGACAATTCACTTGGAACAATGGCAGGGCTGGATCAGCCTCTTTTCAGGAAAAACTGAATCAAGCTTTTGCCTCATCCTCATGGCACCTTGATTTCCCAAATGCTATTATTACTAATCTGGGCTATTAGGGCTCCGATCACTCTGCCATTTCAGTTGTTCTTGACAGCCTGGATGGATCTTATTTGAAGCCTAAGAGGAAAAAAATTTCAGATTTGAATCAATGTGGACTGAAGTTGCTGACTTTAATAATTTGCTTCTCAATACCTGACAGTCCCCACATCATCTATCTCTCATTCCAAAGGTATTACATACCCAACAAACTGTTGAGGTTTGGAATCGAGAGGTCTTTGGAAATATTGATAAAAGGTTGAAACACCTGAAAGATCAAATTTCAGCTTGTATTTCGCATCCTCCTTCAACTTCCCGAATCTCCAATCTGTGTGAGTTGAAAAAGGATGAGGATTTTTTGCTTGCTATTCAAGAGAAAATATGGCATCAAAGAGCGTGTGTCAATGAACTGTCTTGTGGTGACAGAAATACAAAGTTATTCCATGCAAAAGCCAGCAACAAAAAGAAGAGGAATTTTATTAAACAACTGCAGAGTGATGATGGATCAGTAGCTTCCTCCTAGGCTAAGTTGGAAGAGGTTTCCACTTCTTATTTCAAGAAACTCTTCTCTTCAGATGCTTATCCTATCCCTGTAGCTCTTTTGAATGGAATTTCCAGAAGAATTTCTTATGAGGAGAATGCTCTACTGCTTGCTCGCTTAACCGAGTCAGAGGTTCTGTTAGCACTTAAGAATATGCATCCTTCCAAATCTCCAGGGCCGGATGATTTTCCTGCCTTATTCTACAAGCATTACTGGAGCACTGTCAACAAGGATGTTCTTCCTTTTGTGTTACATATTTTGAATGGGGCTCCTATACCTTCCCAAATCAATCACACTTTCCTCTCACTTATTCCCAAGTTTGATCATCCAGTCTGTATGACTGATCGCAAGCCAATCAGTTTATGCAATATTATTTACAAGCTCATCTCCAAGTGTATTGCAAACAGAATGAAGATTCTTCTCAGTGATTCTATCAGCCAAAACCAAAGTGCATTCATTTCTGGAAGGTCAATCACTGATAACGCTGTGGCTGTTGCAAAATGCTTTCATTACCTTAAAAGGAAACAAACTGGTAAGAGAGGTTTCATGGCTATTAAGATTGACATGGCCAAGGCTTTCGATAGGGTTGAATGGAGTTTCTTGAAGGCCATTATGCTTCATATGGGCTTTCATGGAAATTGGATTGCTCTGGTACTCAAATGTGTTTGCTCAGTGTCTCTCTCAATCCTGCTTAATGGTTCACCTTCTCAAACTTTTGTTCCATCTAGAGGATTAAGACAAGGAGATCTTCTTTCTCCTTATCTTTTTCTTCTAATCATGGAAGGCCTTTCAAGTTTATTCAAGACCTCTCTTCATGAAGGAGTTCTTCATGGCCTTAAAGTTGCCTCTTCTGCACTAAAAATCACTCACCTTCTATTTGCTGATGACTGCTTGATTTTCAGCAGAGCTAATCTAGTTGAGGGAGAGAAAATCAAAAAAATTCTTGGCTTATTTGAATTGGGCACTGGACAGAAAATCAATGCTCTAAAGTCACAGATATCTTTCAGTCCAAATGTTGAGGTTGCTTTAAGATCTGCATTACTCCAGCTTTTTGGCTTCAGGGAAGTTGATACTCATGACAAATATCTAGGCCTTCCTACTGTCATTGGGCGCTCAAAGAAGATCATCTTTTAGCAAGTTATTGACAGAGTTCGAAAGAAAGCTAAGGGATGGAAATCTACTGCTCTATCACAGGCTGCAAGGGAAGTTGTCATTAAATCTGTCTTGCAGGCAATTCCCTCTTACATTATGAGTTGCTTCAAACTTCCCACTTCAACTTGTCAGGAACTGGACATTATAGTTTCAAAGTTTTGGTGGGGGAGTAATGACCAGCGAAAGATTCACTGGACCAAGTGGAAACACATGTGCACTCCAAAGGATTCTGGTGGAATGGGCTTCAGAAATTTTAAGGGTTTCAACCTTGCTTTATTGGCTAAGAAAATTTGGAGATTCCTTAACAATCCTTCATCCCTTGCTGGCCTTATTCTTAAAGCAAGATATTTTAATAATTCTGACATCTTGAATGCCTCTTTGGGCTCCAATCCTAGCTATGATTGGAGGAGCTTACATCATGCGATTTGGGTGATTAAGCGAGGATTTGTTTGGGTACTTGGTAAGGGCGTGGATGTCAAATTTTGGAATGATTGTTGGTTACCCAGACCTCACTCTTTCAAGTTCATCACGTCACCAATTCCTTCAGAATTGGATCTTCCTGTCTCACACTTCTATGACTAGTCTTCAGGTTATTGGAAATGGTATGAGCTTGTTCCCAAACTCTTTGATCTTGATCTTCAAGCTCTATATGCCCTTCATTTGATCTCTCCTTAGTCCGCTGATTCAAGAAGATGGTTATATTCTCATAATGGAGAATTCTCAGTGAAGTCTGCCTACAGGGTTATTCTAAATCATTGGGATCATGCAGAATCAACAAATTCCGATTTCAGGCTGCACTCAAACAGAATATGGAAGAAGGTCTGGAGCTTGAATGTAATCCCTAAGGTGAAAATTTTCATTTGGAGAGCTCTTAAAGGGTTCATTCCTTGCTTGCAGGTTCTCAAATTTATAAAAGTCGTATGCACAGACATGTGCTCTCTCTGTTGCAGGAAAACAGAGTCTGTTACTCATGTTTTGTTCAGTTGTCCATTTGCCAAAGATCTCTGGGCCAACTTCCCTCAATTCCATGGTTTGCTAGCAATCTCCACTTCTTCTTTTTGGGACTGGTGGTGCTCTGCTGTCAACTGCCTTAATTCAACTGATCTTGTGCTTTGGGCCACCTGCACATGGTCTCTCTGGAAGAACAGAAATTTGAGGATTTTTGATAATCAAAATACCAGTCCTCTATCGCTATCTCAATATGTTCTTTCTCTGTTGCAGTCTTGTCACTCATTTGTTTCCACTGCTCAACACTTGCCTCAAATCAAGTCCCCTGTCAACACTGTTGTTGTTCCTCCAATCTGTAGTTTTCTTTTTTGCGATGCCAGCCGATCCTCTGATGGTAAGACAACCTTGGGTTTTGTTTTGGTTCATCAAAATGGGTCAATTTTATTACTTGGGAGTAAATCTTCAAAACCATGTAATTCTATTGACTCATTAGAAGCCCAAGCTGTCATTTGGGGTTTGAAGATTGCAGGAAGTTTTGGGATCTCCAGTGTTTTGGTAAAGTGCGATTATAAGCAGCTTGTGGATCTTTCTCACTCTTCTCTTGTTCATAGCACTACTTTTACCCTACTTGTCCTGTACATTAAACAACTTTTAGCTTCTTTTCATTTCGGTTCTGTTGCCTATGTTCCTAGATCTAGTAATAGTTTAGCCCATGCTTTAGCTTAGCCTTGCTTTATAGGGCAATGGTATTCTATTATCATGTTGCTCAACTACCATCCTCTTTGGCTTGTAAACTGCACCTTGTTTACAGTTAATATAACCCTGCTCTTTCATCAAAAAAAAAAAAGATAGGGGAAGAAGAGTGACATGTACAAGAAATTTCCGTCTAGAGTTTGTCTAAGCAATCCCTAGGCAAAAGTGCATCAGAAATCAAAATTGATGCAAGAAGTCAAATAATCTACATTACATATCAATATAAATGCCCAATACTGTTGCCCATGCCATGGCTTCATGGGATTGCTTTTTCCATTTGTAGTTAGTAAAAGTCTTGATGGTATTGATGTTCTTAGTGGCACAATAGTCCTGGTCTAGTGCAAGGCCTTTGCAAATGTAGTGGTTGCGGGTCTTCTAGATATGGTGGACGAGGGTTGAGGGTGGCGCACCTGGTTGTCTAATGAAGGTTTTCATGGCATTCCCTTTGCTGACCCAACTAAGCCATTCTTGGAGGTTTGTGGAGGGTCTTTGGATGTGCAGTCAGCGAAGGATATGCAAGAGAATTGATTTGGTGAATGGACATTCAGTTCAAAGATGATCCTCAGTTTATAGGGCTGCTTTGCATATAACGCAACTAGGAGAGTCCACCAACCCCCATCGATGAAGCTTCGCTCGGGTTGGAAGCCATTTTCGCCCAACAAGCCATGTGGTGAAGCTGCATCTCGGGATGCTTAGTTTTCCCCAGATGCCGCGACACCACATTACATCTAAGTTGGGTTCTCGCAGTGGATTACTTATCATGGTAGTCCAACATAAGAATTTTGATTTCTTCTATGCCCTTTTTTTGCAACGGCTCCTCCTTTATGCCCTGAATAGATTTCCATAGGAAGTTGTGGCTTTTCTTTGCTACTGAGAGCTAAATGCTCTGCCCTTTGAGAATGTAAGCATGTACCCAAGATGTCCAGATGTTAGCTCATTGTGTGTCGAGTTCGAAGATGGTTCTAGTGATGCTGCCCTTACTCCAAGAGAGGAGCTCCTTAAAGCCTACTCCACCATTGATCTTTGGTTGGCACAAATCTTCCCAAGCAACAAGTGATCGTCTTCCTTCTGCTTGTCTTGTCCATAGAAAGTTTCGGAGAATGGCATTAGTCTTATCAACCACAGAAGTTGGGAAAGGAGAGATTGTACTCTAATATGATTGAATTCCGAAGAGGACTGATTGTAGAATTTGGAGGCTCCCGTCATAAGACATTGTTCTTGTCGTCCAAGATTACGCTCTTCGGGTGATCTTTGATATAAGTGGAGAAAATTCCATGACCTCAAGCCACTTGGACCCAAGAGGTACCCCAAGATAATGCATCGGCAACTTTCCTATTTCAAAGTTCAGTTCTTGAGCGATTTCTTCATGTTCTTGTGGGGGTGTGACACCAAACTAAATTCTTAATTTCTCATAGCTTGCCTTCATCCCTGAGATTGACCCAAACTCATCCATGGCCGATTTCAGGATACGAGCAGATTAGAGATCTCCTCGATAGAAGAGCATGAGGTCGTCGGAGAACAGAATATGGGTGAGCTTGAGGCGGCTACACTTCGGATGGTAGTTGAAGTTGCCATCTCTGGTCTTGATATCCACTATCCTAGACAAAAATTCCATAGCAAACACAAAAAGGGATGGAGACAAAGGGCATCCTTGTCGGAGTCCTTTGCGACCTTTGAAAACACCTTCCATTGTTCCATTAACACTTATGGAGAAGCTGGTTGTTGTGATGCATAGCCGAATTTACTTCATGAATGTGGGGGTAGAAGCCGAGGATATGGAGGATGTTTAGGATGAAGGAGTGGTCGATGGATTCAAAGGCTTTACAGAGGTCTATTTTAAGGCAACATCTTGGTATGGTGTTGGCGTGTGGGTATTTTTGTAGGAGTTCTTGGCAAGTAAATATATTGTGTTTGATGGAGCGGTTTGGTACGAATGCGGCTTGGTGTGGGCTAATGATGGTATCCAATATGGGTTTCAATTAGTTATCAAGGATTTTAGCTATGGTTTTGTAAAAGATTGTACAACATGAAATGGGGCGGTAATCAGAAATGCGGGTTGGGTTCTCGCTTTTCTTGATAAGAGAAACAAGAGTATGATTGAATTGTTTTAGGAGCTTACCTGAATTGAACAAGTCGATCACAATTCTACAGACCTCTTCCCCTATAATGTTCTAAAGGAATTGAAGAGGTGCGAGTTGTATCCGTCCAGTCCCGGGGCTTTGTCATCCCCGATTGCAAATAGGTCTTCTTTCACTTTTGTAGGGTGGATGGGAGAAGTGAGGCTGAGGCTGATAGTTGTGTCAAGTGTGGGTCCAGAGGATGGGGAGAGAGATTGAGAATTGTGACATGGTCCGGAGAGCCTAGGAGGAATTGGTAGTGGCTGACAACATGGGTCGCAATGTCTGTAGGGTGGGTGATGTGGGTACCAGAGGGGTCAATAAGGGCATAAATCCTGGATTGGCATCGTCTCTGCTTGATTCGGTCAAAGAAATATGAGTTGCACTGGTCTGTGTATTAGAGATGCTTGATTTTCGCTAGTTGTGAGGCTGTGGAATGTAGTTGGCTTGAGCTAGATTTGAGCTTTGTCATTGTGTGGTTTTCAGCTTCAATCAACAAGGAGTCGAACAGATTTGTGCAAAGCTCACTTTGGATGAGGCGAACTGGGGTGGCCCATGAGGAGATGTCAGTTTCTAGAAATTTTGAGTTTTTAGTCTAGGCGTTGTTGAAACGGAAAAGGGTTTGGGGTCTCCTGTCTGTGGGTTGGGTGGTGAGAACACCAGGCGAGTGATCGGAGATGCTAGGGAGGTCAAAGTGTGTAGAGGATTGAGGGAATGAGAGGGCCCAAAGTTTGTTAACTAGAATGCGATCGAGCTTGCACCAGACTTTTATGGCGAGTGTGTGACGGTTGTTCCAGGTGTAAAAGGAACCTGAAAAGGGTTGTCTTTTAGGTCGATGGCCGCCAGTAGGTTAGGAGTTCTGGGGAGTGGGGGCCAAGGAATGCTCCATTGCTATTCAACTTTTCATTAGTGGAGAGGATGCAACCTCACATCCACTGCTCACCGCACTTTGCCGCATCGTGTTGTGGCATCACCATGCTCTGTTGAGGAATCGTCCACCACTATTGTTGATTGCTTGGAACCACATTTACAGTTGTCAAGTCTTCATCACCAACAAAGACCCACCGCTGCTCACCGCCATGTTCACCGCCATGTTCACCGCCACACCGCACTGCTCACCACATGCTGTTGTGGTGGAGCCAAAAGAAGGTGTGAGGGCGGGCGGTGTGATCACGATTGAAGGTATAATCAGGTTTTGTGTAGTCTTTGAACATGTAATGGTATTCTTTTTTACCGACTTGGGTTTCTTAACCCATGTAAACTAATTTTGTATAAACTAAATTAGTGTAAGCCAATTTTGTCTAAGTTTATTTAGGATTGATTCGTGTAACTTTAGTTGAAATTAAATTCGTATATGTTGATTTGGGATAAATTTGGGTTGTTATGTAACATTTGTTGATATAAACTAAATTCGTATAAGTTAATTTGGGATTTTATGTAGCATTTATTGATGTAAACTAAATTCGTATAAATTGATCTGGGATTCTATGTAAAATTAATTAATATAGACTAATTTTATGTTACACGAAATAATATCATATTACATAAACTAATTTCGTATAGTATTTTAACATAAGCTACTACACAATTTATTTCCTAATTATGTGCTATTTGAGAGAAATGTACATTTACACTAAATTAGTTATAAGTTGATGTGTGCAATTAAACTTAGAAATTTTGAAACAACCGGAATAAAATATTTAAAGATGATCGACTGAGGTTGTTTGGTACGTTGTATGTAGACTTTAATACAAACAAAAGTTTGGTGTCAAACTCCCCACCAAAGATCGCATCTGTAGATGGACTACTATTGCTGATGAAACATGTGTTCTCTGTTCTGCTAACAGTGAAACCAATTTACATTTATCGACTAGCTGCACTTTTGTCAAAGATGTTCTAAGGCATATTCTTAATTGGGTTTGTCTACCCAATTTCCCTTGTTGTGCCGAGGAATGTCTCTCACTCTTACCCATTCTGCAGCATCAATCGCAAGTCCAGCTTTTGACCCGGAGTATGGCGATCTCTTGCTTCATCTATATCATCTGGCAGACTCGCAACAAAATGATTTTCCAAGACCTCAATCCCTCGAGAGACGATTGCGCACACCAAATCATCCGGTTATCTACAATGAAGTTGTTGCTCCAGAAATTTAAGTTTGATAATGCTACCATGGAGTGGCTTCGCGAGCTGAAAATCATGTGATTGCTTTTCTCGATGTCTTGATGTCTTGTTGCTTATCATTTTGGCCCACTGATGGCTTTTGTCATTGGTCTTTTGATCATGTTCTGGCTTTCGAGCCTTGTATAGAACTATGCCCTGCTTATCTTATTAATATTAATTTACCTTTTTCAAAAAAAAAAAGAGTTTGGTGTCAAACAGACCATATGTGGACTAAAACTGAACCAAACCTCATGCGAGTCTTAAATTGGTTATGGAAATCCAGATTTGTGGGTTTGGAAATAATGTGCGATTTCAAAAAAAAAACATACCAACGAAGCAACAAACATTATGGTAACTTAAGGAATTGAAGATATTATGAAACAAATTAGAAATAGACTAAATTTAAATTAATTCTAAAAACTGATAATTACATAGTGAAGTATATGATACTAGAAGGATTAGAAAATGTTAAACTCCTTGGTTTTGATAGTAACAAATATTCAACTAATATATTTTCAACTGTTTGTTTTGATTGATCCCGAAAACAAAAAACGCTCCCAAGAAAAACTGAAACCCCTTTCCCCCTTTTCTTCACCACCTTATCCGAGGAAACCCTAAACCCACATTAGTCACCGCCTTATCTCATCCCTTCTAATCTTTAGGTTGATTTTATTCAGGATCTCTTTCCTTGAGCAAACTCAAAAAGATTAATCCCTTGCACCTCTCTTCTATGAAACCAACTAAAATCTGACTTGATGTCCCCCTTTAGATCTGCAAACTCAATGCGAGATCTCAATATTTGAGGTATTTAGACCCGAAATAAGTGTGAAATAGGTGACTTTGGTGGTGTCAAGTGGGCTCACACATCTAATGGAAGAGGCTTCTTCGTGGAGGGAAGTGTTGGTCCTGTTGTGTTCTTTGGGTTTATTTCTTACTTCTTTTTTGCAATTGGCTTGCTTATTTTAATTTCTCAAATCTGAGTATCTGACTAATTTGAACACCTACCCTTTAACCTCACCCTTGAATAACTCAAATCTGCTTGTTTTATTTATTTTTTCTTGGGTTTTTTGTGTGTGCATGTTATGTTTTTTTTTCTTGTCTCATTGGAACCTCTACTATAAGCATGAACACGAACTCATAATTGACCCGACTCTTCAAGCACAATTGAAGGGATGATCAGTGCTATTTTATATTGCATATCTAGGGGTTATTATCAGGTTTAAGGCGCCATTTGGTTGGATTTAGAGCACAATTGTAGATTATGGAGTTAGAGCAGAAAAGTATGATTTTGATGGTCTGGAGGAGTTAATTGGAGACATCTAGAGGAAGAGGAGTTGACCACCTGAGGAGATAGCGAATTTTCCGAGAAAAATGACGGAAGGAGCATCTGGCCGCGACCGCGGTTTAATTCGGGAAATAAATTGGGCACTTCGAGAGCAAACCGCGACCGCGGCCCGAAGGCCGCGCCCGCGGCCACATGCGGGAGGCAAAGCAGCGTAATTAAATACAAGCCCGCGTGCTGATTTTGATGATGGGCCAAGTTGCAGGAAGTTCGGCCCAGGGGAGAAAGGCCCAAATTGAGAAAAGGACCCCGCGTCAAATTGAAGCGGAAGATGACGCCGCATGACATCAGTGAAAGCATGTTTTGCTGGAGTGGGCCGCTGCTTGAATTGGGCCGAGAGCAGCTGCTGGAATTGAGCCGGGCCGAGATGTCACGCCGAGAAGATTGGACCGAGAATGCATACGAGATTAAATTGTCCCCATTTTGGATTGTTTATTTTGTATTTTTATTTTATTATTGTCATTTAATTATTTTTACCATATATTTAGAACTAGGTTAAAAACACTTTTGGGAGTTAACCAGTTGCCGAAAAAATTGACGTTCTACCTAGTTTATTTTCATCGTTGTTTTTACCTTTTGCCCAGACAGACAATTGAAGCCTTTGGATTGATTGGATTGTGAGTTTATTCATTTACTCTTTCTATGATTGTTTTAATTCTCTCTCGTGCTTAATTTCATTGATCATATATCGATTCCCCTTGATTTGTTGATTAGGAAATCAAATAGATTTTAATAATAGTTCCCTCCAGATTGACAACCTAGAGAAATTAGTATTATGCTATTGGTTCCCCTTTTCCATAAAACCTGTTGAGATTGTTATTGATCATACTACTAAGGATTGGAGGATACTGGTTGAGAATCTAAATCCCTTAGTTTGTGTAGAGAATTAATTGCATGCAATTGTATGACTGGTTGCTACACTTGCATGTACCTATCTATGTCTGAACTTCCTGCTGCTATTGAATTAAATCGTGAAGGTTAGTAGGGATTTGTTTAATAGTTAGGGTTATCAGGACTGGTTGGACTGATAATTAATTCAGAACAGGGATTAGGACTTTCATGAGTATTGAAGACTAGGAATAATCAATGATCGATCTATCAATCTGAAGTGTGGATATTTGTTTGGCTGAGCTATTTTCCCAATTTGATTTCAAGTCTTTGTTTTTATTTATTTTGTTTATTTATTTTGGTTTTAATCATCAAACCCCCTTGGTTACTTATTGGTATACAATTACATAATTGGAATAGTGTTTGATTCTCTGTGGGATTCGACTCTTACTTACCAGACTACATTAGTTAGGTTTGTTTAGGATTATTTTGTTTAGGTGTCACGACAACGCCTTATCAAATTGGCGCCGTTGTCGGGGATGGTCTCCCTAACAGAATAGGGACTGAATGCTTATCATGTTTCATATTAAGTACAAAGAAGTCAGCAGGAAAAGTAAGATCACCAACCATAACCAATACATCCTCCACTATCCCTAACACTTGGCTACGGCAAATGGCAGCGACCGCCATTTAATTACGACGTTCGCCGCCATTCTCAGGTATGATATCTTTCCCGAAACAACAAAAAATTCCCCGAAAAAACCTTAAATGAAAAAAAAATGTTTCGACCAAGGTCAGTTGTCCAGAGTTCCCCACGGAGATGGTGCGCATCATGTTGTCAGGGAGGAGACATTAGAAATACACTCTTAATTGACAACGATGATGACCCTACAATTGGCAGCTGAGGAGGAGGAACACTAGGGCCCACACCACGATTACATCTGGGCCCTATTTTTGTGTTCGTTGAAGGCCATGCAACCCCTCCATACTTGTTATACCACTATTCACCAGAGTGGTTCCTTTTGGTCGCATGGTAGGAGCTGATGGAGTTGAAGGCCGTGCAACCCTGATTTCCTTAATGACCACCACACCTTACAGTGGTTCCCTATGGTTGCATGGTAGAGTTGAGATGAAGACACCCGCCTAACACTAGAGACCTGGGCATATATTGTGAAGACCGCCAGCGACACCTTCATTGTCCAAGCAGCTTGGCGACGTTTGTGAGTCCATTCTTTGTCTTCCCTGTGCTTTATTCTTTTTGTCTTTCATTACATTGAGGACACTGCAATGTTTAAGCATGGGGGAGGATTCTGTACTTGCTGCGTCGTTGAGGAAAAGAAAAAGATGAAAAAGAGCCAAAATTTTGAAAAAAGGCTAAAATTGAAATCCTGGGATAGGTCAAAAATCTAAAAAGGCGGCCTTGGTAATAAGTAGGTGGCTTGGACCAGCATTAGGCTGGGGTAATAATTGGTCAAGAGTGATGTGAGTATATTGTGAGCCCATCTATTGAAAAATGAAATGAGTGGCTTGGTGAAAACCTGAAAGGGCGCCTTTGCAAAATGAGTGAAAAGAAGAAGAGTGATTTATAGGAATCATCATTTTTACTTGACGTGGTGACATAAGAAGAGGTGATATAAGGAGGATTCGGGTAGGTCACTCTGGAAGGTATAAGAAGATAGATGGGAGACTAGGACTAGAATTCATTCACTCTATGGTGTTTGTGATAAGCTTGGGGGAAGTACTCTGCTTTCCTTTTTGCTTGATTGTGTGTTGTAGTCTTTTGTGCTGGGTTTATTGTATGGTTGCCTGGAGCTTATTGTTAGGTGTGATTCTTGGAGATTGATTTTTCTATTCCTCCTGAGACCTTGGGGATTGATTGGAGGAGTAGGTTTACTTTAGCTTACTCGAGGACAAGCAAGGTTTAAGCATGGGGGATTTGATCAGTGCTATTTTATAGTGCATATCTAGGGGTTATTACCAGGTTTAAGGCGCCATTTGGTTGGATTTAGAGCACAATTGGAGATTATGGAGTTAGAGCGGAAAAGTGTGATTTTGATGGTCTGGAGGAGTTAATTGGAGACATCCAAAGGAAGAGGAGTTGACCACTTGAGGAGATAGCGAATTTTCCGAGAAAAATGACGGAAGGAGCATCTGGCCGCGACCGTGGTTTAATTCGGGAAATAAATTGGGCACTTCGAGAGCAAACCGCGACCGCGGCCCGAAGGCCGCGCCCGCGGCCAAATGCGGGAGGCAAAGCAGCGTAATTAAATACAAGCCCGTGTGCTGATTTCGATGATGGGCCAAGTTGGAGGAAGTTTGGCCCAGGGGAGAAAGGCCCAAATTGAGAAAAGGACCCCGCGTCAAATTGAAGCGGAAGATGATGCCGTATGACGTCAGCGAAAGCATGTTTTGCTGGAGTGGGCCGCTGCTTGAATTGGGCCGAGAGCAGCTGCTGGAATTGAGCCGGGCCGAGATGTCACGCCGAGAAGATTGGACCGAGAATGCATACGGGATTAAATTGTCCCCGTTTTGGATTGTTTATTTTGTATTTTTATTTTATTATTGTCATTTAATTATTGTTACCATATATTTAGAACTAGGTTAAAAACACTTTTGGGAGTTAACCAGTTGCCGAAAAAATTGACGTTCTACCTAGTTTATTTTCATCGTTGTTTTTACCTTTTGCCCAGACAGACAATTGAAGCCTTTGGATTGTGAGTTTATTCATTTACTCTTTCTATGATTGTTTTAATTCTCTCTCGTGCTTAATTTCATTGATCATATATCGATTCCCTTTGATTTGTTGATTAGGAAATCAAATAGATTTTAATAATAGTTCCCTCTAGATTGACAACCTAGAGAAATTAGTATTATGCTATTGGTTCCCCTTTTCCATACAACCTGTTGAGATTGTTATTGATCATACTACTAAGGATTGGAGGATACTGGTTGAGAATCTAAATCCCTTAGTTTGTGTAGAGAATTAATTACATGCAATTGTATGACTGGTTGCTACACTTGCATGTACCTATCTATTCCTGAACTTCCTGCTGCTATTGAATTAAATCGTGAAGGTTAGTAGGGATTTGTTTAATAGTTAGGGTTATCAGGACTGGTTGGACTGATAACTAATTCAGAACAGGGATTAGGACTTTCATGAGTATTGAGGACTAGGAATGATCAATGATCGATCTATCAATCTGAAGTTTGGATATTTGTTTGGCTGAGCTATTTTCCCAATTTGATTCAAGTCTTTGTTTTTATTTATTTATTTTGGTTTTAATCAGCAAACCCCCTTGGTTACTTGTTGGTATACAATTACATCATTGGAATAGTATTTTATTCTCTGTGGGATTCGACCCTTACTTACCAGACTACATTAGTTAGGTTTGTTTAGGATTATTTTGTTTAGGTGTCACGACAACGCCTTATCAAATTGGCGCCGTTGTCGGGGATGGTCTCCCTAACAGAATAAGGACTGCATGCTTATCATGTTTCATATTAAGTACATAGAAGTCAGCAGGAAAAGTAAGATCACCAACCATAACCAATACATCCTCCACTATCCCTAACACTTGGCTACGGCAAATGACAGCGACCGCCGTTTAATTACGGCGTTCGCCGCCATTCTCAGGTATGATATATTTCTCGGAAAAAAAAATTCCCCAAAAAAACCTTAAACGAAAAAAAAAAAAAAAATTCAACCAAGGTCAGCTGTCCAGAGTTCCCCACGGAGATGGTGCGCATCATGTTGTCATGGAGGAGACATTAGACCTACACTTTTAATTGACAACGATGATGACCCTACAATTGGCAGCTGAGGAGGAGGAACACTAGGGCCCACACCACGATTACATATGGGCCCTATTTTTGTGTTCGTTGAAGGCCATGCAACCCCGCCATACTTGTTATACCACTATTCACCAGAGTGGTTCCTTTTGGTCGCATGGTAGGAGCTGATGGATTTGAAGGCCGTGCAACCCTGATTTCCTTAATGACCACCACACCTTACAGTGGTTCCCTATGGTTGCACGGTAGAGTTGAGATGAAGACACCCGCCCAACACTAGAGACCTGGGCATATATTTTGAAGACCGCCACCGACACCTTCAGTGTCCAAGCAGCTTGGCGACATTTGTGAGTCCATTCTTTGTCTTCCTTGTGCTTTATTCTTTTTGTCTTTCATTATATTGAGGACAATGCAATGTTTAAGCATGGGGGAGGATTCTGTACTTGCTGCGTCATTGAGGAAAAGAAAAAGATGAAAAAGAGCCAAAAATTTGAAAAAAGGCTAAAATTGAAATCCTGGGATAGGTCAAAAACCTGAAAAGGCGGCCTGGGTAATAAGCAGGTGGCTTGGACCAGCATTAGGCTGGGGTAATAATAGGTCAAGAGTGATGTGAGTATATTGTGATCCCATCTATTGAAAAATGAAATGAGTGGCTTGGTGAAAACCCGAAAGGGCGCCTTTGCAAAATGAGTGAAAAGAAGAAGAGTGATTTATAGGAATCATCATTTTTACTTGACGTGGTGACATAAGAAGAGGTGATATAAGGAGGATTCGGGTAGGTCACTCTGGGAGGTACAAGAAGATAGATGGGAGACTAGGACTATAATTCATTCACTCTATGGTGTTTGGGATAAGCTTGGGGAAAGTACTCTGCTTTCCTTTTTGCTTGATTGTGTGTTGTAGTCTTTTGTGCTGGGTTTATTTTATGGTTGCCTGGAGCTTATTGTTAGGTGTGATTCTTGGAGATTGATTTTTCTATGCTTCCTGAGACCTTGGGGATTGATTGGAGGAGTAGGTTTACTTTAGCTTACTCGAGGACGAGCAAGGTTTAAAGCATGGGGGATTTGATCAGTGCTATTTTATAGTGCATATCTAGGGGTTATTACCAGGTTTAAGGCGCCATTTGGTTAGATTTAGAGCACAATTGGAGATTATGGAGTTAGAGCGGAAAAGTGTGATTTTGATGGTCTGGAGGAGTTAATTGGAGACATCCAGAGGAAGAGGAGTTGACCAGCTGAGGAGATAGCGAATTTTCCGAGAAAAATGACGGAAGGAGCATCTGGCCGCGACCGCGGTTTAATTCGGGAAATAAATTGGGCAATTCGAGAGCAAACCGCGACCGCGGCCCGAAGGCCGCGCCCGCGGCCACATGCGGGAGGCAAAGCAGCGTAATTAAATACAAGCCCGCGTGCTGATTTTGATGATGGGCCAAGTTGGAGGAAGTTCGGCCCATGGGAGAAAGGCCTAAATTGAGAAAAGGACCCCGCGTCAAATTGAATCTGAAGATGACGCCGCATGACGTCAGCGAAAGCATGTTTTGCTGGAGTGGGCCGCTTCTTGAATTGGGCCGAGAGCAGCTGCTAGAATTGAGCCGGGCCGAGATGTCACGCTGAGAAGATTGGACCGAGAATGCATACGGGATTAAATTGTCCCCCTTTTGGATTGTTTATTTTGTATTTTTATTTTATTATTGTCATTTAATTATTTTTACCATATATTTAGAACTAGGTTAAAAACACTTTTGGGATGTAACCAGTTGCCGAAAAAATTGACGTTCTATCGAGTTTATTTTCATCGTTGTTTTTACCTTTTGCCTAGACAGATAATTGAAGCCTTTGGATTGATTGGATTGTGAGTTTATTCCTTTACTCTTTCTATGATTGTTTTAATTCTCTCTCGTGCCTAATTTCATTGATCATATATCGATTCCCCTTGATTTGTTGATTAGGAAATCAAATAGATTTTAATAATAGTTCCCTCCAGATTGACAACCTAGAGAAATTAGTATTATGCTATTGGTTCCCCTTTTCCATACAACCTGTTGAGATTGTTATTGATCATACTACTAAGGATTGGAATATACTGGTTGAGATGTGTAGAGAATTAATTGCATGCAATTGTATGACTGGTTGCTACACTTGCATGTACCTATCTATTCCTGAACTTCCTACTGCTATTGAATTAAATCGTGAAGGTTAGTAGGGATTTGTTTAATAGTTAGGGTAATCATGACTGGTTGGACTGATAACTAATTCAGAACAGGGATTAGGACTTTCATGAGCATTGAGGACTAGGAATGATCAATGATCGATCTATCAATCTGAAGTGTGGATATTTGTTTGGCTGAGCTATTTTCCCAATTTGATTTCAAGTCTTTGTTTTTATTTATTTTGTTTATTTATTTTGGTTTTAATCAGCAAACCCCCTTTGTTACTTGTTGGTATACAATTACATCATTGGAATAGTATTTGATTCTCTGTGGGATTCGACCCTTATTTACCAGACTATATTAGTTAGGTTTGTTTAGGATTATTTTGTTTAGGTGTCACGACAACGCCTTACCAAGGGATATCTGAACAATTGTAGCGCGCAATACATCAAAGGCCGACGAAGCCAATAAACTATAGGGTAAACCCTAACATATTTTCGGCTGAGAAAGCCAAAAACTAAAGGGTAACCCCCAACACATTATTTAGATAAGGAAAAAAATATGAATGGGAATGAATCCATCGCTTTCAAGAAATATGACGCTTGATAATTATTTGGCCTCTGAAAAGTTGTTTTCTATGTACAAGAATTTACTGCAAAACTTTGTGTCATTTTTTATGACCTGGGTATCTCACAACCGATCTTCAAAACAAACCTATTAATGACCTGAGTGGAACTCACAAACATCTACGACTTTTTGTTCTTCTGATATGACCCCCAAAAATAAGAACTATGTTGCTACACTTGTACTATACCAGATTCAATATGGATATGAAATGAACAGACCTAAAAACAATTATTAATGATCCTATTTTCAGATACTTTCATCTTATTATGAATATGTTTTCAATGAAAAATTTGTATCCCATGAAAATCAAATAACATCTTGAAGACTAAGTCGAGAAATGAAAATCAAAGAACAATATGAGATACACTCATATGCTGATTTGAAGCTACTTGTAGGTTTGGTTCAAATTTGTTATTTCGGGTAAGAGATCAAGGATGTGGTCGTGTGATTCTTGTTGGCTTCTAGAGACGAATCGTCACCCAGGTGTTCAGTTGCACCTCCACTTTTGTCTTGATGTTTTGCTTCCCGATTGTTGCAATGTCGTGTTGGTGTTTATCAACCTGTGTTTGCGCCTTTCACGCCCTTTTGCCTACTCCTCTAGCCTTCCTTTAATTTTTGTTTGTTTCTCATTGACTTTTTGTTCTAATTCTATTTTCCCTTGTCGGTTGTTACGATAGCCAATTCTTTCGGCCTCTCGAGGATTCAGGTCAGGTTTGACCCGGATCTTCGAATTCTTACCTTATCCAAAAAAATAAAAATTAATATGTGTATTGAGTGTTTTAGGAAACAATAAGTATGTCACAGAGAACAAAAGGCGACTTGGTTTTGATGAGGGAGCACAAGGTCTTCCAGATGTTTTGTTACCTCGAAGGGAACAATGTTGCTCACACTATGACGACTGCATCTACCAAAAAGGAAACTTTTGATATAAGAAGATATGGAAAGAATATTGATGTATATTATCTTTTAGAGTTATTCTAGGATAGATTCTCTAGGTTATTCTTTATGGTTAAGATATTATCTTTTAAGGTTAGAGAATATCTTTTTGTACTAGGAAAATGATATTCTTTGATACTAGGGTTTTAGCTGAGGATATATTGGAGTGGATTGATCATATCTGAGTGTGACTTTGAGCAATCATTCTGGTGCAAGCAAGTGAAGGTGTTTGGGCAGTTTTTGACGATGAGTTCGTGTTCATCTGTTGTAGGAGTGATTGGATACTAGGTGGGAAGTCTATGGTTTGAATTTCAAGCTACACGTGTAACCGAACAAGATATTAATAAGACAAGTAGACCTCTTTAAAATCCTCCCAAGCGAGAAGCATGAAGGTAGTGGTTTTCCATGGTTAGTTATTTGACTAATTGGGGTTTTCCACTCTAAGTCATGAGTATTGCATTTCATCTTTCTTGTGTTTTATTCTACGGCATATTATGTGGAATAAACCATTTGTTCCCTCGGATATAACACTAACGATCCAACAAAAAACATGTTTTAATGATAACATGAGACCATAAATTATAAAAGACTTGATCAAGTATACTCAAAATTTAATTTTCAGTTTGAACAATGCAAAAGTGTAGAACTCGGATTGCATAAACACTAAAATAACACAACTAGGAGGATATTACATAAGAAAAAACACAAAATTTTGTGGTGCAAAAAATCACCACATAAGGTTTTTAAGATTGATCTTGATGCATTCACAAAATTAAATGGACATTCATCATTTGGATTAATATTCAGAAATGAAAAAGGAGAACCAATACTTATTAATGTTGATCAATGTGGTAAATCCACAATGCTCAAAGCAGAGACTATTGCTTTCTGTAATGCTCTCTTAAAGGTAAAAGAATTGAAATTTGAATAGTTGAAATCAAAAGTGACAATTTAACATTAATGGATGTCCTTATATGAATATGTAATTGTCCATGGGAGATCGAGATTATCATCTCTAATATCCTTTTTCTATTACAACCTTTTGTGACAATGCTGATTATTCATATCTTTCGTGAAAACAACTCCGTGATTGACCTCATTGCAAAGCTTGGTCACACACTTCGCTGCAAGGTATCCTGACCAACTCAAAACTCTACTTTACTGTAACGGTATTAGCACTTCCAAGGACCGCTCGACCTTAGATGCGAAGCTTGGCTCAATGGGCTATACACTAAGTCAGTCGTCTCAAGGAAAAAGCCAGAAAGCGAGCAAGAGATTGAATGCCCAAGCACTCGTTTTATATTAATATCGAAAAGCTCTCAAAGATACAAAGGGAGAAAACATAGAAGAAAGTTAAGTTAGTACAAATTAAAGAAAATGGTCCTATCTATAATCGAAGTGGGCTGGCAAAGGGGGACAACAAGATGTGCCCCCATTAAGCCTCGGATGAGGTGCTGCAGGCTATCCCCATAAGCGCGCGCCTAGCATGCTCTACCACCCAGTGGAGCAGCGCTACGTGGCGAGGCGCGTGCCCAGACGCACCCCTCATGTGCTTCCCTTGTGCCTGCGTGTGTCGCGCCCTATGCCCAACTTCTCTGCACACGCTGCCGCCTAGTCGTCGATGCCCACGTGGTCGACCTTGTCCAATGAGCGCCCCAGGCGCGCCCTGCGTGTACCCCTTGCGCTCCATGTCTGCAGGCGCTGCCGCGCAGCAGCACCCGCCCATATGGCGGGTTCGTTCCTCCATTAACCATGCGCCTTGAGCTGGTCACAGACCTGAAGCACGGATAAAAGTGGAAAATTTTGAGTACGAGTTGGCGGGTCGTGACATACTCCCTAACCAAATATGGTGACGCCTTCGTCGCCACGCCGGCTTGGTCCCTCGGCCCTCTAGCCTCCTCCTTGGTTCAATCTCCTTGTTGGTGCTCTCGCCAACACTTGTATGTGGACACAATATAGATCCCATCGCGGAAACCTTCATCCCTACCCTCGGCTTTGTGAAGCATCCTTGTGACTCTTGCTCTTTAGGTCCTCCTAATAGCCATATGTTCCAGCAATCAGCTCGTCTCATTGGCCTTTGTCGCATCGTCCCACCGGACCACCCTCCTTGACAAAAAGGGACTTAACCAAAGCATTACATCTGTTGTGGCAGATGCCTTGATGGTGTGTAGCCTCATGTCTGATCAAAATAGCCTTTTCAGCTAAGCATGCCTGTTCCTCGTGAACGACTCTTCCTAAGGAATGTCTTGGCTTTGGGTGCGGCCTCATTTCTCCTCTTGCATCTCACGGATCCATGATTTCGCTTGCGCACTCCTCCATGTGTATGTCCTCTGCGGACTCCAAGGCTTAGCTCTCCGGTTTCGTCGCCTTGGTGGTATGGCATGGCGCACCACATCGGGTTGATGCCATCTTCTCTCTTCTGCGCGACAACTCACATATCGGAGCCCTCGTAGCTCTAGGTTGGCTCGCTACTATGCGGGCTGTGTTTTGGACGACATGGCGCCGCCCCCATGCTTGGTTGTCTTCTCAGCTGAACTGTCAAGCAACTGCATGCCCCCTGCCCTCTAGACGGGCTCTTCTTCCTCTTTTTCGGCCTCCAAGGCTGCAAGCTTCCCGTAAATTGGACAATCCTTCATTCGATGTGGCCCCTTGGATATGAAGCACTCCGTCTTCGGAGCGCTTTATTTCGGCCTCCTAGGCGCATCGTCTCCATTTGGACGGTCGGACCCGTTCCTTCCACCTTGGTTTGGCTGCATGTGTGACTGGTTGTTCTTCGAAGAGTCACCCCGGTTATAGTCTGAAAGAGACTCGGTTGCGGCCATCGCTTCTTTCACGATTCTCACAACTGGCCGTTTGAGCTCCATGTGAGCCCGTTCCTTCAATCATTCCAAGAAGAAGATGAGCAAATCTTCTTAGTCCATCGTGGGGATTTGGAGCTCGACATTCGTGAACTCCCTCAAGTAGTCACGGAGGACCCCGTGTGCTTGATCTCCGAAAGCTTCCACCGAGCTTTGTACACGACATTATCGGGATAAAATTGCCCCATCAACTCCGTCTTGAACTGCTCCCATGTCACTATGGTCATGGTGTTGTGTTGCGTCTCGTCGTGCATCCGCCTCCAGCATAGCATTGTGGGAACAATAGTCATGTTGTGACAAACTGTGCTAAGAAAAAGAAGTTCACTAAAGAGCACACTCAACGTAGGAACAGTAGGAGTAACAATGTTGATTTGAATGATTATTATGATGAATCTCCTGAAATGTTTTATGCAAGTCTTAGGGAATATAACTTTGTCTCTCAGCGACCAGGTAAAGCTAAACTTGCATGGGTCGCTAAACGCTAACCTTTCCAAATGCAGGATGAAGTAAGGGGGGACAACATGTGGTTCATTAATACTGCATGCTCATGCCATATGGCAGGAAATAAAGATCACCTCACCTTACTTCAACGACACTCTAGGAAGCGTTGCCCTTGGATACAAGAGATGTAGAGAGATAGTCGAAATAGGAGAAGCTGCTTTGAATTCAAACATCAAGATAAAAGAGGTTAGTTTGGTTCATCAACTTGGTTTTACTCTTTGAGTATAGCTCAACTGAGTGATCAAGGAGACAATGAGATTGTCTTCACGTCTCAAGAGTGCTACGTGAGGAATAGAAAAACCAAGGAAGTTGTGTTAAAGGGAGTCTGATTCAATGATGTGTACACTGTTAACACAACATTCACGCCTACAAGGGAATTGTGCTTTGCGTCTCTAGCTGAAGAGACAGAACTGTGGCATAGGAGGCTTGGACACACTAACATTCAACTCATCCACAAACTCCACAAGAAGGAACTTGTTCATGGTCTTCCAAATGTACAATCTGAGACCCATGGAGTTTGTGATTCATGTGTTAGAGGGAAATAAAGACGTTCCTCTTTCAAAGGCAAATATGATGTTATTACTTATCGCCCTCTAGAACTGGTCCATATGGATCTCTGTGGTCCCATGAGGATAAGAAGTCATGCAGGGAACATGCATGTGTTTGTTATTGTCGATGATTATTCTAGATTTACATGGACAATCTTTCTTTCTTCTAAAAAATAGGTATTTGAGACATTTGTGTCATTCATCAAGAATGTGGAGACAAATTTGGGATAAAAGCTAAGCATCATTCGATCCGACCATGGAACGGAGTTTGAGAATGCAATGTTCTTTGACTTCTGTAGGGAATATGGTATTTCTCATAAGTTCTCGGCTCCTAGGACACCACAACAAAATGGAGTGGTTGAAAGAAAGAACAAGACTTTGGAGGACATGGCTAGAACATTGCTTATCTCTAGCAACCTTCCTTGAATCTTCTGGGATGAAGCAATCAACACTTCTTGATATATCCTTATCCCGCAATGCTTAGACCCTTACTCAATAAAAGTTCTTATGAACTAATCAAGGATCGCAAGCCCAATATCTCCCACTTGCGTGCCTTTGCTCGCAAGTGTTTCATCCATAACAATGGGAAAGACAACTTGTGGAAGTTTGATCCACGTAGTGATGAAGGAATCTTTCTGAGGTATACTAAAGCAAGCAAGGCTTACAAATTCTACAACAAGAGAACCTAGAAGATTGAAGAGAGCATTCATGTTGTCTTTGATGAACACTCAAAAGTTGTGAGTGATGATTCCAACACATCATTTTCTAATAACGACCTTCCACAGATGCAACGTGAAGACTCATATGACGATGTTGATGATGGAAGTCACCATGGTAATCCACGTACAAGGAACAATGCCCCCAACGTTGGTGGGAGCACTACTGGTTCTCTAGGATTTACCATAAATGGTGGAACTGCTAATACCACCACTGCACTAGCACCTGACATTCCCACAACATCCACTCAAGCAATAGATGCAAATGTTACCATTGTTCCTGATGGAACTACTGGTGGTGACAACTCGGATGCACAACTTGTGCAAGATGGCCAAGTAAGTGATGTTGTAGGAACAATCACTGAGGAAGAGACTACGGATGATGCTGTTGTTCCCTTGCCTTCATCCTCAACTGTTGTTATAGATGTAGTTCCTTTTCCTGCTCCAATTCTGAAATCATAAAGTTCTAGGATCCAATTGTCATCACACCTTTTGATCAAAGAGGTACACGTTCCCAACTGCATAACTTATGTGCTTTCTATGATTTTATCTCTTTTGTAGAGCCAAAGAACATCAATGAAGCATTGAAGGAACCAGATTGGATCATGGCTATGCAAGAAGAGCTGCACAAATTTGAGAGGAACAAGGTGTGGAGACTGCTATTGGCACTCGCTGGGTATTTAGGAACAAGTTTGATGACTCTGGAACTGTGACAAGGAACAAGGCAAGATTGGTTGCTCAAGGTTACAACCAACAAGAAGGGATAGACTATGATGAGACTTATGCTCCAGTAGCTCGCATTGAATCCATTCGACTTCTCATCGCCTATGTTGTCTTCAAAGGTTTCACATTGTACCAAATGGATGTCAAAACAGCCTTTCTCAATGGCTACCTTCAAGAAGAAGTTAATGTGAAACAACCCCCTGGCTTTGAAGATGTAGATTCTCCTGACCATGTGTATGCACTAGATAAGGCATTGTATGGCCTTAAGCAAGCACCTCGTGCTTGGTATGATAAGTTGGCATAATTCCTTCTCTCCAATGGATATTGACATGGTGCGATCAACAAAACAATGTTCCTCTTGGAACACAAAGGTGAGATTCTTGTAGTTCAAGTCTATATTGATGATATTATTTTTGGTTCCACTAAACATGCACTTGTAGAGAAATTCAAAAATCTCATGAGCAGCGAATTTGAGATGAGTATGATAGAGGAATTGTCATTTTCCCTTGGATTACAAGTCTCTCAATCTTCTGAGGGAACAAGAGTACAACAACAAAAATACATTAAGGAGTTGTTGAAGAAGTATGGTATGGATAAATCTAAACCCATTGATACCCCTATTTATCCTAACACTCGTCTTGATGTAGACTTGAATGGCAAAGATATGGATACTACAATGTAAAGAGGAATGATTGGCTCATTACTCTATGTTAGGAAACAGAACTCTGGAACTTCGGTTCCCCTGAGAGTTCATTTCCTCAGTTTCTCTACTTTTGAAAATGATAAATATTTTGATACTAATGTTTTATCTCAAAGATGTGCTTTAAGGAACCACAGGACAAATACCGAAAGCATAGAAGCCAAACAGGACAAGAGAACCAAGCAGCAAACCAAAGGAAGGAACCCAGGTGTGCCCAGAAATGCAACATGTGATGTTGCGCTTCCCAAGAAATCTGGGAACACTAACCTCGGACAAGAGAAAGTTGAAAATGACTTGTGCGAAGCTTCCAAAGTCTGCCATTGTCCAGAGCAAAACAACAAGACACCTAGAACACATAACCTCGGACAGAGAAAGGTGAAAGCGACAGGACATGGAACCTGTCGCTATCCAGAAGACAGTTTCAAAGTGCCCAGATTGTCGAACCTCGGAAGAAGAAAGCTGGAGAACGACTTGGCTGAAGTAGTTGACTAACCTAGAAGGATTCTGAGCTGCCTAAGTTGTTTGTATATGTCAAAGACAGCGTGGATCAAGGACAATCGCACATCCTAGGGCAAGCTCGATCTGTGGGAACCAAGAGAAGATCAAGCTGCGAAG
The DNA here is from genome assembly GCA_027886185.1 of Rheum nobile. Lineage (NCBI taxonomy): Eukaryota > Viridiplantae > Streptophyta > Magnoliopsida > Caryophyllales > Polygonaceae > Rheum > Rheum nobile. The sequence continues at coordinate 1,366,326 of WOAB01000322.1, forward strand.
AATCCACTATAAAAGGAAGACTAACTCAAAGGTTATCAACAAGCATAAAAAAATACACGAATCACACTCAATAGCAAACATCAAAGTGTGAACCTTCAAACAAGATCATAAAAGCAAAACAAGATCAAGAGGAACCAGTCAAGGAATCAAAGAGCTGAGTGCTAAGTTCCTGTGACTGTAAGTGAGATAGTTCCTAGGTACTAAGGTCTGTTTCTTGGATTGATTATTGATTATGTTAAGTTATCTAGGATTGCCTAACTATGTGTAAGGTGAACAAACTGTATGTTTGTTCCTAGGATAAGTTGTAACCAAAAGAGATAAGAAATCAAGAAGTAGACCTTGAAACCCTTTCAAAAGAAAGGTAGTGGTTTTTATCCTGGATTGCTAGTTGGGAATCAAAGGTTTCCACTATAAGGAACTTGTTCATTTGTGCTTGATTGTTTAAATTCCGCTGCAAAGGGAACTGAGAATTGCTATTCTTAGTTCCTTAGTTTTTCGTCTAACAATCTCGATCCTACAATTGGTATCAGAGAAGGAAAAGCTCTAGATCTTTGTTAAGTTTGCAGATCATGTCTCAACCAAGCAAGTTTGAGCTCGGAATCTCCACCAATAAGTCACATCTCCGAAAGAAAGGAGAAGAAACATGGTGGGAAAAGTGCATGGAAAGCCACATCAAGACCAATGACTACCAATGCTGGAGGATAGTCGAAAATGGAGATGGCTATGTCGATCTTACCATGAAGGAAGAAGACTGGAAACCAGAACACTATGTCATCATGGAAAAGAATGCCAAGGCCAGGCAGTTCATCCTCAATGGACTGGACAGAGAGGACATGGACAAGGTCATAGGCATCAAGACGACACAGGAGATGTGGAAGGCACTCAAGGATATGCATGAAGGAAGTGACGAACTAAAGCAAAGCAAAAAGTTTGCTTTGGAAGGAGAATACTACACCTTCAAAATGATGGAAACTGAGACCATCTCAGAGTATTACTCCCGCTTCAACAGACTGGTTGGAAAGCTAACAGCGGCGGGAGTCGACCTTGATGAAGTTTCCAAGTCCCTGGTGGTCATCAATGGACTCAACTCCAAATTCACCCTTCTCAAGGAAATCATGAAGAACACTCCAGGCATCCAATCTCTTCCCTTGACTCAAGTCATAGAGAAACTGGAGGTTGAAGAAGGAGAGCATACCAAAGCCAACACCGACAAAAAACTGGAGAAAGGAATTGCTCTCAAGATCTCCAAAGCCTTCTCAAGGCTTGAAATGGAGCAAGAAAACTCAAACCTAGAAGAAGAGGAGGACGAACTAACAGCCCTCTTCACAAAGAACATCAAAAAATTCTTTGTGAAGGGAAGGTTCCAAAAGGGCAGTTCCTCCCACAATGGACCAAGAAGAGATTTCAAGGAAGTCTCCTGTTACGAGTGCAAAGAAAAGGGGCACTACGCTAAGAACTGTCCCAACAAGGAACACTCCAAAGAAGATGAAAGACCTCAGAGAAAGAAGGCTCTCGTGGCATCATGGGGAGAAGACTCAGATGAGGAACTGGATCTGAGTGGTTTCTCTGGAGGAAGATGTCTCATGGCAAAAGGAGACTCAAGCGACTCAGAAGACCTTGAGGTAACTTCTGATGACCTTCTAAAGACTCTAGTCGATTTTGATAAGAAACAACTTCTTAAGATCATAAAGAAACTAGGAAAAGAAACCAGTTCCCTTCAACAAAAACTTGATGATTGTGAAGATGAAATTGCTTGCTTGACTGTTGAGAACTCTGTGTGGAGTAAGAAACTTGATGAAGCTGAGAAAGACCTAGCTGAAACTCATTCCAAACTCATTGATATTAGAAATGTGCATGCTAGTCACCTTAAAATCTGCAAATCTTGTGATGAAACTAGCATAGATTCTGTCAAAGTTCCCTTGCATGATAACCTACCTGGAAATGACATGTTTCAATCTATAATTGATAGGTTAGACATTCTCACTGACTCCATAAATGAAAAAATGATAAATCAAACTGTTTTTGTGAGACAACGTCATGGAATAGGATATGTTAATAACAAAGGGAACAATGATGCTAAAGATGAAAAGGCTATGAGAGAACTTGTTGAGATGAATGAGAACCTCAGTACTGCTCTTGCCACTTCTCATGATAGGAATCAATTCCTATCAGAGAAGATCATGGTTCTTGAGAACAAGGATGAGGTTGCCAAACGTCTTAATGAAAGCTCTCAAAGTCCTAAAAGGGAACCTAAGGGAAAAGAAAAGATGGTTCCTGAAGACCAATGGTTCACTAATTCATTTGCTCACAAAAGGTATGTTGATATGGCTCATAGTAAGGTTAGAAACAATGTTGATTTTAACAAAAAAAAATTGAAAAACCTTTTAGGCCAGGAAAGGGAAAGTATGGACATGTTGTTTACAATCACTTATGCTATTACTGTGGTAAAAATGGTCATTACAACACTGATTGTCCTAAGAAAAAGAACTTTGAAGATGAGAAAAGAGCTTATTACCACGAAAGGATCCCGTTCCCTGGTCATTCACAGACTCGCAATGCTAATCCCCCCAGTAAAGCCAAGCTTCGCTGGGTTAAAAAATCTTAGTTCCCTTGTGTGCAGAAAGAAGAGAGGCAACCTCGACTATGGTACATTGACAGTGGTTGCTCATGCCATATGACTGGAATAAGAAATCAAATGACCTCTCTTCAACCCATCCAAGGAGGAAACATCTCCTTTGGAGACAAAAGCAAAGGGAAAATTTGTGGAATAGGAACTATGAATCTAAATGACCACATTAAGGTAAATAAAGTTCACCTTGTTGATAATCTTGGCTTTGATCTAATTAGTGTGTCACAGCTGTGTGATCAAGGAGACAATGAAGTTAGATTCAAGTCAAGTGAATGCACTGTCCTAGACCCCTCGGGACAAATCATCTTAAAAGGCAAAAGATTCAACAATGTGTACGTTGTTGACCCATCATATTCTCCCAACGAGAAACTCTGCCTTTCAACCGTGAATGATCAAACAAAACTGTGGCATCAACGCCTTGGTCATGCTAGCACCAAACTGATCCACAAGTTGCACTCAAAGGAACTAGTCTGAGGCCTTCCAAAGATAAGTAGTATATCTTCGAAACCATGCTCAGATTGCGTTAAAGGGAAACAAGCAAGGAGTTCCTTCAAGTCCAAAAACATGGTAAGTTCCTCAAGGCCCCTTGAACTCATCCACATGGATCTTTGTGGACCCATGAGAGTTCAAAGCCTAGGAGGAAACAGGTACATCTTTGTTCTTGTCGATGATTTCTCTCGCTTCACTTGGACTATCTTCATAAAATCTAAGAGTGAAGTCATTGACCGCTTTAAAGATCTGGTTCCTTTGTTAGAAAAATCTCTCGATTGCTCACTCAATTCCATTCGGTCTGACCATGGTACCGAATTCGAAAATGGATAATTTCTAACCTTTTGCAGAAAGCATGGTATTGATCATAACTTCTCTGCACCATACACTCCTCAATAGAATGGAGTAGTGGAAAGGAAGAATAAAACTTTAGAAGACATGGCTCGAACTATGCTCATCTCAAGTGGACTCCCTCAATCATTATGGGCTGAGGCAATCAACACAGCTTGCTACATCATCAATCGAGACATGCTTCACCCAATCACAGAGAAAACACCCTATGAACTCCTAAGAGGAAGAGTTCCCAACATCTCACATCTGAGGGTGTTCGGATGCCAGTGCTTTGTGCACAACAATGGGAAGGAAAATCTTGGCAAATTCGACCCAAGAAGTGATGAAGGAATCTTCATTGGATATGCCTCAGGCAGCAAGGCATACAAAGTCTTCAACAAAAGGACTAAAAAGGTAGAAGAAAGTATTCATGTTATTTTTAATGAAAAATCACTTGGAAGAATTGTGCAGAACACTACCACTCCCTTTGAAGATCCATTCCCCAAGTCACCTCAAGAAGATCCAGATGAAGATGTCACTCCACCCAGTTCCTGCCCTGCTGCACAGAATCCCCCACTGGCTCCTCCACCAGTTTCCATGGATAATGAACAACAATCCATTTCTGGGAACCATGAACATGACGACAATATCTGTGGAGACATCAACGATTCATCCTCTCACATGATCTTCAATGGAGAAGGTGATCCCAACCAGGAAGCTGAAGCTGAATACTCAACTCAAAATGTCTCCACATCAAATGCTCTAGCTCCCAACAGAGAAAGAAGAACCATCAAGCCTCCAGTTAGGTTCGAACATCTAACCTTCTTTGCCTTCAATGCCTTTCTGTCTATTGTGGAACCAAAGAACATAGGTGAGGCACTGAAGGATGCATACTGGATCCAAGCTATGCAAGAAGAGCTTCATCAGTTTAAAAGGAACAAAGTATGGCATCTAGTTCTCCGCCCCAAAGACAAACATATCATAGGAACTAGATGGATTTTCAGAAACTAGCTAGATGATACAGGAGCTGTAATAAGGAACAAAGCAAGGCTTATTGCTCAAGGATACAATCAACAAGAAGGCATCGACTATGATGAAACCTATGCTCCAGTGGCAAGGATTGAAGCAATAAGATTGTTGATTGCTTTTGCATCACACAAAGGGTTCAAATTGTTCCAAATGGATGTAAAGACTGCCTTCCTCAATGGAATCCTTCAAGAGGAAGTCTATGTCAAGCAACCACCTGGCTTTGAAGACGATGATCATCCCGACCATGTCTACTTTCTAGACAAAGCATTGTATGGTCTCAAGCAAGCTCCCAGAGCTTGGTATGATCATCTTGCCCAGTTCCTACTCTCAAATGGCTATAGGCGTGGAGTCATTGATAAGACTCTCTTCATCCTATAAGAAGAATGTAACATTTTAGTGATTCAAATTTATGTCGATGATATCATCTTTGGTTCCACTAACTTGTCCCTTGTAGACAAGTTCAAAGACTTGATGAGCAGTGAATTTGAAATGAGCCTAATTGGGGAACTCACCTTCTTCCTCGGATTGCAAATCACCCAAAAGAAAGATGGCATACAAATTCACCAACAGAAGTATGTCAGGGAACTACTGAAAAAGTTCAAAATGGATTCATGCAAGCCTCTCTCCACTCCTATTTCCACCATTGCTCACTTGGACAAGGACCACTCAAGTCCTCCAGTGGAAGAGAAACTCTATAGAGGTATGATAGGCTCACTCATATATCTAACCGCTAGTCGCCCAGACATTGTTTTTGCTATTGGATTGTGTGCCAGGTTCCAATCTTGTCCAAGAGAAACCCACTTGGCTGCTGTGAAGAGAATACTCCGATATCTCAAGGGAACTGATTCACTCTGCATTTGGTACCCCAAAGAATGTCCCTTTGAGCTGATGGGTTTCACTGATGCTGATTATGCTGGATACTTGGTGGATAGGAAGAGCACCTCTGGAATGACACAGTTCTTAGGCCCTTGCCTTGTGTCATGGGGCTCAAAGAAACAAGTCTCAGTCTCTCTCTCCACCACAGAATCCGAGTACATCGCTGCTGCCTCCTACTGTTCCCAACTTCTCTGGCTAAAGCAAAAACTCGCGGATTTTGGTATGTCTTATGGTCCTCTCACCATTCTTTGTGATAACACCAGTGCTATAAACATTTCTAAGAATCCTGTGCATCATACTAGGACCAAGCATATAGACATAAGACATCATTTTCTTAGAGATCATGTTGAGAAGGGAAACATCATTATGAAATTTTGTAGAACTGAAGATCAGGTTGCAGATATATTCACCAAAGCCTTGAATAGAGTTCCCTTCGAGAACCTTAGATTGGAACTAGGAATGATTCCTATAACCTAGCAGTGACCTTAGTTTAAAGGCCCCTTTCCAGTTCCCCTGATTGACTAGTTTAAGATCTTTCACTTGTTGAGTCTTGATATCTCTGTGTTATATCTTTTGCTACAAACCCTCTTTTCCATAATGGTTTCTTAAAAAGGCTTGGATAAGTTTTTATAGTTCGTATCCTTTGGTCCTCATTGCTCTTTCAACTCTTTCATTGTTCAAGTTTCTTTGTTGGCCCAAAAGTCACAATCTGATCATATTCTAACCCAACAATAGAAGCCGAAATGATGATTGTGTACTATGACCCTCCTTGCCTCATTGCTCAATTTAATTCCCTATGATCCATCTCTTAAACCCTCTCTGGGAATTATTATGCAATGCGATAAATGGCCTACTTGATTCCTTGTATGGGAACGTACTTCTCGGTTCCATGTTTTAAACCCACATCAGAGTTCCCATATATCCCTCTAGCATACTGAATATATCGCCATAAAGGAACCAGGATGAAATGCTCTTCCAATGGCTAGTTCGGTACCTCCCAAGACGATATTTATGGCAAATCTGCAGAAAACAGTCACGTCTTTTTAGTACAGAGCCTCCCACTCTGAATGGGTAAATTTTTGAATTGCTTTTGACCGTTCGGAAAAGCTACAACCGCCTTCAATGCCCCAGATCTTCCCTGATCTCCTCAACGGCCAGATTTCTCCCAACGGTCCCTTCAGCCCTCAATCCGTCTTTAAAGGGTGCCTTGTTGATCCAAGCTATTCCCACACTTGCCATTCTCATCTTTCTGATCTTCTGTTTCTCCCTCTCTCTCCAACACAAATTTCTGACTCCTCAAAAATGGCTGACAAGAACCCTAACCCCAACTTGATCCAAGACGAAGAGGAAGTTGCCCTTCTCATAGCCCGTAGAGAAAAGAAGGCAGCATCGTCTACCCAGCCCATTCTTGACACCACCTCTCAAAATCCCCAACCTGAGAAGAATATTGATGAGAAAACTAAGGCAAAAGCTGAGGAGAAAGTGAAGGAAATCACTCCTGCATCGGCATCGGCTACAAAATCTGTCTCGGAAAGAGGATCCCATGACTCCTTCCCAGATAAGACCACCCAGGAGATCCTCAGCCAAGAGCCCTCACCTGCTAGCCTCAAGTCTAAACCCATCTCCAAACCTGGTCCCTCTGTTGCCACAAGGCTGAAACAACGGAAAAGAAGTTCCCAATCTTTGGTTCCCTATGACCCACCATCCAAAGAGCAGAAACTCTCAAAAAGAACCAAATCCCTCACCCTCTCATCTTCCTCGCTCGGGCAGGTCTCCTCCTCCCTCTCCAAGAGGAAGATTCTTAAGCCACTCATCATCGGTAAGGATTTCTGGACCCAAACTCTTGAAGAAGAAGATGAGGAACTATTCAGTGAAGCCCTCAGTGAGTTTCATTCTCTGCTACAATACCAAGGATGGGATGAGCTCTTGGTCGAGCCCTTCTCCGCCTCTGATGAAGTAGTCCATCTGTTCTATCAGTCTCTCACCTTTCTGTCCGCCAAAGATAACTCTCCCTACAACGACGCCATATTCTAGTGGAAGGGAACCATGTATCCCCTGTCCCCCAACCTCATCGCGTCTGCTCTTGGGATCGAGTCCAGGTCTGGTTTTGACATACTGCATCAGAAAAAGACGTGGCCCAAAGGAAAGGGTTACAAGCCCAATGGTGAAGTGGTAAGGAAACTCTACGACGGCGACTACCCCTCAACCCTCCAAACTAAGGATCTCTCCATCGCCAACAAACTTCTGCATTTCTGGATCATCCGAAACCTAGTTCCCAGGCAAGAGCACCGGAATACAGTTCTCATCAAGGATGCTATCCTCATGGATAAAGTGTTGTCTGGTGCACAAGTTGATCTCCCCCGCATAGCATTGGCTCACATGTAGTTCTACAAGTCCCATGAATCTCACGCCCTGCCCTTTCCCCATCTCATCAAAAATCTTCTCTCCCTACTTCACCAGTACCCAGATGATTTTCCTGAAACTGTCTACAACAAGCTTCTAACCTTGACCACTGTCCGGAAACTCAAGACAAAAGATCCCCAAGTCCCTCTCTCTGACCCTCAGGAAGAACCGCCCAAAGCCAAGGCCAGTTCCCAGGCCCCTTCAAGTTCCCTACCACCACTCAACCCCTCTCAAGACTCCTCTGCGATCCTCTCTGCTCTGGATCGTATTGAAAAGGCCATCACAGGAGGCTCGACTGTCCTCACGGTCGCTCTCCGTGATCAAGTAAATGAGTTGGGAAAGATGAGCACTGCAGTCTCAAGTCTGGTGGAGGTACTACAGAAAACATGGGAAGATGCAACCGGCACAAATCAGGCCACGGGCCAAAATGAAGGAACTGACGCCAACAAGGCTGACGAAGAGGAGGCCACTGCTCTGCCATAGGAACGCTTCTCCTGGTTCCCAGTGTTGTAACCTCACAGTGTGCTAGTAGCTTCCCTAGGATCCTACTACCCTCTTCTATCCTTTTGTTGTCCTCTTTAAAGGTTGCTTATTTTGTTGTCTTTGTAGGTTGTTTTTGTATTGTTTTGTGATTTGTCTTACCCCGCCTTGAACAATGTTAAGTTTTTGTTAAAGTTTAATGACTACTTTTGGCTTCGTTTCTATGATTAATTTGTCTTTGCCTTAAGTTTCTATTATGGGTTTGATGCAATTGTGTATTTCCTTGGATATCCTGTTCTTAACTTATAAACTGATCTTTTCGATGATGTCAAAAGGGGGAAGAAGGAAAGGAACCTTGAACTTTGGAAACTACTGGACTAATAGGAACTCTGAACTCGTTCTATTTCTAAGGGGGAATTTGAATAAACTCGTTCATCTGCTTAGGGGGAATTTGCAACCATTGAATGCTCTTTCATTAGTTTATAATGTTGTAAATCCCTTAAACTCAACTGGTCTCATGAAATTCAAGTCCTATTATGTTGTCAGGTTCCTTGTATTTGTCATCATCAAAAAGGGGGAAATTGTTAGGAAACGGAACTCTGGAACTTCGGTTCCCCTGAGAGTTCCTTTTCTCAGTTTCTCTACTTTTGAAAATGACAAATATTTTGATACTAATGTTTTATCTCAAAGATGTATTTTAAGGAACCACAGGACAAATACCGAAAGCATAGAAGCCAAACAGGACAAGAGAACCAAGCAGCAAACCAAAGGAAGGAACCCAGGTGTGCCCAGAAATGCAACATGTGATGTTGCGCTTCCCAAGAAATCTGGGAACACCAACCTCGGACAAGAGAAAGTTGAAAACGACTTGTGCGAAGCTTCCAAAGTCTGCCATTGTCCAGAGCAAAACAACAAGACACCTAGAACACATAACCTCGGAAAGAGAAAGGTGAAAGCGACAGGACATGGAACCTGTCGCTGTCCAGAAGACAGTTCCAAAGTGCCCAGATTGTCGAACCTCGGAAGAAGGAAGCTGGAGAACGACTTGGCTGAAGTAGTTGACTAACCTAGAAGGATTTTGAGCTGCCTAAGTTGTTTGTATATATCAAAGACAGCGTGGATCAAGGACAACCGCACATCCTAGGGCAAGCTCGATCTGTGGGAACCAAGACAAGATCAAGCTGCGAAGAATCCACTATAAAAGGAAGACTAACTCAAAGGTTATCAACAAGCACAAAAAATACACGAATCACACTCAATAGCAAACATCAAAGTGTGAACCTTCAAACAAGATCATAAAAGCAAACCAAGATCAAGAGGAACCAGTCAAGGAATCAAAGAGCTGAGTGCTAAGTTCATGTGACTGTAAGTGAGATAGTTCCTAGGTGCTAAGGTCTGTTTCTTGGATTGATTATTGATTGTGTTAAGTTATCTAGGATTGTCTAGCTGTGTATAAGGTGAACAAACTGTGTGTTTGTTCCTAGGATAAGATGTAACCAAAAGAGATAAGAAATCAAGAAGTAGACCTTGAAACCCTTTCAAAAGAAAGGTAGTGGTTTTTATCCTGGATTGCTAGTTGGCAATCAAAGGTTTCCACTATAAGGAACTTGTTCATTTGTGCTTGATTTTTTTAAATTCCGCTGCAAAGGGAACTGAGAATTGCTATTCTTAGTTCCTTAGTTTTTCGTCTAACAATCTCGATCCTACACTCTATCTAACGGCAAGTAGGCCAAATATCATGTTTAGTGTGTGTCTTTGTGTTAGATTTCAGGCAAATCATAAGGAGTCACACCTAATTGAAGTCACTCGTATCCTGCGATACTTGAAGGGGAATGATTATCTCTATCTTTAGTATCCAAGGAACAGTGGGTTTGAACTTGTGGGCTTCACAAATGCTGATTTTATGGGACGCATTGTGGATCGCAAAAGCACATCTGGATGGCACAGTTCCTTGACCCAAGCTTAGTCTCTTGGGATCGAAGAAGCAAATCTCACTTGCCCTTTCCACTGTTGAAGTTGAGTACGTAGTTGCTGCATCATGTTGTGCCCATGTATTGTGGCTAAAGCAACAATTGGAGGATTTTGGTATGTCTATTGGCATCGTTCCCATTATGTGTGATAATACTAGTGCTATCAACATTTCCAAAATTCTTGTTCATCACTCACGTACTAAGCATATTGATATTCGTCATCATTTTCTATATGATAATGTTGAGAATTTTTTATAAGAATGGATCATTGCAGGACATAAGATCAAGTTGTTGATATCTTCACCAAAGCACTAGATAGAAACCCCTTTGAGCATTTGTGAATGCTCCTTGTGATGATCTCTCTAAATTGAAGAATTCTCTATCCACTATTCCCTCAATGATTGGCTGGATCGATAATCAGGGAACATCCTCTATGCAGCTCATTAATTGATAAATGGTTGTTCATAATTCTCCGCTATGTGCTATGTGTTACATGATATCATCAATTCTTACAAACACTATGCTTGATCTTATGTGCTTCAACTTAATATGATAACATCTTATTTCTTGCCAATGCAGCCAATTTGATTATCGGAAACCTCATTCCAAGCCAAAATGATAATTGGTTACTAAGCCTACCGAAGCCATGATCCAGGTAAACGTTCTCTATGAACCTTCTTTGTTTACTATCTTTACTAGGTATAATTATCTGGATCATCTTTGTTCCCACCCTTATTTTGTTTGGATATATCTTTGTTTTTTGTGCTCACCCAATTAAATATCCAAACTATCCTTTTATATCCACTCAGGAGCGTCATAGTCGAATCAAAGGAGCATTGCTTAAGGGGGAACAGAGAATGGAACACTGATATTGGGAATAGTTTGAGGAACGTCGGAATTTGTAGGTGAACGTTGCTTGAGTGAGAAGCTTGCATTGAATGTTGATTTGATGGCACTGCAGAAAGGAACGGCTACTTTGCTGCAAAAAGAAGGAAAATGAGTCGTTATCAAAGGAGAGAGAAAAGATTTGGTTGCAGGTTTACATAATTACCTTTTGCCAATTATCTCACCCATCTATATAAACTTATCATTTCCTTAAATCTAAACCACCTTGCTCTATTGCTTAAAATATCTCTCATTCTCAAAAGATCTCAAAGCTTCCCTTTGCTCTCTGCCGCCACCAAACCCTAATCACCTTCACCTCTCCCTCTCTCAAACTCAATCCAATGGCGACCTCAAGCTCAACCTTCGTTCCCACTGTGAATATTGCCAAGATGATCAACGAGGAGTTGGATGCTCTTATGATGAGCATTCAGGCCTAGAAGGCTGCTCTCACTCTATCCTCCAAGCTAACCACCACAGCTAATCCTAACGTTGTGGCAATTGCTCAAGAGGTCGCCTCCTCCATTGTTAAGTTACAGGAGGAACAACCTCAAGAACAGCGGCGTCACCGCCAAAGGAGAAATCTCCGGTGTTGCCTCGGGAACTGGTTGTCGCCGCCGACCAAGAGGTCAATTCTCCTCCAAAGAACAAAGTTGCTGAAGAGGATGAGACCATGGCCGGAGTGGAAGCCGAGTTGGAGGCTCACCCACTTGAGGATGTTGCTCCATGTAGGAAGCGCAAGCACAACATCGGCTCCGAAGACATTGAGGAGGATCACGATGTGATGATCACTGGGGAACATTGGCTATCTACAGAGTTCTCCACCCCAACCAAGTCCGACGTCGGCGAGACAACTCCTGGCACTTTGAAGATGAGGTTGCGATCGGCGAAGAAAGTGAAGAAGAAGAAGGTGAAGATCGGGGAACAATCCTCTGCTTTTGACTTTACTGATGGGAAGAAGATTCTCCCACAACTGTTGATCCCAGAGAATTTCCTCACTGAGAATGGCTTCGAGGAAGTCCTGGACAGGCTCAAGTTCCAAGGCAGGGAACATCTCTGCTCCAACCGTGTCATGGTCAATCAAGATCAGGTTCCCGAGTTTTATCACTTCTTTCAACTCAACACTTTAACAAAGATGGTAGGAACATCATCAATTTCTGGGGAGGAACTGTCGTTTACCATCTCCAACGTCACCCGCTTGATGGGTGTTAGCACAGATGGGTACTACGACATTCCTGTTGACAAGATCACGACTGCACAAAAAGAGGTCAAGGAAGCTGTGTGATGCAGATAATGCTTAGCTGGAACCTTGGAAGACTAATTATTATGGAAACAAGATTTGAAGATTTCCTTGAAGGAAGAAGATGCATTTAGCATGTCTTAGGAAACTTTATATATGTAAACAATGAGTTGTCAAGCTGATTTGTTTAGTTTAGGTAGATATCTTCCACTATTACCTTACATAGCGATTTCCAAGCTATTTGGTTATTTGGTAAGAGATCTTTCCTAACACTATATATAGATGAGAATACCTTAGGGTAAGATATCTCAGCACACACAACTGAAGTTTACAAAGAGCTTACTGCAAAGTTGAGATCGAGTTCCAAAGGCAAGGTACAGGTTTAGTACTTGCTTAGGGTTTCTTGTGTTCTTGTTTATTTGTGAGTTGATTACACTCAAGGTCTAGAAGCCTTGGATCTATGTGAGAATATGTGGAGAGAAGACTTGTGAGATTGTACAACTTATTAATAAAACAAGTATACGTTTTAAATCCTCATAGGGTAACATCTAGAGGTAGAGGTTTTTCTCAAGCCAACTACTTGGTTGATTGAGTTTCCTCTATAAAGGAACTGTCTTATTGTTACCTCCTGAATCTATATATTTCCGCTGCCCAAAGAACAGTATCACCATTCTTTGTCTCTAACACACATCGATTCAACATCTATCTTGTATGAAATCATAAATTTGATTCAATGTAATACAAATAATGTATTTTAATACATTATTTGAGTAGATCCAAACATACCCTTAGCTAGAAACAAGTACTTACAAATTATATTGTTGATTTTAGTTACGATAATACTCCGTTGCGTGGCCGATATTAGGGTTTAATGACCGGTGCAGATCCCACTAAACTTTTATAAGAAAGGGATAAATACACTGCAAATTGTTAAACTAATTCTAATTTTCCTTATATATAATGCTAATCAATCAAAGTTGGCTTCGAGGAAGTCCTGAACAGGAACAAGTTCCAAGGATGGGAACATCTCTGCTCCAACCGTGTCATGGTCAATCAAGATCAGGTTCCCGAGTTTTATCACTTCTTTCAACTCAACACTTTAACAACGATGGTGGGAACATCATCAGTTTCTGGGGAGGAACTTTCGTTTACCATCTCCAACGTCACCCGCTTGATGGGTGTTAGCACTGATGGGTACTACGACATTCCTGGTGACAAGATCACGACTGCACAGAAAGAGGTCAAGGAATCTGTGTGATGCAGATAATGCTTAGCTGGAACCTTGGAAGACTGATTATTATGGAAACAAGATTTGAAGATTTCCTTGATGGAAGAAGATGCATTTAGCATGTCTTAGGAAACTTTATATATGTAAACAATGAGTTGTCAAGGTGATTTGTTTAGTTTAGGTAGATATCTTCCATTTTTACCTTACATAGCGATTTCCAAGCTATTTGGTTATTTGGTAAGAGATCTTTCCTAACACTATATATAGATGAGAATACCTTAGGGTAAGATATCTCAGCACACACAACTGAAGTTTACAAGGAGCATACTGTAAAGTTGAGATCGAGTTCCAAAGACAAGGTACGGGTTTAGTACTTGCTTAGGGTTTCTTGTGTTCTTGTTTATTTGTGAGTTGATTACACTCAAGGTCTAGAAGCCTAGGATCTATGTGAGAATATGTGGATAGAAGACTTGTGAGATTGTACAACTTATTAATAAAACAAGTATACGTTTTAAATCCTTATAGGGTAACATCTAGAGGTAGAGGTTTTTCTCAAGCCAACTACTTGGTTGATTGAGTTTCCTCTATAAAGGAACTGTCTTATTGTTACCTCCTGAATCTATATATTTCCGCTGCCCAAAGAACAGTATCACCATTCTCTGTCTAACACACATCAATTCAACAATTATCTTGTATGAAATCATTAATTTGATTCAATGTAATACAAGTTAATGTTTTTTAATACATTATTTGAGTAGATCCAAACATACCCTTAGCTAGAAGCAAGTACTTACAAATTGTATTATTCATTTTAGTTACGATAATACTCCGTTGCGTGGCCGATATTAGGGTTTAATGACCGGTGCAGATCCCACTAAAGTTTTATAATTAAGGGATACATACACTGGAAATGGTTAAACTAATTCTAATTTTCCTTATATATAATGCTAATCAATCAAAGTTGGCTTCGAGGAAGTCCTGGACATGCTCAAGTTCCAAGGCTGGGAACATCTCTCCTCCAACCGTGTCATGGTCAATCAAGATCAGGTTCCAGAGTTTAATCACTTCTTTCAACTCAACCCTTTAACAACGATAGTGGGAACATCATCAATTTCTGGGGAGGAACTATCGTTTACCATCTCCAACGTCGCCCGCTTGATGGATGTTAGCACTGATGGGTACTACGACATTCTTGGTGACAAGATCACGACTGTACAGAAAGAGGTCAAGGAAGCTGTGTGATGTAGATAATGCTTAGCTGGAACCTTGGAAGACTGATTATTATGGAAACAAGATTTGAATATTTCCTTGAAGGAAGAAGATGCATTTAGCATGTCTTAGGAAACTTTATATATGGAAATAATGAGTTGTCAAGCTAATTTGTTTAGTTTAGGTAGATATCTTCCATTGTTACCTTACATAGCGATTTCCAAGATATTTGGTTATTTGATAAGAGATATTTCCTAACACTATATATAGATGAGAATACCTTAGTGTAAAGTATATCAGCACACACAACTGAAGTTTACAAGGAGCTTGCTGCAAAGTTGAGATCGAGTTCCAAAGGCAAGGTACGGGTTTTGTACTTGCTTAGGGTTTATTGTGTTCTTGTTTATTTATGAGTTGATTACACTCAAGGTCTAGAAGCCTAGGATCTATGTGAGAATATGTGGAGAGAAGACTTGTGAGATTATACAATTTATTAATAAAACAAGTATACGTTTTAAATCCTAATAGGGTAATATCTAGAGGTAGAGGATTTTCTCAAGCCAACTACTTGGTTGATTGAGTTTCCTCTATAAAGGAACTGTCTGGTTGGTACCTTATGAATCTATATATTTCCGCTGCCCAAAGAACAGTATCACCATTCTCTGTCTAACACACATCGATTCAACAATTATCTTGTATGAAATCATAAACTTGATTCAATGTAATACAAGATAATGTATTTTAATACATTATTTGAGTAGATCCAAACATACCCTTAGCTAGAAGCAAGTACTTACAAATTATATTGTTGATTTTAGTTACGATAATACTCCGTTGCGTGGCTGATATTAGGGTTTAATTTCCGGTGCAGATCCCACTAAACTTTTATAATTAAGGGATAAATACACTGGAAATGGATAAACTAATTCTAATTTTCCCTATATATAATGCTAATCAATCAAAGTTGGCTTCGAGGAAGTCCTGGATAGTCTCAAGTTCCAAGGTTGGGAACATCTCTGCTCCAACCGTGTCATGGTCAATCAAGATCAGGTTCTAGAGTTTAATCACTTCTTTCAACTCAACACTTTAACAACGATTGTGGGAACATCATCAATTTCTGGGGAGGAACAGTCGTTTAGCATCTCCAACGTTGCCCGCTTGATGGGTGTTAGCACTGATGGGTACTACGACATTCCTGGTGACAAGATCACGACTACATAGAAAGAGGTCAAGGAAGTTGTGTGATGCAGATAATGCTTAGCTGGAACCTTGGAAGACTGATTATTATGGAAACAAGATTTGAAGATTTCCTTGAAGGAAGAATATGCATTTAGCATGTCTTAGGAAACTTTATATATGGAAACAATGAGTTGTCAAGCTAATTTGTTTAGTTTAGGTAGATATCTTCCACTGTTACCTTACATAGCGATTTCCAAGATATTTGGTTATTTGGTAAGAGATCTTTCCTAACACTATATATAGATGAGAATACCTTAGGGTAAAGTATATCAGGACACACAACTGAAGTTTACAAGGAGCTTGCTGCAAAGTTGAGATCGAGTTCCAAAGGCAAGGTACGGGTTTAGTACTTGCTTAGGGTTTCTTTAGTTCTTGTTTATTTGTGGGTTGATTACACTCAAGGTCTAGAAGCCTAGGATCTATGTGAGAATATGTGGAGAGAAGACTTGTGAGATTGTACAACTTATTAATAAAACAAGTATACTTTTAAATCCTCATAGGGTAACATCTAGAGTTAGAGGTTTTTCTCAAGCCAACTACTTGGTTGATTGAGTTTCCTCTATAAAGGAATTGTCTTGTTGTTACCTCCTGAATCTATATATTTCCGCTGCCCAAAGAACAGTATCACCATTCTCTGTCTAACACACATCGATTCAACAATTATCTTGTATGAAATCATAAACTTGATTCAATGTAATATAAGATAATGTAATTTAATACATTATTTGAGTAGATCCAAACATACCCTTAGCTAGAAGAAAGTACTTACAAATTATACTGTTGATTTTAGTTACGATAATACTCCGTTGCGTGGCCGATATTAGGGTTTAATTACCGGTACAGATCCCACTAAACTTTTATGATTAAGGGATAAATACACTAGAAATGGTTAAACTAATCTAATTTTCCTTATATATAATGCTAATCAATCAAAGTTGGCTTCGAGGATGTCCTGGACAGGCTCAAGTTCCAAGGCTGGGAACATCTCTGCTCTAACCGTGTCATGGTCAAAAAAGATCAGGTTCTAGAGTTTAATCACTTCTTTCAACTCAACACTTTAACAACGATGGTGGGAACATCATCAATTTCTGGGGAGGAACTGTCGTTTACCATCTCCAACGCCGCCCGCTTGATGGGTGTTAGCACTGATGGGTACTATGACATTCTTGGTGACAAGATCACGACTGCACAGAAAGAGGTCAAGGAAGCTGTGTGATGCAGATAATGCTTAGCTGGAACCTTGGAAGACTGATTATTATGGAAACAAGATTTGAAGATTTCCTTGAAGGAAGAAGATGCATTTAGCATGTCTTAGGAAACTTTATATATGGAAACAATGAGTTGTCAAGCTAATTTGTTTAGTTTAGGTAGATATCTTCCACTGTTACCTTACATAGCGATTTCCAAGATATTTGGTTATTTGGTATGAGATCTTTCCTAACACTATATATAGATGAGAATAACTTAGGGTAAAGTATCTCAGCACACACAACTGAAGTTTACAAGGAGCTTACTGCAAAGTCGAGATCGAGTTCCAAAGGCAAGGTACGGGTTTTGTACTTGCTTAGGGTTTATTGTGTTCTTGTTTATTTGTGAGTTGATTACACTCAAGGTTTAGAATCCTAGGATCTATGTGATAATATGTGGAGAGAAGACTTGTGAGATTGTACAACTTATTAATAAAACAAGTATACATTTTAAATCCTCATAAGGTAACATCTAGAGATAGAGGTTTTTCTCAAGCCAACTACTTGGTTGATTGAGTTTCCTCTATAAAGGAATTGTCTTGTTGTTACCTCCTGAATCTATATATTTTCGATGCCCAAAGAACAGTATCACCATTCTCTGTCTAACACCCATCGATTCAACAATTATCTTGTATGAAATCATAAATTTGATTCAATGTAATAAAATATAATGTATTTTAATACATTATTTGAGTAGATCCAAACATACCCTTAGCTAGAAACAAGTACTTACAAATTATATTGTTGATTTTAGTTACGATAATAATTTGTTGCGTGGCCGATATTAGGGTTTAATTACCGGTGCAGATCCAACTAAACTGTTATAATTAAGGGATAAATACACCGGAAATGGTTAAACTAATTCTAATTTTCCTTATATATAATGCTAATCAATCAGAGATGGCTTCGAGGAAGTCCTGGACAGGCTCAAGTTCCAAGGCTGGGAACATCTCTCCTCCAACCGTGTCATGGTCAATCAAGATCAGGTTCCCGAGTTTTATCACTTCTTTCAACTCAACACTTTAACAACGATGGTAGGAACATCATCAATTTCTGGGGAGGAACTGTCGTTTACCATCTCCAACGTCGCCCAATTGATGGGTGTTAGCACTGATGGGTACTACGACATTCCTGGTGACAAGATCACGACTGCACAAAAAGAGGTCAAGGAAGTTGTGTGATGCAGATAATGCTTAGCTGGAACCTTGGAAGACTGATTATTATGGAAACAAGATTTGAAAATTTCCTTGAAGGAAGAAGATGCATTTAGCATGTCTTAGGAAACTTTATATATGGAAACAATGAGTTGTCAAGCTGATTTGTTTAGTTTAGGTAGATATCTTCCACTGTTACCTTATATAGCGATTTCCAATCTATTTGGTTATTTGGTAAGAGATATTTCCTAACACTATATATAGATGAGAATACCTTAGGGTAAGTTATCTCAGCACACACAATTGAAGTTTACAAGGAGCTTACTGCAAAGTTGAGATCGAGTTCCAAATGCAAGGTACGGGTTTAGTACTTGCTTAGGGTTTATTGTGTTCTTGTTTATTTGTGAGTTGATTACACTCAAGGTCTAGAAGCCTAGGATCTATGTGAGAATATGTGGAGAGAAGACTTGTGAGATTGTACAACTTATTAATAAAACAAGTATACGTTTTAAATCCTCATAGGGTAACATCTAGAGGTAGAGGTTTTTCTCAAGCCAACTACTTGGTTGATTGAGTTTCCTCTATAAAGGAACTGTGACAGGCCTATAGTCGTATGCCTAATCAAAGAAATCCTAAAGTACCTACTAAAGAGTATAGCAAGTAAGTCAGGGTCAAACCCAAGGGAATCAGGTTATCAATTCTTGTATTTTTCAAGTCACCAACTAGGAACTAGGGGGGGTTTGTATGATTTTCGAACCAAGTAATTAAAACAAAGCAAGTAAACAGATTCGCAGGCAAAGGTTGTGAATATGATAGGGAAAAGCGTCACACCTGACAAAGAGCCACACAACAAGAGATATGGTTGATCACTGAATTCTATCAATCTCAAGTTCTTATCTTTCCTTTAGTTGTTCTTATCCCGATCATAGGTAACTATTAGTTCTACCAGCCCTAATAGTACTTATTACTAAGTCAAATCCGAAAACCTTCAAGACTCAACGAAGCAATAGCATTCAACCAAGGATTCAACAAAACACATGCAATAGAAACAACCCGTTACTATAAGCACGCAATTAACTCTCTCTCACGATGAACACTCGCAGCCCGCTTATGTAAATCGTGTTTGCTACTAGATATGCAACTCGAACCCGGAATCACAAGTCCTAGCAATTAGGAAGATATCAATAGACCTAGGTAGCTACTCTAGATAAATCGACATAAACCCATAAACATTCAAGCATAAGAGAATTAATCCAACTAGATAGGAAAATGATAGGTGTTATTTCATACACCTTTTCTAGCATCTATTAGCATGATTTGGAGGAGTTTTGGAGTTGTTTTAGTGCTAAGTCTGCGATCCAGATATTATGGAGAGAAGTGAAGAAATCCAAGGATTGGCAGCTTAGTTGGAGCTTAGAGATGGAGATGGAGCTGCTGGAACATCTATGGAGAAGGCTACCAACACTTGGTAGTATTTGGAGAGCAGCTGGAGAAGAGAAGAAGATGAGAGTTGAAGTCTGGAGTTCACCGCCCCGCGTTAGCAGTGACGCCCCGCGGTGATGACTCCCAGTGATGATGAAGCCCCGCGTGAGAGGAGGCCACCGCCCAGCGGTGGAGAGCAGAAGCCCCGCCGTGGATCTTTACCGCCCCGCGGTGGACGTGTTTATTGCCTCGCGCCAGATTATATTTATTTCCTTTTATTTCTATTTCAGACTTTGTTATTTTATTTGTTTCCTTTTGGATTGGTTTTGTGATCTTGGGCTTTAGGTTAACTCTATTTAACCTAATGTTCCACAGCCTCCAAGCCAGTCTGCGAACACTTAGACACATCTTGTTATCGAACTACTTTTGATCGTTATTTCATATTATAGTTTTTCATCCCCTTTGATGGAGAACTAACTTTCCTTTGTTCTGTTAGACGATTAAAGCAGTACTTTGATGTGTTTGTGAGATTTATATTCCTTGTTCTTATCCTTATAATTGTTGGATTGATTCTCTTGCTTACCACGTCTACGATTTCTAGTTGTTCTTCTTAGCCTGATCACCTAGGTTGAATGCTTGTTATCAATTGCTAGGATTGCATATAGGGGTTCCGAGTGCATATCTAGTGGCAAACACGTTTGTGCGTATAGGGGTTCCGAGCGTACACTTGTGTGTGAGAATCAATTGCATGTTAAGTAGGGGAGTGAGTACTTGTACGTCTTTCTACTTGCATGTATCCTAAATCCTTGTGTGCATCGCTATTGCTGTGTTGGTGCTAAAGTACGCTGACAACTGTGAGAATCAGTTGTACTTTATCATTGGCATAGTGATAAGTCTATTGACAACTGTGAGAATCAATAGTATTTACGATTAAGGTGGGAACGACTATAAGGATAAATAATTGAACTTGGATTGAATAGATTTCAGGGATCAAACTCTATCTTTATACTGTGGATTTCGCTCTAACAGGACTACTTTCCCTCATATTATTCTCTCGATTTTACTCAATATGCATGCTTGTTTGCTTCGTTCTCTTGACTACAAAACCCCCAGTTGCTTGTTACTTGTCATTCACGATTGCATATTACATCATACCTTCTCTGTGAGATTCGACCCTTACTTGTCTGCTATACTTTGTTTAGTAGGTTTGTTAGGATAATTTATTTTGATAAGGCTAATCAACGACATTTGCTTGTGCATCTTTAGCCCCGTCAGAAAACGAACAAGAGTAGAAAACTCACAACCAATCAATTGAAGGCTTCAAAACGTCAAGTGCAACAATGGAAGTTTAGTTCTCCATAGGGTTTTTGAGAGAGAAACTAAGAAAGGTGGCAAAACACAGGTCCTAAATAAAATCTTAGAAAGAACCTTAAATACTAGGGTAAATAATTCAGAAATAAAGAAAAAGAAATAACAAACTTGGAAACAAAGTTTTAGAAATAAAATAAAAAGGAAATAGAAATTTCGGAAATAAATCCGGGAAAGTCTTCAGCGCATCGTCACCGCGGGGTGCGGCAACACCCACCGCGGGGTGCGGTGGATCTCCAGAGGCTCCAGCTTCTGCGACACTTCCGTAAAAACGCCATAACTTTTGATTCCCAACTCGGATTGCGCTCATATTTTGAGGAATTGCAATAGACTTCAAGATCTAACTCCTCGAATTGGAATAACTCCATTTTGACATCTGAGTAAAAATAAAGAACCAATTGAATTCAGCACACTGTTCTTCTACTCTTCAATGCACCTCAAACCTCTGTAAATCCCATGATTTCTTCACTTCTAGTCTTCTCTTACGGATTACAGAATCACCATCAAATCATATCCAAACATCATCTAAATCATGCTAATAACCACTAGATGCGCTATGTAATATATCGCATATCAAATTCCCCCATACTTAGACCCTTACTAGTCTCGAGTAAGCTAAAAACTGAACTCACTCCATCAATCATGCTCCAAGGCCTCAGGAAGTACAAGAAAATATGACACTAGTAGTTACAACACATCAACAATAAGCTCCAATACAACCAAAACAAGCAATGCAAGACTAATCCAAACCGAACTCCATCTAATCACCTTATTCCTCCATGGTGGCCTACCCGAAACCTCCTTATAACTCCTCGTATTATGTCACCACGCCAGGAAAAATAAGGAATCCTAATAATCACTCTTCTTCTTTTCACTCATTTTGCCAAGGCGCCCTTTTGGGTTTTCACCAAGCCACTCATTTCATTTTTCAATAGATGGGCTCACATATACTCACATCACTCTTGACCAATTATTACCCCAGCCTAATGCTGGTCCAAGCCACCTGTTTATTACCTAGGCCGCCCTTTCGGGTTTTCGACCTATCCCAAGATTTCTATTTTAGCCTTTTTTCAAAATTTTGGCTCTTTTCATTTTTTTTCTTCTTCTCAACAATGTAGCAAGTATAGAACTCTCCCCCATGCTTAAACATTGCATTGTCCTCAATGTAATGAAAGACAAAAAGAATAGAAGCACAAGGAAAAGCAAAAAAATAACTCACAACGTCGTCGAGCTGCTTGGACACTTTCGTTGTTGCTGGCGGTATACTCATTAACGCCCAGGTCTCCGGTGTTGGGCGGGTGTCTTCATCAACTCCATAGTTTTCTCCTACCATGCAACCAAAGGGAACCACTGTAAAGTGTAGTGGTCATCAGGGAAAGCAGGGCTGCACAGCCTTCAACGAACACAAAAATGGGCCCAGATGTCATCGGGGTATGGGCCCTGGTGTTCCTCCTCTCCAGCTGTCGACTGTAGGGCCATCATCGTTGCCAAATAATGTGTGGGGCGAATGTCTCCTCCTTGACAACATGATACGCACCTTCTCCATGGGGAACTCCGGACAGCTGGCCTACGGTAGAACTCTTTTTTGTTGTTTTTTTTGTTGTTTTTTTTATTTTTTTAAATCCGTTTAAGGTTTTTTCGGATTTTTTTTTTGATTTTTTTTTTGTTAATCCCCGTTTAAGGTTTTTTCGGGGATTTTATTTTCAGTGCAGGGCAAAAGAAGACTTACAATGGTGTGGGAAACACCTTCTTCAATTTGCATAGGGTCTCCTCCCTGCAGGTTAGTCGGAAACAAAGAAAAACAAAAACAAAGCAAGAACACACTAAAAACAAATGCAAAAACAAAGAAAGAAAAACATACCTCGGGTTTCCTCCCGGACAGCGCCTTAGTTATTGTCGTGGCTCGACATCCTACTCAGACAACCTCAACTCGGGTTGCTCACAGCAACTAAACTCTTGGGATCTATATCAGGGGGATGCCTCTTTGTATATTCCATGTCGAGCTTGACCCCCATCCTCCTGCACTTCATGATGGGTGGACCGCTGTTCATATCAATGAATGCATTTGCCATCTTTAGGAACGGTCTACCCAACATCTCAGGGGCTGCATGCTTATCCTGCCTCGTATCCAGCATGTAAAAATCTGCCACTTGAATCAAGGCCTCCTTCTTGTACTTCCCCTTTGGTTTCTTTTTGATATTTCCCAGCGTCCTTAAAACTTATGTGCAGCGAGGGACGCTGTTTGCCAGTGTGACCAAAGGAACGTCCGCCTTGCAGCTACTAAAGGTGTCAAATAAACCTTTGTCGTTCTCCATCTTTTGGGTGTCCTTCAGAGCCTCAGGGAAGGGTGTGGGAGGCTTCTCAGAACCGAGAGGGAGAAAGTACGGACGAACATAGGTGTCGACGTAGGGCTCTTTCACAACTCCAGAAGGTCCACCGCGGGTGCGGTCAGAATCCACCGTGGGTGCGGTCGTCCCGACAAAAAAGTCTCGGAATTCTGGGGCTCCGTCACCGCGAGTGTGGTGACTCACCGCGGGGTGCGGTGGTGTGGCCGCTGGGTGCGGCGAGAGTGGCGCGGGGTGCGGTGATCTCGACTGAGAGCTCAGTTGCTCTTCTGTAGTCCCACCGCGGGTGCGGTCTTCTTGCCGCGGGTGCGGTTTTCCCAACTGAGAACTCTCGTTTTCTGTGTCGTCCTCTTCAGCACTAGGAGCGACATTCAATTGCTTACCACTTCGAAGCATCACAACACTAAAATTTGCCCGTGGGTTAACTACCGTATGAGATGGTAGATTTCCCGAAGTCTTTGCATCGGTCTTTGTGATAGCTTCAGCCATTTGTTCCATCTGCTTTTCTAAATTCTTTATGCTTGACTCCCTAGTTTGAACACTAGTGCTGAAATGTTTAGTCAAAGCTTGGAGCATATCTTCAGTTGACATGGAGGAACTTGGATTGGACACTGGCGGGCTATGCTCATAGGCCGGATTGTACTGTTGTGGAGTACCATGCTGGTAGAACGATTGTGGCTCCGGGTAGAACTCCTGGTAGTCATGACCATATGGAGGGTATTGCTGGTACCCATAACTCGAATTGGGGTGATCTCTCCACCCTGGAGTGTATGCGTTGGAGTATGGGACACATCTCGGCCTCTGCGGATCAAAACCTCTTACAACGTTTACTACAGCTGCATATTCAGGAAGTCTTGGGCAATCGTCAGTGGAATGCAGCGGATCATGACAGATTCTGCAGGACTTAACTGGCCTTGTTGCACTTGAAGTTGGGTGATATCCCCTCTCTGGAGTAGATGTGTAGGAATATGGGGGAGATCTCTCCATCTCTGTATCAAAATAAAAAAAGAAACAAAATCAGTAGCACGGGTGTGGACCGTAAGATAGGTCCACACGAAAGTTGGTAACAAACACAACCACAAAAACAGAAATTTTGATTCCCCGGCAACGGCGCCAAATTTGACAGGCCTATAGTCGTATGCCTAATCAAAGAAATCCTAAAGTACCTACTAAAGAGTATAGCAAACAGGGTCGAACCCAAGGGAATCAGGTTATCAATTCTTGTGTTTTTCAAGTCACCAACTAGGAACTAGGGGGGGTTTGTATGATTTCCGAACCAAGTAATTAAAACAAAGCAAGTAAACAGATTCGCAGGCAAAGGTTGTGAATATGATGGGGAAAAGCGTCACACCTGACAAAGATCCACACAACAAGAGATATGGTTGATCACTGAATTCTATCAATCTCAAGTTCTTATCTTTTCTTTAGTTGTTCTTATCCCGGTCATAGATAAATATTAGTTCTACCAGCCCTAATAGTACTTATTACTAAGTCAAATCCGAAAACCTTCAAGACTCAACGAAGCAATAGCATTCAACCAAGGATTCAACAAGACACATGCAATAGAAACAACCCGTTACTATAAGCACGCAATTAACTCCCTCTCACGATGAACACTCACAACCCGCTTATGTAAATCGTGTTTGCTACTAGATATGCAACCCAAACCCGGAATCACAAGTCCTAGCAATTAGGAAGATATCAATAGACCTAAGTAGCTACTCTAGATAAATCGACATAAACCCATAAACATTCAAGCATAAGAGAATTAATCCAACTAGATAGGAAAACGAATAAGAGTAGAAAACTCACAAGTCACAACCAATCAATTGAAGGCTTCAAAACGTCAAGTGCAATAATGGAAGTTTAGTTCTCCATAGGGTTTTTGAGAGAGAAACTAAGAAAGGTGGCAAAACAACAGGTCCTAAATAAAATCTTAGAAAGAACCTTAAATACTAGGGCAAATAATTCAGAAATAAAGAAAAGAAAATAACAAACTTGAAAACAAAGTTTCAGAAATAAAATAAAAAGGAAATAGAAATTCCGGAAATAAATTCGGGAAAGTCTTCAGCGCATCGTCACCGCGGGGTGCGGCAACACCCACCGCGGGGTGCGGTGGATCTCCAGAGGCTCCAACTTCTGCGACACTTCCGTAACAACGCCATAACTTTTGATTCCCAACTCGGATTGCGCTCATATTTTTAGGACTTGCAGTAGACTTCAAGATCTAACTCCTCAAATTGGAATCACTCCATTTGGACATCTGAGTAAAAAGAACGAACCAATTGAATTCAGCACACTGTTCTTCTACTCTTCAATGCACCTCAAACCTCTGTAAATCCCATGATTTCTTCACTTCTAGTCTTCTCTTCCGGATTACAGAATCACCATCAAATCATATCCAAACATTATCTAAATCATGCTAATAACCACTAGATGTGCTATACAATATATCGCATATCAAACTGTCTTGTTATTCCCTCTTGAATCTATATATTTCCGCTTCCCAAAGAACAATATCACCATTCTCTATCTAACACACATCTATACAAGATAATGTATTTTAATACATTATTTGAGTAGATCCAAACAAACCCTTAGCTAGTACTTACAAATTATATTATTGATTTTAGTTACGATAATACTCAGTTGCGTGGCCGATATTAGGGTTTAATGACCGGTGCAGATCCCACTAAACTTTTATAATTAAGGGATAAATACACTGGAAATGGTTAAACTAATTCTAACTTTCCTTATATAATGCGATTTGGGTTCCCATGTGAAATGCCCTTCCCGTGCGAAATGCGAAGCGATCTCGGTCGTACAATTTTTTAATTTTTTTAATTTTTTTGGGTCAACAATTTTTTTTTATTTTTTTCGTTTTCGTCCCGTGATCATTCTGGAATAGCCTATATAGAAGGTTCACAGATAAGCACTAAATGTTCATTTATTTGTACATTCAGGTTCACAAATAAGCACTGAATGTTCAAAGACATGTGTTGGAACATGATCATATTATATGTGAACTTTTACGGCACATAAAATGAACATGTAGTACTTATATGTGAACGTCAATAATTGTATATTCCAGAACGATCAGAGACAATAAATAAATAAATAAAAATTATTGACCAAAAAAAAAAGTTCGCCGTATTTATGGTTATGCCACCGCGTCACTATTTACTCTCCCCCTTTTTTTAACAGTACACCCCCTTTAATATTACCCCCCAGATAATGAACATTACCGCACAGATAATGAACATGTAGTGTCTATTTATGAACGCGAATGAACATGACCGTTTCACATTTCGTACGGTAAGCATATTTCGCACCCGAAACAGACTCTATATAATGCTAATCAATCAAAGTTGGCTGCGGGCTGACATTTCCTACATATTCAAAATTCAAGTTATATATGTGTCTAGATTAAGCTTCTTTGATCCGAGAATTTTCCTGGCCTATGCCTGGTTGAATAGACCGATCAAAACTTATAAATTGAATAAAATTAATGAATATGATTTATTCAATTCTATGGGTAGAATTATTATAGGGGAACAACACCCTTATTCTGTATATACGGTTGATCCCAATTGAAATATATTTATCATTTTTTAAAGAAAGAGTAATTGTAGTATATAAGTTTATTTAATTATTAAAAGGCGCTAGGCCATCACACAAATTTAAGGGAATCCGAACTCGTAATCAGAGATCACGAAACTTGTCTATGGTCACGAGAAATGTTATATTTACCGTTTAAGATTAAAGTCTGTCATAATGATAGAAAGTTACCATTATAAGCATGAATGTTAAAATTTGTTACTTTTCTTTTTGATTGATAAACAAATTTATATTTAAAATGATTGGTTAATTATTTTATCCTTAATTATTTGAAATGATAAATATATCCTTAACTAATAACGTTTCATAATTGTAAAATTGTTCTAATCTGATAGAGGATTTTAGTATTAAATCGGTAATTAATGATATAATTAATGGTGATTTAGGTCTAACCTAATTGAGGGCAGAAGGGTAATTACGTATTGAGATATATATTGTATCTTCTTTTCTAGTCCTACGGATGCCTGTTAACAGAACTTTGGCCTCCACAAGTTTGAGGGAGAATAACGTACATCGTTCTTCGGATTATCGATTCGTCTTCCATTCAATCAAATTTAATCTCGTTCAGTTTACGACAACGACATTTGACGCCGTCTGTGGGAACGAAGTCAAGGATCATCTGAAGGAGCTCGTTCGAGGGCGTGAGGTGGTTCGAGCCCTAGTCTCCGTCACCGGTCTGGGTGGTCGGAGTTCGGGAGTGGCTCGTTACGCACCGGAGCGGTCCGCGGTAGGGATGTTGTGTGGAGTTCAAGCTCGGGTTCGTGGTGTGCTGTCCGGTTTTGGATCAAGGTTTCCAGCGAGAATTAATTTCTCTAGGGTTCGTCTGTTCGAAGGTTAGGGTTTGAGCAGGTTCGTTTGGTGTTGAAGATCGACGATCTCATGGGGGAGCATATCTCATCGGGATCGGCGGCTAGAGAAGCGGAGTGGGCGTCGGCGTTGGAAGAGCGAGACCGCCGGCTCATAGCCATGGAGGCCGTGCTGGAGGTGAGCCGGCGAGAGGCTAAGGACGCACGCGATGCCCTGGAGTCCGAAAGGAGGCACAGCGAGATCGCCTCCGGGAAGCGAGTCGCGGCGGCCGGTGAGTCGAACGGCGTCACCGGTGGACGACGAAGGCTCCGGAGCGTGGTAGAAGCCCCGCGTCACAGTCCACGACGCTCGGGGATTGCGCGCAGCCATCGGTCGAACCGTTCGCCCCCTAGCGATCAGCGGGCGGCGGGGATGACTCGGGCTGGGGGCTCGGCGCGCGGCGGTGTCGCAGACCATGATCCGGCGCCGGGGCATCAAGTCGATCCCGGGGTTTCGCGGTGGACGGGAGGTCGCGCAAGGTCTTCGGCGACGCCACGTCGGGAGAAGGCTCGGTACTCGGATTCTCCCTTGGACTCAGGGTCCGATCGACGCCATCCTAGGGCGCAGCGAAGGTCCCGGTCGCGATCAAGAGCGAGGCGCGCAGCGGTCCTGGCTCATTCGGGGCGGCCGGAATTGTCTCATCCGGGTTGGCGTCGCCGGCGCAGTGCATCCCCCATGGAAGGGTCGGCAGGGGCTGATCGTCGGAGAGGGCGTTCGCCCACGCGATCAGCCAGGGTGCATCACCGGCGCGAGGCGTCGATGAACTCGACCCTGCAGGATAAGCATGTAGCCCGTCCAGGAGGAGGAGCCTTAAGGGGAGCCATGGAGCAGGCTGAGCACCGCCTATCCAGAATGACGTCTACCCCGTTTGTCCGACGGATTCGCGAATCTAACCCGCCAGCTAAGTTTTCCTCCCCTCTTTTGAATTGTATGAAGGAAAGTCGGATCCGGTATTGCATGTGGCTTCGTTTACTCATAAAATGGCTTTGTGGACTGAGCATGATGCATTGCTTTGCAAATTATTCCCTGCTAGTCTAGGAACTACTGAGTTTAATTGGTTTCACTCGTTAAGACCCGATTCGATTAGCACCTGGGATCAGCTTACTAGGAAGTTTGTGAACCATTTTGTTGCTAATAGTAGAGAGCCTATGTCTATGGGTGTGTTGTTCAAAATGAAAATGCGCAGGGATGAGACGCTTCGCCAGTTTGGACCCAGGTTCATGGAGAAGTACGCTGATATGGACAATGTCGATGAGCATACCGCTATTGAGGCCTTTCAGCAGGCTTTGCCGGCATATAGTAGATTGAGGGAAAGCATCACTCTTCAGGTTCCTCGCAGCATGGCCGAGCTGCAGGAAAGGGTTCGACAGTATGTCAAGCTTGAGGATGACCGGAAGACAGCTAGAGACAGGCGCTCTTCTGTGTCACCCGTTGGGCACAACAGATCAGACGTTCCGGCCAAGAGGACTGATAGCGGGACGGCGGGTAAAGCAGAAGGGCTATTGCCGGCTAACCCCGTCAGGAAGTCCGTTAATTTTAGCTTTAAGCTCCCGATTCAGCGCATCTTGCCATTGATCCGGGACAGGCCGTTCTTCTATTGGCCTAAGGAGCAGGAAAACGCTCCTAAGGCAAGATATCAGACCAAGGAGTGCGATTTTCACCTCGCCAAGGGGCACCTGACCGGCGATTGCTTCGCCTACAAGAGAGCACTGGCCAAATGGGCAAAGGAGGGGCACCTGAATGAGTTTCTTGGCGATAGGCGGCCCCACTTTGACGACGAGAGACAGGTGAAGCCGGCGGGCGACGCTCCCAGGAGGGTCATTCATGTGATCGATGCAGCGGTCAAGTAGTCAGGGGAGCGCAGGCATGACTACAGGAAGCGTCGCCATGAGCTAGAGGTCCTGCTGGCTGACGGGGGTTCTCACAAAAGACCCAGCAGCTTGGTGTCTCAAATCTTAGGCTTTTCGAGTTCCGACTTGGTGGGCCTGCAGCGGCCGCACAATGACCCCCTCGTTTTGCCTGTCTGTATTGGTGAGTTCGACGTTAAGCGAATTCTGGTCGATTCAGGCAGCTCAGTTGAGATCATGTTCTACGACGCGTTCAAGAAGCTGGGCAAGAAGCAGGAAGATTTAGTCCAGGTGTCGATGCAGCTAACAGGCTTGGGAGCTCACTCGGTATGGCCTTTGGGGATGTTGCGTGAGACGGTTACCCTAGGCGGTAAGTCTTTAGAAACTGAGTTCCTAGTGGTCAACGCTCCATCGTCCTATAACGCTATTTTGGGGCGTCTGTGGCTGCATTCGATGGAAGCTGTCCATTCTACTCTGCACCAGATGATCGTTTTTTCCCTCGGCGGGAAGGTGATGCGTATTCGGGGTGACCAGCGGGCCGCCTGGCATTGCCTAGGGATTGAGAGCAGTGCATAGGCGGTGCTGACTGTGGAGGCAGACCCGCAGGTTCTTGACGAGGTGGGGATGGCGCCAGCAGAGAGGTCACTTGAAGCTCTCCAAAGGATCCAGGCTAACGGGCAGGCTGAAGCCACCAACAAGGCGCTCCTGGATGGGATCAAGAAGAGACTGGACCAGGCAAAGGGTAGGTGGGCGGAGGAGCTTCCTGTAGTCCTCTGGGCTCACCGGACTACACCCCGACGCTCTACTGGAGAGTCTCCTTTTGCGCTGACGTACGGCACTGACGCAGTGATTCCCTTGGAGATAGGCCTTCCTGGTGTGCGCACCATCGCCTTCCAGCAAGGCGGGAATGATGAGGCGCTCGGCGCTAACCTCGATCTTCTACAGGAAAAGAGGGAGACATCGGCGGTACGATTGGCGGCTTACCAGCAGGAGCTGATCAAGCTCCATGGGAAGCACGTTAGGCCATGCCCGGTCTCGGTGGGAGACTTCGTCCTTCGGAAGGTCTTGGTAAATACAAAGGACCCGACGGAAGGGAAGCTCGGTCCCAACTGGGAGGGTCCTTACAGAGTCGTGGCAGATCTAGGCAACGGGTCGATCAAGCTGGAAGATATGGACGGGAGGGAGATCCCTCGGACCTGGAACATCTTCAGCTTGAAGAAGTTCTACGTATGAGACGCTGCAGGGGTACTATTTTCCCTCTTCGCATGGTTTTTCCCATGAGGTTTTCCTGTGAAGAGGTTTTGATGAGGCCCCGGGGGGTTCGCCCTTGAACACTTTCGTCTTTACTTTTGTTTATGACGGTTTTTTCTGTCATGAGTTTTGCATTGTGTGCGTTGATGGTTGCAGCGCTTTTTATTAGATCGATCTGCGTTTGAATGCATTTGAATGCTTGTCTGTACAGGTTTTGTATTAGGAACAGGTTGGGAGGGCAAATAACCCCTCCTAGCTTTCCATACGCTCAGAGGGTGGGCTCTAGGGGCAGGTAATCCCTATCGGTGTCTCGAGCGCCCGGGGGAGGTATATCTTAAGAGCTCACTCACCGTTAATAAGTCGGTAGGTGCATGATGGGACCGGGGCATGGGAGCCTCACGTTGGTGTCCTTGACATCCGGTGGAGGCATCGGCCGGGGAATCCCATATCATGTTTCCGACAGGTATTAACGGGGAACAAAAACAAAAACAACGCCGCGTATTTGCAGGGTATGGAGCGGTGTACGCATTAATTCATTTAATCGTGCAGGATAATGACTGAGCTATGCAGGAATTCTA
Organism: Rheum nobile; assembly: GCA_027886185.1. Classification (NCBI taxonomy): domain Eukaryota; kingdom Viridiplantae; phylum Streptophyta; class Magnoliopsida; order Caryophyllales; family Polygonaceae; genus Rheum; species Rheum nobile. Next base: position 1,398,006 of record WOAB01000322.1, read on the forward strand.
GGCAGCAGCAGTAAGCGTTAGGCCCGGTAATGGCGGTCGTCCTTTAGGGATCGAATCCCCGGATTTGGGATGATTCCGGAAATTCGAGGGGCAAATTGATAGAGGATTTTAGTATTAAATCGGTAATTAATGATATAATTAATGGTGATTTAGGTCTAACCTAATTGATAAGGGCAGAAGGGTAATTACCTATTGAGATATATATTGTATCTTCTTTTCTAGCCCTAGGGATGCTTGTTAACAGAACTTTAGCCTCCACAAGTTTGAGGGAGAATAACATACATCGTTCTTCGGATTATCGATTCGTCTTCCATTCAATCAAATTTAATCTCGTTCAGTTTACGACAACGACATAATCATATTTTGATGATAGAAAATACTTAAAAATATATTTTTTCTATACCGGTCTTTGTATCATGTCGTCTTTATTGATTGGACTTAAATAGACAAGTACTATATGAAAATAAGTTTCAAATTAAATCAGATAATGTCTAAATTATCAATTAAATTTTTAAAGCATATATTTATATTTTGAATGTTTAGGGGTAAAATATTAAATGTAGAATTTCAATTTGAAAAGCCTAAAATATTTATAATTCCTTCCTCTATATATATTAATCACTATTATGTTAATCATTTTAGTGTCATCGGTCATTTGGTGTGCTCGGGGTTCACACAGACCTACGAGGATTCAGTATGGTTCTAATGTAGACTTCAAGATGCAGAGTAAACACTCGTATAAGTGAACTTGAACTCGGAGCTAATAATGTCACATATTATGACAGTGGGGGATCTAGGTGTGGAGCCCCTAGCGGGGTGCGGGTAGCTCCCCAACCCGAAATGGTATATAACTATGACATGATTACATGGACCATGCGGTTTTACGTGCGAGAGAAGGCTTCAAACTGACAAAACACATGAACTGTGTGTTAGGTTTTGTAACGCGTTGTGGTCCGTGCGGTCTGGTGCATGGACCGTGGCATTTCACTCTTTAATACGTTGAGGTTCGTGTGTTTTTATACACGGATCGTGCATTATGATATGTAAACAAGAAACTATGGCGCGAAAGGGACACACGGTCCATGTGTTTTGGGTGCACGATTCATATTGTCTTGCAGTTGTCTATTATGGCACGTTTTAAATGTGTGTAACCGTCCTAACCGACTTAGTGACTACGTACTTTTTTGACTTATGGAGTATATCCTATATAAGGGCTTAAGGGCATATTGGGATGGGTTTTAACTCTCCTAAGATAAAAGATTTATCTTGTTTTTCTTGGTTGATTAATGATTACATAAGAAACAAATTTGAAACTCTTTGTGTTTTCCGCTTAATTTGATTAAACCTCGAACTCAGAGAATGTTTCTGGATTATCCACAAAATAGAGCTCGTATAATCGTATACAAGTCAAATTACTATTTTTAAAAAGTGCATGCACGATCCTATATTCAAATCCATTTGATTGATTATATATTTATATACACGTCCTATTTCCATCATATCCTACGAATTTGGTTTTGAAATTCATATAGTCCTTTAAGAGGGAGATCGAACACTTCAATGATTACGAGTCTATGATATAGGTTGACGGTTGATTGTGTATGCAGACACTTGTTTATTAAGAAAAAAAATATCATTTTAATTAATATATCAATTTCTCATTAAGTTAAATTATCATTTTGATTAATAAATCAACTTTTCGTACAGAAATATTATCATTCTGATGAATTATTATTATTTTGGTTGAAATCTTGATTCCGTGATTTTTGCAATGCAATTCCAATGAAATAATGTGCCTATAGACACGTACTATATGTATTGGATTGGGTGGATTTAAGAATTAGGTGTGAAATTGGTTTACCAACTAAATTATTAATCTAAGTTGATTAATATTCCAATTTGTATGATAGTCTATGAACGAAAACAGTGGAAAAGGGTACATAAACAACTCGGTAGTTAGCTAGTCTGTAGTCGACCATCGGGATCAATGACGTACAATTCCATTGGATGGACTTTCCCTCAATTCCATTTTAATAGTCTCTCCGTCCAATAATATAGTGCCTAGTTTGACTGGGCACATTTGTCGAGATAAATTTTGTATCGTTAATATTTTTAATTTCATATTAATAAAAATTATATTTTTTTTGATATTATCAAAGTACTCGTTGAGACGAATCAAACAATACCCCACATGACTATATTTTTTTTTATATATTGAAAGAAATCTCGAAGATTCTTTTCAACTATAAATAGTGTACAAAGTCAAAACAGACACTATATTTTGGGACGGAGGGAGTAATTCATTACTTATTTTTTTTAAAAGGAAAATAATTCAATTTACCCGATATAGTATGATAAATTGAGAGACCGATAAAGCGACAATTGAGAGACCGATAAAGCGACACCGGACAAACTGGACAAAATACATCAACTAAACAAGCAATGAAATTACAACAAAGCAAATAAAGAGCTTAAACGATCCATCGATAAAGGAGAGCAAAGCACGATCGAAAGAAAGCACTGACGGGAACCGAGTCAAACATGATCAATCATGTGAAAGTGCTAAACGGACCACCATGACGTTGTCCCCTCTTTAAAAAGAGATTTTCAGGAGTCTCAACCTCCCAGGGGTATCCACTTTCTCTCTATTTAAGAGAGCCTACTTTTTAGTCTGGTACGGCTGGTGCCCTCTCTTTCCCTCCTCTTTTTCTCTTTATGTGCTCTACTATGAAGAAGAGAAGTCTAATCGGATTTTGAACCACTCCCTTAGTCATATGTCACAAAGCCTTAGCCTTCCTCTAGTGAGTATTGTTGAACGCCTTTCATGGTGTCCAATTGTGTGGATTCTCGGTGTTGTCAATCAAAGATGTCAGGGTTATCCACCCCTTCTAAAGTTGACTATTGAGTCATATATGTCTCAGGTGTATCTCTCCAACCCTAAAAGCTTATTATTCTCTCTGTTACCGGAGGCTTAACATCGCCTATGAATACTGGCATAACCGCGTTAATATTTGCATACTTGACTTATTGATTGCTACTCCAAAACCACTTATATTGGAGGACTTGACTTATGTGCTGGATTATGTGTATGCTATTTTTTATTCTCGATATGTGACTTCTTTATGCATCTCTTATCTATGCTATTTAAGCGCTTCAATGGACAAAGATAAGAAACCTTTTTCATTTGTTATCTATTCTAAATATCCTATTGTGATGGCTTCACAAGCCAATACCAATTCCAATCCTTATGTTGTTATTAACAAAAGCAAACCTTCAACCTCTGTGGTTGAAGAACCAACCAACAACCATATGATCCACCCCCATTACTAATGTATATTTATCTATTGAGGATACATGAAAAAGCATATTTCAACTTAATACTGGATCATACCTTTCCAAACTAGCAAAAATTAGAGAAAATGCTATTAAGCAAAAAAACATTGCCTTAATGGGCTTTATCATAGGTTATCATATTGAATTCCCTAAAATCTTTACCAAGCTTAAATCTGAGAGGAGGTTCCTTATAGGGGAATTTTGACTTTTATGATAGGCAGTTTGGCTAGTTTGAAATTGACTTATCTAATCCTCTTGACCTCAAAAAGATATGTAAGGGTCGCTGTTAGGGCCCTAGGATCGTGTCGACGTGCAAGGTTTAGACGCGTTGAGACGAAGAGACATGGGCCGAGCCTGACGCTGATTTATGATAGACAATTTAGTTGTGACCGTCATACAAGATCATGAAGACTAAGCGTTGCACGACGCGTTGAGGAAGATTTTCTTTCCAAATATAGCGCACCCTTATTTTGGAGGAGCGTGATAGCTGGCATGACTTGCGCGTCAAGGCTTACGTCGGCTAAGAGATATATTTTCCTTATTTGATTAAAGGAAATATTAAGTACCATGTATATTTATCTTATCTTAGGCTCCAAGATAAAATATTCTTCTATCCTTATAGTAAGATCATATTCCTTATAAGATTATCATTGGACTCCTATATAAGGGGGTGCTAATATCTTATAACAGATATACATTTAGATACGTTCTTACACTATCGGAATAGATCAATTCCTACTTTTCTCGCGACCAATTCACTCTTTTTTTATTTAGTGTGTAACCCTTAGGCCTTAACCCTATACTCCACAAATAAATGGATATCGTCACGATACGAAATCGAACCGGCTAACTATTTTTTACATTTGTTCCATTACCGTGCTGCGTGTAAGATATAATGTTTGTTTAACAGAACAAACATTTATTTTTTGGTTGTCCTTTTACTCTACATTGTTTACAACTACTCCAAACTCTTATTGACCAGACTTACAGTTTCGATTCGTAAAACAATTTCTGGTCTAATATGGAATTCTTGCATGCTCAGAATCGAGATGTTGTCCCTGTTCTGTTTCTTTGGTGGAACATATGGAAACATTGCAACTCTATAATTTTCAGAAATGTACCTCTCAAACTTCATACCACTGTTCACAGTACTTATATTTCCTACAAAGAATGGATTTCGTCTATCTCTCCTCCTCAGTCTTCCCCCCATAAAAGTAAACATTCTATGAAATTTGCTATTTGGCGCAGACCGACTCGTAATTAGATTAAACTAAATTTGGATGCATCCGTTACTCATAATGGTTCTACCCACATTGGATATGTTTTTCGTAACAACTTCGGAGAGGTGGTCTTTCTAGACCGTTGGCAGATTCTCTGCACCACCCCTATTAAAGTTTAGGCTTTGGCCGCTTTAGATTGCCTTCGTAGGGCTATTGCTCTTAATTTTAGGCAGGTTGTCCTTGAAAGAGATAACATTTCGGTAATTAACCCTATCCGCGGAATTTGGAAAATTTCTTGGGAGATTTCTCCTATAATTTTGGAAATTAGATCCTTGTTACATGATTTGGATGCAATCCAGGTTCTTCATTGCTACAGATAATCCAACAGAGCCGTATATTTTATGGCTTCTACGCACATTTCGTTTGTTCTTCTACGCAACACAACTGCGGACTACCTTTCGACCACTCTTGGCCGTGAGCAGTTGATGCGATACCGAGTTCAGAGTTTACATTCGGGCTTTAATATTTCCAAAGCTTGTAAATCTTTTGTAAAAATTTAAGTATTTATTATTCTTTGTAAGAATACCTTATGTTAGCTTGTATAAAAAAACAGAACAAACATTTAAATTTTGCTTATTTACAAAAACGGTTTTTCTAGTGTGTGCCCATGGGCACATGCTAACAAGCTTAAATAGGAAATTTATCTTCAAAATATTTCCTAATAGAGAATTGATAAACCCTTAACAAACAAGATTAAACTAGTGGCTAACTAAATAATTGCAAAAAAAAAAATTCTTAGAGTGTGTCCATGAACACATACTAAAAAAAACCTTACAAAAAAGGTCTACGTCAATAAAGTTTACTACTCCAATAATAATCAATCTAGTGGAGTTGAAGTGTCCTTTCTTTCCATTTTTTTTTCGGTGAACACTATTTGCTTGTTAATAACACATCATATTAATTACACAATTTTATGTAGGCGCGTGGGCATTAATATTTAGAAGGGAGAAAAAAACAACTACATATATATCTTAATGAAGTTACTCGATCAACATCAATCTAGGCAATCTAATCATCCAATCTGTTAACTCTCTTACTTTCTTGTAGTTGTAGGTGAACTAATCTGTTTTGACACGCAATCATTTTAATTTAGATACGAACTTTATAACAATATATACTGTATATATTATATTTTTAGATGAAGAGGTGCTACTTAATTTTCAAGTCAATTCATATTGCGCATTCTTTCAAAAGATTCCTCCTAACCTAATATTGTATTAATTAATTTGACTCTTTTGTTAAAAATTAGGGTTATTTGTCCTTTATCTTGAGGCATGCATTCAAAGGGGCAATCTCAAATATATTTAATTAGGAATCCTTAGCGACTAGTGGGAAATGGGTTAGCAACATTGAACTAATTTTTTTCTATGAGCATAATTAAAGGGCCGGTAAAACATTTTTTTACAGTTATTTAGCTTGTTAATGTATACTAGTGTAGTATCCGTGCCTTGCACGGAATTTGTTTATTTTTTTTTATATTTAAAAAAATAGTATATCAAAATTATATATTTAATCGATATAGAACTGTTATAGAAGTAGATGAATGATAATATAAAAAATGACTAATTGAATAAAAAATATTAAAGAGGTTGACAAAATATTATCGAAAGAGATGCGAAACTATCCATAACTTTATATAGTAAAAATTGGCTAATTAATTAAAATTAATACTATTAAAACTAAGGATGGGCATACGGTCCGTACCGGACCGGTGGACCGTAAAATTGTTAATATATGGACCGTGGACCGGACATTTACGGTCCGGTCTACGATTCGGACCGGAAAGATCGGATTTCAGAATTTTTGCCATTTTAATTGTTCGATTACGGTCCGGACCGGACCGTAAAAGTTACGCCCAAAATTGTACTGGGTTTTAAAAAAAAATTACGGTCCGACTGGTTCGGACAGTAAACCCGTAAATGTCAAATTCCCGGACCGTGGACCGGACCGTCCGGTCCGGTCTACTTTTGCACATCCTTAACTAAAACGATAAAGCATAATCAAAATGTTCATCTAATGCATGAAAATGAAACCCTAAACATAAAATCTCGTAAGATGTTCAAAATTGCTATAAATTATGAAAAACTTCTTTGCTACATTGGTTGTAGTATTAGATTTTTTTTTGTTTTTTTGTCACATATTTAAATTTCCAAAACTTTCTTGTTTGTAACTCTTGATGATGCAACTTAAAACTGACCATGAGTGAAAACAGGGTGTGGAAGATACAAACCAACATTTGCAAGTGATTGGCCCCGGCTCTTGTTTATCGTCATAGCAAAACAGACACTCAAGGAAAATTGACTTCATTGAAACTTGAACGGGTATGAAGTCTCTGATGGTGACATGAGCATGTGAGGAATCAAAACTTGTCCGATATTGTTGCCTGAAATATTCTTCCTTGTTTGACATGACTGTCGAGCTGTATGGTTATCAATCTTGTCCTATTACATAAACTTGAAGACTGGTCAATATTTCAAAGCAGCATAATAAGGACCCCAACCTTAAGTTTAAGTACATGATTTGGGACACCAGAACATCTAATGTTGTTCAAGTAGTCAGATGTATAAACACTTGCATCGTTGTCTGCAATAAAAATTATCTTGCACAAGATATCCAAATTGAGATAAACTTTCTCATCACCAGGTAACAAAGACAATATATAGTCATTAACTCTATCTACATTTTCATGTGTTGGTGCAAGAATTGCCCGTTCTTCAAAGTATTTAGAAAACAACTAATTGTCCAAAAGAGAGGAATAAACACACTTAACAATTGTTGAAATCATATCTAAATCATAATACTTCACCAATAGTTCATCAGAAAATTGTATTTGTGCTTCTCCATCATTGTCATCACCTAAATACCATCACCCGTGCTTAATACTTATTCAAAAAATTCATTTGCTTCTTGGATATCATAATCAGATGTACCTTATTGAATCCGCGTGTTTCATGTCAAATTAAGAACTTTACAATATTTCCACAAATAAGAGGAATTAATGGTGACAAAATATTTTTTTTTTAGTAACATGGCATTATAGTTTGTAGAGTCAAATATGGTGGTACTTATAGATGATTAATTTTTATACATCAATACTCATAGAAAAAAAAATCATACTATAAGAAAAAAATAACAATCAAAACCAGTATTGAACCACTATAATTCTCCAAACAAAAGTTGAATGTTAAATAGAAGTCATATTATGTTATCCGAGCGAAAAAAAAAATTGAATTGTTTCTATGATAAATTTTACAAAAAACTGATTTTATATAAAAATCTATATGATACTATATAATAGTTTTAATCAAAGTGAAATGTTTCTTGCCTTTAACTAATTTCCTAGCTTAGCTTATTCTATACTTTTCTAACTATACATTTATATTAACCAAATTTGATAACATATGAAGATTTCTTGAAAAGATACGAATAAAATTTCTAGGGTTGTAAAATTATTTATTTTCTTAATAGAAATTAAAATTAATTATAAACTAAATTAATTTATAAATGGCTCGTAATTATAATTGTCAAGATATCTAAATTTAATAAGATATTGTCATTTAAGGATAAAAATTAGTTAGGATTCTTATAGTGGAGAATTGAATTCAATATTTGGTTATGTGATCAAATCAAATTTGGTATTATAAAAATAAAGTTGATATCAATTTTATAAGTACATATAAAAAGTAATTAATTAGATAATAATAGTAATGTTCAATATGAAATTACATATTGTATGTGTAATAGTAGACTTATTGTGGGTTAGTCTAATATTTACTTAAGATGAATTACATATGTCTACCATAAAGATAATTCTAATTAAAGAAAAATATTTATTATTTTTAATATCACAAAGTCATTGAAGATAAAGTTTTTGAAAAGAAATAAACAATAAGATATTAACTTTAATATTACAAAGTAATAGAAGATAATATTTTTGGAAATAAATAAATAATAAAATAAACAAATAATAAGATAAAGCACAAATAATTTTATAAATAATAAGACGACACTTAGACAAATTGAACGTGAGGCCGACACGTATGATATAAGCTTCTACTTTAGTATCTATATATATATAGAATATAGATATATAGTAAACTTTTCTACTTTTATTTATAATTATTAAATAAAATTATAAAAATAGTATGTTAAAGATTTCGAAAAATATATTGAGAATATTTTTATAATATTATTATTATTGAAATTGGATTATTGGAAAGAAAGAAGATATGGAATTGATTTAAAAATCTTTGTGATTGATTTGAATGTAAATTAGGAAGAGATTAGGTAGGTTTATGAACAAATCTTGATAAGCTATATGCTTTTGATTGGCATGTTTAGTTTTGAAAATAAAGTAATCGTATATATAATTATTGCGATTGATATGTTTAGTTTAGAAAATAGGAAAATCTGATAAATATTTATTATATTGAATTTGAAGAAAAATGAAAAATTGATAAAATGCCATGTGTCAGAAAGAATAAGAGGATATCACGTGGCATAAGAAGGGGGTGAGCTTAATAGGTAGATGTCATTTGGCTTAGAGAGGTTGTGATTTAGTAGATATATAATGCATTTTGAGGTTTAAAAATGTAAAATTATATCTTAAAAGTATTTATGGAAGAAAGTAGATTAGAAAATTAATTGTGTGATTCTTTTCTATTTAAATTAGGAAATGTGCGATTGATTTGTATAGTATATTAGGAAAATATCAAATGTTTGGTATATATTTTAAGGTTTAAAATTAAAAAAATTATATCCTCAACACATTTATGGAAGAAAGTAGATTACCAAAATAATTGTGTGATTCTTCTCTGTTTAAATTAGGAAATGTGCGATTGGTTTGTATAGTATGCTAGGAAATGATCAAATATTTGATATATATTTTGATGTTTAAGAATTCAAATTTATATCTTCAAAATATTTATGAAAGAAAGTGGATTATGAAAATAATTGTGTTATTTTTCTTTTTCCAGATTCCTAATCAAGGTCAATATTTTGTATAAATTAGGAAATGTGTGATTTGTTTCTATCTTACTTAGAAAATGTGTGATTTGTGATTGATTTATATGGTATAATAGGAAATAATCAAATTTATGCTATATTTCTTTATATTAAAAAATTGTGAAATTGTAAAAAAAAATGACATGTGGCGAAATGATCGTGAAAACGCCATGTGGTCAAATTAATGTGGAAGTTCCATGTGACGTAGTTTTATTATGTTTTTAGTAGATATATAGTACATTGAGAAATTTTGGATTTGTAATCTTTGTGATTAACTTGTAATCTTTGTGCTTAGTTTGTATTTAAATTAGGAAAAATGAGTGATAGGTTTGGGATAATAATCTATGATTTATAATTAGATTTATTTTAAAAAATTAAAAAAAGCAGAAAATGACATATGGCGATTTTAATGAGAGGGTGTCATGTGACGATTTTAATGAGGGAGTGTCATGTGGCATAATTAGGTTCTAGTTTAGTATATATATATAGTAGATTGAGAAATTTTGGATTTGTATATAATAATTAGGAAATTTTAGATTTGTAATCTTTGTGATTAACTTGTAATCTTTGTGCTTGATTTGTATTTAAATTAGGAAAAAATGAGTAATAGGTTTAGGATAATAATCTTTGATTTATAATTAGATTTATTTTAAAAAATTAAAAAAAAACAGAAAATGACATGTGACGGTTTTAATGGGGGAGTGTCATATGACGATTTTAATGAGGGAGTGTCATGTAGCATAATTAGGTTCTAGTTTAGTAGATATATAGTAGATTATAACACAACTTTCTTACTTTGTAGCAAAATAAAAAGATTATGCTTCATGTGTATGAACTATTGGGTAGATGCATATCTTCATATGGGTATTGAAAAGTATTTAAATTTTCTAATAAAATATAAATAAAGTTGATCATGTATGATCTCTTCATATTAATTTAAGGAAGGTTTAATAAAGAACAAAAAAAGGAAGAATGTAAATTATAAAAGAGAAGAAATGTTGTGTAAAAAGGTGTATTTGATATAAAATCATTATTAAGGATCTTACAAGTATTTATAAAAGGACTTTGGTATTATATAAGTAATAATGATCGTGTGTCAAACACTGGCAAAAATTTCCATGACTTAGTTGACCAATATCACATTTAATAATGAAATTAATAATAATGATTTCCCATTATTATAATAACAGTAATTTACTCACATTAGCACTAAAAAACTCGATAACTACTACCGAAAAAACCATTGTCAAAATATTTAACCTTTTAGCAAGTGAAAAGTGAGCTAGGATAGCAAATCATAACAATGTACAAATATTTCCTAGTGCCTAATACTTCAAAGCCCCTTTGAAACCAAAACATTTTGATCCATTTATCATGATATTGCCATATTGGTGCAAATTTATTAGGTTAATAAAAAAAAGAGTGATTTGGTGGATTTCTAGTAATATAGTTTGAAGATATGCTTATCGTATTAATATATTACTTGAAATAAAGAGTTATAAATGGAAGTTTAGGATGAAAATATATTATGCTAATTTGGAAGGATGATATGTGTTGGATACATATCAAATGCTAAACATCACCATTTACAAATTTCCCAAGTTACCCATTTATATTAGATTTTATAAAAACAATCAGTCATGCCACTATTCGATGTAACTTCTCTTCAATTCGTTCCTCTAAACAGTCTAAAACAGCCTATCATCGTCTGTAAGACAAAGAAATTTCCCGGTTTAGCAGTTCCCAGTAAAAAAAATGAAAAGCAAGAGAATAAGGGAGGACATTTTTTGAATGTTATGTTGCTGCTATTCTTGATATTGCTACAAGCTCAAGTAGTTAAATATGTATATCTACGTAACTTCCCAAGCGATTAACCTAGTTAATTAGACTCTCATAGATAGATAATCGAATATATAGAGATCTGCATATATGGATGCAACCATGCAGGGTCATGGAAGATGATGGACTATGATTTTCCATGCGTTGAAGGGATAGGATTTTTTCATAGGGTCTACTCTTGAGCAAGGATTGTTTGCTCCGGAGCGGCCAATTCACCGACTTTGTTTGTGAGGGTAATGGGGTTTCTAACTATTGTAGTAAATATTATGAAATATGAAGGGCAATATAGAGATTTCAAGATTGGTGACAGTTTATTTTGGTGACATATAACATCACTCTTTCAAAATTTTCATTTACAATATAAAATGAGATCTCTTAAATAAATGAGATCTTTAGTAATAGTATATAGACATAGATTACGTACAAAAAATATATGGCTGAGAATATTATTTGCTACATTTTTGGAAAGATTATAGTATATAAAATATTCATATTGTATGCATATCCGGCTATTATAGGTAGTAATTTTATTTTCTTTGATTTTATTAGTTTTTTGACAAAACTCCCGAAAAAATAAGAGCGCGACACGTGGCAAATTGAATACTGTGACGCCACGTGACAACATTAAATTTTGGTTCATTGTGGGGGTGCCACATGACACAGTCAGTATTCTGCTTTAGTATATATATAGTAGATAGTAGATTGACATCGATTGTCATAGTGTATATAGCATTTTGTGGAAAATTAAGCAGTGTTTTATTTTTATTACCCATTCTTTGCATAAAAAACACTTGCAAGCTAGTTCTTCTTTAAGAGAACACTAGCTATAATAATTCTAACGTCTCCATCTCTTATGCAAAGGACATGAAAAATATGTGGTCTTATAAACCGTTCTATTCAATATATATGCTAAAGCTCTTTTGACTGCTAGTGTATATTTTATTTGACAATCATGCATGCAATGCATGTCTTTCAACAATCGACAATAATACATCTTCCTTGATAAAGCATAGATATAATGAGTAGACAATTGTAATTATGCTTAGACTGTTAGACAGATGATTCTATATAAAGTTATGTACACTATGTTAAAGGCGGGTGGTTATGTGTATAGTACTCAACAAACAATTGTGTTACAAATTTAAGAGTGGCTATCAATTTAGGTTTTATGGACATATGTTGGCTAGCTCGAGCGTCTTGATAGGTAGAATATGTTTCACTATCCCAATTATCTCTAAGAACTCATTTTGTTAGTGTTAAAATATTTTTTTGGATAAGATAAAAAAATTATTTTAATCAAAATCTTCGAAATTAGACTTTAGACTCTATGTATCAAGTTCTATCATGAATATTTAACAATTTATGTAAACTAATAATTTCAAACCTTAATCAATTTATTGTTATAATAAAATATTTTTAATGATAATTTTTAAAATTTATATCCTTTTATTAACCATTGAATATGCTTTTTTCTATATTCTATTTCAAAAATTGATTTTTTATCTTAAATTTTTGTGGTTTGTAGTTGATCGGAGAGCTGTGAGATTAATCGACAATTTTTTAAATATAAGGTGGGGATCCATCTTCTAACACAAAAGTATAAGCTAATGTATAAGGTTTCACCGTATCCTTATATATTGCTTTAAAATATATCACTTAATTTGGTCAATGTGGGATATCACCCACAACCTACCTCTCAACACGCACACTCAAGTGCAACTACCCTGGGCTAGTTGAAACTTGACACCCTTTTAAGAAGGCTAGCCCAAATCGAACGAGAACTTCGCGCATAAATAAGCCTTAAGGCCGACTTATCCAATTCACCAGGAAACGTCATCGGGATCAAACTCACTCTGAATCATCTTAAATTTTCGATGAGCAGTCGTGAATCGAGGAACGCTGAGTTTAATCGACATCCATCTTCTAACACAAAGGCTACAACTATTGTGTAGGGCTTCACCTCTATAGCAGGTTCAGAATGTACTCCAGGAAGTTTATGGGGCACTTAGTTACCATGAGGAGCATTGAGGCGAGCCCGTATCAGATAGATGCCATTCAGGCAATTCAGAGTCCAAGAAGTTTGAAGGAATTACAACGATTAACTGGCGTGACAACAACGTTGAACTGCTTTATTAATAAGTGATCAGACAAATGCGCTACGTTTTTAAAGTTGTTGAAATGAGACATGATTTTTCAGTGGGATAAGGAGTGTGAGCGGGCCCTATCGGAGCTCAAAGTGTACTTACATGATCCACCTATCCTCACAGCTCCCAACCAGGGGAGGAGCTCATCCTTTACTTGTCGGTCTCAGATATAGTATCAGTGCAGTTTTGATCAGGGAAGTCAAAAGGGCACAACGCCCGGAGAGGCTGTTGTTGGCCTCGATTATAGCTTCTAGAAAGCTCAACCACTACTTCTAGGCTTACGCTGTGGCCATCGTCATTTCTCATCCACTCAAGGCCCTTCTCACTAGTGCAAATCTGTTTTGGTAGGGTTGTGAAGTGGGCCATAGAGTTAGGGCAATTTAAGCTCCATTTTGTCCCTAGGACCTCGATCAAAGGGAAGTAGGCCGAGGAGCTACCATTCGTTTTGTGGGCCTATCGCACTACACCTCTCCGTTCAACAAGGGAGACTCATTTAGCCCTCACCTACGAACATGAGGCCGGGTTGGCAACTATTTGAGTTGCAACACTAGAGCGGGGAGAAAATGATGAAGCCCTCAGATCCAATTTAGACCTCTATGTTCTGCGCAAGATCCTAATCAACACAAAGGACCCGGTGGACGACAAGCTAGGGCCAAACTGGGAAGGCCCCTATTGGGTGATTTCCATCTCGGGCAGCAGCTCCTATAAGTTGGAGCACATGAGCAGAAAAGATGTTCCCCACACTAGGAACGCCGCGAACCCAAGGAGGTTCTATATGAAAGTGTAGAGTTAGTATGGGGGCACTCTTTTTCCTCTTCGTATGTTATTTTCCCACACGGTTTTTCTGCTAAGAGGTTTTAACGAGGCCCCTCGTTTTCTTTTCCCTTATTTTTTGTTGTTAAACTTTATTACATTTTATGTTGCCTATGAGATTTTGCGTCTACAAATAATACTAGTTATTGATTGTATGTCACGGGGTCACACGAGACCGACCTCGAAGCCGGAGAGCACAAGTTGCCCAGAAATAAAAATGGCATAAGCTGCCATGTATGCCAGTGCACATGCTACTCGGGAATCAAAAGGCCACAATCTGTCAAAACCAAGACATCGGCTATGCACTAAGGGCAGAAGATGTCAAAACCAAGGCATCAGTTATGAATTAAGGACATAAACTGTCAAAACCAAGGCATTGGTTATGCACTAAGAGCACAAGCTGTCAAAACCAAGGCATCAGTTACGCACTAAGGGTACAAGCTGTCAAAACCAAGACATCAGTTATGCACTAAGGACACAAGCTGTCAAAACCAAGGCATCGGTTATGCACTAAGGACACACACTGTCACATCCAAAGCATATGTTATACACTAACAACACATGATGTCACGTATACTAGAGCACAACTTGCTAAGCGCGTAGCGCCTGAACCCTTGAGAATCGAATCTGGAATAAGCTAACAAGCCCCAAATCGACAGAAAGGGCAGGGCATGGTCATGAGCCGAGAATTCGGTTTCAGAAACCAACAAGAAAACAAAAGATCAAGTCAACGAAATTTGCAGGAACCGTGTGTCCCATCGCAGGGCCTGTGCAAAGCATTCTGTAAGGAATCGCACAGATTGTGAGTCCCATCGCACGGCCTGTGCGTCACCTTATGTAACGGAACGCAAAAGTGCATGGACCGTGCACCGACCCCTGGAGGAAAGTTCGGAGAATCATTGTTCTGTACGGATTATGCATCGGAACGCACGGTCCGTGTGCCAACTTCTATACACTCAGCGAAAAGTGCACGACCATGTGCCAACATATGTAACTTTCGGCGTCCTTGATGTAATAGAAATAGTTTGTGCACATGGGTTTGCACGAACCATCACTCAGGTCGTGCACTTGCCCGTACGACTTGCTTTCCGGACCCCGAAGCGGGACCCATTTCGCGTTCGACCCTTTTCGAATCCCGAACTACCTGAAATTGCGTTCAGATAAACACCAAGCCCCGAGTAGAGGGCCCAACCAAGGCTGGCTACAATACGGGCCAAGGTTTTAAGCGATTGTGAAACCTTTAAGCCTAAAAGGACTCAATAGACCCGAGGAACAAATGATGAGGTAAATTTTATTACCTCAAATTAAGTATATTAATTCCTTTTCATAAAAAAGGCTAATGACTTTTAAAGATAGACCCATTAAGAATTAAGAGCTTGGACTATTATTAAAAGCGGAACTATTTAATTCCCTATGCTTCCATTTTTTCCCCTCATTCTATTCCCATTCTCTATTGACCTAATTTCTACTATCATCTTACTTAAGCGTATGAGGTTCCTTTGGTGGAGAAAAGCCTCGCCCTTTGATTGTTTTTTCTTGTAGATCTTGCTCATTCGTTCGATTTCTGGGAGATCTATCATCGTCGGATTCATTAATTTTGTGGTACAAAAAATATGCTACGACAATTGATTATTGAACTCATGACCTATTCAATTTGATGCACAAGTTTCAAGACAAGGATCCCTAATACAATATATTTTTCTTATAATTTACTCATAGTTTTTTATTTATATTATGTAAATTGAAAATTAAAGGGGATCAAAACAAAAATATTCAACATATATCAAGGAATTTCCCAGAGAAAAGTGAGGGGACTTCCGCCTCAAGCCTCTTGGATCCGCCCCTAACAACTGCCATTACCAACTCCTCCAGAATTTGTTCAAGAAAATAGAGACGTACAACACCCCATTAATAATTTGATTTAATGGATTTAATTAATATAATACAAGAAAAGTGACCAAAAATCAAAAAAAAAATTCAAAAATTTGAAAGAACTCAATAATCATTTTTACAAATCCCCATCGATGATTCGGTGCATATTTTATTGTATAGTGACACACATTTATGTGTGATGTGATGTAAATTTATTTTAATGTTTATCCATGTATAATGTAATACACATGTGTATTAAAGTGGGCTTTTAATATTGACCATTATTGACCTGCATTGACTGATCAAATGTGTATTATAGTGATGTCCACCACAACACAAACAAATATACAATATAATTAACAAGAAATAAATGTGCACCAAATTACATAAAAAATACAACACACTATGAATGTGCATTGTTCGCACAATACATATGGAAGCATTGCTCGCACCTAAAAAGTGCTCAAGTTTTTTTTATTTGATATTAACTACGAATTTATACCCCAATAATACTATATATACTATATATGAAGATTAATCAAGTGAAAACAATCATTCATATGCAAACATGCGAGCATTTCAAAATTCATTATAGTTGTGATACACATACGGTTACATACTAACACATATTTAATTAAAGATATGATACACAATCGCTTACATAATGATGCACACACTTTCTTATACACTAATGCACATGCTCTTATAACATTAATGCACATTTCATTTTAGCTATGATGCATAATTTAGTATAGCTTATGATACACATAGTTAATATACACATGCTCTTATAACATTAATGCACATTTCATTTTAGCTATGATGCATAATTATTTTTGGGAGGAGGTGGCACTGCGCTTAGAGACGGAGTTGCCGACGCTGCGCGGATGGGAGATGGAAAAGGAGACCTGCGATGAATCAGGGAGGGTCGAGCCGACGAGCGGAAGGAGTGACGCTTATGGAGGAGACAGTGCTAGGAGTAGGCGACACTCAGGGAGCATCCATGGAGATGGGAGATGGAAGATGGGGTGGAGTGAAGAAGCGATGGAGAAGAACAGAGGAAGCGGCTGAGGGAGAAAGAAGTGGGAGGGGAGGGTGAAATTAGGGTTTGATTTTATACTAAGATATTTGGGTTATAAAATAAAAATATATAATATATATTTCGGCTTATTTTTGGGTCGGGTCGGGTGGATGAAAACAGTCATCCGAACCCGACCTGATCCATCACCCGAGACCCGATTTTCACCCATGTTTTTTCGGGTTTTCGTCCATTTTTTCGGATCGGTTTTTTCAGGTGCCCGTCGGGTGCAGGTGATATTGCAATCCCTAGGCCCAACACATAAGTCCAGTGGGATTCTTTTCAAAAATCAATTGAAAATAGGATGAGTAATACACTAAGCTTATATACTAGGCACTTTAGTCCCAATGTCGCGATGTGGGATATGTTTCTCAACACACTCCCTCAAGTGCAATGTGCCTATACCTCGTTGGTGCTTGGACCTAGGACCAAAACCTGACTCTGATACCACATGGAATTCAGAAAGATCGTTGGCCATAACGAGGGGGTGTCTATATGTCCGCACAAGCACGATAGGCCCATCACATAAAGCAAGTGGAGTTTCATCATAAAACTAATTGACAATTGGAGGAGTAATCCACTAAGCTTATATACTAAGCACTTTGGCCCAATATTCCGATGTGGGATATGTTACTCAACAAGTAAATTGCCAAATGATAGATGAAGAATGATAAAAGAAAAAACGATTGACTAGTTGAAACTAATGTAGCCAATAAACTGTTAGCAACTTGATTTTTCTTCCTCCTTAGAAAGGAATATTAACATAACTAGTGTAACACCCCCAACTTATGTCGATAGTGCCACACGCCAGTGACCTAAGACGTTAATGTCCAAAGTTAGCCTATGCTTTAATCGGAACAATTAATCTTAAATAAATACATAAATATTAAATAACGAAAGAATAATCAGCGGAAGACATTTTAAATGAATAAAACTCAACCTTTTATTAAGATTCCTCTCGTAAAATGAGAAGGACGGTTTTACAACAAAGTATAGTGACAATGAAAGACTCTTTTAAAGAAGTCCTATGTATTACATTTATTTCAAATTAAACATACACGCCTTGTAAATATTACTTCTTAAAACGCAAACTTCAACTGCAAGCCTTCTCTTCGATTGGTTACTTCAATCGTCGGGGACCAACCTCTGATGTGCCGTATAGGACGGATGACACCAGCCAACCATGCAAGGAATAAAATCTGGTTGGTTAGTCTAATGAAAGACTATGCAAGGGTACAAGCATAATGGTTCTAGTGATCGTAACCGTTTACTATCATTGTCCCTCGAATAATAACCGAATGAACGATACATAATCCAGAACTTTCACGGAATGATAGAAGAAGATATGCATCGAAAAGAAGACTCCAACAAAATTGAGTCTTATAGGAAACTTATGTAATTGTTTGGGAACGTTAAGTTTTCACACAAGTTTATAAAAATGACCTTGATTATTTGGGTCCATGACCAACCTCACCGCGTACTGCGAATCCAGATTGGAAAGAGGACCTACTCTAACAAGAGTCCGGACGGGTTTCACGTTGTACTTCTCGCCCGAGGGTATATTAATTATGTGCGTAAAAGCACTTATCTTATTTACTTTAAAAAACGTACATTCACGTTAAGGCTTTTAATTCACATCATCTCGATACGAGAGATATGTTTGGGATGAATCCCAAATATTGGCACTAGTTAAGTGCACTTACCACTTATACCTGAATAAGGCTACAGTCATGACTAGGAGTATTAGGGCAAAAACCTCCTAAAACTTGTTATAAAGAAACGACTAGACCTCGCAAGGTACATAGCGTTCCTCCGAATACTCGTGCTAACTAAGCATGTAAGTCCACATATAAATCTACACCAAAATCCATTTATCGCTTTACGGTAATATCATATAGAATTATATATAATAGCGTTGTTTCTAGCAATATATACAACCTATTATAAATCCATATTTTTAACACAACATTTTATCGTTTAAGTTCCCAAACACAATCAACAACTTTATTCAAACTTAATTA
Organism: Rheum nobile; assembly: GCA_027886185.1. Classification (NCBI taxonomy): domain Eukaryota; kingdom Viridiplantae; phylum Streptophyta; class Magnoliopsida; order Caryophyllales; family Polygonaceae; genus Rheum; species Rheum nobile. The sequence continues at coordinate 1,417,390 of WOAB01000322.1, forward strand.
AACAATTAAGTAATTGATAATTAAGAAAAATATGGAATAAATCAACAAGAGAGAACCACCACTTGCCTTAGTCTGGACGAACAAAAAGTTGGGTCCGAAATCCGGGAACTTGAACTTGTGCACGGCTGCCTACTAAAATTCCCATTGGAATTTATCATCATTCAGTAGGGTCGGATTCCAATCCGTACAATCAGCCATGGAGACGAGCACAATCCAACACTGATGACGCATACGAGACGAGTTTTAAAACAAAACCCTAATTAGTTACGGGTACGAAGGAACAAAAAGACGAAAAAAAGGCAGTGCCGCGATCGCGGTTTGCATAGCCGCGATCGCGGCTTTGTTGGGCAAAACCGCGCCCACGGAAGATGGGCCGCGATCGCGGTTCCATGCCTAGCCGAGTTCACGGGCTTCTGTCCAACCGCGATCGCGGTATTTATGCCGCGGTCGCGGGATCCATTGTCGAACAACAAGCTAAACGAACGCAACAGAGCCATACCGAGGGAAGACGAGGCTCGGATCTTGCTTCTTGGACAAGAACACACCACCACCACTTCTGGGTTCGCTTTGATCGACCTCCGACAATGATCGACGATGACAAAACTCCGACGACAACACCAAAAACTGAGCTATTACGAGAGGAAGAGATGAAAGACGTGAAAAACACCCTCGGATCCGCCCCTATTTATAGGGCAAGGGTGGAGCTCTTCCACTAAATGAGAGGAAGAACAACCGCTTGACCTCCCTAAACCGGCCGCTCGGAGAAGAAACGCCGGAACCTAGATTGTCGGCGTCTTAGTAAAGACGAGGAAGAAGATGAAGCAATGGTGCCGCGATCGCGGTTTCATAACCGTGATCGCGGTTTGGCCTTTGGGCAATTCCGCGTCCGCGGTTTCATAACCGCGGTCGTGGGCAATGCTGCACCCGCGGCTGCATAGCCGCGATCGCGGGTCTTGCTTAACTCCGATTTTAGCAACCCTCCAATAATTAGAACCCATATATTTTATTAAATGTGTATCCACACATTCATATGGTTCTTACAGGGTTACAGAACATGCCTAACATGTCTTGCTTACAAAACGAAAGTTGGGACTTTTAGGGGTTATTATAATACCACCCCCTTAAAAAAAAGTTTCGACCCCGAAACTAACACTACCAAGTTAGAGGGATCGATTTCCACATTAACCTCTCTACTTGAGTTTAGTATCCTCAATTATTTCGTACTCAAAATTAATCCTAGGAAAGTCGATCTATTTCCTCAACCATGACATCCCTCATATGTCTTGTTTCCATATATTATCTCATGTGCCAACTCTTAATATACTCACAATGTCATGATTACCTTAGAATCATAGTCTCTAGAATCATCACACGATCTTAAAGCTTGAGAACACACCTTTTCTTTCAACTTTTCTCTTTATAAACGACTCCCAAAGTTCATACCTTATCTCCTTATAACCTAACTTAGTACCCCCAATTGTCATATCGTCTTACTCCTTACATATGCATCTCATCTATTTCATTATTTACCTTAATTAAATTTGGCCCTTATGCCATTTTTTAACCCAAAATATTTCCATTAATCAAGCTCTAACATAAGACCTTTAAGATTCCTTAATCTTTTTACAACTAACCGCACAACATCTTATTCATGTTTTTGCCCAAACATGATCTTAATAATTCGTTTTACACGACCATAATCAACCACTTTGTTCACCCAAAACGTGTCATATGATCACCTTAATAGACATAGGTCACTTTTTCACCATGTCCAGTTAATAAAAATCCACACACTTACATTATCCCCGTACTGTTGATCCAAAAAAAAATTCAAAACAAACTTTTACCGACTGAGTTTGTTATTCACCCATAAATCCTTAAACACTTAATTAATTTTCCTCACACAATTTCATCATCCCAAATTAAGCAAACCTTATGCTTTGCCAGAATTTAATATTTACCCAAGACTTAATTATCTTAATACTCCTCATATCATTATATCATTTCCTTAAGAAATCTTCATAACGAAACCTCAAATAGGTCTTCTAAAATAATACTTATGATTTCGCACACTTAGCTTTTCCAAACGCTTTAACCACTGGTCCTACAATGGGCACACTCACTTATAAATCCCATAACCATAACTCTTGGGTTTTAAATTTTATTCAAGATCGTATTAGAGTATGATCATTTTAGAGAAAATGAACTCCTTATGAAATATCTCTCTTATAAATTTATTCACTTAAATATATAATTTATACAACTCACACTTAAGTACTTTGAGCTTTATATTAGCTCACTACACATTTTTTTTACCACATCTAATGTTCAGAGTATGCACATGAGGAATAACCTCAAACTCCATAGAGCATTACTACACACACCAAATCCTTATAGCAAGGAATCCTTACAACATTAACCTCTCGAGACAATGCTCATGAATTCGAGCAAAGGGAACAAATAATGGGAATGCCCAACTTGACATTATTTCAAGAACATAGAGGGGTTCTTACGAATAGTTTCGACCCCGAAACTAGCGCTAACAAGGTAGGGAACAATCACACATGTCCCAACCCAACACTATCCTTTATGAGTCCAAACAGTCTTTATCAACACATGACATGTACTACTTTTGGCACTCAAGGATTCTCGTATGAATGAACAACTTGCAATAGTAACAAATTTAGTAATTTCCGGAACAAGGAAACACTTCTTTATTATTCGAAACATTACATTAAAACAATTGACAAAATGTCGAACAGACAGATTACTAAACTATGGAGACTATCAACACAAGTCATCGCTCCTTATTCTTAAAAAGCTTCACAAAATACCACTACTCATTCAAGGTTTCCTTCTCGCCGGGGTGACGTATCACAAAGAGTCATTGCCCTTGACCCAAAGATTCGATAAGCGCCTTGCCTCTATTACGAGCAACAGATTGCTCAGGAGCGGACACTTCCGGCTTTGGGTTCTGCCTACTGCCAACATTTGAGGCCTGATATGATTGTGTTGGCCCTTAACCCTTCTGCCTATAGTATGTTTGCATGTGGCCTTCCTTCCCACAATTATAACATACCCGCTTCTCCTTTTGGCAATTAAAACTTTTATGCCCAGCTTCACCACAGTTGTGGCATTGAATCACACCGCTACTCCAACCTGAGCCTTTGGCGGAGTTAGACTGAGTCGTCTCGGTCTTAGCACGACCAGACTTCTCAAACTTGGTGGGCAATGTCGGCCGCTTGAAGGTATTAGCCTTCTAGTTTTGTTGCCCACCCTTCGCCTTATTATGTTCCTCCCCCTTTTGGGCGGATTCCTCCAGCGTGACCTCTATTTTGTAGGCCGCATCAACATATTGCTCCAAAGTAGAGCAAATGTGATGCATCATCAGAGGTTTGATTTCTGGATTCATCCATCCATGGAAGTACCAGATCTTTTGTTCTTCAGTATGCACTTCAAAACCAGCGTAATGCAACAAGTGATTAAACTTTTCCGCTAGCTCAGACACTTTTAGTCCTTCAGTCTCTAGGTAGAGGAACTCCTTCAGCTTCTCTTCCCTCATAGCACGAGAGAAGAACCGATCAATGAGCTTGGCCTTGAACATTGCCCAGCTCAGGTTTGGGTGGTTGTCCAAACCAGTTCCTTCCCACCACTCACTTGCTCCGTCTTTCAGATGTAACGAAGCAATGTGCACCTGTTTAGCCTCGGTGCATACCACGTTTTGGAATAGTTGTTCCATATGGGAAAACCAATAGGCAACCTTGACTGGTTCCCCGGTCCCATCGTAGCTATCCGAGCGCATTGAATTGATCGTCTTCAATGCTCGATTGTAATTCCCGTCATTTCTCTCGAGAGCCACTGGATGTGTAGGACCTTCACGTCCCTCCACATTAGTTGCAACTTGAGGATTGAGAGCCGCTTGAGCTTGCAGTATCCCTTGGGTCGACAGTACCTCGACCACCTGCCTCACCATTTGCCCAATGACCGTCGCATCCAACACGATCGGGGAAGGAGGTGGAACTTCCCTCGCAGCTTAGGGATCCACTTGTCTCTGATGAACATCTTACCGTAGGGTCGGGTCATTATTACGCGAACCAGATCTCGCGTCTTCCCCTTGCTGAGTAGCACTCCTTAGCTGAATTCGGGAAACGTCGCTAGGACTTTTATTATATGCTTGGTTGGTGGATCGAGTGTTCACCATCTGTTGATGAACCATAACGTCAAATTAAAATCTGCCAACTTGTATATGATACTTAATCACTCACGTTATGATACGAATTATAAGGGTCCAAACCAATAACTTATATTAGTTTGACTGACCCTCCACCATTAACCTTAAAACGATATGCTTCTCTTACTTGAGAATGGATCAATTAGGAGAAATGTCAACCTTTAAATGACATTAAACCTAATAAAAGACGATATCCTTAAGAATGGATCTAAGGAATAAGTAACAAAACCGAAGCTTGCAAAAGTTTGAAAAACCACTTAAACCCTATGCTTTCAAACTTTATACTTTATACTTGTAAACCTTATATATTTAACTTAATAAAATAATTATTTATAAAGTTAGTTTCTCAAACTAACGACATTGTTATCACCTAAAACCCTTACTAAGACAAAAAATCACACTTTTAAAGTTATAGCACGAAGTAAATGTTAAACGTTTATAACACACCATTTATAAGACAACTATAAAATAACTATTAAGTTCCTAATAGTTAAACCATTATTTTTAAATTAAACTTTAAGAAATCATTGAACTTTAAGTTTGATACTAACATTTAGACTCTCGAAATTTCTTTTTAAAAGAAAATAGTTTGAAAATAGTTTCGAAATTAATTTTTGAAAATTCTCAAATCTAACAATAGGTCAAGAATTTTAAAACCATTGCTCTGATACCATAATTGTAACAACCCCGACTTATGTCGGTAGTGCCACACGCTAGTGACCTCAGACGTTAATGTCCAAAGTCACCCTAGGCTTTAATCGGAACAATTAAGCTTAAATAATCACATAAATATTAAATAACGAAAGAATAATAAGCAAAAGACATTTTAAATGAATAAAACTCAACCTTTTATTAAGATTCCTCTCGTAAAATGAGAATGACGGTTTTACAACAAAGTATAGTGACATCGGAAGACTTTTAAATTACAGGGGAAGACTCTTTTAAAGTAGTCCTAATTACATGAATTTGTATCATATTTATTTCAAATTAAACATACACGCCTTGGAAATATTACTTCTTAAAACGCAAACTTCAACTGTAAGCCTTCTCTTCGATTGGTTACTTCAATCGTCGGGGACCAACCTCTGATGTGCCGTATAGGACGGATGACACTAGCCAACCATGCAAGGAATAAAATCCGGTTGGTTAGTCTAATGAAAGACTATGCAAAGGTACAAGCAGAATGGTTCTAGTGATCGTAACCGTTAACTATCATTGTCCCTCGAATAATAACCGAAGGAACGATAGAAAACCCGAAACTTTCACGGAATGATAGAAGAAGATATACATCGCAAATAAGACTCCAACGAAATTGAGTCTTATAGGAAACGTATGTAATTGTTTGGGAACGTTAAGTTTTCACACAAGTTTATAAAAACGACCTTGATTATTTGGGTCCACGACCAACCTCACCGCGTACTGCGAATCCAGATTGGAAAGAGGACCTACTCTAACAATAGTCCGGGCGGGTTCCACGTTGTACTTCTCACTCGAGGGTATATTAATTATGTGCGTAAAAGCACTTATCTTATTTACTTTCAAAAACATACATTCACGTTAAGGCTTTTAATTCACATCATCTCGATACGAGAGATATCTTTGGGATGAATCCCGAATATTGGCACTAGCTAAGTGGACCTACCACTTATATCCGAATAAGGGTATAGTCATGACCAGGAGTATTAGGGTAAAAACCTCCTAATACTTGTTATAAAGAAACGACTAGACCTCGTAAGGTACATAGCGTTCCTACAAATACTCGTTCTAACTAAGCATGTAAGTCCACATATAAATCCACACCAAAATCCATTTATCACTTTACGGTAATATCATATAGAATTATATATAATAGCGTTGTTTCTAGCAATATATACAACCTATTATAAATTCATATTTTTAACACAACATTTTATTATTTAAGTTCCCAAACACAAATCAACAACTTTATTCCAACTTAATTAAACATATAAGTAATTGATAATTAAAAAAATATGGGATAAATCAACAACAGCGAACTGTCACTTGCCTTATTCTGGACGAACGAAAAGTTGGGTCCGAAATCCGGGAACTTGAACTTGTGCACGACTGCCTACTAAAATTCCCGTTGGAATTTATCATCATTTAGTAGGGTCAGATTCCAATCCGTACAATCAGCCATGGAGACGAGCACAATCCAACACTGATGACGCATACGAGACGAGTTTTAAAACAAAACCCTAATTAGTTACGGGTACGAAGGAAGAAAAAGACGAAGAAAAAGGCAGTGCCGCGATCGCGGTTTGCATAGCCGCGATCGCGACTTTGCTGGGCAAAACCGCACCCGCGGTAGATGGGCCGCGGTCACGGTTCCATGCCTAGCCGAGATCGCGGGCTTCTGTCTAGCCGCGATCGCGGGATTCTGTCCAGCCGCGATCGCGGTATTTATGCCGCGATCACGGTATTTATGTCACGGTCACGAGATCCATTGTCGAACAACAAGCTAAACGAACGCAACGGAGCCATACCGAGGGAAGATGAGGTTCGGATCTTGCTTCTTGGACAAGCGCGCACCACCACCACTCCTGGCTTCGCTTTGATGGACCTCCGACTCCGACAACGATCGACGACGACAAAACTCCGACGACAACACCAAAAACCGAGCTATTACGAGAGAAAGACATGAAGGACGTGAAGAACACCCTCGGATCCGCCCCTATTTATAGGGCAATGGTGGAGCTGTTCCACTAAATGAGAGGAAGAACAACCGCTTGACCTCCCTAAACTGGCCGCTCGGAGAAGAAACTCCGGAACCTAGATCATTGGCGTCTCAGTAAAGACGAGGAAGAAGATGAAGCAATGGTGCCGCAATCGCGGTTTCATAACCGCGGTCACGGCAATGCCGCGCCCGCGGCTGCATAGCCGCGATCGCGAGCAATGTCGCGCCTACGGCTCCCGGGCCTAGATTGCGGGTTTTGCTTAACTCTGATTTTAGCAACCCTCCAATAATTAGAACCCATATATTTCATTAAATGTGTATCCACACATTCATATGGTTCTTACAGGGTTATAGAACATGCCTAACACGTCTTGCTTACAAAATGAAAGTTGGGACTTTTAGGGGTTATTACAACTAGTTCTTTAGTTATGAACCCGTTGCATCATATCATGATTCATGCATGCAAAATGTTTTGGGTGAAAAAGATCGAACCGACCTAAATCGCTGAAAGAAGGGCAACTAGACAACAATTAGATTGACAATATCTAGATAATCCAAATCAACTAGATATGTTAACGAAATAAGATTAAAGGAATGGAAAGACTGGCTTATCTCCTCTGAATAAGAGGTCGGTCGAATTAAAAGAGCTGGACATCGGTCGTTCCAGTACTAGAACGCGGATTCGAACTAGAGAATTCTGATGAATGCAAGTAGGAGAGTAGTTGTCCGTATTATGTTAAATTCGTGTCCCTTTTACAATGATCTCTAACCCCTTTATATACACACTCAATTTCCCAAAGATCTAGCTAAACTAGCCGTTTTGCCTCCATGATCTTCACTCACTAGCTTTTATTGCCAGATTGCCATGATCTTGTGGTATTTATGGTTTGATTACGTGGGTTTGTAACTGCTATATGGAAGGATATATCAACCTCCATGATCTGGGTTTTAGTAACGTCTCCGATCATGTCGTTGTCGTGATCTCTGCTTGTCGCCTAATCACCGGTCGCTTCAAAACGAATAGATCACTTCAGCCACTAGGCCGCTTCCTTTGAGAGTCCATTAAGAGTGAGGCCCAACAATTGCCCCAAGGAATCAAACCGGGCCGGAGATAGCAGTTGAGGGGCGGTTGGATTTCTTCTTCTTGTGCTTTTACTAGACGTGATCTTTTCTTTACCGATTTGCTACAGTGGATCGATGACGTGTTGCCTTCTTATTGGCTGATAGGTTTGACCGCAGGTGAGCAGTTTTCCCATAAATGGCAGTAACTTCCCTTTCTTTTCACCATCATCTTTCTTGCTCAAGAAAGGTTTTCTGTTTCAAAGGTAAGAACTTTTTCGAATTTCTTACCGTTCTTCTTGCACCATGTCGTTTCCAAGATCAAAGAAGTCTAGAGCTTCATCTTCTGGCGTCGGTAGGAAAGATAGCGAGTTCTCCCCCTCGAATCTCCTCAGCTCGGAAGATTCCCTGACCGGAACCCTAACCCAATCGGAGTTGGATGTGATTTTAGAAGTGGGTCAATTTCCTTCTGATACGGTAGCTCGTATCCCTTTACCCCAAGAACGGGCCGACTGGTTTCACGATGTCTGGGTCTGCTTATTTGAATATCCCTTCAGAATAGGCCACTCTTTTCCCTTCTCGAGTCTGGTGAGGAATTTCTTGTCTGTCCTTAACCTTGCCCCATGCCAGGTGATGCCACATGCATGGCGTCTTCTTAGGGTAATCGACCTTTTGGTGTCTAGTGTTGAAATCGATTTTGACTTCGATGCTCTCTGGTATTCGTATTACCTGAGTAGTCGGGGTTCTTCCCGCTTTCAATTGCGCCTTAGGCCAGATAGGAAGCCAATCGCTTTAAACCTTAATGTGAACGATCACGGATGGAGGTCGTGATTTTTCTTTGTTGAAAAGAAGTCACTTGAGGGGGGATTCGACTGCTCTTTCTTACGCGACGTTTGGAGGACGACAAGTATCGTGTTAGTCTCTGAAATCTTATGTTTTGATGTCTTGTTAACTGGTGCTTACGTGTTTCTTTTTTCAGTGCCAAGCCCAAGGGAAAAGACGGATTCTGACTTTGTTGCGGTTACCGAGGTTTTGCTTGCCTTTTCGGAGGCCGATAGATCGTTCAAGAACGTGCATTTTTTAGCCCTTCCTTCGAGCATGGCGACTCCGTCCACTTCTGTCACTAAAGGCACCTGTTCGTTCCTTCAGGTATGCGTTTGAGTGGTCTTTGGAGTGACCATATGCTTATACGTTTGTACTTGCCTGACAGTATCCCGGGGTGCGAGGTCGAGTGCTCGTCTGTCCGGAAAGAGTCTTCTGGACCAAAAGCTGTCGGCGGCGAAAGCGTCCTCGTCGGCTAAGTTTGAAGCCAAGGCTCTTTCATCAGCTAGGATCGTCGCCTTAGACTCGTCGTCATCTAAAACTTCAGGGGCGAAGAGGAAGGCGTCGGGTGCCCCAGAACTTTCAATAGGCATGGTGAAGAAGAGAGATTTGGAGGATTTGCTTCATACGCTGGACCCTGAGGCTAAGAAGGAGATTGGTGATTTGCATCCCATCGATTGCATTGATGAGGCCGGGGAAGCCGCCTGGCGAGTAAGTAAAAAAAAGTTTTGTATGAAGTGTTTCTGCCAATGTACATGTCCTTAATGTTTTTTACATGTTTTGTCGTTCACATTCCCTCAGTATTCGCTTGTCGCATTTTCTAATGTGCAAGAATTGAGCGACAGTGCTGATAGGCGGATAGCCGAGGTCGAGGGCCAGTTGAAGGTGGTTAGTGGGCGCGTCAAGGCGGCCGAGAGCAAGCAGGCGTCGACCGAGAAGAAACTGGCGGAGACTGAGAAGAAGCTGGTCGAGTTGCAAACCCATTTTGGGGAGCTTGAGAGTAGCATTGAAGATGTCCGTTTGAAGGACGCTCAGGTCGCCACCGATGTTAGGACGTATTTCTACCTCAAGTCCCGTATTGAGATGATGGAGGAGTATGCCCTAGGGGCCCATTCGTCTTGGAAGATTGAGGATGCGAGGGCGAACATGGATCTTTTGTACCCTAGTGGCAATCCTGGCAATGAGCTGTTCAAGTTGATGGGACTTGTTGAGGATGAACAAGGAGAGGAGGTTATTCCTGTGGCAGTCGAGGAAGCTGTTGGGGATGTGTCGAAGGGGCTTCCTGAGGCGACCGAGGGCCAAGATGTCATCGTTGCAGAAGTCGATGAGAGGTCAGGCGAGTCCTGATCTTGTCTTAACATATGACATTGTTTTCTTCTGGTGTTTGTGAACGTTTTACTCTAAGTGTTTTAGGTAGTATGTTGTGCCCCATCGTGGAGATGGGATGGACAATGTTTTGGCGACCCGTCTACCATCGCGGGTCACGTATTTTGTAAACGTTTTGGTTGTTGCGACATACCTTGTGTTTGTTTTGCATTTGTCTTGCGCGTTTTGTTTTTGCAGGTGGATTTTGTCATTTTGCGCCTTGGCCGCGATGTGAGGTGTGTGGTCATAACGACCTATAGTTGTGAATGTTAGTGTAGCATGCTTTTCGTTTGTCCAGGGAAGAGTAGTTTGTAATGTATGATAAGGACGAGTACTTGGGATTTGACAAGCCTTTGTAAAATGGAGCGTTTCGTTTTGTTCCTCTATTCCCTGTGTATCGATCGATTTGTGTGTTATAAGCGCTGTTTTATGTGTAGTAAGGATATCCTCTTGAATGTCAAGTTTGTCTCCGAGGCCTCTCGTTCCTGTTCATATTTTATTAAGAGTACACAAAAGAAAGGTCTTGGGGCGACCGTTGGGGGGTGACCCAACGACCCTCCGATGTTTAAGTTAGTGATCGAAATCCAAGCGAATTTAATTGAATAGATGTTAAAAATATGGAAAGAAAAAGGGTTAAAAAATGATACAACTTTAAGTGAATCGCATTCCAACTTCTGGGGATCGGTTGTCCATCCTTTGTTTCTAATCGATATGCTCCTTGTCCGACGACTTCTTTGATGAGGTAAGGTCCTTCCCATTGGGGTGCTAGCTTTCCGTCGGTTGGATCTCTGGTGTTTTGGAATGTTTTCCTTAGGACCCAGTCTCCTAACTTGAAGACTTTAACTCAGACGTTCTTGTTGTAGCTCCGGGCGACTTGTTGTTGGTACTGGACCATTCGGATCCTAGCTTTCTCTCTGGTCTCATTGATGGTGTCGAGGTTGTGAGCCAACTTGACGTCGTTTTGTTCTGGCGTCTGGAGCCCGTATCTGGGAGTTGGGACGAGTAGCTTAGTGGGGATGACAACTTCGCTTGCATAGACCGTATCTGACAGTTGGGACGAGTAGCTTAGTGGGGATGACTTCTTCGCTTCCATAGACGTTTTGTTCTAGCTTTGTCCTGATGCATTTTTTGGCGTCATCTTGTCGGACCATAATATTAAAGGGAGCTCGTCGGCCCATTTGCCTTTTGCCCCTGTGAGACGTTTTTTGAGATTGTTGATGATGATCTTATTGCTGGATTCTGCTTGACCATTGGATTGTGGGTATCTTGGTGTAGACGTGACTAATATGATGTTCCACTATTTACAGAAGGATCGTGTCTTACTACCGATGAATTGGGAGCCATTATCGCATACGATTTCTGAAGGGACGCCAAATATGCATAGAATATTACGTTTTATGAATGAGATGACGTGTTTTTCTTTTACCTCTCGATATGCTTCAGCCTCTATCCATTTAAAAAATAGTCAGTCATGGCCAGGAAGTAGACGCGTTGTCCTGACGCTCGGGGTAATTTTCCGATGATGTCTATCCCCCATCGCATGAAGGGCCATGGAGCTAGAGTCGGATGGAGCATCTCTGATGGCTGATGCGTGATAGGTGCGTGCCGTTGGCAGGCGTCACATTTTCTAACGTAATCGGTCGCGTCTTTGTTCATTGTGGGCCAGTAGTAACCTATCTTGAGAGCTTTACCGGATAGGCTGTGTCCTCCAGTGTGGTTCTTGCATTCTCCGTCATGAAGGGATTGTAAGACGCGTCGTACCTCGGTTATTTCGAGGCAACGTAGGTATAGGCCTGTAACGGATCGTTTGAACAATACGTTATCTTTTAAATCAAAGGTTACGGCTTATACCTTGAGTCTTTTAGCTTCTGCTTTGTCTGCTGGGAGAGTTCCATCCTTGAGCCACTTGATGTAGGGGGTGGTCTAATTGTCTTGGTCGCCTACCAAGTCTTCTTCTGTATGGTCGCCTACCTCTGCTGAGACGACTTCTTCTAGGGGTAGCTCATCCATTGTCTGAGTGTCATATGGATTAGGTGTCTTGAAGGCTTTGAGGACGGCTGGTGTGGTGATATGTGCTAATGGGATGTTGCGGAAGTCGTTAGGATGCAAGGTGGAGCCAAGGTTTGCTAGGGCGTCGGCTTGTGTGTTGAGGTCGCATGGGACTTGTCGGATGGTGAAGTTTTGAAATTTGCTTGCCAACTTTTTGACGATATCTAGATATGCCATCATTCTGTCGTCTTTGGCAACGTACGAATATTGTAATTGGTTGACAATTAAAAGAGAGTCGCATGTCACCTCTATGCTCAGAATTGCGAGATCGTGTGCGAGTGTTAATCCGAATACGAGGGCTTCATATTCTGCTTCATTGTTGGTCGTGTCCCATTCGCATCTCACAGCTTGGGCTATATGGTCCCCTTGTGGTGATTTTAGCATGACGCCCATGCCTACTCCTCTTATGTTCGACGCTCCGTCTGTATGGAGTTGCCATGTGCCCTTGTCTTCTTCAAATTTTAGATGTTCGACCTCTTTCGTGGCTTCTTGTTCTAGTGTCGGGCTGGAATCGGCCACAAAGTCGGCTAAAGCTTGAGATTTTATCGCCGTCCTTGGCTCGTACTCGATGTCGAATCTGCTGAGGTGTATGGCCCATTTGGCCATCCGTCCTGTAAATTCTGGTTTCCTCATGACTGCTTTCATGGGATGGTTAGTTCTCATAATAATAGCATGTGATTCGAAATAGGGTAGTAACTTATTTGAGGTCATGACCAATGCCAAGACTAATTTTTCAAGTGATGTGTACCTGGTTTCGGCGGGAAGTAAGGAACGACTTATATAGTAGTACAGTGACTGCTTACCATCTTCTTCCCTTGTTAGAACTGCGCTGACGACTGATTATGAAACGGCCAGATATAGTGGTAATGGCTCGTCGTCTTTTGGCTTAGCTAGTAGGAGTGGACTTGCCAGATATGTCTTTAGATTTTGGAATGCTTGTTCATGTGTAGCTGTCCAGTCGAATGATTTGTTCTTTTTCAAGGCTTCGTAGAAGAGCTTGCATTTATCCGACGACTTGGATATGAATCTGTTTAGTGCCGCTATCCGTCCTGTTAGTTTTTGGACGTCCTTGATGCATCGAGGGGATCTGAGGTTGACGATGGCCTTGATCTGGTCGGGACTAGCTTCGATCCCTCTTTGAGTGATCATATATCCCAAAATATTTCCTAAAGACACTCCGAAAGAACATTTAGTCGGATTTAATTTCATGTTATATCTTTTCAATACCTCGAAAGCTTCCCTTAGGTGTTCGATGTGGTCGCCTGCTGCTTTGTCTTGACGAGCATGTCGTCGATGTAAACTTCCATGGTATCTCCGATTTGATCTTTGAACATTTTGTTTACCAGCCTTTGGTATGTGGCCCTTGCATTTTTTAGTCCATAAGGCATTACTTTGTAGCAGTATGTACTTTGGCTTGTTGTGAAAGTCATCCTTTCTTGGTCGTCAAGGTCCATGAGAATTTGGTTGTATCCGCTGAACGCATCCATGAACGTTAGCATTTCGTGTCCGGTTGTCGCGTCGACCATGGAGTCGATATGTGGTAATGGGAAAGAATCTTTTGGACATGCCTTGTTTAGGTCTGTGAAGTCGATGCATACTCTCCATTTCCTATTCTTCTTTTGAACCACGATGACGTTTGCTAACCAGTCGTGGTACTTGACTTCCCTTATTTTACCTGTCTCAAGTAAGTTTTTTACCTCATCGTCTACAATCTTGTTACGCTCTGGTGCAAACTTTCTTCATATTTGCTTGACTGGAGGGTACGTGGGATCTACATTCAATTTGTGAGTAATAATATCTGGGGAGATTCCCACCATGTCTTCGTGTGACCAAGCAAAACAGTCAGTGTTGGATCATAAAAAAGAAATTAAATCTGCCCTGGTCGATGTTGGGCCCAAAATGCTCTAAAGAAACCGATCGAGGACAAATTAGGCCAACCTCAGTTTAAGGAGTGGGCCAAGAAGATTGAAGAAAGGCGTCTAACGCTCCTTGAAACGCATAAGATCCGACCAATCCCGAGAATCTCGCCCAAAGCCTTAACTACTCAATCCTAAGCAAACGGCAACCAATTCAAGTATAAGATTAGGGGTGTCATTAAGGGGAGAATCCCAGAGATTATGCTCGGCAATAATCGGAGAGATCGCGCAAAAACAGTAACGGTCAAGGAAAATAGTCCATAAATAGATCACGAAGAGGCTGGGCAGAAAACGATCGACACGAGACACGTTTACAAAACAACATTCATCAACTCAGTTCTTGTAAAGCTACTAACTCACTGCTTCTCGTTTTAGTTCTTTTGGTACATCATCCGAATGCGGACAGTCGACTCACCAGAATAGCCGGTCGAACAAGACCTGATCTTCTATTTCTTGAGGATAAGTTGTATTTCGGTTCATTTCTGTTATCACTTGATCAATACATCATAATATAAGCTTGCTCCTATTTCATACGTAGTTGATTGTTTATTTGGTTTGGATTTACCGCATTCTATCCAATCGACTTGTTACCCCGTCTAAGGCGATTTAGGTTGATTGATCTTTTCGCCCCAAAACAATTTGGCGCCCACCGTGGGGCAACTGGCCGATCACCATCTCAAAAATCCTCCAACAATGACTGTCAACCTATCTACCGATACCGAGGAGCCACGCCTCGAAGACGATTCCCAAACTCAAGGAAACACAACCGAAAACCCGACTCTGAACCAGCTCCAAGAGCTTGCCCAAAAAATGACTACCCTCCAAGACGACCTCGCCGAGCAACGTCAGAAGACCAAAGCTCTGGTTGCTTTGTCCACCCAATCCGAAGCCGAGATTGCACAACTAACTCGTGAAAATGAGTCTCTTAGATCACAGGTACAGTCGATGACTTCTGGATCCAGACAAGCACCCGTCCATAGCAGCATCCAGACACGTCTTAAGATGGATAACGTCGAGCTAACTCCCCCAAGCGTCCAACGTCCCGGATATGTTGATGGTAAGTCTCGGACTCCTTTGGTCTATCCATTTTCGACTAACAATGTTACTTTCTATACGTCGATCGGGTCAGCAAGAATCCGAATCGATGAACCATAGGTTACCAATCCCCCCGATATCCTGGATCTCGTCCAGCAGACACTCAGTCAGCACATGAAGGCACTCGATGATCGCATCGCTAGAATTCCCGGAGTTCCACAACCGATCGAGAAAGAAGCATCGAACGGATACGAAGAATCTCCATTCATCGAAGAAATCACCAGAGTCGAGATCCCTAAGAAATTCAACCTTCCTAGCATGACGACTTTCGACGACACCAATGATCCAGACGATCACA
The DNA here is from genome assembly GCA_027886185.1 of Rheum nobile. Lineage (NCBI taxonomy): Eukaryota > Viridiplantae > Streptophyta > Magnoliopsida > Caryophyllales > Polygonaceae > Rheum > Rheum nobile. Next base: position 1,432,920 of record WOAB01000322.1, read on the forward strand.
TCTCTCTCTATAAACAAAAATTAATGACTGCATATGTCCCAAGGGAGAGCCACGAGGCTGTCATGTGCAAAAGCTTTGGCATGACTCTCATGGGCCCCGCACTAACCCGGTTTATGCGTTTGCCTCAGGGTACGATCACCTCGTTCGCAGATCTGGTCAATTCGTTTAAAATCCAATTCGCCAGCAGTCGGAGGCTCGAGAGGCAGTGAAGCGATCTCTATCGTGTCACCCAAAGGTATAATAAACCTCTCCGAAACTATCTTAACATATACAACAGGGAAAAGGTCGCGATCCCCCATTGCGATGTCACCACCTCCATCGAAGCCTTCAGACAAGGTTTGATCAAAGATAGCAACCTCTACAACGAGATCACCAAGTATCCGTGCAGAAGCTTCGAAGACGTCCAAGCCAAGACCATGGCTGAGGTGCGTTTAGAAGAAGATCGCGAGTCGCGAAAGGCATCCTATGCACCCGATCATTCCGATCGCAAATCCTCTTCCGACAATCGCCGAGACAGACACCATCATCCGTACCCTCATGGTCGGAATGAGCAAGGTCAGGTAAACTCCTTCCAAGACAGGTCTCAAGACTGGAAAGAGGCTCCGACACTGCCTCCTAAGGTTCAATCTTTCAACTTCAATGTTTCTGTGTCGGAGCTCGTAAAGAGTTTCGACAAATATGGGAAAGAAGTAAGATGGCCCCGAAAGAGCGACAGATCGGACATCAAGAAGGACATGAGCAGATGGTGCGAATTCCATGGTGACCACGGTCACTCGACGGGCGAATGCATCGCATTGTGCAAAAAGGTCGCTAGGTTGCCCTGGTCGATGTTGGGCCCAAAATGCTCTAAAGAAACCGATCGAGGACAAATTAGGCCAACCTCAGTTTAAGGAGTGGGCCAAGAAGATTGAAGAAAGGTGTCTAACGCTCCTTGAAACGCATAAGATCCGACCAATCCCGAGAATCTCGCCCAAAGCCTTAACTACTCAATCCTAAGCAAACGACAACCAATTCAAGTACAAGATTAGGGGTGTCATTAAGGGGAGAATCCCAGAGATTATGCTCGGCAATAATCGGAGAGATCGTGCAAAAACAGTAACGGTCAAGGAAAATAGTCCATAAATAGATCACGAAGAGGCTGGGCAGAAAACGATCGACACGAGACACGTTTACAAAACAAAATTCATCAACTCAGTTCTTGTAAAGCTACTAACTCACTGGTTCTCATTTTAGTTCTTTTGGTACATCATCCGACTGCAGACAGTCGACTCACCAGAATAGCCGGTCGAACAAGACCTGATCTTCTATTTCTTGAGGATAACTTGTATTTCGGTTCATTTCTGTTATCACTTGATCAATACATCATAATATAAGCTTGCTCCTATTTCGTACGTAGTTGATTGTTTATTTGGTTTGGATTTACCGCATTCTATCCAATCGACTTGTTACCCCGTCTAAGGCGATTTAGGTTGATTGATCTTTTCGCCCCAAAACAATTTGGCGCCCATCGTGGGGCAACTGGCCGATCACCATCTCAAAAATCCTCCAACAATGACTGTCAACCTATCTACCGATACCGAGGAGCCACGCCTCGAAGACGATTCCCAAACTCAAGGAAACACAACCGAAAACCCGACTCTGAACCAGCTCCAAGAGCTTGCCTAAAAAATGACTACCCTCCAAGACGACCTCGCCGAGCAACGTCAGAAGACCAAAGCTCTGGCTGCTTTGTCCACCCAATCCGAAGTCGAGATTGCACAACTAACTCGTGAAAATGAGTATCTTAGATCGCAGGTATAGTCGATGACTTCTGGATCCAGACAAGCACCCGTCCATAGCAGCATCCAGACACGTCTTAAGATGGATAACGTCGAGCTAACTCCCCCAAGCGTCCGACGTCCCGGATATGTTGATGGTAAGTATCGGACTCCTTTGGTCTATCCATTTTCGACTAACAATGTTACTTTCTATACGTCGATCGGGTCAGCAGGAATCCGAATCGATGAACCACAGGTTACCAATCCCCCCGATATCCTGGCTCTCTTCCAACAGACGCTCAGTCAGCACATGAAGGCACTCGACGATCGCATCGCTAGAATTCCCGGAGTTCCACAGCCGATCGAGAAAGAAGCATCGAATGGATACGAAGAATCTCCATTCATCGAAGAAATCACCAGAGTTGAGATCCCTAAGAAATTCAACCTTCCTAGCATGACGACTTTCGACGACACCAATGATCCAGACGATCACATCTCTCTCTATAAACAAAAATTAATGACTGCATATGTCCCAAGGGAGAGCCACGAGGCTGTCATGTGCAAAAGCTTTGACATGACTCTCACGGGCCCCACACTAACCCGGTTTATGCGTTTGCCTCAGGGTATGATCACCTCGTTCGCAGATCTGGTCAATTCGTTTAAAATCCAATTCGCCAGCAGTCGGAGTCTCGAGAGGCAGTGAAGCGATCTCTATCGTATCACCCAAAGGTATAATAAACCTCTCCGAAACTATCTTAACATATACAACAGGGAAAAGGTCGCGATCCCCCATTGCGATGTCACCACCTCCATCGAAGCCTTCAGACAATGTTTGATCAAAGATAGCAACCTCTACAACGAGATCACCAAGTATCCGTGCAGAAGCTTCGAAGACGTCCAAGCCAAGACCATGGCTGAGGTGCGTTTAGAAGAAGATCGCGAGTCGCGAAAGGCATCCTATGCACCCGATCATTCCGATCGCAAATCCTCTTCCGACAATCGTCGAGACATACACCATCATCCGTACCCTCGTGGTCGGAACGAGCAAGGTCAGGTAAACTCCTTCCAAGACAGGTCTCAAGACTGGAAAGAGGCTCCGACACTGCCTCCCAAGGTTCAATCTTTCAACTTCAATGTTTATGTGTCGGAGCTCGTAAAGAGTTTCGACAAATATGGGAAAGAAGTAAGATGGCCCCGAAAGAGCGACAGATCGGACATCAAGAAGGACATGAGCAGATGGTGCGAATTCCATGGTGACCACAGTCACTCGACGGACGAATGCATCGCATTGCGCAAAAAGGTCGCTAGGTTGCTTGCATAAGGCCTCTTATGCGACGTAATCTTGGAACGAGCCAAAGCCACCATGGAACGATGAGACCAGGTAAAGCCCGATAAACCCCCGTCTCTTGTCCATACAAAAATTATCAATACTATTTCAGGAGGCTCGGACGTATGTGGAAACACGTACTCCGCAGCAAAAAGACATGCGAGAGAAAGCAAAGGCAATAAACCCGAGGTACTAGAGTTCAGACGACCCAAGGTCTCTAACCTCCCAACGGTCACGTTCGACGAATCTGACGTTGACGAGACGGAAAACCATCATGATGGTTTGGTAATCTCTCTGTCTATTGGAAACTATTTGATATGTAGAGTACTAATCGATATAGGAAGTTCAACCAACCTCCTGACCTTCGACGCCCTCAAAGGGATGGGTCTGGGTGAAGACGACCTTGTCAAGAAATCGACTCCACTAGTTGGGTTCAACGGAGAAGTCAAATACACTATTGGCGAAATCGTTCTTACGACATACGCCAGAGGAATAAACCAACAAGTAAACTTCTTAGTCTTAGACTGTCCGTCTCCCTACAACTGCAATCTTGGCAGGCCTTGGATACACGCGATGAAGGCGGTACCCTCAACATACCATCAGACCATCAAGTTCCCTACCAAATGGGGAGTCTACGAGATCAAGGGCGATCAGAGGATGGCCAAGGAATGCTATGTCGCCTCCATGAAGAGCGCGGTCGAACCAAAGATCGCGTAGCAGTTATAGCTCGACGAAGGATCCAGTCGATACATCGAACCAGAGATGGAAAAGCTCGACGTGATTGCATTAGATCCTTCAAAGCCAAACCAAACGGTAAGGGTCGGGTCGGACCTGGACGACTCGACCAAGCAACGAATATTGGACTTTCTTCGGTCTAATGTGGACTGCTTCGCGTGGTCACATGAAGACATGGTCGGGATATCTCCAAACATTATTACTCATAAATTAAACATGGATCCATCTCACCCTCTTGTGAAGCAAAAGCGCAAGAAATTTGCCCCCGAGCAGAATAAGATCATCGACGACGAGGTAAGGATCCTGCTAGAAACAAGAAAGATAAGAGAAGTCGACTACCCCGATTGGCTAGCCAACATGGTTATGGTCCAAAAGAAAAACGACAAGTGGAGAGTCTTCATCGACTTCACCGACCTTAACAAAGCATGTCCCAAGGACTCCTTCCCACTCCCCCATATCGACGCCATGGTCGATGCGACAGCTGGACACGAAATACTATCCTTCATGGATGCATTCAGTGGATACAATCAAATCCTCATGGAAACAGAAGACCAAGAAAAAATGGCGTTCGTCACAAGTCAAGGTATTTATTCTTACAAAGTGATGCCCTTCGGACTAAAAAATGTAGGGGCTACTTATCAATGACTAGTCAACAAGATGTTCAAAGACCAGATTGGGGAAACAATGGAAGTCTACATAGATGACATGCTGGTCAAGTCGAAAAAGAAGAAGGATCACGTCAATCACCTCCACGACGGCTTCGAGGTACTGAAAAGATATAATATGAAACTAAATCCTATGAAATGCTCGTTCAGAGTTTCGTCAGGGAAATTCTTGGGGTATATGGTGACACAAAGAGGAATAGAGGCCAACCCGGAGCAGGTCAAAGCCATCATCAACCTCCGATCTCCTCGATGCGTCAAGGACATACAAAAGCTGACAGGCCGAATAGCAGCCCTGATCATGTTTATCTCAAAGTCATCGGACAAGTGCAAACCCTTCCACGACGCTCTCAGAAAGAACAAGTCCTTTCAATGGACGGAAGAACATGAAGTCGCATTTCAAGATCTGAAGAAGTACCTAGCCAGTCCCCTACTATTAGCAAAACCTAAAGACGACGAGCCACTACTATTGTACCTAACAGTGTCGGAATCTGCTGTAAGCGCAGTGCTGGTCAGAGAAGAAGACGGCAAGTAATCGCCGATCTACTACGTCAGTCGAACGCTACTCCAAGCGGAAACGAGGTATTCGTCACTAGAAAAACTCATCCTAGCATTGGTAATGGCATCGAACAAACTTAAACTCTACTTCGAATCACATACTATAATTGTTCACACTAACCATCCCATGAGAGCAATCATGAGGAAACTAGAATTCACAGGACGAATGGCTAAATGGGCCATACACCTCAGTGGTTACGAGATCGAATACGAGCCCAGGACGACGATCAAATCACAAGCATAGGCTGATTTTGTGGCAGATTTCAGTCCGAACCTAGAACAGGAAGCCATCAAAGAAGCAACACAATTGCTCGCGACAGAGGAAACGGGTAAATGGGAGCTCCATACAGATGGCGCATCAAATGCGAAGGATCAGGGTTGGGGGTCGTGCTAAAATCGCCACAAGGGGACAAGATAGCCCAAGCCGTAAGATGTGAATGGGACGCGACTAACAATGAAGCCGAATACGAAGCACTCATATTTGGGCTCATTTTGGCAAGCGTCCTAGGAGTCCAAGAAATCGAAGTCATTTGCGACTCCCTCCTAGTCGTGAATCAAATTCAAGGGTCATACAACGCCGAGGACGACAGAATGATAGCTTACCTGGACGTGGTCAAGAAACTGATCGATCAATTCCGAAAGTTCGACATCAGACAGGTTTCCAGAGATCTGAATGCTCAGGCCGACGCACTGGGCAACCTAGGGTCCGTCTTGGATCCGAAGGAATTCCCAAACATCCCACTGGCACACGTCACGACACCAGCTGTTCCAAAAACATCCAAGGATCTGAGCACACCGCTGGAAGAACCTGTCGCATTGGAAATAGGCGGTCGACCAGAAGAAGACATCGTCAACGATCATGATGACTGGACACTACCTTACGTCAAATGACTAAAAGATGGCATACTGCCCAATGACAAAACGAAAGCAAAAAGGCTAAAGGTACGAGCTCTTTCCTTCGACATTATAAGTGATGTCTTGTTCAAAAGATCTGTCATAGGGATACTCCTATGATGCCTCAAGACTCCAGAAGTCAAACGCATCCTACAATCATTCCATGAAGGAGAATACGGCAACCACACCGGAAGACGAAGCCTCTCGAGGAAAGCCCTGCGAACGGGATACTACTGGCCCACAATGAATAGAGACGCGATGGAATACACTAAGAAATGCGATGCCTGCCAACGACACGTACCCGTTCCACATCAATCCTCAGAACACCTCCATCCGACTTTAGCACCATGGCCCTTCATGAGGTGGGGGATGGACAACGTCGGAAAACTCCTACCGGCATCGGGTCTTCTTCCTTGCCATGACAGACTATTTTTTAAAATGGGTTGAAGCCGAAGCCTATCGAGAGGTAAAAGATCAACATGTCATTTCATTTATAAAACGCAATATCCTGTGCAGATTTGGCGTCCCGTCAGAAATCGTGTGCGACAATGGCTCCCAGTTCATCAGTCATAAGACTAACATCAAACTGGTCACATCCACTCCTCGATACCCGCAATCCAACGGGCAAGCCGAGTCTAGCAACAAAATCATCATCAATAACCTCAAGAAACGCCTCACAGGGGCTAAAGGAAAATGGGCAGACGAACTCCCCCTCATCCTCTGGTCTGATAGGACCACTCCAAAGAACGCAACCGGACAATCACCGTTCTCACTCATCTATGGCAGCGAAGCGGTCATTCCTGCCGAACTGCTAGTTCCGACAGCTCGTTACAGTCTCCAAACGAATGAACAAAACGATGTCGAACTATCACACAACTTGGACACGATCGATGAGGCTAGGGAAAAAGCTAGAATTAGAATGGTCAGGTTCCAGCAGCAAGTCGCATGAAGTTACAACAAGAACGTTCGGACCAAGGTCTTCAAAGTTGGCGATTGGGTCCTTAGAAAGACGTTCTAGAACACCAAGGATCCGACCGATGGCAAGCTCGCACCACAGTGGGAATGTCCCTACCTCATCAAAGAAGTAGTCGGACATGGGGCATATCGACTGGAAGATAAAGACGGAAAACCGATCCCAAGAAGCTGGAACGCTACACATCTAAAGTTGTATCACTTCTAACCCCATCTGGTAAGGCACTAAGAACCCTCTCAATTTTCGTATGTTGTTACAAACTCGATTCTATTTTGTGAACCTAACACTTACATCTAGCAAGGATACTTTCTTGTGACCATAAGTACAGGACAACACAAAAACAAGCTAGATCCAGTCACACACAAAAGAGCTTACATTACATTTACACGATCGATCGAAACACGAGGAGATGAATACCAGAGGCACACCGGCACACCGCTTGCCTTATACAAAACATAAGGTCGAACACCTTATTATATTTACACAATAAAAACATATTGCTTTCCTCCTCGGCATAACACTAAGTCATGACTAAACATAGAGATATACACTTACAGGCCTCCCTTTTCTTACATGACGCAGAAAGCCCTACTCGACGGAGCACACGGGCAAATCCGACACAGATCAAAGACGTCACGACTATCTTCTCTAAAAAAGTCCGACAAACATTTAGACATAGAACAATGTCGACCCTTTGTAAAACAGATTACGTCAATAAAAAAGAGTCTAATTCTTTTTACATCCATGCGACCCGCGATGGTGGACGGGTCGCCAAAACATATTGTCTGCCTACATACGTGTAGGACTTCAAACATTCCTAAAAACATTTTATGCGACCCGCGATGGTGGACGGGTCACCAAACCAAGAGTACTTCACCCACACACATAGGTGAAACCACAAGTCATTTAAAAAAAGTTCATAAAAAATGAGGACGAAGAACTAGGAGTCAGGGGTCGCATCATTACCTTCGGCGGGAGCCGGATCAGACGAAGGCTGGGGCTCGGACGGCACAATAGGAGCAATGCCGCTAGACTGAACTTCATCTTTACCAACGCTCTCATCGGGAAACTCCTCTTCGATGCCGGCCAGTCGAAACAGCTCCACCCCCGGGTTCCCCTTGGGAAACAAGGTATCCATATTTCCTTTCTCCGTCTTCAAGTCCCAAGCCTCGTGCTTGCCCTCTTCAAACTCCTCGACTATTTCGACGCGCGACTTCAATGCATAAAAGGTACCAACATCGCATGCAATTCGACCAGCTTCGATCCTAGCTTGCTTGACCTTCTCCTCGACTCCAACTCGGCTCTCGTCGAGTTCTTTCCGACAAAAGTCTAACTCGTCTTGACGAGCCTTCAGTTCCCTCGCAAAACGGCGTTCAACCTCCTTCAAATGTCTCTCAGCTCCCTTCACCTTGGTCTTCAACACCGCCAAGTCAGATTCTGATTTGGCAGCCCTTTCCTCAGCCTTAGAAACCATCTCCTTTGGGCCAGAATAGGCAGCCAAGAGAAACTGGAAGGTCTAAAAGATGTAAAACAAAGAAAAAACATGTGAAAAGTCACCCAGTGGAAAAATTGAGAAAAGAGACAAGACTTGACAAAAACATACCTTCCAAGGGGAACAACCGGCCTCACCAATACAGTCCAGAGGTGAAAGACCACCGACTTCCAATTTCAAAGCCGGGTCCTGGGCCTGGAGTAGATCAGCAATCGATCGCCCGACCAAATCAATCCTTTCAATGCCAGAAGGGATCTCCGATCTCTTCTTTGGAACATCCGGAATGGTCTTCTCAGCATCAGGGGAAACGACCGCCTTTCTCTTGTCGCCAACCTTCGATGGAGGAAAAGATTCGACATGCGTCGACTTATTCGACAAAGCTCTAGCCACCGCCAACTTTTGTTCGATCAAACATTTCCCAAACACGCCCTTTAAATAGGTACTCGACCGACCAATACGAGACGCTGTCACACCAAACAGAACACAAAATTACAAATACGGCACATAAAAACACGAGCGACCCAAACAGAAGACTTACGCTTGACAAGAGAAGACAAAGGGCCGACATAGCATCTTGAGTCGTCGGACCAACATATAACAAATTGACGTTCACGAACTTTCGCTCCGACAAAGGAATCTCAAGAAGAATGTTGGTCAGACTCTCCGATTTAGCGTCGACTTCTAGGTCCTCAGGTTCAAGAAACTGCATAAAGAAAGGGGTAAGCACGAAGTTAAAACATATCTAGCAAACGAAAACAAAAGAAAGGTGCGTACTTTCGACCCGCCACTCCGTCAGCAAGAACGAACAATCACCCCCCTTTTCCAAAGACGACCGCTCGACGAAAAAAAACTTCGACACCCATCCACGGTCGTTTACATCCAGATTCGACACCAACGGTTTCCGGCCCTGACGCCTACGCAACTGAACCCGGGAAGAACTCTTTGACCCCAAGGCGTAGTTGTACCATAGGGCATCGAAGTCAAAGCTAATCCCCGACTTCAAATTCAAGAGATCCAAAACCCTTAGAACCCGCCATGCCTGTGGCATGACTTGACATGGCGCAAGTGCTAGAGTCACCAAGAAATCACGTACGAGGGGAGTAAACGGGAATCTGTGCACAATCCGAAACAAGTAAGCATAAAAACATATCCACCCCTCATATCTAGCGTCTGCTCTCTCGTCCGGGTGAGGAAGCCTCGCAACCGTCTCTGGTGGAAAACCACCGACTTGGAGAATCTGCTCCAAATCCGCCTCTGTCAAAGTCCCCGTCAGGGCATCGACCTCCTTCAACAAGAAAAGGGGTGATGCGTTCCTGCTTGTGATGAAGGATCTTTGACCTTGGTGGGAAGTCGCACACGTCGTCTCTGAGGGAGATAAGGTGGAACGAGGTGTTGAGAAGGCGGCAGCGGAGGAGAACGACTCAAAAGAGATCGAGTGCTTAGCCGTAGCGTCGGCAGCGGGTTGGATAATCTCGATGACGATCGAGTGGTGGCCGTAGCGTCGACAGCGGAGGAAAGAGATGAGAAGACAGAGATTTGGTGATGCAGATCTAAGAAGATGGAGGCAAAAGCTCTTGACAAATAATCTTAGATTAAAATGATGCGTAACCTAGTAAAGAAGGTCGAGATGACATTTTATAGTACATAGAGGGACTCGTATGGGCCGAGTCTCGCGAAATGGGCCAGCCCACGCGACACGCGTGGCACACACGCCCCAAAATAAAAACTAAAATAATTAATGTCTCAAGAGATTGTATTCAGTTCAAAAAGAATGCGTTCATTGGATGGTTGAGAGAAGACAGACAGAGAACGCGTTCTCTGGGCTTGGTTGAAGACGCTTTAAAGAGAACACGGTCTCTTATGTTCCTTGGCTGGCCACGACGCGAACGACCATGGATTGTGTCGCATTGATGATTGCTTTGGCGCGTGATCTTGTTATTGGCCCCTCTGAGCGAATGCTCATAGCCTCTTCTTCCTCGGTGGCAGTCATGGTGGGCAGGGACGCATCAAGGGGGGAACCGTCATTTTTTCTCGAACGAGTGGCGGACGATTCTGTGGAGCTACTGGAGACCATGTCTAAAATGGAGAGAGGGGGAAATCGGAAAGCAATCTTGAAAGATCCTAAAGACTTACCAAAGGCAAGAAACGTAAAGAGATTAGAAGGAAAGAAGATGAAAAAGCCTGCCGGTTTACTTCGAATTTATGGAGGGACGGCTAGAGGCTTAGGCTGTCCCATCGTGCCACACGATTATCGCCACATCGACCCTCGCCTGTCGCACCCAAATCGGATGGTGGAGGTCGTGCAGAGTGGAAGTCGTTTGGGCTCCCGCTCATGGCTGCCTTGAGCCCAAAACAACTTGGGGCTATTGTTGGGCCAAAAATGCTCTAAAGGAACCGATCGAGGACAAATTGGGCCAACCTCAGTTGAAGGAGTGGGCCGAGAAGATTGAAGAAAGGCGTCGAACGCTCCTCAAAACACATAAGATCCGACCAATCCCGAGAATCTCGCCCAAAGCCTTAACTACTCAATCCTAAGCAAACGACAGCCAATTCAAGTACAATATTAGGGGTGTCATTAAGGGGAGAATCCCAGAGATTATGCTCGGCAATAATCGGAGAGATCTCAGAAAAATAGTAACGGTCAAGGGAAAGAGTCCATAAATAGATCACAAAGAGGTTGGCAGAAAACGATCGACACGAGACACGTTTACAAAACAACATTCATCAACTCAGTTCTTGCAAAGCTACTAACTCACTGGTTCTCGTTTTAGTTCTTTTGGTACATCATCCGACTGCGGACAGTCGACTCACCAGAATAGCCGGTCGGACAAGACCTGATCTTCTATTTCTTGAGGATAAGTTGTATTTCGGTTCATTTCTGTTATCACTTGATCAATACATCATAATATAATCTTGCTCCTATTTCATACGTAGTTGATTGTTTATTTGGTTTGGATTTACCGCATTCTATCCGATCGACTTGTTACCCCGTCTAAGGCGATTTAAGTTGATTGATCTTTTCGCCCCAAAACAGTCGAATCGTTTAGATTTGACCCGACCTTCACCGTTTGTGTTGGCTTTGAAGGATCCAGCACGATCTCGTTGAGCTGTTCCATTTCTGGTTTGACGTATCGTGTGGTTCCTTCGCCATACTGTGATTGCTATGCGGAAGATTTGTCGACTGCCCCTTTGATTAAAGTGACATAGCACTCTTTGTTAGCCCGCTGGTCACCTTTGATTTCCTATACCCCCCATTTAGTAGGGAACTTTATTGTCTGGTGGTAAGTGGATGGTACAACTTTCATGGCGTGGATCCAGGGTCTACCAAGGATCGCATTGTATGGCGACGGGCAATCGAGTACCAAAAACTTTACCTGTTGATAGCATGCATTTAGGCTAGTTTAGATCATGTTTATTTCTCTTGAACAGGTTTGTTTTGCTCCTTTTTCCTTTTAGTTTTATTTGGTTTTAGTAGATTTGTAGTGTCCGGAGTCTACTCTTGCGTTTGTTTCATTTCAGGATCTTTAGGAGGCGTTTTTGGAGAATATGAGCCTTAATACGAAGATGTTTGGATGAGTAGAATTGATTTTGGTACTTGACTATCGAATTGATTTTTGGATGAGTAGATTCCGCGGAGCGCGAAAGCGAATGTTGTTTCTATTTGTTCATTGATCTTTACAGAACTTAATGGACCTTAATGAGATTAGCTTTGTGCGAAAGTGACTGCTAGTCGAGTCTAGGTACATGCACTATTCGTCTGAAAAGAGGTAGTGTTGACATTAGATAGTGAGTCCTTCAAATGACATTCATATTGAAATCTAATCAGATATTGTCTAGAACCTACCGAAACACCATTGTGGGGATCCTAACCTTGGAAGCTTTTTCCCAACTGATAATTCATTTTTACTTGACATTTGTTACCATTGAAACCGAATTGCAAACCTTTCTTACTTAAGACTTAGTCTATTAGTTGATCTGATAATTGGTACTATTACATAGTCCCTGAGTTCGATACCTTGATACTACAACCGAACCCGTACACTTGCGGGGTAGGATTTGGACCTATCAAGTTTTTGTCGCCGTTGCCGGGGACTATTGCTAGTATTGGTTGTTACACGCAACCGGTAGACTAGGTATTATTTTGTTTTTGACTTTGTTTCTTTTGTGTTTGGTTTCAGATATTGTTCTCACTCCTATGCAAAGAGCCCTGAGCGCTGGTGAATTCTACGAACCAGATCCTGAACCCGAGTGTGCTTTTCACAAAAGAAGAGGAGAGCAGGAAGAAACTAGAGCCTGAGCAATGGATAAGGCGGCACAACAGCAACAACAACAACAGGAGTTGCTGCAACAACAACAGCTGCAACTGCAAGAGTTGCAACAACAACTACTGAATCAGCAACAAGAGATGCAACAATTGTTGAATGTGCCTCCGCCTATGACATTGGGTGACTATGTGTTGCCACGTCACCAAGGACCCACATCTGGTGTGGTCCGACCTCCAGTTCAGGCCAGGAATTTTGAGCTGAATCCATCTCTGATTAATATGGTTCAGCAAAATCAGTTTGGAGGTCTTCCATCCGAGAATCCTCACCAACATCTCAACACTTTTCTGGAGCTTATGGATACGGTGAAGATTCATGATGTCTCGAATGACGCACTTTATTTGTGCGCCTTCTCATTCTCTTTGAGAGACAGGGCTAAAGCATGGTTCAAGGCCCTGCCTCATGGCACTATCACAACATGGGATGAGTTGGCTAAAGCTTTCCTAACCAAGTATTTCCCCCCAAAGAAGACAGCTGAGATGAGGAATCAAATCAGTTCATTTAAGATGAAAGATGAGGAGTCTCTGTATGAAGGTTGGGAGAGATTCAAAGAGCTCTTGTTGTTATGTCCTCACCATGGACAAGATAAGTGGGTGTTGCTTCACACCTTCTACAATGCTGTGGACAACGCTACTAGATTGCTCATTAATGCCTCATCTGGAGGCACAATCATGAATATGCATGTTGATGTGGCTTGGGAGAAGATTGAGAATATTGCCCAACACAACCACTATTATAATGATGCTCGATCTACTCCAGGCTCTAAGAGAACAACTGGTCTTTATGAGGTTGACAATGAGGTTTCTCAACAAGCAAGGATGGAGGCTATGGCTCATGAGATAAAGCAATTGGAGTTGAGTATGAGTAGAGCTAAGCTTAAGAATGAGGAGAGTCCAGCTCCGGTTGTTTCAAATGTGGTTTGTCAATTCTGTGGGGAAAGTGATCACACTATATCATCTTGTCAACTATTTGCTACAAAGGATGAGCCACAAGAGGGAGAAGTGAACTACATGAACAACTTCAACAGGGGTCCTAGAAATGATCCATATTCCAACACCTATAATCCCGGCTGGAGGAATCATCCTAATTTTTCCTACAAGAATGATGATGCTCAGCAAAGACCACCTCTAGGGTTCCAACCGGGACTCTCTCAACCGCAAGCACCTACTCAGACCTTTGATAATTCCGCACTTCAGTCTGTGTTGAGGGAAATGGATAAAAATCAAGGGATCATTGCTTCTCAGTTGGAAGCCCTATCCAAGAAGGCTGAAAACTTTGAGAGCTTGCCTAAGAGGATGGACCAATTGGAGAGTCAGTTGGCCCAAATTGCTATGAATGTTCCCAAGCCTACTGGTCAACTTCCTGGTCAACCTAAAGTCAATCCTAGGGAGCATTGCAGGGCTGTCTCTCTGAGTGAAGAAAAATAGTTGGAAGAGAACAGTCCAAGAGAAAAAGAAGCGACAAAGGAGCCTGTGGAGAAGTCACAAGAAGAAGAACCCAAGTATGTTGCTCCCCCTCCATACAAGCCACCTCTGCCTTTTCCTCAGAGAAGGATTCAGATACAGCTGGAGCACCAATTTTTGAAGTTTAAGGAGATGATGAAGAAGTTGTATGTTGACATACCTTTCACAGATGTCCTCACGCAAATGCCTGCGTATGCTAAGTTCCTGAAAGAGATTCTGATCAAGAAGAGAAGGCTGGAGGACTATGAGACTGTGGCCTTGACAATGGACTGCGTTGAGAAGATGCCAAAGAAACTACAAGATCCGGGTGAATTCTTTATCCCTGTATATTTTGGCAATCTCACTTATAATTGTCTTTGTGATCTCGGGTCTAGTGTCAATGTTATGCCTTTGTCAATCTGTAAAGAACTGAAATTGGGTGAGCCTGTTCCATCCAAGATGCATCTCATTATGGCTGATAGGTCTGTTACTCATCCTGCTGGGATAATAGAAATGTCCCTGTGAAAGTGGGAAAGTTCTTCATACCAGGAGATTTTGTGATACTTGACATGGAGGTTAGTGATAAAACTCCCATCATCCTTGAGAGACCATTTTTAGCCACTGTTGGGGCTAATATTGATGTCAAGAATGGGAAGCTTTCATTCACAATAGGGGAAGAGAAGATTGAGTATAAATATTTCAAGGACTACTTTCTTGAGATATACAAAGACACTCCACCAGCTCCTATCACAGGTACCTGCTGTAAGATTGAGGTTGATCCTGGGCAAGAGGAGCGGACATAGCTGGTTTGCTTGATGAGTGTTTGGGAAATCTGGACTTGGATGCTTATGAGAATGCTAGTGTGAAGAAAAGGCAAACACCAACGAAAAGGAAGAAGGCCAAGACAAGGGTTGAGCTCAAGAGTGGAAATATGGTGTTGTTATCCCATGAAAAATCCAACATGTTTCCAGGTTCTAAGGGGACAAGATGGTCAGGACTGTATAGGGTGACTCGAGTTCTGAAAGGTGGGACAATTGAGTTATGGCATAAAAACTCAGGAAAGTTCAAAGTGCAAAGTCATCGACTAAAACCTGTTGTCACGCCTGATCCGATCAAGCAGGGTACCACCGACCCTCCCGATCCGAGTACTTGAAAGTGGTGGGAGGTCAAGCTAATGACCCAAAAGAAGCGCTGCTTGGGAGGCAACCCAAGACTCTAGATGTGAGTTTCCTCTTCTTCTGTTATTTTTCTACATTGGAACAATGTAGGGTTTAGCTTAGGGGAGCAATTCACATGTAGACTTGCATGATCATCTTAGTTCATCCTAGATTTAGTTGTGTTTGCATTTTTTTTAATCATTATGAACTTGTTTCTATGCATTGCATTATGGATGTTGGATTTGACCCTTTTTGCTTGTTTCCTTCTGGTTGTTTTTCTTGTAATGCATGAGTTATGAATCCTCTTAATATGTTTTGGTTGTTGATATTGCAATTGCATTATGAGCTTGATATGATTGATCAAAACTATGGCAATGACCTGAGCATGTGGACTTTGACTAAGGTACTTTAGAATCGACATTCTAGACAAAATGACCTAGTGAGATTGTTGGCCTTTCTAGGACTAAATTTGCAAAAGTCCTCTCATTTTCTTCATGTGTGTGAACTCTCTTTGTGTGCTAACTCTAGAACTTGCATTAATATCTTCTTTGAGGCCACGCTCATGACTTATGTGCATGACATTAAAAGGATTGAGGCATTGTTTTTATTTACCCTTTTTCATCCTTGGCCACCCTATTCATGTATCCCCTGCTTGAAGCCCGTTGTGCCTTATTGCCTATTCTTTGGAAACTCCACAAAAGCATACCAATCCTATAAGTTCGTCCTTCCCATCCGGGGATTAGGATAGCTGAATTGTTGTTGCTATAGTGGATTTTAGCCAAGCTTTGGGGAAGTTACATATATGGTGGTTAGATATGTGAAATGTGTATAAATTTGTAATGTGTCTCCTTTCCATTTTTCTTCTTTGACTTCTTCCCAAAAAAACAAAAAAGAAGAAGAAGAAGAAGTTAAGTTATTGAGGAAAGGAGACCATGTCATATGTAAGGGTAAAGTTGTACGGGTTTGAAGGTTGTAATTCAATTAAAGGTTATTTTCGCTTAGAGTTGCCTTGGTAAGACCCTTTTCCCCGGATTTAACTCCTTATGGCCTAAATATTCCTATGCCCTATGTTATACCTTGGCCCCATTGCAACCTTGGAAAAGTCCTCATGATTTTTGTTGTGTGCATGGTCCTTAGTGGTGGAGATTAAGAACACTGTTGCAAGCTTATGGTAGTTAGCATTCAAAGTTGAGATTTGATATTGAGTGAAACACATGCCTAAACACATGAGTGTGAGTGACTTGTTTTTTATTCTGGTGAGGTCTAGAATGGAAGAACTGATTGTACTTTTGTCATTGATTGAGAAGCATGCTAGGACGGAATTTGTCATTTGTTTGACCCTTCATGGTCATTGCTCATATGTATTTTGGATAGAAACAACTGTTGCGTATTCTGTGGTCTCATTGTCATGAGTTTGCTTGGGACAAGCAAGGTTCAAGCCTGGGGGGATTTGATAGCATGCATTTAGGCTAGTTTAGATAATTTTTATTTCTCTTGAACAGGTTTGTTTTGCTCCTTTTTCCTTTTAGTTTTATTTGGTTTTAGTAGATTTGTAGTGTCCGGAGTCTACTCTTGCGTTTGTTTCATTTCAGGATCTTTAGGAGGCGTTTTTGGAGAATATGAGCCTTAATACGAAGATGTTTGAGTAGAGGGCTCGAAGGGATGACGCCAACGTCAAGTGAGCGGATGACAAGAAGAAGGCGGGACCAAGGTCGATCAAGGAGAGAGTCCGAGGCAAGAACCAAGGAAGAAAACTGCGCCAAACTCGGCCCAGACCCGGCCGAGTTTCGGCCCGAGTCATGAAGCCCACTCAAGACGTCAACTGGGAGCAACTCGGTCGAGACCCGACCGAGTTTCGGCCCGAGTCAGCCAAAGGAAGTTAACTGAGAACAACTCAGTCGAGACCCGACCGAGTTGTCTCTCGAGTCAGCCCAGGAGTTGTTAACTGGACACAACTCGGTCGAGACCCGACCGAGTTATCATCGCCCGAGTCAGCGTCGCTGACTGAAACTCGGCCCGTGACCCAGCCGGGTTTCTGGCCGAGTTAGGCCACGTGTTTTGTCTCCGAATTGTTTTATCCTGTGCGTCGTTTGCTATTTGGAGGCGGGGTATAAAAGACTTGTAAAAACTTCTATTTGGGGGAGCTAGCAACTGCATCTACATTTTTAGATATCTCAAAAACCCTAGGGAAGATTTTGGAGATTTTGCTACATTGGATCGTTTGAGAATCGAATCTCTTTTGGAATACAATTGGTATGTTGTCTCTTTCAATGAATTTGATTTCTCTTTCTCTCATGTCTAGCTAAACCTTCTTTTCTAGGGTTGGGTGAACCCAATGGTGAATTAGGTAGGTTTGATTGCGGTATTTGATTGAATGAATATGTGAATGAGATTTGATTCTATCCTAGGATGCTTAATGACCTAATTGATTCGTAATTAGGATTTCTATTGGAATTTGAGACCGAAAGGAGAAAATGATAATAGAAGATTGATACATGATAGATCCCTAGGATAGAACTTGAGGATTATTTGTGCGAAAGTGACTTAATCCCTCTTGTGGTACTTGACTATCGAATTCATTTTTGGATGAGTAGATTCCGCGGAGCGCGAAAGCGAATGTTGTTTCTATTTGTTCATTGATCTTTACAGAACTTAATGGACCTTAATGAGAATAGCTTTGTGCGAAAGTGACTGCTAGTCGAGTCTAGGTACATGCACTATTCGTCTGAAAAGAGGTAGTGTTGACATTAGATAGGGAGTCCTTCAAATGACATTCATATTGAAATCTAATCAGATATTGTCTAGAACCTACCGAAACACCATTGTAGGGATCCTAACCTTGGAAGCTTTTTCCCAGCTGATAATTCATTTTTACTTGACATTTGTTACCATTGAAACCGAATTGCAAACCTTTCTTACTTACGACTTAGTCTATTAGTTGATCTTGGTACTATTATATAGTCCCTGAGTTCGATACCTTGATACTACAACCGAACCCGTACACTTGCGGGGTAGGATTTGGACCTATCACCTATTGATTGATTCTACCAGCATACGTCGTTAACATGATCTCGCCTTGAGTATACTTTACTTCCCCGCCGAATCCGACCAGCGGGGTAGAGTTTCTGGTTAAGTCGTCCTCGCTTAAACCCATACCCTTTAAGGCGTTTAGTGTTAACAAGTTGGTGGAGCTACCTGTGTCAATTAGAACACGACGGATAAGGCAGTTGCTAATTGAAAGAGAGATTACCAAACCGTCGTGGTGGTTGCCTAACTCTTGAACTTCCGAGTCATCGAAGGTGATGGCGGGAGTGTCGGAGAGTTGTGATGGTCTTGTCTCCGTCTGGATTGGCTTGTTGCCTTTGCTTTCTCGAGCATGTCTTTTGGCGGCCGAGTACGTGTTTCCACACACGTCCGACCCTCCTGAAATAGTGTTGACAATTTTAGTGGGAACCGGAGAGGATGGTCTGTCGGATTTTACCCGGTCCCTTCGATCGAGGGTCGCTTTTGCCCCATATGAGATGACGTCGCATAGTAGCCCCTGTGCGAGGAGCCTTACGACTTCTTTGCGAAGGGCTATGCATTCGTCCGTCGAGTGTCCATGGTCTCCGTGGAATTCGCACCATCGATTCATGTCCTTCTTGGCATCTAGTTTGTCGCTCTTCCGAGGCCACCTTACTTCCTTTCCATATTTGTCGAAACTTTTCACGAGCTCCGATACGGATATGTTGAAGTTATAAGAGTGAAGCTTCGGAGGGAGAGCGGCGTTGTTTCGCCAATCTTGGTTCCCGTCATAAGAGTTGTTTACCTGATTGGGGTCGCTTCGTCCCTTAGGGTATGGTTGGTGTCGTCGATCACGTCGATAATCTGAAGATGCCCTTCAGTCCACTCGATCGGGACTCTTGTTTGCCTTGGAGGGTTCCTCATCTTTTTCGAGTCTGACTTGTGCCATGGTTTTGGCTTGCACGTCTTCAAAGCTTCGGCATGGGTATTTGGTCAATTCGCGGTAGAGTTCACTGCCCCTGACCAGGCCCCGACGAAATGCTTCGATCGATGTTGGAATGTCACAATGTGGGATTGCGACCTTCTCTTTGTTGGACCTGTTAAGATAATCTCTTAGGGGTTCGCCATACCTTTGCACAATCCTATATAGGTCGCTTGACTGCTTTTCTAATCGTCGACTGCTAGCGAATTGTACTTTGAACGAGTTGACCAAGTCGGCGAAGGAGGCGATGGAACCCTGTGGCAAATTCATAAGCCAGGTTAGTGCAGGTCCCGCGAGGGTCGTGCCAAAACTCTTGCACATGACTACCTCGCGGTTTCATTTTGGGATCGAGATAGTCATTAATTTTTTCTTATAAATTGAGACATGATCGTCGGGGTCCCCAGTCCCGTCATAGTTAAGCATGTTGGGGACATGGAACTTTTTATGAATCTCGACGCGTGCAATTGCCTCTACGAAAGGCGAGTCTTCATATCCGTCGATTGCTTCTCTTTCGATTGGTTAAGGAAATCCCAGGATCCGTGCGATTCGGTCATCTAGAGTCTTTATATGTTCATTAACGGCTGGCTGTATGAGGGCCTGGAGGTCGGCTGGAGCCGTCGCCTGTGGATGGACTGCTCGAGCCCCGAGAGGCTCGGCTATAGAGTTCGGCAAGTTAGTCGTGACGAGAGTGACCGGATGGGTCTGAAACATACCAGTGTGCTGGGAAGCATTGGTCTCCACTGCGGGTGTCAGGTCCACTTCATCCAAATCGAGTCGTGTGGATAAACCTTCCGTGTTGACCACACGTCTTGAGCCTCTGGGGATTGATATGGACGATTGATAAGCAGTACTTTGTAGGGCTTAACTAAGAGTTATTAGAGGGTTTTATTGGTGCCATTCGGGTAGATTTAGACACATTCATGTGCATGGTGTTTGGGGGCGAAGATTGGTGTTTTGGTGGTGTTTTGAGCTTATTGGAGTACATTTGAAGATTCGGGATATGGAGCCACCAAGGAGTATGGAGTTAGAGAGGAGAAGTGTGGATTTGGTGGTCTAGAGAAGCAAATTGAAGATATCCAGAGGAAGAGAAGTTGACAACTGAGGAGACGAAGAAGAACCAAGGAGAGAGTCCACACGAGAGTAGAAGAACAATGTGCTGAATTCAATTGATTCGTTCTCTCTACTAAGATGTCCAAATGCAGTGATTCCAATTCGAGGAGTTAGATATTGAAGTCTACTACAAGTCCCCAAAATATGAGTGCAATCCGAGTTGGGCATAAAAAATTATAACGTTTTTACGAAAGTGTCGCAGATGCTGAAAATCGAGAAGTAGCCGCGATCGCGGGTACTGTTCACCCGCGATCGCAGGTCATCAGCGCCGAAAGCTGCGTCCTTTCCTGAGCTTATCTTTTCATATTTATTTTTCCCTTTTTCTCATTTTAATTTAGCTATTTTCTTAATGGGCTAGGTCATTTGTTAGAGCCCTATAAATACTTTCTTTTAGCATTAGGTTTAAGGGTCCACACTCTTATTCCACTTTAGTTGCAATTTTCATCGTTGTTTACTTTTCCTTTGAAGTTTCACCATGACTATGAGGAGCTAAGCCTCTTTGGCTTAGTCTGGCAATGGAAGCTTAAGTTTTGATTATTGGTTGTGAGGTTATGTTCCCTTTCTTAATTCCTATTGGATTATATTATCTCTTCTAAGCTTATTCCATTGGATTTCATTGATTGCACTAGCCCGCGCAACTAGTTGTTATTGGTGATTTTCATATTGCTAGGATTAGGAAACTGTTGGGCTAACGTCCTATTCCGTTGTAGCAACTACAATTTACATGCTCTGGTTGAAATTGTTCTATTGTAGGGAGATATAATTACATGGTAAATGCATCTGAGCGAGCATTCTGTGTATCCTGGTTAATTCTTATTTGTATTGCTGCCTTTGGGTTGAACCTTTAGTGGTACTAGGGTTATTCATTGGTAAGGGTTCTTTGTGGAAGGTTTCCCTCTGAATCTACACAAGATCGGGACAGGAATAATCATAGGAAGGAATTGGAAATAATCTAGGATCAACCAACCAAAACTTAAGTGGAAATTGCCTGGCTAAGTGTTTTCTCACATTTGATTGCATATTATTTATTCTGTTTTATTTCTTACTTGCATTAACCTCACAAACCCCCCTTGTTACTGCTATTCGATTGGTATTTGATTTGTGATAAGAAAATAGACGCTTGTGATTCTCTTGGAATTTCGACCCTTGCTTGCTTACTATACTAGTTTGAAAGTTGAGGTTTACTTTGCTTTGGCATAACGACCTTAGTCCACGTCAAATTTGGCACCGTTGCCGAGGAATCACTGTCTGTTTTCTTGTATATAAATTGAATATTGATCTTTCTAGGGAACCTATCTTACGGTTCTCTCTAACATTACTAACTTTTCATTGACGAAGTGTGACTCAGAGTAGATAATTCTGTTGGAGAACTCTAGCTATGGCGCAAGAGAGCACGCTGCTGGCTCTCACCCAGACGCTTCAAGCACTCACACAAGCGGTGATTCAGGCAAGTGCCAACAATGCATAAGTGATGAGAGAGGGATTCTCTCAGCTCTCTCAGCAAAATCTTGCTCAACACCAATCATATCATCAAACTTTGTTGAGTTTGGGTGCATTAATGCAGCGGCTGACGCAAGGGATACCTGCTATAGCAGAACCTTAACCCAAGGGCAATGCTGCCCAACGACATGTTGAGCAGAAGGCAGAATTTAGAGAGCCCCCCGCAGAAGAGAAACCGCGACTGTGGGAGGAATGCTGCAACCACGGTATGCTGGGTGAAATAGGGCATTGTGCTGAATTTGATGATGAGGTTGAGGAGGACCTTGAGGAGGAAATCCAAAACTTCAAGAACAGTATGCTACTTGACGCGGTATGTTCTCCTGAATTTGAAGAGGAGAAGGACGAGGACTGGGACTATGAGCCTCAAAACTACACTCAACATGAATGTCCCCTGCTAGAGTCCCAGATTCCCATCGCACCTCCCCCTGAGGCTCTCAATGGAAGCAAGCCAGAAGCTTCTTTGGTCACACTGGCCAACATCATCCCCCGTTGTGCAGATTCTGTGAAGGCGAGGCGGAAGATAGGAAAGAAGCCGAAGGTGAAGCAAAAGAGTGAGGTTGCAGGCCAGGTGTCGGATTACCTCATACTAGACACGGGGCATGATAGGTGTACAACCTCTGCAATGCTGGGAAGAGAGTTCTTAAAGATGACAACTGCGGTCATGGATACGAAGGGTGATCCACTCACAATGAAAGACAGAAGGAAGGGGGTACAGTCGTACCTGAAGAGGCACCCCCCAGATTTGGAACCAAGAAGGGTGGTCGCTGTAAGCGACCCGGGATGAATAGAGAGCACCATGTCGAGCCACGACAGTAACCAAGGCGCTGCTCGGGAGGCAACCCGAGGTAAGACTTATTTTTTTTTTTCCTTGTTTTTGAAGTTTTTGCTTTGTTTTTTCGACTAAACCACATACGAAAGCCGATAAGAAACCGCGACCGCGGCATGAAACCCGCGATCGCGGCCGGAGAAAGTCGAGCAAAAACCGCGAACGCGGCACAACACCCGCGATCGCGGGTGCAAGGCGCGCCGCGAATTAGGGTTTAGTCCGGAAAAAAAAAACCGCGATCGCGGGTGAACAGTACCAGCGATCGCGGGATTACTGTTCATCAAAAAACAAAAAAAAAACAAAAAAATCGTACGTTACCCGCGATCGCGGCTTTCACTGCCGCGATCACGGGTCCTCCACGGTGTTCCTTCCATGGCAATTCTTCCACGACGATTCCCTCCTTTATGGCGGTAATTTCCACGGCGGTTCATTCATGGCGGTTCTGAGGCGGTCTTTCTTCATCATGTTCGCGAGCAAGAACCAGTGTACCCTTGATCCATCCATTGTTGTTGTTCCCTGTGGTACGTCTTCACCTGTGCGTCACCACCAGTGCATACTGAGTTCGGAGTTCCAGCATTCCATGATCCATCTCTTGGGAAGTTCGACTGTTAAAGTGGTGATGAAGTTTATGGGGATCCCTATATCCCTAAGTACCTTCTTGGCGTTATTGACGAAGACTACCACCCCGGCGTACGCTCAATGAGTTCTTTCTTTCTTCCCCTCATATTTTTCTTTGTCTTCCATACATTGAGGACAATGCATGATTCAAGCATGGGAGAGTAGAAAGTACTTGCTATCTATCTTGTAACTTAGTTTCGATTTCAACATTGTTATTTCCATTCAGCATTATCCATTGTTCGCATTCCCTTTTGAAAAAAAATAAAATTAGAAAAAGTCAAAAAGCAAAAAAAAAAAAAAGACATACATGAAAATCCTAGGACAAGTCGAAAACCCGAAAGGGCGGCTTGGGTAATAAGCAGGTGGCCCGGACCAGCGCTAGGCTGGGGTAAAAAGGTGTTTGAGTGACGTGAGCATATGTGAGCACATCTATGAAAAAAATATGAGCGGCTAGGATGAAAACCCGAAAGGGCTCCTAGGCAAAATGAGTGAAAAGAAGAGGAGTGATTTTAGGATCTCATTTTACCTGGAGGGGCGACATAAGAAGAGGAGACAAAGAAGGATTGTCGGGTAGGTCACTCTGGGAGGCATAAGGAGTCATAGATGGAGGCTAGGATTAGAGGTCACTTTACACCATTGGATGTCCGAGTTGAGCTTGGGGGAAGTACTCTGCTTGCCCTCAAGCTTGTTGAGTTGTGGATGTGTTGTAGATGAGATTGGTGCCAGGAGCTTGGCATGGGTTAGGTAACTCTTAGTTGGAGGATATGCTTCCTGAGACCTTGGGTGCTGCATTGGAGGAGTAGACTTTCTTTTAGTTTACTCGAGGACGAGCAAAGGTCTAAGCATGAGGGAGTTTGATAAGCACTACTTTGTAGGGCTTAACTAAGAGTTATTAGAGGGTTTTATTGGTGCCATTCGGGTAGATTTAGACATATTCATGTGCATGGTGTTTGGGGGCGAAGATTGGTGTTTTGGTGATGTTTTGAGCTTATTGGAGTACATTTGAAGATTCGGGATATGGAGCCACCAAGGAGTATGGAGTTAGAGAGGAGAAGTATGGATTTGGTGGTCTGGAGAAGCAAATTGAAGATATCCAGAGGAAGAGAAGTTGACCACTGAGGAGACGAAGAAGAACCAAGGAGAGAGTCCACACGAGAGTAGAAGAACAATGTGCTTAATTCAATTGACTCGTTATCTCTACTCAGATGTCCAAATTCAGTGATTCCAATTCGAGGAGTTAGATCTTGAAGTCTACTACAAGTCCCCAAAATATGAGCGCAATCCGAGTTCGAAATCAAAAGTTATGATATTTTTAGGAAAGTGTCGCAGATGCTGAAAATCGAGAAGTAGCCGCGATCGCGAGTACTGTTCACCCGCGATCGCGGGTCATCAGTGCCGAAAGCTGCGTCCTTTCCTGAGCTTATCTTTTCATATTTCTTTTTCCCTTTTTTCTCATTTTAATTTAGTTATTTTCTTAATGGGCTGGGTCATTTGTTAGAGCCCTATAAATACTTTCTTTTAGCATTAGGTTTAAGGGTCCACACTCTTATTCCACTTTAGTTGCAATTTTCATCGTTGTTTATTTTTCCTATGGAGTTTCACCATGACTATGAGGAGCTAAGCCTCTTTGGCTTAGTCTGGCAATGGAAGCTTAAGTTTTGATTATTGGTTGTGAGGTTATGTCCCCTTTCTTAATTCCTATTGGATTATATTATCTCTTCTAAGCTTATTCCATTGGATTTCATTGATTGCACTAGCCCGCGCAACTAGTTGTTATTGGTGATTTTCATATTGCTAGGATTAGGAAACTGTTGGGCTAACGTCCTATTCCGCTGTAGCAACTACAATTTATATGCTCTGGTTGAAATTGTTCTAATGTAGGGAGATATAATTACATGGTAAATGCATCTGAGCGAGCGTTCTGTGTATCCCGGTTAATTCTTATTTGTATTGCTGCCTTTGGGTTGAACCTTTAGTGGTACTAGGGTTATTCATTGGTAAGGGTTCTTTGTGGATGGTTTCCCTCTGAATCTACACAAGATCGGGACAGGAATAATCATAGGAAGGAATTGGAAGTAATCGAGGATCAACCAACCAAAACTTAAGTGGAAATTGCCTGGCTAAGTGTTTTCTCACATTTGATTGCATATTATTTATTCTGTTTTATTTCTTACTTGATTTAACCTCACAAACCCCCCTTGTTACTGCTATTCGATTGGTATTCGATTTTTGATAAGAAAATAGACTCTTGTGATTCTCTTGGGATTTCGACCCTTGCTTGCTTACTATACTAGTTTGAAAGTTGAGGTTTACTTTGATTTGGCATAACGACCTTAGGCCACGTCAACGATTGTACCTGTGATCTTATAAACTCGTTTTTACATGTTAGTCGAGCGATTTCAGATTCACATTGAGCACTTAGCGTTTCGGTCCTGGTATGCTATTGGACTAGTTCTTCTTGAAGGACGTTCATGGCTTTTGCAAGTTCTTGTATTTGTGAATCCGCAACTGGCTAGGCGTTGGCGTTTTCTCCCTGATTTTCGATTTGAACGTTGTCCTGGGCTGAATCTTCGACGGGGATCACGGGATTTCCTGAGCCAGTCATGATGGTGAATCTCGAATTGATGGTTGGATCGTCGATTGGCTAGATGCCCCACGGTGGGCGCCAAATTGTTTTGGGCGAATAAGATCGAACCGACCCGAGTCGCTTAAAGAAGGGCAACTAGACAACAGATAGATTGACAATATCTAGATAATCCAAATCAACTAGAGATGTAAACGAAATATGATTAAAGGAATGCAAAGACTGCCTTATCTCCTATGAATAAGAGGTCGGTCGAATCAAAAGAGCTGGACGTCGGTTGTTCCAGTACTAGAACGCGGATTCGAACTAGAGAATTCCGATGAATGCAAGTAGGAGAGTAGTTGTCTATATTATGTTAAATTCGTATCCCCTTTACAATGATCTCTAACCCCTTTATATACACACTCAATTTCCCAAAGATCTAGCTAAACTAGCCGTTTTGCCTCCGTGATCTTCGCTCACTAGCTTTTATTGCCAGATTGCCATGATCTTGTGGTATTTATGGTTTGATTACGTGGGTTTGTAACTGCTATATGGAAGGATATATCAACCTCCATGATCTGGGTTTTAGTAACGTCTCCGATCATGTCGTTGCCGTGATCTCTGCTTGTCGCCTAATCACCGGTCGCTTCAAAACGAAAAGATCACTTCGGCCACTGGGCCGCTTCCTTTGAGAGTCCATTAAGAGTGAGGCCCAACACAAAACATGATAAAACAATATCAGAAATTCGTTTTTCCATGTAGAAAACAATAACTCGAACCATATTTTATGGTCGAAATTAGTGGTGATCCACCTCACATAGAAGAGGTCAAATAAGAGAGCAAAGTACTTACTCACAGGGTTTAAAAGACTCTGCATCTGCAAAACTCCAAATCAACACCACTACATAATGAAGAAGGACATTAATATCTTGCCAACTCACATTATCTCCAAGATACCTAGGCCATCTTTGCTATGAGATCTAACCGACAAGCATAATATTTAGTGAAACCATTAGTATATATGATAGTAGTGACATAAATTAGCAAGTTTGAAGTAACTTGTTTAATTTGTATCATGATGTTGTTGATGTAATTTCATAAATCATATGTATGTTTATATATACCTATGTACTACATGTGTATGGATCAAATAATCATAGGCCCATGATAGTTGCATGAGGTATAACACCCCCGACTTATGCCGGTAGTGCCATACGCCAGTGACCTCAGACTTTTAATGTCCAAAGCCACCCTAGGCTTAATCCGAACAAGTTATGGATAAATACATTTATAACATAAGAATAATAGCGGATTAATTTTACAATAAATATTCAATCTTTATTAATATCCCCCTCGTAAGCTGAGGAGATAAGTTTTACAAAAGATATTGAAATTACAACGGAAGACTTTAAATAAATCCTAATTACATGACTAGGTTATCTATCACTTTCACCTATTGCATTATTTAGGAAAATTAAATCTTATATTCAGACCACTTTGAAAATTCTTCAAAACTAAACTTCAACCGCAAGCCTTGTTCTACCTCCCGTTACTTTTAGACAACCTGAGGTCAGTCGACTGGTGTGCCGTATGGGACGGATGACACCAGCCAACCATGCAAGGAAAATAGTAGTTGGTTAGTCTAATGACTGACTACGCAAGGGTATTATATGTGAGGTTCCATGTGGTCGTCTCTAGTTACTATTATTGTCTCTCGAATAAAAGCCGATAGAGGATATATAACTAATATATTTACATTGAAACGAAGGATGGACAAAAGATATATGC
Organism: Rheum nobile; assembly: GCA_027886185.1. Lineage (NCBI taxonomy): Eukaryota > Viridiplantae > Streptophyta > Magnoliopsida > Caryophyllales > Polygonaceae > Rheum > Rheum nobile. The sequence continues at coordinate 1,460,632 of WOAB01000322.1, forward strand.
ACCAAGAGAATACCCGAATGGATGTGGGTATTATGGGCAGAAGATATGAATTTATTTGGGAACGTTTTAAATGAACACCTAACATATATAAAACTCCATTGAATAATTAGGTTTGACCAACCACACCACATAATGCGAATTTAGATTGAAAAGACGACCCGCTTAAACTGGAGCACGAGCGTTTTCCAAGTTGTACTTTTAGATCGAAGTTTATTAATTATGTGCTTGCAACACTTATCTTATTTAATTTTCACCACACCACAACTATTCTTAAAGCTTTTAACACAATCTCGAATAAAACGAGAACAACACAGGGCGACGTTATGTCCAACCCAATTGCACTAGCAAGGTGCTTAATTAAACACCTCTTATCCTTGACGAGTGGATAAGAGACAATAATCATGACCATAAATGTATTAGGGAATTAATCCGACTAATACAGAGTTATAAATAGATTATTATGCCTCGCAAGGCCATAATATCCCTGACATACACAACTATTAAAGTCCACACTCAATGACTATAAAGTCCACACATAACACACAAAGTCCACATACAATATTGTCAATAAGACAATACAACATTAACAATGCACACCTATAGAACAATATATATAAAAATATCGATAATAACTATCAACCTAGATATATACGAAATTTATATAAGCACACAAGTGTTCCCAAACATTTAATCAGGTTTAAGAAATTACCCAATTAATTTCAATATTAATTATCGGTCAAACGATGAACTGAAATGACAATAGCGAACCACCAATTGACTTATTTATGAAAATCATACGAGTACACCATGCATACGTCGACCACCATCGATCCCTTCTGAGCACACCATGCTCACATCACATGTAACCACCACATTAATGGTTGTCGAACCATCAAGCGCGCAAGACCAAGACAACGCCCACCCTCAAGAAACCAAACAAGGTTGCGTGGTATAAGACCACATAATTCTAGATTAAATATGCTTTAAGAGTTGAAATAACTGAAAGAACTAAAGATGTAAATAATAAACTCGGAAACTTACGTGACAATAAAGACGACACTAAGCTTCATCTCCTACCCAATGAGAGATAACGCTAAAGACTGATAATAGACTATAGGAGGAGTCCCAAAAAATAAATTATTTTGATGTTGTGGGCCCATCAAAAAGATTGGGCATGCCATAGCGAATAAATTCCAAATTTTAAGAGTTCTGCTTGTGTACCCGCCAAAAAGACTAGGTCCGCTGATAGCGAAACATCTTACTAACAAAATCCATTAGTAAATTAATAGGACATGCATTTTCGTTATGGTTTAGGTCATTTTATGCATTTTAGTTTGCATTTATAGCTAGTTGCATCGTTTTATTTGTTATGGATGTCTACACGATCAAATTGTACATTTCAGGTACTTTGGTGGATTTCTGTGGATGTTGCTGATACCCTTGTTGTCGTCTGGAGGCGAACCGTGGCAAATTTTTGGCGGAATCAAGCTAATACGAGAGTTACACAAAATCTCATAGGAGGACATGTAGTTGGTTCGAATTTCATTCAGAGGGTCGTGTATTCCAACGCACGGTCGTGAAGACGGTGATTTCTCGTTGCATCGGCCGTGTGCTCCACCGCACAGTCGTGTGTTCTTCTCACCCTCATGATCTGGTTGTGCATTTTGGCCGTGCGTTTTCCGCACGACTGTTCGTTTTCACTCTGTAGCATTTTTGTGCGCTTGACCATGCGTTTTCCGCACGGTCAAAGCGCGGGTCGTGCGATTTACCCGGATTGGTTTTATTTTTGGAAACTTTTTGTGTTAGGTTTAAATACTTCGTATTAGGTTTTTAGATGGATCTTTGGCCACTTTTTCTAACTCTCTAGACCTAGTTGTTCGCCTCCTTTGAAGATTTCAACTTTGGAGATTATTCTACTGGATTCATAACTAAGTTTCTCTATAATCTTGTTTACGATTTCCATCGTTAATATAAATTCGTTGATTGCTTATGCAATTATGTCTAGCTAATTCCATAAATCTAGGGTTGGGGTGATCCCAACTATGCGTAGGTAGACCGAGAGGTAATAACTTCTATTGGATTCTAGGATTTGAACCTGAGATTTTATTATTGCAAGAGCGTCTTAATTTCTCCTGTGGATTAATAACTATCATAGAAACCCTAAGATTAGATTGGATTTAGTAAGTCACGAGAGCGGATGTTAGTTAATCTTGACCTTAGATTCTAAGTGCCCAAATGATCTAGATCTTGAATAACAAGTCGTGAGAGTGGATGTTAATTGAATCTATGCACATTTACTATCATTTGAAAGGAATTATTAATTACCTTAGATAGTTACCTTCAACAAAGACAGGCTAAATTCAGACATTTATCTAGTTGAGTCTACTAAAGCAAAGTTGTGGGGATCCCTTACCTTAGAAGCCTTCCCTCCATTGATTACAATCATCCTTTGAATTTGTTTCTTAATTCTAAGTTATTAGTTCAACGAAAATTCCTTTCTTTTGGCTAAGCTTACCAGTCAAAGTTACAATCGATACTACATAGTCCTCGTGGGAACGATACTTGAAAAGCTACAGTTGATCTCATACGCTTGTGGGTAGGTTTTTGTCTTATCACTTACAAATTATGAAATTTGGATGAATGTTAGAGAGTGTCTAGACCTCTATCTATACTTGTTTCCCCAACCCTTCTTCTTCTCTCTTTCAGATGTGGGATGAGAGTTTTATTAATTAATATTTCTAAGATGAGCAATGTGGGATAAAACTATTCAATGACCCATACTGGCGCATAATTTCGAACCACTTTCTGTTGAAATTACATCTTAATTGAAACTAGAGAATTGTAGATCTCCAAATCTAATTTAAAACGCATTTTGAGTCATCCAAATCCGAGCTTTGTGGAGAAAGATACGCCCATTCTACGAAGATATCTCGAGCACAACAATTTCTGCCAGAATCCAAGCGAAAATTCTAAACTTAAATTTAATTGGTCCATCATTAATCAAACACTGAATTTTGATTTGTCACATTAGTTTATTTTATCCCGAGATTAAATAGGGCTTGTTTGGATAAACGTTAAAGATGTTCACAAATGTTTTTAGCTCGTTCACACCATACAACAAGAGTCTAAGTTATCAGATTACATTTTCAGACTCCACATAATCTTACCCGATTAACGATTGACTTTCCTTATTCGGAAGCATACTACAAATATAGTTACTATTTTTAGTAATCCATCAACCATAGACCTTACTATTTATACTAACTTTTTATTTTATAACCCAACATCGGAAATTCTTGAGTATTTATATTTTGACCTCGAGTTTTTTTATAACATAAATGTCTTCATAAAAAAATCAAAATATTTAGGTTTATTAGATGAGGGTCCATCTCTTCTCACTTAGGGAACGTTTGGTATAAATTTGGATATGGAATCAGAATGAGGAATTAGGTTAAGGTGGCATGGGGTTGGAATTTAATTCCCCATATATGTTGTTTGGTAAAAAACTAAATATGTGGAATGAATTTAGGATTTAAAAAATTACATGCTTCATCTTCCTCCCTCAATCAAATATGAAACATAAGGCTCACATTTGCCCTCTTCCATCTCCTTCATTGAAACTCTAACAAATTAACTTCTCATTTGTCTAGATTCTTCATCTTTCACTTTGGATTTCTTCTTTTCACAACAAAACACTACCATTGCAGGCTTCTTCTTTACATTGCAACGCCGCCATCAATGTCGAGCTTTTTCACACAATAATGTCGCCACCACCACAGGGCTTCTTTGTACATCAAAGCCCTCCTTTTTGTGACCCGTCAGGCTGCAAGTTCAACAAATTAATAGTAGTGGGGGAAAAACAGAGGAAGCGAGGGAGTTGTTGGTGTGGTGAATGCTTAATTTGTCAACAATCATCAGGAGAAGGAGATCAGATGAGACTTGGTGTTAGGCGATGAAGAAGAAAGTAGAAGAGAGTTGGAATGGCATGAGAAACCCAACCAAAAGGAGAGGTATCAAAACCCCATAACTGACGGGTTTGAGGTATTAGTTTGAAACCCAAATTTATCCCAACCAAACACAAAGTATTGTGTTTCCATTCCTTAAACACATTCCTGATTCCCCAATCCGGGTAAGCAAACACCCCCTTAATGGGTTGTACCATTGCAAAGAGGGAGGCCCACCAAGCTGATTCTTCATTTGGCCGTTGACGGAAAACATATTGATGTTTCTGCTCTAATACAAAACGCATCACCTTGTTAATTATTATCTTGGGTATAAAATGGTAAGGAAAACCCTAAAGTTGCATCTCATAATTATGTCGTTGGCTTGATTATGAAAGAGAGATTTCTTGTGAATTCATTAGTCTCCCTTTGAAGAGGTGGTGCGAGCATGCGTGAGAAGAGGAAGAAACGGAGGTGGTCATAGGAGGAAGGTTGCCAATGACATTAGACGCTCTTGTTGTGTCACTCTCATCGTTGAAAGGGAGTTGTTCTTCCCCTTTTCGTACTCCTATTTTTGTGAATGTTTGGTCCAAGAACAATATTTGCCCTATTGTATAATATAATTTACATACTAGATTTGGGTCTCGATCTTAAGGCCCCGACGATGTACGACATAGAGTCAAACCTCGTAAACCTTTTGTGTTTGGTTCTGCTTTGTACTTGTCCATTTATTATCCTCTATTGTTGTAATATCCCTAATTTTTGTAAGGGTATTTTGGAATTTTTCCAACTCCCGTATTGCACGTCGAATTTATTTCAGAGAAGTTCAGACATTCGGTAAAATGTTTGATCTCTGTAATAATTTTTCTAAGTGAAATAAAATACATTCGACGTATTTCGGGACTCATATATTCGTTCGTGTACGAATATTATTAACCCAGGCTAAGGCCATGTCGTTTTAAGGCAAAACGGACGAGAAATGGCCTAGGCGGCGACCGCTGCCAAACCAGCGGCGACCGCCGCCAAACCGGCCGACGTCATCTTCATCAACTTGCCAAGTGGGTCGAAAAGCGGCGACCGCTGCCAGGCACAAAATGGGCGGCGACCCCATGTCGACAGCGGCGACCGCCGCCAATGTTGCAGGTTGTCAGAGGCCTAGCCTCTACGTTTCCGGCGATTGGGAGACCTCCGATATTGGCCATCCACGTGCCCCTTGTTGTCTCCCCTGGTGCTGGCTATTTAAGGAGGAGATTGGGAGCTGAATTGAAGCACAAAACTGATCTCAATCTCTCCCAAATCGTCTCGCCGGAGTTTCGAGCTTGTCGCCAGAATTGTTTTCGAGCTCTCGTCTGAGCTTCGTTGGTGATATTTGGTGGTTGCAAAGTGAAGCTTTGGAAGCCCTTAGAATCTTAGAATCCAAAGCAAACCAAAGGAGAAGCAAATCGATCGACGCCGGTGAGTTTTATGCTTCTCGTAAAATTTTCTAGTGTTCGTAGCGGCGACCGCCGCCACGAACAGCGGCGACCGCCGCCCAGAGACCCTTGGTCTGTTTTGGCCTTGGCTTCTATGGCTTTCGATCGGGCTTCGTTCCTTTCGATTTCTTTCGTTATTCTTTAGATTCGTACTCGGTATTGTCGAATCTAACTTAGGGTTTGTTTATGGGTCGATCCGAAGGAATCTGCGAATTCAGATCTGTCCCTGTTTCGAGCCCGGAAACCCATCGTCGTCATTAAGCTTCATTTAAGCTTTTGCAAATCTAAGGCAAGTGGCGGTTCGCTCTTGCTCATCATTCCATATTTCAATTAATTATCAATTGTTTAGTTGTTAATTAATTTGGGATGATTTACTATTTGCGTTGGGAACAGTTTTGATAACTGTTTGTGATTTTAAAAGATATTATAATAGGTTGTATATCTGCTAGAACAACGCTATTATATATATTTATATGATTAATTACAGATATTATTATAGGTTGTATATTGTTAGAACAACGCTATTTTATCTGTTATTGGCCGTGATTAGACCTGAGCAAACACGGGCCGACCCGCCCGCCCGCCAAGCAAAACGGGCTTGGACAGGGGTTTAAGCCCGAACGGGCCGGTTGGCCCGGCCCGTTCGGGCTGGCGGGCCGGGCCCGGTAACAGGGTGAGGCCCGGTAACAGGGCCAGGCCCGTACGGGCCGCTCGGCCCGGCCCGCGGCCCGTATAAAATTTAAATTATATAAAAATATATTTAAAAATACATTAAAAAAATAAATATAACCTAAAAAATACATAAAAAATAATAATTTAACGGGCCGGCCCGGCCCGGCCCGCTAAATACCAAAAAAATATACCAAAAAATAATTTAAATATAAGTTATATGTCATGCGGGCCAGCCGCTCTTCCGGGTGGGCTCGGTTAGCCCCTTGGGCCCGACAAACGGGCTCGGCCCGGCCCGGGCCCGCATTTGATCAGGTCTAGCCGTGATGGCTTTGTTGTGGATTATTGTGTGATTGAACTGTTTAGTTAGCACGAGTATTCGTAGGAACGCTACTGCGTATCTCATTTCGAGTGCTAGTCGTTTCTTTATAACTTGGTGGGTAGGATCTAGTTCCTACCATCCTTCTCTAGTGCCATTTGTAGGGATTTAGTTCCCGACTCCGCCTTGAGGGATTTAGCTCTCGCGGGATTTAGTTCCCGATTCGACTTTTGGGATTTAGTTCCCGAGTCAACTCCGCTTGTAGGGATTTAGTTCCCGACTCGACTCTGTTATAGGGATTTAGTTTCCTAGGGATTTAGTTCCCGAGTCAACTCCGTCTTAGGGATTTAGTTCCCGACTGTGTATCTCTTTATCCTGAGGGATGAGATGATCTAAAAGCTTATAACGTGATGTTCATTTTGGAATTTAATAAGATAAGTGCTGTTGTTGCACATGATTAATATACCCTTTGGGCGAGTAGTGCAGCTAGGAAAGCTCGTCTTGACTTTGATCAGAGTAAAGTTCTCTTTCCAATCTGGTTTCGCTTTGAGCGGTGAGGTTGGTCGAGAACCGAAACACCAAGTTGTTTTAAACGCTTGTGTGAAAGTTTATGTTCCCCAACATTTGTCATGTTTCCGATAAGACTCAATTCGTTGGAGTCTTCTTTTGGGATTGATTGTTGTGAGACTCGGTCTCCATAATCTTCTCTTGATCATGTCTTTTCATGTGTTTCAGTAGAGTATGGTGGTTGACTATCGTTATCGGTTTTGATTCGAGGAGCGATGAGTCTAACCTAATACGTCTATTTCGAACCACTCTGCTTTGTACCCTTGCTTAGTCTTTCATTAGAATAACCAACCGTAATTGTTCTCTGCATGGTTGGCTGGTGTCATCCGTTCGATTCGGCACATCAGATAAGTTGTCATCCCGTGAAGGCTAGAGTGACTATGGACGCAAACGGTGTTTTTGATAAGTTTATTCAGGTCGAGATCCTTCCGCTGGTGTCACCCTTTTGATGGTTATTTAAAGACTTCCGCTGTGTTATATATGTTTTGTGTAAAGACTTCCGCTGCATTTTTGCTATATTTGGAATTATGTTGTAATTCCGAGACTTTTATTTAAATGAAAGTTATGATATTTTGTATCATAATTGTTGTTTGATGATTTATATCAACTGGGAAAGCCTTGGGTGACATCAGACAGAACGTCTGAGGTCACTGGCGGTAATGCCTTCAAGGTTATATATTTGGGGGTGTTACAGAGATGGTAAAAGAGCCAGAGTTTTTTTTTTAGGGGTGGGTTTTAAAACATTTTCTTGGAACAAAAATTTGTATAAACCAATCACTCGTTTGAAACAGAGAAATATTTTCGAAGGCTCTGAATTTTCAAAGAAATTTTTTACCGTTCATAGTCATGCCTTCTCTTTAGTCTGATATGGAAGTTCACTTCTATATTTAGAAAGACTAAACTCTCTTCTCGTTGCCCGTAGATTATGGGTGCTTTCTGTTCTCTTCAAAAGGGACTCGGAAAGAGCCGAGGTGGTTTCGCCATCTCCAGTAAGGCTTGAATTCCCAGTTCCCTTGTGATGATTTGAGGTTGTAGAACCTAGTAACTTGGTTTGAGTTCATCAATGGAAATTACCAAGTCAGATCTATTCTAAGTTGATTTTATTACGTTAAGTATATCGGAATGATATTTATGTGATAAAATCCTTGGAATGTGATCAGTAAACAAATGGTGAACACGAGGAATGTTCCGAACCCTATGGAGGAACACGAGTCTGTTTCTCACAATAATCCAGAGGGCAATGGCCAAGCTCAGGCCGACGCTCCAATGGTGTATGATGCAGCGGCAGTTGCAGCTATTCGGGGAATTGTTATGCAAGCATTCGCCAATATTATGCAACCAAACGCGCCTCAGGCACAAGCTGTGCCAGTTCCCCCAGTGGTTCCTAGATTTGAGGAGCCAGCTGTCCATGTACTTCATGGAGATGCTGTCAGGAATAGAGGCGACTATGGCCAGGCGATGAAGGCAGTTAACTCTATGAGGCCTGATAGCTACGATGGAAAAGGAGAGCCAGTCAAAGTGGCTAATTGGTTTTCCCACATGGAGCGGTTATTCCGCAATGTAGAATGCACTGAAGCTGAGAAAGTGCATATAGCTTCTCTTCAGTTGAAGGAAGATGCTAGCAAATGGTGGGAGAACACCGGTCTAGCTGATCATGTTGATTTGAACTGGGGAATGTTCAAGGCTAAAATGACTGATCGTTTCCTCTCTCGAGCTATGAGGGAAGAAAAGCATAAGGAATTCCTCTATCCAAAGACAGAGGGATTAAAAGTGACTGAGCTTGCGACCAAGTTCAATCATCTGCTGCAGTATGCTGGGACGGAAGCGTCCAGCGAGGAACAAAAGATCTGGTATTTCCACAAGTAGATGAATCCAGATATTAAGCCACTGATAGTGCATCACGGATGCTCTACCTTGGAGCAGTATGTGGATGCAGCCTATAAGTTGGAGGTGACTCTGGAGGAGTCGACCAAGAGGCGTAATAGCCAGAGGCAAGTGCAGAACCAGCCTCAGGCGAGTGGGTTTAAACGTCCCGTGCCACCGTATGATTTTGCCAAATCTGGCCGAGCAAAAACGGATATGACACATGATGGGTCTACGCAACGTTCAGGGCAGGACAATAATCTGATCTAGTGTTACAACTATGGTACTTACGGGCACAAGCATAATGCGTGTCCGAAGGAGAAGAAAACATGTTTTGCCTGTGGAAGGGAAGGACATTTGCAGTTATTTTGTCCGCAGAGGAGGCAGAAAGGAACTGAGTCACAACAAGGTTCTGTTAATCAGAACAACCGACCCAGGTTTAGACCGGTGGAAGCTCCTAGTCCTTCAATGCAGACAACTGCGCATGACAAGGGGAAAACCCCAGCTGCTTCTGGAGGTCAAGGTCAACGCCTTTATGAGATACGTGAGGCGGATGGACCCGATGCTCCAAATGCTTAAAGTACTTTATACCTTTTGTTGGTATGCTATTGATGTGGGTGTTGCCCAGTCTTTCATTTTGGATAGTTGTGTTAGTAAGTTAAGGTTAGTTTGCAACAAGGTTTGTAAACCTTTTGTTGTAAATATTCTTAATAATGAATGTTTGGTTTATACCAAGTTAGTGTTTCGCTGCTTGATAAAGGGGTGAGGTCTCATGTTCGAGCCACACCAACAACCTACTGGAAGTGGCGGGAATGCTGGCCACCAGTGAGGGGTTGAGGTGCATGGACTGCGGCCCATGGCAACAGTGGACACTGGAAATGGCTGGGCTTGGGCTCGAAGCCACTAGTGGGCCGTCTGTGAGCCATGTAATGGACTGGTCCAAAATGGTGACCATTTAGTTGGAACCAAGCGTCTGTCAGACTTCCTGATTACCATTTAGGGTAAGGAGTTCGAGGCAGAATTGATTTGTATAGCCATGACTCTATACAATATTATTCTCGGTATGGATTGACTGATGCGTCATGGGGTGGTAATCGATTTTAGTTCGAAGACTGTGACATTGTCATCTGGGGGCCAGTGTGTATGCAAATTTAAGGGTCTGAATGACGCTGATAACGGCAGGCTTATCAATGCGATGGCTGCGTTTAAGCTACTTCGACAAGGTTGTGTCGAGTACCTTTGCTACCTGGATCCGCCCCTGAAAGATGAACCTTCAATTCTTAATATTCTGATCGTTGTGAATTTTCGAATGTCTTTTCAGAAGATATTCCTGGTTACCCCCGTATCGTGACATGAAGTTTATAATTGATCTCGAGCCTGGTACCGCGCCGATCTCGGAGGCACCATACCGGATGGCTCCTGTTGAGATGCAAGAGTTGGAGAAGCAACTCGAGAATCTCCTTGACAAGGGTTATATAAGGCCGAGTGCATCGCCTTGTGGTGCTCTAGTTTTATTTGTCAAGGAGAAGGATGGATCGTTTCGACTTTGTATCAACTATCAAGAGTTGAATAAAGTCACGATCAAGAACAGGTATCCGTTACCTAGGATCGGTGTTTTCACCAGTACTTGGATAAGTTCGTGGTGGTCATCATCGATGGGATTTTGATCTATTCCTCGAGCGTGGAAGCTCACGGGGAACATCTTCGGATTAGTTTGTCAGTCCTTAGACCAAGTCGGTTGTACGCGAAGTTGTCTAAGTGTGACTTTTGGATCAAGAAGTGGCTTTCTTAGGCCATGTGATTAATGAGAATGGGGTTATGGTTGATCCCCAGAAAATTAAAGCGGTAGCTAATTGGAAGAGGCCTCAGAATGTGAAGGAGGTGCGCAGTTTCCTAGGACTTGCTGGATATTACAGACGGTTCGTGGAGGGATTTTCTGTAACACCCCCAAATCTTAACCCATTTGGAAATGTATTACCGCCAGTGACCTCGGTTTTCCTCACCGAAGCCACCTAAGGCTTTACCGTTTAAATACAATCCATGAAACACTTATGATACAAAATCATCATAATATTCGATTAAAGCATGAGTCCCGGAATTACATCCCAATTCCGAATAGGACTAAATACAGAGTTAAACAAAATACAGCGGAAGTCTTTCTTAAAATATACAAAAAGGGGTTGTGATCGCCATGATCACCTGCCCAAGGTTCTCAACCTGATTAAAACATTAAAAACATCCAAAAACCACCATCGTCTTCATAGTCATTCTAGTCTCCTCATATCTGCGCTCTATCTGATGTGCCGAATCGAACGGATGACACCAGCCAACCATGCAGACAACAATTTTGGTTGGTTAGTCTAATGAAAGACCATGCAAGGTGATGTGGCCTAAGGTCGTTATGCCAAATCAAAGTAAACCTCAACTTCCAAACTAGTATAGTAAGCAAGCAAGGGTCGAAATCCCAAGAGAATCACAAGCGTCTATATTCCTGTCACAAATTGAATACCAATCGAACAATAGTAACAAAAGTGGGGTTTTTGAGGTTTTAATCAAGTAGAAAATAAAACAGAATAAATAGTATGCAATCAAATGTGAGAAAACACTTAGCTAGGCAATTTCCACTTAAGTTTTGGTTGGTTGATCCTAGATTACTTCCAATTCCTTCCTATGATTATTCCTGTCCCGATCTTGTGTAGATTAATAAGGAAACCATCCCTTATTACCCTTACCAATGAATAACCCTAGCACCACTAGTGATTCAACCCAAAGGCAGCAATGAACATAAGAATTAACCAGGATACACATAACACCTCAACCAGAAGCATTCAACATGTAATCAAATCTCTACATAGATAAAATCCACCAAAGCAAATAAAACCTATGCTTACCACTCCAGACCAGGACGTTAGCCCAACAGTTTCCTAGTCATAGTAATATGAGTAACAATCAATAAACCTAGATGGCCTGTCTAGACAAATCAATAATTATTCAATGATATTCTACTTAAGAGAAGAGATATATATCAATAGGAATTAAGAAAGGGAACATAACCTCACAACCAATAATCAAAACTTAAGCTTCCATTGCCAGACTAAGCAAAAGTGCTTAGCCTTCCATAGTCTTGAGAAAACAACGATGATGTAAAACTAAAACCTGATATATGAGTGTCTTAGAATGAGCTCTCTTCCTAGGTTAAATAGAAAAGAGAACTAATATGGGCCTAACAAGTTCCTAAGCCCAATAAGAAAAGAAACGAAATAAAATGGAAAAATAAGAAAAGAAATTAGAAAAGATAGACTCGGGAAAAGTCAGAACTTCCAGCGTCGACGACCCGCGATCGCGGCCCATTTACCGCGATCGCGGCCTCTTATGGCTCCGCGCTCTTCACATTCCTCCGCGCCTGCGGAAAACTCTCGACTTGCCCGAGGAACCGCGATCGCGGCACCCTTGCCCGCGGTCGCGGTTAATGCTCGGCCTTCACTCCTTGGCTTCGCCTCCTAACCTCTCGTCTTCACTTCCTTGGCGTCTTCTTTTGGTGGCTTCCTTCCTCAGTGTCTTCTATGATATCCAAAATAGCTCATATACCTCCAAAAACACCAGACTTCGCCCCCAAACGCCATGCACAAGAATGTGTCTAAATCTACCCGAATGGCACCAATAAAACCCTCTAATAACTCTTAGTTAAGCCCTACAAAGTAGTGCTTATACAACTCCCCCACGCTTAGACCTTTGCTCGTCCTCGAGTAAACTAATAAAGAGTCTACTCCTCCAATGCAGCACCCAAGGCCTCAGGAAGCATCTCTCCAACTAAGAGTCACCTAACCCATGCCAAGCTCCTGGCACCAAACTCATTTACGACACATCCACACCTCAACAAGCAGAGTACTTGTAACACCCCTCAATTTATAAGAATATTTTGGAATTTTTCTAACTCCTGAATTACTAGACGGATTAATTTCTGAAGAGTTTTGGACTTTCTGTAAGAGGTTTGAACTCTGTAAATTTTTCCGAGTATTATAAAACACAGTTGAAGTGTATTTGGGGTTAATTTGACGTTTATGTACGAATATATTTAACCCGGAGTTAAGAAATTTAAACCAAGCCGAGTCCGGATAAGGATTAACGATTCACCGCGATCTGCCGCGCTCGCGGTATGGAATCGGTCGTAAAACCGCGACTCACCGCGATTGACCGCGATCAACCGCGATTCACCACGACCGGCCGCACTCGCGGTAACACCTTTTGCTGAGCAGTGTCGTCTTCCTCGAAGGCGGTTACTGTAGCTATGTTCCTCTGATTTTCTGGGCAGGCAAGTGGCTCTCCAGCTGGCTTGGCTTGTGTCCCCTTGTCCCCTGCGTGTTTCCCTTGGTGTGGCTCAGATTTTCAGTATAAAAAGGGGGTCAAACCAATCCGAGAGTTGCCTTCGTCTTCCTCCTTGAGCTCTCTCTTTTCTCTGGTTTTTACCCACTGAAATTCGCCATTTTCGTGCCTTTCGAGCTCGATTCGAGTGATCCCAAGGATTGGTGAAGCTTGCCCAAGTGTTAGGGAAGGCTTACAGGTGTTTTGTGATCGATTTGGATGCAAAACAAGGCCTCCACGAATCGGGTAAATTCCCCTCCCCGCCATGGAAGTTGTCGAAGCTTTGCCACTGTTGATGAACCGCGACTGGCCGCGACTTGCCGCGATCGCGGTGAGGGCGTCCGAGTTGTGTGTCTTGTGGTTTGGCTTGGGGCTTGGCTCGATTCCTTTGATTATTTTCCTATTATTTTAGATTCATATATGAGTGTATTGAATCTAACTTAGGGTCTTGTTATGGGCCATTTCTTAGGGATTTAATATCCAAGATCTGCTCCAGTTTCAGATCCAGGAACTAGACGTTGCTCAGCTTGATTCAAAGTTGTCAGATCTAAGGCAAGTGGCGGTTCTCTCTTGTTCATCATTCCATATTTGATTATTTATCAATAGTTTTGTTGTTAAATAATTTGGGATGATTTTTAATTATGTTGGAAATTGATTTGATAACGTTATGTGAAATAAAACGGATATTATTACTAGGTTGTATATTCTGCTAGAACCGACGCTAGTATATGACAGATTTGTTGTGCAGGTGAAGGCCGTAAGGGTCCTTGATATGATTTATTGTGTGTGGCTTAGATTATTAAATCTAGGGTGATAGTTGTTCAGGTTGAGCCGTGATGGTTCTCTGTGTGATGTGTTTGCGTGTTTAACTGTTAGTTAGCACGAGTATTCGTAGGAGCGCCTGGATCCGGTGTGCTCCATGGGCTTTTCTTTATAACTGTTTAGGGTAATTAAAACCCATGCGATAGTAAAAGTTTGGACTTTGTGAGGTTCATTCTTTATAAGGGCGATTAAGACCCAATGCGATAGTAAAAGTTTGGACTTTGTGAGGTTCATTCTTTATAAGGGCAATTAAGACCCAATGCGATAGTTAGAGGTTTGGATCCTGTGAGGTCCAGTTAAAAGTTTATAACGTGATATGTGTGTGTGTGGTCATTTAATTCAGATAAGTGCCTGAAAGCACCTAATTAATGAACGTTGGCGAGTAGTGCAACGTAGCGCTAGTGCAGCTAGGATTGTTCGTCTAGCTTAGATCGCTTGTATGCGATGTGGTGTGCTTGTGTGTTTGTTTATGTTTCCCAACATTTGTCATATTTTCCTATAAGGCTCATTTCATTTGGAGTCTTCTTTTGAGATTGATTGATGTGAGACTCGATCTCCAGAATCTTCTCTTGTGCATACCTTTTGTTATTCTAGTAGGAGTATGGTGGTTGACTAGCGTACTCGGTTATTATTCAAGGGACGATAAGTCTAACCTAATACGACTGCTTCGAACCACTCTGCTTTGTACCCTTGCGTAGTCTTTCATTAGACTGACCAACCGTAATTATTCCTTGCATGGTTGGCTGGTGTCATCCGTCCGATTCGGCACATCAGGTATGTTGCAGATCTAAGAAGGCTAGAGTGACTATGAGGATGAACGGTGTTTTCGACAAGTTGTTTTGTCGCTTTGTTTACAAGTTTTCCGCTGTACTATTTTGTATTTTGTTAAAGACTTTCGTTGTTGTATTTCTGATTATTAGGTCGTTTTTGGAATCGTGTAATTCCGCGACCATGTGATTTAATAAAAGTTATGATTTTAGTATTGTAACTATGTTTAAGACAGTTATGTCGTTGGAAAAGCCTGGGGTGACTTCGGGGTTTACGTCTGGGGTCATCGGCAGTAACGCTTTCAAATGGGGTTAAATTTGAGGGTGTTATAGTACTTTCCCCAAGCTTAACCCGGACATCCAATAGTGTAAAGTGACCTCTAATCCTAGCCTCCATCTATGACTCCTTATGCCTCCCAGAGTGACCTACCCGACAATCCTTCTTTGTCTCCTCTTCTTATGTCGCCCCTCCAGGTAAAATGAGATCCTAAAATCACTCCTCTTCTTTTCACTCATTTTGCCTAGGAGCCCTTTCGGGTTTTCATCCTAGCCACTCGTATTTTTTTTCATAGAGGTGTTGACATATGCTCACGTCACTCATACACCTTTTTACCCCAGCCTAGCGCTGGTCCGGGCCACCTACTTATTACCCAAGCTGCCCTTTCGGGTTTTCGACTTGTCCCAGGATTTCCATGTATGTCTTTTTTGACTTTTTCAAAAAAAAAATTTTTAAAGGGAATGCGAACAATGGACAATGCTGAATGGAAATAACAATGCTGAAATCGAAACTAATTTACAAGATAGATAGCAAGTACTTTCTACTCCCCCATGCTTGAATCATGCATTGTCCTCAATGTATGAAAGACAAAGAAAAATATGAGGGGAAGAAAGGAAGAACTCACTGAGCGTACGCCGGGGTGGTAGTCTTCGTCAATAACGCCAGGAAGGTAATCAGGGATGTAGGGATCCCCATAAACTTCATCACCACTTCAACAGTCAAACTTCCCAAGAGATAGATCATGGAATGCTGGAACTCCGAACTCAGTATGCATAGGTGGTGACGCACAGGTGAAGACGTACCGCAGGGGACAACAACAATGGATGGATCAAGGGTACACCGATTGTTGCTCGTGAACATGATGAAGAAAGACCGCCTCAGAACCGCCATGAATGAACCACCGTGGAAATAACCGCCAGAAAGGAGGGAACCGTCGTGGAAGAATCGCCATGGAAGGAACACCATGGAGGAACCACGATTGCGGCAGTAAAGGCCGCGATCGCGGGTAACATACGATTTTTTTTTTTTTACCGATGAACAGTAACCCCGCGATCGTGTTTTTTTTTCGGTTTTTCTGCGTGGTTTAGTCGAACAAAAATAGAGCAAAAATTTCGAAAACAAGGGAAAACTAAGCTTCTGAAAGAAAAACTAAGTTGAAAGTCTTACCTCGGGTTGCCTCCCGAGCAGTGCCTTGGTTACTGTCGTGGCTCGACATGGTGCTCTCTATTCATCCCGGGTCACTTACAGCGACCACCCTTCTTGGTTCCAAATCTGGGGGGTGCCTCTTCACGTACGACTGTACCCCCTTCCTTCTGCCTTTCATTGTGAGCGGATCACCCTTCGTATCCATGACCGCAGTTGTCATCTTCAAGAATTCTCTTCCCAGCATTGCAGAGGTTGTATGCCTATCCTGCCCCATGTCTAGTATGAGGTAATCCGACATCTGGCCTACAACCTCACTCTTTTGCTTCACCTTCGGCTTCTTTCCTATCTTCCACCTCGCCTTCACAGAATCTGCACAACGAGGGATGCTGTTGGCCAGTGTGACCAAAGGAGCTTCTGTATTGCTTCCATTGAGAGCCTCAAGGGGAGGTGTGATGGGAATCTGGGACTCCAGCAAGGGCCATTCATGTTGAGTGTAGTTTTGAGGCTCATAGTCCCTGTCCTCGTCCATCTCCTCTTCAATTTTAGGAGAACATACC
Source organism: Rheum nobile (assembly GCA_027886185.1). Classification (NCBI taxonomy): domain Eukaryota; kingdom Viridiplantae; phylum Streptophyta; class Magnoliopsida; order Caryophyllales; family Polygonaceae; genus Rheum; species Rheum nobile. The sequence goes on from WOAB01000322.1 coordinate 1,477,394, forward strand.
GCGTCAGGTAGCATACTGTTCTTGAAGCTTTTGATTTCCTCTTCGAGGTCCTTCCCAACCTCATCATCAAATTCAGCACAATGCCTTATTTCACCCAGCATACCGTGGTTGCAGCACTCCTCCCGCGGTCGCGGTTTCTCTTCTGCGGGGAGCTCTCCAAATTCTGCCTTCTCCTCAACATGCCACTGGGCAGCATTGCCCTTAGGTTGAGATTCTGCTATAGCAGGTATCCATTGCGTCAGCCGCTCCATTGATGCACCCAAGCTTAACAAAGTTTGATGAGATGATTGGTGCTGAATATGATTTTGCTGAGAGAGCTGAGAGAATCCCTCTCTCATCACTTGTGCGTTGTTTGCACCGGCTTGAATCACCGCTTGTGTTAATGCTTGAAGTGTCTGGGTGAGTGCCAGCAGTTTGTTCTCACCATAGCTAGAGTTCTCCAACAATGTCATGCTTTCTTGCGCCATAGCTAGAGTTCTCCAACAGAATTATCTACTCTGAATTGCACTTCGTCAATGAAAAGTTAGTAATGTTAGAGGGAACCGTAAGATAGGTTCCCTAGAAAGATCAATATTCAATTTATTTACAAGAAAACAGACAGTGATTCCCCGGCAACGGCGCAAAATTTGACGTGGCCTAAGGTCGTTATGCCAAATTTGACAGAGTCAAGACGGCGAGGCAGGGCTAGGCCTGCATCTAGGCGGCGGTCGCTGCCCATTTTGGCCTGCGGCGGTCGCTGCTTTTTGGCCGGCGGCGGTCGCTGCTTTTTGGCGCCACTTGCCAACTTGCCGGGAAGAGGATGACGATGTCAGAGCCTGTCAGGCGACGGTCGCCGCCTGCCTTACGGCGGTCGCCGCCAAGCCCATTTTTCGTCCGTTTAAGCTTGGACCAACAAGGTCTTAATCCGGGATAAATAATAATCGTACACGAATGAGTATTAAGTCCCAAAATATGTCGAATGTATATTATTTCACTTAGACAAATATTACAGAGATTAAGAACATTACAGAATGTCTTTTAGTCTCCGAAACTAAATCGACGTACACAACAGACGTTCAGGTAATTTCCAAAATACCCTTACAGAAATACGGGATATCACATTTTCTAAGATCGCTATACCTATGACCGGTCTACTCCGCAAGGTCTACAAGAAGTTTGTCTGGGATGACAAGTGCGAGGCCAGTTTTCAAGAAGTTGAAATAATGTCTGACCTCTGCACCAGTTTTGGCACTGCCGAAAGGAAATGATGACTATATGGTCTATAGTGATGCTTCAAAGAGTGGGTTGGGATGTGTCTTGATGCAGAGAGGCAAGGTTATTGCATATACATCTAGACAATTGAAAACCTATGAAGCAAACTATCCGACACATGATCTAGATCTTGCAGCAATAGTGTTTGCATTGGAAACTGAGGTTACTTGGGAAACCTGGGAGACGGAAGCAGATATGCTTAGACGCTTTCCCGAGTTGTTTTCGGCCAAGTTTCGGGGTCGAAACTTCTTTTAAGGGGGAGGTAATGTAATATCCCTCATTTTTATAAGCGTATTTTGGAAATTTTCCAACTCCCGTATTGCACGTCGAATTTATTTCAGAGAAGTTCAGACATTCAGTGAAATGTTTGATCTCTGTAATAATTTTTCTAAGTGAAATAAAATACATTCGACGTATTTCGGGACTCATATATTCGTTCGTACACGAACGAATATATGGCCTAGGCGTTAGGCCATGTCGTTTTAAGGCAAAACGGATGAGAAATGGCCTAGGCGGCGACCGCTGCCAAACCAGCGGCGACCGCCGCCAAACCGGCCGACGTCATCTTCATCAACTTGCCAAGTGGGTCGAAAAGCGGCAACCGCTGCCAGAAAGCGGCGACTGTTGCCAGGCACAAAATGGGCGGCGACCCCATGTCGACAGCGGCGACCGCCGCCAATGTTACAGGTTGTCAGAGGCCTAGCCTCTACGTTGTCGGCGATTGGGAGACCTCCGAACTTGGCCATCCACATGCCCCTTGTTGTCTCCCCTGGTGCTGGCTATTTAAGGAGGATATTGGGAGCTGAATTGAAGCACAAAACCGATCTCAATCTCTCCCAAATCGTCTCGCCGGAGTTTCGAGCTTGTCGCCGGAATTGTTTTCGAGCTCTCGTCTGAGCTTCGTCGGGGTTATTTGGTGGTTGCAAAGTGAAGATTTGGAAGCCCTTAGAAGCTTAGAATCCAAAGAAAACCAAAGGAGAAGCAAATCGATCAACTCCGGTGAGTTTTATGCTTCTCGTAAAATTTTCTGGTGTTCGTAGCGGCGCCCGCCATAAGGCAGGCGGCAACCGCCGCCCAGAGACCCTTGGTCTGTTTTGGCCTTGGCTTCTGTGGCTTTCGATCGGGCTTCGTTCCTTTCAATTTCTTTCGTTATTCTTTAGATTCGTACTCATTATTGTCGAATCTAACTTAGGGTTTCTTTATGGGTCGATCCGAAGGAATCTGCAAATTCATATTTTTCCCTGTTTCGAGCCCGGAAACCCATCGTTGTCATTAAGCTTCATTTAAGCTTCTGAAAATCTAAGGCAAGTGGCGGTTCGCTCTTGCTCATCATTCCATATTTCAATTAATTATCAATTGTTTAGTTGTTAATTAATTTGGGATGATTTACTGTTTGCGTTGGGAACAAATTTGATAACTGTTTGTGATTTTAAAAGATATTATAATAGGTTGTATATCTGCTAGAACAATGTTGTTATATATATTTATATGATTAATTACAGATATTATTATAGGTTGTATATTGTTAGAACAATGCTATTTTATCTGTTATTGGTCGTGATGGCTTTGTTGTGGATTATTGTGTGCTTGAACTGTTTAGTTAGCACGAGTATTCGTAGGAACGCTATTGCGTATCTCATTGCGAGTGCTAGTCGTTTCTTTATAACCTGGTGGTTAGGATCTAGTTCCTACCATCCTTCTCTAGTGCCGTTTGTATGGATTTAGTTCCCGACTCCTCCTTGAGGGATTTAGTTCCCGTGGGATTTAGTTCCCAATTCGACTTTTGGGATTTAGTTCCCGAGTCAACTCCGCTTGTAGGGATTTAGTTCCCGACTCGACTCTGTTATAGTGACTTAGTTTCCTAGGGATTTAGTTCCCGACTCGACTTTAGGGATTTAGTTCCCGAGTCAACTCCGTCTTAGGGATTTAGTTCCCGACTGTGTATCTCTTTATCCTGAGGGATGAGATGATCTAAAAGCTTATAACATGATGTTCGTTTTGGAATTTAATAAGATAAGTGTTGTTGTTGTACATGATTAATATACCCTTTGGGCGAGTAGTGTAGCTAGGAAAGCTCGTCTTGACTTTGATCAGAGTAAAGTTCTCTTTCCAATCTGGTTTCGCTTTGAGCGGTGAGGTTGGTCGATAACCGAAACACCAAGTTGTTTTAAACGCTTGTGTGAAAGTTTATGTTCCCCAACATTTGTCATGTTTTCGATAAGACTCAATTCGTTGGAGTCTTCTTTTGGGATTGATTGCTGTGAGACTCGGTCTCTAGAATCTTCTCTTGATCATGTCTTTTCATGTGTTTCAGTAGAGTATGGTGGTTGACTATCATTATCGGTTTTGATTCGAGGAGCGATGAGTCTAACCTAATACGTCTACTTCGAACCACTCTGCTTTGTACCCTTGCTTAGTATTTCATTAGACTAACCAACCGTAATTGTTCTCTGCATGGTTGGCTGGTGTCATCCGTTCGATTCGGCACATCAGATAAGTTTCCATCCTGTGAAGGCTAGAGTGACTATAGACGCAAGCGGTGTTTTTGATAAGTTTATTCAGGTCGAGATCCTTAGCGGGTGATCATTGCGATCAAGACCCTTTTGATGGTTATTTAAAGACTTCCGATGTGTTAAATATGTTTTATGGAAAGACTTCCGCTGTATTTTTGCTATATTTGGAATTATGTTGTAATTTCGAGACTTTGATTTAAATGAAAGTTATGATATTTTGTATCATAATTGTTGTTTGATGATTTATATCAACTGGGAAAGCCTTGGGTGACATCGGACAGAACGTCTGAGGTCACTGGCGGTAATGCCTTCAATGTTATATATTTGGGGGTGTTACAAAGATGGTATCAAAGCCGTAGTTTTTTTTTTACGGGTGGGTTTTAAAACATTTTCTTGGAACAAAATTTTTTATAAACCAATCACTCGTTTGAAACAGAGAAATATTTTCGAAGGCTCTGAATTTTCAAAGAATTTTCTTACCGTTCATAGTCATGCCTTCTCTTTAGTCTGATATGGAAGTTCACTTCTATATTTAGAAAGACTAAACTCTCTTCTCGTCGCCCGTAGATTATGGGTGCTTTCTGTTCTCTTCAAAAGGGACTCGGAAAGAGGCGAGGTGGTTTCGCCATCTCCAGTAAGGCTTGAATTCCCAGTTCCCTCGTGATGATTTGAGGTTGTAGAACCTAGTAACTTGGTTTGAGTTCATCAATGGAAATTACCAAGTCAGATCTATTCTATGTTGATTTTATTACGTTAAGTATATCGGAATGATATTTATGTGATAAAATCCTTGGAATGTGATGAGTAAACAAATGGTGAACACGAGGAATGTTCCGAACCCTGTGGAGGAACACGAGTCTGTTTCTCACAATAATCCAGAGGCACATGGCCAAGCTCAGGCCGACGCTCCAATGGTGTATGATGCAGCGGCAGTTGCAGCTATTCGGGGAATTGTTATGCAAGCATTCGCCGATATTATGCAACCAAATGCGCCTCAGGCACAAGTTGTGCCAGTTCCCCCAGTGGTTCCTAGATTTGAGGAGCCAACTGTCCATGTACTTCATGGAGATGCTGTCAGGAATAGAGGCGACTATGGCCGGGCGCTGAAGGCCGTTAACTCTATGAGGCCTGATAGCTACGATGGAAAAGGAGAGCCAGTCAAAGTGGCTGACGGTGGCTAAAAATGCGCAATGCAAATATCGTTGATTAGCCTTATCAAAGTAAAAAGTCCTAACAGACCTACTAAACAATTGTATAGTAAGCAAGCAAGGGTCGAACCCACAGGGAAGATCGATGAAGTATGCAAGTGTGAATGACAAGTAACACGAACGGGGGGTTTAGTTATCAAGAGAACACAAAGCAAGAAAAGCAAACAAGTTTGGTTTAGTTGAGGAAATATAATGGGGAAAGTAGTCCTACTAGAGCGAGATCCACAGTACAGAGATATAATTTGATCACAGAAATCTATTTAATCCAAGTTCTTTCACTATCCTTATAGTTGTTCCCACCCTGATCTTAAGTACTATTGATTCTCACAGTTGTCAATAGACTTATTACTATGCCAATGATAAAATACCACTAATTCTCACAGTTGTCAGTATACTTTACCACCAACACAGCAGTAGCAATACACACAAGGATATAGGATACATGCAAATAGAAGGACGTACTAATACTCGCATGCAACTGATTCTCACTCACGATTGTACGCTCGGAACCCCTATACGCACAATCGTGTTTGCCACTAGATATGCACTCGGAACCCCTATATGCAATCCTAGCAATTGATAAAAAGTATTCAACCTAGTTGATCAGGCTAAGAAGAACAACAAGAAATCAATAATCGATATAACCAAGAGAATCAAACCAACATTTATAAGGATAAGAACAAGGAATAGAAATCTCACAAACACATCAACTGCTTCACACGTCTAGTAGAACAAGGGAAAGTTAGTTCTCCATCAAAGGGGATGAAAAACTCTAATGTGAAATAACGTCTGAAAAATCGTGTGTAGGTAAAAAGTCTCTCTGCCTCTTGACCTAGAAAGAGGACTTAAATAGTCTTAGGAAACTAGGTTAAACTAATGCAAACAATAAAGGAAAGTAACAGTCTTCTGGCGCGAGGCATTAAACACGGCCACCGCGGGGCGGTGAGATCCACCGCGGGGCGTCAGGCTTTCCACCACGGGGCGGTGGCTTCCTCTGGCGCGGGGCTTCAACCTTCTCTGGGAGTCACCGCCGGGCCGCGGTGAATCTGGCCCGGGGCGGTGAGCTCACTCCTTCAGCTTCTTCAGCTCCTCTTCTTATCTTCTGCTACTCTTCAATCCTACCAAGTGTTTGGTAGTCTTCTCCAAGTATGCTCCAGCAGCTCCATCTCCATCTAAGCTGTAAATCCTGGGATATCTTCACTTCTCTCCACAACTTCCAGATTACCGACTTAGCACCAAAACTCATCCAAATCATGCTAATAGTTTCTAGTAAAGGTGTATGAAATAACACCTATCAAATTCCCCCATCTTCCAGATTACCAACCTTTACTCGTCCCGAGTAAGCTAAAGAAAAACTCACTCTCTCAATCAACACCAAGGCCTCAGGAAGTACAAGAAAATATGACACTAGCAACTACAACATATCAACAATAAGCTCCAGACAACCAAAATAAGTGATGCAAAGAAAATCTAATCCTAACTCCAATCTAGCTCCTTATCGCTCCAGAGTGGCCTACCCGAACTCCTTATACCACCTCTTCTTATGACACCTCGCCAAGGAATATCGAGAAATCCTAGAATCACTCTTCTTCTTTTACGCTCATCTTGCCAAGGCGCCCTTTCGGGTTTTCACCAAGCCACTCATTTCATTTTGCTAGATATCTCACATATACTCACATCACTCCAGTCCACTTTTGCCCTGGTTTATACCAGCCGGACTACCTGCTTTTTACCTGAACTGCCCTTTCGGGTTTTCAGCTCATCCCAGGATTTTGATTGCGTTTTTACTTCTTTTTGGCTTTTTCGATTTTTTTTTAAAAAAAAACAAAACAAATGGGAAATACAGCGCACGAAAATAAAACAATATGTACAAAGGATAGACAGATAGCAAGTCTAAATCCCTCCCCCATACTTAAACCGAACATTGTCCTCAATGTAGAAAAGAGAACAACAAAGGAAATAGGGGAAGAAGAAAATAAACTCACTGCGGGCCTGATGGTGGTGGTGGTGAGAACCTCCCGAAGTAGTCCCTCATATGAGCGTCCATGGTGTCCAGACGCTCATCTACATCAGCACGGAACTGGGTCTGCCAAGTCTGCAGACCGGTCTCTACTCGGGTGTTCTAGTGCGTCTGCTGCACGGAGAATGCATCAAATCTTGAAAACAACTCCTGCCAAGGTGTGGTAGGACCGTAAGAAGATGAAGGTGCATCAAACTGGGTAGACATGGGGTCATCTCCACCCACAGAATCAGCAATAGCAACAAAACCACCACTAGGGCCCTCCCCAAACGGATCTGAAGGAGCAGCAGCAGGGATTTCATCAGTCGTCATTCTGCTATCACTGGGAATCCACCAACCCGCATAAGAAGGGGAGTAGGCAAAATCCCGGGGAACAATCAAAATGTGGCCATCATAGGATGACCAGACCAAATCACCATCCTTTCCCAATGGCTTCAGCATCGAGCACACCTTCATGTGCGCCATATCAAACACCGCGTAGGCAATAGGCCGAGGAATCTGATCGCAAGCTATCACTCCAGTACAAAGGAGGGTAATCAGACCCCCCCCCCCCCCCCCACAAATATCACGTGGCTCACCATCACGAATCCTCTTCAAGGAACCCAAGAAAAGGGTAGTCCAACATGGCGTGTACTCAACAACCTCCAAGATGCTCATAAACCACCAGAAATCCTTCAGAGGGACCTTTCCATCATCAGCGTGGCCAAAGAAGTCTCTCATCATCACCTTGTGGATCAACCGCAGACACGGGTTCACCAGCTTCGAATTCACCTCCTGGCCTTTCCTGAACGTTCGGCCCGTAGCAGCCCTCCAGAACTCCATCATCTCTGACTCTGGAATGCCACCAGACCACCCATCAGTTGGTAGCTTTGTAATGCCCAGGGCATCACGCACCACCTTAGGAGACAAAGAGTAGTCACGCCCATTGTAGGTGAACGTGACCCTCAGCAGATGCTTGTTGTCTGAGCCATTAGAGTACCTCTTGAAAGAGGCGATGAACTGGTAGCAAAGCTCTGGATATGCAGGGGCAGCCTTGTTCAGAAACTCCCCTAACCCACACTGTGCCAAGCACATGGACACACACGCCAGCATTCCCATCTCGGCCAAGGTCGGCCTATCAAAGAACTTAGAAGCCAACACCTTCCTCTCCTTTACAACATTGTAGACCTCATTCTCATCCCTCGGAGACACTTGCTTCTTGCCTTTAGGTGCCATAAGTAATGAATTGAATTGCTCAAAACAAAGGGTAGCCAAGGGGACTTACAAACGAGCACAAACGATGACTCCTAGATGCCTCGATGCGGGGCGGTGGATGAATCGCCGGGTCGTGGTAAGGACAACTGGGAGGTCTGGCCGGGTCGCGGCGAGGTCGACGTGGGGCAGTGGCAGCAGCGACGCGGAGCGGGTACAATGCTGGGCGGAGCGACAGCGAGGCGGGACTACAGCGATGCGGTGGGGATGTGTTTGGCTTGTTTGTGAGGCTAGACTCCAAATTGGGGGATTTGGGCTAGATTTGGCTCAAGGTCGAGAGGGGTTTGAGGGAGAATGGGGGATTTGGCTTTTGGGAGCTTGAGAGGTGTGCTGGGAATGGAGTGTTTGTGAGTATGGGGGCTAGGTCAGGGAAGGGAAAGTGAAGGGGAAGAAAGGGATGATGGGCCGGGTATGTACCATGACCCAAAGAAAAATCTTGTCCCAAAGGGGCCCAATCCGTCAAATCCTTCGTAACAACTCAAGAAATAAAAAATTTACGCACCCGTTTAAGGTTTTTTCGGGGCCCTTTATTCTTGTTTTTTTTATAGAGTCGAGAAATCATACCTGACCTCCACCGCGGGGCGGTGACACAACGTCTCTTCTCAATTTTACTTTCGTACCTGAAATGTGAGTAACAGGCGAACGAAACAAAGCAAAATAAACTACGAAAATAATCTAATGAAACGAAAACTCAAAGAAAAATACCACGGGTTGCCTCCTGGACAGCGCCTTGGTTATCGTCGTTGGCTCGACGTACTGCAAATCAACTACCATCTGGAGTAGGATCCCCTCGGAATCCTCCTACTCGTCTCTACATGTTGAGACCTCTCATGGAAAGATTTAAACCTTAGACCATCCTCCCTCTTTGCCATTGACTCCATGCTTACTTCCTTTGGAGTATCTCCTCCATACTTAGAGCGATGTGGGGGCCGATATGGCTCAATATGAATATGCTGCACATTACTGGATAAAGGCTTACAGCCTTGTATGGTTAGTGCAGGGGGCGAGTGCCCAAAATAGAGGGAATGAAATCTCCTATGTCATCCAACAAGACATCACCAACATGTAACTCATGCGACTCAATAGGTTCATCAATAGAGGAACAATCAACTATGGTCTCTACTGCATCAAGTTTAACATTTGCAGGCACATGATTATCAATATCACTAATGCAGCAAGGGGTAGGCAATTCAATGGAGTTGCCTTTATAAATATTATGCTCAAAAATTATTCCATCAAATTCCATAGTCTACATCAATCTTTGTCATGGATGTTTTCATAAAAGGTCGCCCTAGCATAACTGGAGCGACTTGCTCATCATAGTCCATATCCATAACAAAGAAGTCAGCAGGAAAAATCAAAGAGCCTATCCTCACAAGAACATTTTCCACAACACCCTTAGGGGGTACACAAGAACCATCAGCAAGTTGTATAACAATGTTAGAATCATGCAAGAGTCTTATTCCTAAATCCTCAATCAAAGAATAGGGTAACACATTAATTGAGGCACCCAAGTCTAACAAGGCTTTCTCAAATCGATGCTCACCTATAGTGATAGGAATAGTAAATGTACATGCACTTCTCAGGCATGTGTCTCTGAACTACTGCCGACACATGTTCACTCACTAGAATCTTCTTTTGAGCCTTCTGCTTCTGAGTCCTCTTCACGATGCACAGCTCCTTCAAGAACTTGGCATATCGAGGGATAGCCTTAATAAGCTTGATCAGGGGAATGTTCACCTCACAGTCCCGAAATGTCTCGAACAGATCGTTGTCTTCAGCTACTCTCTTAGCTTTCAGCGCCTCAGGAAAAGGTGTTGGGGGCTTCTCAGAACCCAGAGGAGGAAACACGGGGCGAACATAATCATCAACATAGGTTTCCTCAGCGGAGATAGATTTTTGAGGGCCAGATCGCGGCAGAACCACCGCGGGGCGTTGGTCATCGCCGCGGGGCGGTGGGGTCGCGGTGAGATTACTGGTACCAGCCGCCGGGTCGCGGTGAGGATCGCCGCGGGGCGGTGCCAACAAGTCTTCTTTACTGGCTCCTCCTTCAATTTCTGGTCGTGCCGCGGTAGGATCCGCTGCGGGGTGTTCGGTGATTTCTGCCTTCTCGATCTCGTTCTCCTCTTCAGCAATAGGAGCAACGACCAACTTCTTACCAATTCTGAGCGTGATAGCACTCACGTTCTCTCTGGGGTTCACAGTAGTCTGAGAGGGCAGGGAGTTGGAAGTCCTTTGGTCAAGTTTGGTCACAACATCAGCAAGCTGGCCAATCTGTCTCTCCATGTTCTTAATACTTGACTCAGTAGCCTGCATGTGCGTGGCGAAATGCTGAGTCAAAGTTCTGAGCATATCCTCAGTAGAAGCACCAGAGCTTTGGCCTTGGGGCCTCTGTTGGTATGGGGCTCTCTGCTGGTACTGTTGTTGTGCCGGCTGGTATTGTTGTTACTGCACTGGCTGTTGACCACCTTGAGGGTCACTCCATCTAAAACCTGGGTGGTCTCTCCCTCTCGGATTATAATTGGGCTGTCCACCAAACTGTGGTCTAGGGGGTCCATAACCTCCTATAACATTAACTTCAGCAACACCCTCCTCCTGCAGCTGAGGACAAGCGTCGGTGGGGTGGTATTGATCAGAGCAAAGCCCACATGCTTTAATTTGTTGAAGGGCGTTCTGATTCGCCATCCTCTTCACTATCACTTTCAGCTCAGCTAGCTCAGTCAACACTGGGCTTGGTCGTGCAGGGGTCACAGCATTGACCGCCTTCCTTTGGTATGTCTTCCCAAAACTCCTGGTGCTCTCACTCATCTCCTAGAATCTCTCCGTGGCTGCATCCGGTATCAGATTCAGGATGCTTCCACCCCATGCAGCGTCAACCATTCTTCTCTCTTGGTCCAGCAGACCATTATGTAAATAGAGGACAAGGTCCTACTTGGCGTATCCATGGAATGGGCAGCTAGAGCAAAGCCTCTTGTATCTCTCAAGATAATGATACAACGTCTCATCACCAGCCTGCTCAATATTGGCAATTGCCTTTTTCAAGGCATTCGCCTTCTTCGTTGGAAAGTACTTGTCCATGAACGCCTTGTGCAGTTTATTCCAGGTTTCTATGGTTCCTGGTGGCAAGTGATAGTACCAATCACTCACAGAGTCTAGCAGGGAGAAACCAAAAGCTCTCATCTTGATTTGGTCTTCCGTCACGTTCCTGGGCTTCATAGTCATGCAGACATTGTGGAACTTGCCCAGGTGAGAGATCGGGTCTTCTCCACTCAAACCGTGAAACTTTGGGAGATAAGCAACAACTCTAGATTTCAGCTCAAAATTCACCCCTTCACCAAGTGCAGGGATGACGACAGCTAGGGGTTGTGCTCCAATATTCGGCTCAGTCAATTCTCTCAGAGTCTCAGCCATTGCGACAGTAGGGATGTTAATTGGCTCAGTCGGCTCAACGACCTCAACCTCGACTTCTTCTCCTTGATCGTGTAGGTTCGCACGGAATGATTTGTCGACTTCTGGATCAAAAGCTACGAGATGAGAGTCAGTAGAACGAGTGTCGACCATAAGATAGGTCTCCACCAAAAATCAATCACAAAAACACACAACAAAACAGAAAACTTCCCCGGCAACGGCGCCAAATTTGACGGTGGCTAAAGATGCGCAATGCAAATATCGTTGATTAGCCTTATCAAAGTAAAAAGTCCTAATAGACCTACTAAACAGATGTATAGTAAGCAAGCAAGGGTCGAACCCACAGGGAAGATCGATGAAGTATGCAAGTGTGAATGACAAGTAACACGAACGGGGGGTTTAGTTATCAAGAGAACACAAAGCAAGCAAAGCAAACACGTTTGGTTTAGTTGAGGAAATATAATGGGGAAAGTAGTCCTACTAGAGCGAGATCCACAATGCAGAGATATAATTTGATCACAGAAATCTATTTAATCCAAGTTCTTTCACTATCCTTATAGTTGTTCCCACCCTGATCTTAAGTACTATTGATTCTCACAGTTGTCAATAGACTTATTACTATGCCAATGATAAAATACCACTGATTCTCACAGTTGTCAGTATACTTTACCACCAACACAACAATAGCAATACACACAAGGATATATGATACATGCAAATCGAAGGACGTACTAATACTCGCATGCAACTGATTCTCACTCATGATTGTACGCTCGGAACCCCTATACGCACAATCGTGTTTGCCACTAGATATGCACTCGGAACCCCTATATGCAATCCTAGCAATTGATAAAAAGTATTCAACCTAGTTGATCAGGCTAAGAAGAACAACAAGAAATCAATAATCGATATAACCAAGAGAATCAAACCAACATTTATAAGGATAAGAACAAGGAATAGAAATCTCACAAACACATCAACTGTACTGCTTCACACGTCTAGTAGAACAAGGGAAAGTTAGTTCTCCATCAAAGGGGATGAAAAACTCTAATGTGAAATAACGTCTAAAAAATCGTGTATAGGTAAAAAGTCTCTCTGCCTCTTAACCTAGAAAGAGGACTTAAATAGTCTTAGGAAACTAGGTTAAACTAATGCAAACAATAAAGGAAACAAAATAATAATAAAATAAAGTCTAAACGAAATAAAAGGAAAGTAACAGTCTTCTGGCGTGAGGCATTAAACACGGCCACCGCGGGGCGGTGAGATCCACCGCGAGGCGTCAGGCTTTCCACCGCGGAGCGGTGGCTTCCTCTGGCGCGGGGCTTCAACCTTCTCTGGGAGTCACCGCCGGGCCGCGGTGAATCTAGCGCGGGGCGGTGAGCTCACTCCTTCGGCTTCTTCATCTCCTCTTCTTCTCTTCTGCTGCTCTTCAATCCTACCAAGTGTTTGGTAGTCTTCTCCAAGTATGCTCCAGCAACTCCATCTCCATCTAAGTTGTAAATCCTGGGATATCTTCACTTCTCTCCACAACTTCCAGATTACCGACTTAGCACCAAAACTCATCCAAAACTCCTCCAAATCATGCTAATAGTTGCTAGTAAAGGTGTATAAAATAACACCTATCAGTGGCTCATTGGTTTTCCCACATGGAGCGGTTATTCCGCAATGTAGAATGCACTGAAGCTGAGAAAGTGCATATAGCTTCTCTTCAGTTGAAGGAAGATGCTAGCGAATGGTGGGAGAACACCGGTCTAGCTGATCATGTTGATTTGAACTGGGGAATGTTCAAGGCTAAAATGACTGATCGTTTCCTCTCTCGAGCTATGAGGGAAGAAAAGCATAAGGAATTCCTCTATCCAAAGACAGAGGGATTAAAAGTGACTGAGCTTGCGACCAAGTTCAATCATCTATTGCAGTATGCTGGGATGGAAGCGTCCAGCGGGGAACAAAAGATCTGGTATTTCCACGAGTGGATGAATCAAGATATTAAGCCACTGATGGTGCGTCACGGATGCTCTACCTTGCAGCAGTACGTGGATGTAGCCTATAAGTTGGAGGTGACTCTGGAGGAGTCGACCAAGAGGTGTAATAGCCAGAGGCAAGTGCAGAACCAGCCTCAGGCGAGTGGGTTTAAACGTCCCGCGCCACCGTCTGATTTTGCCAAATCTGGCCGAGCAAAAACGGATATGACACATGATGGGTCTACGCAACGTTCGAGGCAGGGCAATAATCCGATCCAGTGGTACTTACGGGCACAAGTGTAATGTGTGTCCGAAGGAGAAGAAAACGTGTTTTGCCTGTGGAAAGGAAGGACATTTTCAGTTATTTTGTCCGCAGAGGAGGCAGAAAGGAGCTGAGTCACAGCAAGGGTCTGTTAATCAGAACAACCGACCCAGGTTTAGACCGGTGGAAGCTCCTAGTCCTTCAATGCAGACAACTGCGCATTACAAGGGGAAAGCCCCAGCTGCTTCTGGAGGTCAAGGTCAACGCCTTTACGAGATGCGTGAGGCAGATGGACCCGATGCTCCAAATGCTTAAAGTGCTTTATACCTTTTGTTGGTATGTTATTGATGTCGGTGTTGCCCAGTCTTTCGTTTCAGATAGTTGTGTTAGTAAGTTAAGTTTAGTTTGCAACAAGGTTTGTAAACCTTTTGTTGTAAATATTCTTAATAATGAATGTTTGGTCTATACCAAGTTAGTGTTTCGCTGCTTGATAAAGGGGTGAGGTCTCATGTTCGAGCCACACCAACAACCTACTAGAAGTGGCGGGAATGCTGGCCACCAGTGAGGGGTTGAGGTGCATGGACTGTGGCCCATGGCAACAGTGGACGCTGGAAATGGCTGGGCCTGGGCTCGAAGCCACTAGTGGGCCGTCTGTGAGCCATGTAATGGGCTGGTCCAAAATGGTGACCATTTAGTTGGAACCAAGCGTTTGTCAGATTTCCTGATTACCATTTAGGGTAAGGAGTTCGAGGCAGAATTGATTTGTATAGCCATGACTCCATACGATATTATTCTCGGTATGGATTGACTGATGCATCATGGGGTGGTAATCGATTTTAGTTCGAAGACTGTGACGGTGTCATGTGGGGGCCAGTGTGTATGCAAATTTAAGGGTCTGAATGATGCTGATAACGGCAGGCTTATCAATGCGATGGTTGCGTTTAAGCTACTTCGACAAGGTTGTGTCGAGTACCTTTGCTACCTGGATCCGCCCCTGAAAGATGAACCTTCAGTTCTTAATATTTTGATCGTTGTGAATTTTCGGATGTCTTTTCAGAAGATATTCCTGGTTACCCCCGTATCGTGACGTGAAGTTTATAATTGATCTCGAGCCTGGTACCGCGTCGATCTCGGAGGCACCATACCGGATGGCTCCTGTTGAGATGCAAGAGTTGGAGAAGCAACTCGAGAATCTCCTTGACAAGGGTTATATAAGGCCGAGTGCATCACCTTGGGGTGCTCCAGTTTTATTTGTCAAGGAGAAGGATGGATCGTTTCAACTTTGTATCAACTATCAAGAGTTGAATAAAGTCACGATCAAGAACAGGTATCCGTTACCTAGGATCGATGTTTTCACCAGTACTTGGATAAGTTCGTGGTGGTCTTCATCAATGGGATTTTGATCTATTCCTCGAGCGTGGAAGCTCCCGGGGAACATCTTCGGATTAGTTTGTCAGTCCTTAAACCAAGTCGGTTGTACGCGAAGTTGTCTAAGTGTGACTTTTGGATCAAGAAGTGGCTTTCTTAGGCCATGTGATTAATGAGAATGGAGTTATGATTGATCCCCAGAAAATTGAAGTGGTAGCTAATTGGAAGCGGCCTCAGAATGTGAAGGAGGTGCGCAGTTTCCTAGGACTTGCTGGATATTACAGACGGTTCGTGGAGGGATTTTCTAAGATCGCTCTACCTATGACCGGTCTGCTCCGCAAGGTCCACAAGAAGTTTGTCTGGGATGACAAGTGCGAGGCCAGTTTTCAAGAAGTTGAAATAATGTCTGACCTCTGCACCAGTTTTGGCGCTGCCGAAAGGAAATGATGATTAAATGGTCTATAGTGATGCTTCGAAGAGTGGGTTGGGATGTGTCTTGATGCAGAGAGGCAAGGTTATTGCATACACATCTAGACAATTAAAAACCTATGAAGCAAACTATCCGACACATGATCTAGATCTTGCAGCACTAGTGTTTGCATTGGAAACTGAGGTTACTTGGGAAACCTGGGAGACGGAAGCCGATATGCTTAGACGCTTTCCCGAGTTGTTTTCGGCCAAGTTTCGGGGTCGAAACTTCTTTTAAGGGGGAGGTAATGTAATATCCCTCATTTTTGTAAGGGTATTTTGGAAATTTTCCAACTCCCGTATTGCACGTCGAATTTATTTCAGAGAAGTTCAGACATTCGGTAAAATGTTTGATCTCTGTAATAATTTTTCTAAGTGAAATAAAATACATTCGACGTATTTCGGGACTCATATATTCGTTCGTGTATGAATATTATAACCCAGGCTAAGGCCATGTCGTTTTAAGGCAAAACGGACGAGAAATGGCCTAGGCGGCGACCGCTGCCAAACTAGCGGCGACCGCCGCCAAACTGGCCGATGTCATCTTCATCAACTTGCCAAGTGGGTCAAAAAGCGGTGACCGCTGCCAGGCACAAAATGGGCGGCGACCCCATGTCGACAGCGGCGACCGCCGCCAATGTTACAGGTTGTCAGAGGCCTAGCCTCTACGTTGCCGGCAATTGGGAGACCTCCGATCTTGGTCATCCACGTGCCCCTTGTTGTCTCCCCTGGTGCTGGCTATTTAAGGAGGAGATTGGGAGCTGAATTGAAGCACAAAACCGATCTCAATCTCTCCCAAATCGTCTCGTCGAAGTTTCGAGCTTGTCGCCGGAATTATTTTTGAGCTCTCGTCTGAGCTTCGTTGGTGTTATTTGGTGGTTGCAAAGTGAAGCTTTGGAAGCCCTTAGAAGCTTAGAATCCAAAGCAAACCAAAGGAGAAGCAAATCGATCGACGCCGGTGAGTTTTATGCTTCTCGTAAAATTTTCTGGTGTTCGTAACGGCGACCGCCGCCACGAATAGCGGCGCCCGCCGTAAGGCAGGCGGCGACCGCCGCCCAGAGACCCTTGGTCGGTTTCGGCCTTGGGATTTAGTTCCCGAGTCAACTCCGCTTGTAGGGATTTAGTTCCCGACTCGAATCTGTTATAGGGATTTAGTTTCCTAGGGATTTAGTTCGTGACTCGACTTTAGGGATTTAGTTCCCGAGTCAACTCCGTCTTAGGGATTTAGTTCCTGACTGTGTATCTCTTTATCCTGAGGGATGAGATGATCTAAAAGCTTATAACGTGATGTTCGTTTTGGAATTTAATAAGATAAGTGCTGTTGTTGCACATGATTAATATACCCTGTGGGCGAGTAGTGCAGCTAGGAAAGCTCGTCTTGACTTTGATCAGAGTAAAGTTCTCTTTCCAATCTGGTTTCGCTTTGAGCGGTGAGGTTGGTTGAGAACCGAAACACCAAGTTGTTTTAAACGCTTGTGTGAAAGTTTATGTTCCCCAACATTTGTCATGTTTTCGATAAGACTCAATTCGTTGGAGTCTTCTTTTGGGATTGATTTTTGTGAGACTCGGTCTCCAGAATCTTCTCTTGATCATGTCTTTTCATGTGTTTCAGTAGAGTATGGTGGTTGACTATCGTTATCGGTTTTGATTCGAGGAGCGATGAGTCTAACCTAATACGTCTACTTCGAACCACTCTGCTTTGTACCATTGCGTAGTCTTTCATTAGACTAACCAACCGTAATTGTTCTCTGCATGGTTGGTGTCATCCGTTCGATTCGGCACATCAGATAAGTTGCCATCCCGTGAAGGCTAGAGTGACTATGGACGCAAACGGTGTTTTTGATAAGTTTATTCAGGTCAAGATCCTTGGCGGGTGATCATTGCAATCAAGACCCTTTTGATGGTTATTTAAAGACTTCCGCTGTGTTAAATATGTTTTGTGTAAAGACTTCCGTTGTATTTTTGCTATATTTGGAATTATGTTGTAATTTCGAGACTTTGATTTAAATGAAAGTTATGATATTTTGTATCATAATTGTTGTTTGATGATTTATATCAATTGGTAAAGCCTTGGGTGACATCGGACAGAACGTTTGAGGTCACTGGCGGTAATGCCTTCAAGGTTATATATTTGGGGGTGTTACAATTGTTCTTGTTTTCAATCATTGTAAGCCGAAACATTGACAACAAAGTGGTATCAAAGCCTTAGTCACTCATTGGTGTGAGAACTGATTTTTATTTCTTTGTTGGCTTAAAAAAAATCCAAATCTGTTGGTTTTTTAGTTTACCTATTTTTTTTGTCCATAGCCATCCTCGGGGTCCTCTGTAATTAGTCCTATTGTTCTTTCAACCTAGTTTGGATCCTCTTTCATTCACATTAAATCCCTTGATGGGAGTATTGACTTTGTTTTATGGTAGGTAAAAATGAAGGCAATCCTTATTCATGATAAGTGTTGTAAGGCTGTTAAACGAGCTTACCTAGAAGGAAATGGACTCACTACTAAGAAGGTGATGAATGAACAAGATCACAACGAGATAATGATCCGACTTTCGGATAAAGTGGCTCATCAAGTGTTGGGCAAGGAGACTGCAAAGGGTCTTTGGTTGGCCTTGAAAGACTTATTTCTGGTAAAATCACTTCCTAATAGAATTAGCCTACTTTGCCAAATTCTTACTTTTAAAATGAATCTAATCTAGATAAATTCCTTAAGTTAACACCGTGGGAGCTGGATTTAGCCCGGCCCAAAAGTGTCGGCCCAAGCAAGAGAGGAGCCCATATAGCAGTGCTGCCCAACTCAAAGCAAGACGTCGAGAAACACTGTCTTAGCCCCTGACCATATTTCCCGCGGCCCTCCACCCCGCTTTGCCCTGCCAGCCTCTTTTCGGCCCCTCCCGGGAGTTCGGTCCGAGAGCCTCCCTCACAGCTTGGCCGGCGACACGATGCAAAGGGCCCCAAAGCTCCAGGTATATAAGATAGAAACTGTAACTAGAAAGGGGGATTTTCCACCCTCTCTTTGGTTGCCTCTCTCTCCCACACCATCGGCTAATACCGAACTCGTACTCTATACTCTTCTATTATTGTTGGCTTACTGTACTCCAGACTTTTCCGACCACCTTAGCTCCACCATACTCTATATTCTTTTAGCAACTCGACTGCTCTTACTGCCTTATTTCACGGGTTGAGTACTGACTTGAGCGTCGGAGTGGCAAGCCCGGGGTCACCCTCGGGCCCCACTTCATTTTAGGTTGGAGCTCAACACTGGACGGCGCCTTACGTGACCGGAGATCGCCGACGGGGAACTGGGAGAGACTCCGCCGGGAGAGACGAGCCAGATTTGGTTACGTGTGAATCACCAACTATTTCCCTCGCAGAAAACCGGACGATCACACTGGCACCGACCATGGGGACTCCTCACACAACTAGTATACCTTCGGTCATGTCGGACGCTGAGTCCACCAACCGCACTAGCCATACCGGGTTTAATGAGCCCCAAACCCCAAACGCGCAACACTGATATGCTCTACTTTATAGTGCATAACTAGGAGTTATTACTAGTATTTGGGGTGCCATTTATGTGTGTTTAGGACACAATATAGGAGAATGGAGTTTTGGAGAAGAAGTGTTGATTTGGTGGTTTTGAGTGCTTAAATGAAGACTTAAGGAGATGAAGGCGAAGCCACAAGAGAAGACCGCAAGCGACGAGAGAAGACGCAACAGAAGCATTTCCGCGGGCGCGGGAAGGATCGCCGCGGGCGCGAAAACACACCAGAAGCAGCGAAGACACGAGACCAATCCGTGGGCGCAGAATTCTTTCCGCAGGTCGCGATTACTGGTCACACGCGGAGCCGGGCTTTTATTTCGTCCGAGTTTTGTTTTACTTTATTTTCTTTTATCTTTATTTTCTTTTATTTCATTTATTTCTTTTTAGGAAGATTATATTTCCTATCTTTTGGAAATTAGGTTTGCTAGGTTATTTACATCTTATTAGTTGGCAGCCTTTTCATTATTCATTCATCACATTATCGTTCAGTTTTTCCTTTAGAGTTTTATGTTTTGAATACTATGAAGAACTAAGCAACCTTTGCTTAGTCCGACGATTGAAGCATTCGTTTGTATGTGGTTGTGAGATAATAACTCTATTTCCTTTCCTTTGATTATATTGATTCTCTTTGAGCTTCATCCCATTGATTCTTGCTTATTTGACTAGTCTGATCATCTAGTTGATAATAGTGATTATCTATTGCTAGGGTTTGGATATTTCTAGTTGAAATCCCTTATCTTGTGTAGCAACCACGATTTACAGGAACTAGTTGTGAATGTTTATTGTGAAGAGAATTGATTACATGTCGAGTACTGACTAGTTGTTAAGTATTGCATGTATCCTGGTTAATTCCTATGCTCACTGCTGCCATTAGATTGAATCTTGATAGTTTCTTGATTGTTTAATGGTAAGTATTTTCAAGGCTAGTTGACCTGTCTATATACATAAGATCGGGACAAGAATATTCATTGGTAGGAATTGGAGATAAACTAGGATCAACCAATCAAACTGAAGTGTGGATATTTGTCTGGCTAAGTTACTTCTCACCCATTGATTACATCCTTTGCTTTGATTTACTATGTTACTTGATTACAAACAAAAACCCCCCTTTTGTTACTATTGGCATATAACATTTTCACTTAGGAAGATTGCTTACCTCCCTGTGGGATCGATCCTTATTTACCCTACTATATTAGTTAGGTTTTTGAGGTTTACTTTGATAGGCATCACGACTTTAGCCCCATCAAACACCCCTTCATGAACGTGGATGGAGCACACTTATAAGGGTTCCAAGGGTGGCAGTACACATGTCCGACTTTTTGGGGGTCGTACGCACCCTAAGGATCCCCTCCCCATGCACCAACGGACCCATACCCTCAGTATGGGTTCCCACCCGGAGCCATACCCACCCTACGGGTACAGATACGTGCCAACGTTCGGACCAGCCACTCCAAACCTCCCTCCATCCCCTGGGAGGGAGCAGGGCTGGCCCGTACCACAAGTAGGCCCTACTCGGCCAACCCCAGCGGCCAACACATCCTACAGGCACCACCATCATGAGAAGAGGAACAAGTTCTCGCACACGAAGCCATACCCCGTCGCACCCGAAGTGCATCAAGATCTCGCCGACCTCTCGACTCTATACGGCTCTGTCGCTTTTACAAACGAGATTTTAATGGCCATTCCCCAAGTTGACGCTAGCGCGATTCCAACCATGGGGGAGTATATCGGTGAGGGAGTCCCCCAAGACCACATCTCGAAGTACAAGTACGTAATGCTGTCCTACCGAGCGGACGGACCAACCATGTGCAAGTTATTCCCTAGTTCGCTCACGGGAGCGGCCCTTAAGTGAATGATCAACCTCTCGGCGGGTTGCATTGGAAGCTTCCCGCAATTGGAGGAATCATTCCTAACGCACTTTGGAAGCTCAAGGCGGAGACGCATGGGAATACAAGAGATTTTATCCTGAGGCAGCGAGAGACGGAAAGCCTGGCCTCATATGTTAAGAGGTTCACGGCTGAGGTGATACAAGTGTGTGACTTCGACGAGAAGGTGGCCAAGATCGCATTCATACAAGGGCTCACGAACTCAGACTTCAAATTTTCGGTCACCAAGAAGGAGCCAACGACTTACTCTAAATTGCTGGATAAGGCCAACACCCTTATCCGGGCCGAGGAAATGGCAAGTTTGTACCGCGGGACTTCGAATGCATCCCGAAATGAGACAAAAGGAAGGTACCAGGGCCCGTGGGAGCAGAGGACGCCTTCAACGGCCACAGACAAAGGAAAATACCCAGAGCGAGCTCTAGTGAACACAATGTCGATGAACCCACCACCCCCGCAGTACAATCCCTTTCTAAGTCGCTCCAAGTCCCAAGAAGCACCCCATCAAGGACCGCCCTCTCAATAGTTTTGCTCGTACCACAAGTCTAGACCTAACGGTGACAACGAATGCATGAGATACGACTCCCTGACCAAGAAACCCACTCTAGGGTCTCTGTTTGCTAAGGGCTACAGAGTGGTGAGCAGAGGGATGAACAAGAACCCAACACCACCCCTACCCCCACCCCCTCCTCGGAAGGACAACTTTCCTCTCCGGATGGTTGTGTGGGAACAATTCTGGTGGCGCTAGTCCTTGGGGGAAAGCATGAGGGCCGCCCGTAGATACGCGCGAGGAGGGAGGCATCACTATGTAATACCAGTTCTCAGCATTGCTAACAGTTTTCCCGTAGGGCACCAACTCTCCTTCACGGCGGCAGACGCGGAGGCGGTGGAGATCCCGCACTATTACCCCTTGGTCATTCATGCTCAGTTTGGAAGCAAGCTCGTTAAAAGGATCCTGGTAGACACGGGAAGCTCCACGGACATCTTGTATTGGGATGCTTTCCTGCAATTAGAGATCCCACCCATATAACTCTGCCCCATTGACTGCTCGTTGGTCGGGTTCTCCGGGGAAAGAGTCATCATCTCCGGTATCGTCACCTTGGATCTCATCCTAGGGGACGAGGGGAGCCCGCGTAGGTCCGAGTCAGTGGATTTCATGGTCATGAGAATACCCTCCGCATACAACGTAACCCTCAAACGAGAGTCCCTCAATAAGTTCCAGGCCATTGCCTCTGTATACCACCTCAAAGTAAAGTTCCCTGTTCACGGAGAAGTAGGAGAATCGAAGGGCTGGCAGGCGGAAAGTCGGGCATGCTACTTAACCACCCTGAAAGGAAAAGGCCTTGCGGAACAAGTCTTGCAAGTCCAGGAACTCAAGCCGGTAGTGGGATCCTCAGATGCTGCCCAAGAATAGGACGACCTCGAAGTAT
Source organism: Rheum nobile (assembly GCA_027886185.1). Taxonomy (NCBI): domain Eukaryota; kingdom Viridiplantae; phylum Streptophyta; class Magnoliopsida; order Caryophyllales; family Polygonaceae; genus Rheum; species Rheum nobile. Next base: position 1,499,959 of record WOAB01000322.1, read on the forward strand.
GAGAGAAAGTCCACCCAGTTGTAGAAAGCGAAGAAACCATGTCCATAAACCCATTCGGCAAGGAGGACGAAAGGCTATTCTTGGGGACCCACCTGGGCGTGAACGACCAGGAGAAGATTGAGGAGTTATTGAGCCGATCCTCAATGTATTATCCTGGACGCCAAGGGATGACCCACAGCTTCAGCATCATCCCAGGAACCAAGCCATTAAGACAGAAAAAGTGAAAGTAAGCTAACGACAAGGCCGAGGGAGCCCGTGAAGAAATCCTCAAGCTCTTGTCGGCAGGGTTCATCCGAGAAGTACAATATCCCACTTGGCTGGCTAATGTGGTGATGGTCAAAAAAACGAACGGAAAGTGGCAAATGTGTGTAGATTTCACCGATCTAAACCAGGCCTACCCTAAGGATAGCTACCCGCTTCCCTCTATTGACCGACTAGTAGACTCCACAGTCGGGCACGAGGCCCTCAGCTTTCTCGATGCATACTCTAGTTATGACCAGATCAAGATGAACCCCCATGACGAGGAGCATACCACCTGTTATCGCGTGATGCCCTTCGGCCACAGAAACGTGGGGGCCACTTTCCAGAGACTCGTAGATCGCATCTTCCGCGATTTGAGAGGCAAGACAGTGGAGGCTTACATTGACGACATTGTGGTGAAGAGCCGACATGCTTCCGAGAACGCGACAGATCTTCGCAAGGTCTTCGACACCCTGAGAAGCAATGGAATGAGTTTGAACCAAGAGAAGTGTGCTTTTGGAGTACAAGTAGGCAAGTTCCTAGGTTTCATGGTCAGTTTAGAGGGATCGATGTGAACCCGGAAAGGGCTTAAGCGATTTTGGCAATGGCAGCCTCGCGGAACGTTAAGGAGGTACAACATTTCCTAGGTGCGGTAAATTATTTGGGCAGGTTTTGCGCCCAGCTATCGGAGAGAAGCCTCCCTTTCTTCAAGGCCCTCTGGAAGGTTCACAACTTCGAGTGGACGTTGGAGTGCGCGGCGGCCTTCGAGGATCTGAAAAGCTACTTCAAGCAAGTGCCCACCTTGGCGGCACCCGTGCCCGGAGAAGAGCTCCAACTTTAAATCGCGGTGGGGGACACAACCATCAGTGCAGTTATTGTAAAGGACGTGAGAATACTAGTCTACTTTGTGAGCAAAACCATGTTGCCCGCGAAAACACGATACTCGCTTGTGGAGAAGTTAGCCCTCGCCGTGGTCATAGCAGCCCATAATCTAAGGCCGTATTTCCAGGGCCACCCAATATACGTCCTTTCGGACTTTCCACTGCAGAATCTACTCCATGGACCTACCCTCTCGGGCAGAATGACAAAGTGGGTGGTAGAACTCTTCGAGTTCGACATCTCGTTCAAGATTCGCCCTTTTATCAAGGCACAGTCCCTCGCCGACTTTCTCGTCGAGGCCAGTTTTAGGGCTGAGGCAATCGCAGAAGAAATAGGGGCTCAAACTTATTGGGTGATGTTTCCCGATGGGGAAGTAAACGATGGAGGCCGCGGAGCCGGCCTAGTCCTCACATCCCCGGGAGGAGAAAAGATGGAGTATGCACTAGCTTTAGAATTTGAGACTACTAACAATGAGGCGGAATACGAGGGCCTCTTAGCGAGAATGGAACTGGCCCTAGTGAACGGAGTGCAAAGCTTGACCTGTTACAGCGACTCCAAGGTTGTAGTAAACCAGGTGCAAGAAACCTATGAAGCAAAGACGGGAACCCTGCCCGAGTACTGCGAGAGAGTGAGGAAACTGGCCATGGCCTTACGGTAGTTTGAGATACACTCCATCCCGAGATTTGAAAACACGGCGGCGGATGCCCTCGCAAAGCTTGGCTCCAGGTCGGCTGGCTACGCTACAGGTGTGGCCCGCATAGAAAGCAAGAGTCTCCCCTTCATTCAAATGCAAGTCATGACGATCAGCGAGACCCCCGACTGGAGGACACGCGTGAAAGAAAACATGGAGAAGGGAGCCTCCCCGTTCGACAAGGCCAAAAGGCGGAGGCTACAAGTCCGAGCTTCACGCTTCTACATGAAAGGAGGTGGGTTGTACAAGAAGGGATACAACTCCTCAGGCCTCAAGTGTGTCTCGCTAGAGCAAGGTCGCGAGCTCACCGAGGAGATTCATAGCGGCACTTGCGGCAGCCATTCCGGATGGATGACTCTCACCCACAAGGCCCAACGCGTTGGCTACTTTTGGCCCACCATGAGAAATGATGCCATGGAGGTCTCCCGAACCTGCAACCTTTGCCAGATCCATGCACCCTCCATTCTGCAACCAGGGCAAGAAATGAAGATCTTGAGTGCCTCATGCCCTTTCACCATGTGGGGGATGGACCTCCTCGGACCTTTTCCTCGTGCTCCCGGACAACTGCAGTACATCTTGGTGGCCATCGATTACTATACCAAGTGGATTGAGGCAGAATCCCTAGCGACAACTACGGTCGAGAAGGTAAAGAAGTTACTTTTGCAAAACATTATCTGCCGCTTTAGACTCCCCCAGGACATTGTAACCGACCAAGGGCCCCAATACAACACGGAGAAGCTGAGGGTATTTTGCAATGACTTGTGTATACACCTACGCTTTGCCTCAGTAGCCCATCCGTGGACAAACGGCCAGGTCGAGAACGCAAATGGGCAGATCCTAGCCGGTTTAAAGAGGAGGCTAGACAAAGCACAAGGGCGATGGGCAGAGGTCCTCCCGCTTGTCCTCTAGTCCAATCGTACCACACCAAGGAAAGGGACCGGTGAGATGCCATTTTGCCTAGCGTATGGGGTGGGGGCAGTCGTTCCAGTAGAACACTTTTTTTCCGAATGAGAGAATTTTGCATTATGATGAGGAAGGAAACAACGAGAGGAATGTCCGCGAAGTTGCAATTAAGAGAAGAAGTACGAGAAATGGCCGAGATCTACGAGGCCGAGTACAAGAGGAGGGTTGTTGCACACTACAACAAGAAAATTGTCCCCGATGCTTCAAGAAGGGGGCCTGGTCCTCAGAAGGATGGAAGGCGGCAAGCTAGACCCTAGGTTGGAAGACCCATACATTATTTTGCACCAAGTGGCTGAGGGGGCCTACAAGTTAAAAAGAGAGGACGACAACCTGGTCCCAAACACGTGGAATGTCTTGCGATTGAATAAGTACTTCATGTGAGCAAGGAAGTACTTATTCAGTCGGGAGCACCAAACCTGCAAGAATAGGTAAACACCACAAAGCAAAGAAGTAGTAAGGGCATGCAAACCACAAAGTCGGGTACAGCAAGAAATGAAACCAAGTGGCCAACGATGAGGAGAATCACCCTGATAACCGCAAGGCATAAGGCCCTTGAGAAGCCGTAAGCAACCCAAAAAAAGGCTCAGCCGCGAACAGATGTAAAACAAGTAGGCAAGGTGATACAGTACCACCCTTGACATTGACGGAGGCCCAGGAGGAAGACATGTTGAGCGTTCATTCTAACGGACCGATCACGAGGGCTCGTGCCAAAGCCATTGCTCAAGCTACTTCGAGCATTGTCGCCAAGGCCTTTGCAAGGAATGGAGCGTCCTCAACTTCCACATCCGCCTCCATGACTTTATCATTGTCAACATTGCAGGAAGATACTTCATAGACTTAGACTTTCATCTTTGGATTTGTGTTCGTTTTATGTTTTAGCATACTTTCCTTTTTCAGCAACTTTTAGCATTTTAGAAACTTACTTTTATTAGTAAGTTAGGTTAGAAGGAAGGCAACCATCTTCCTTATGTGTGGCTGCAACTTGTTCGTTGTTTTGTTACTTTGAATTTTAAGCAAGGCTATGTCGTGAGCATGATCTCCGCCCCCTTGTGTCAACGTCAACAATCTTGTTCGATTCATCCAACAAATTCATGCACTTGTTCATTCCAATCTCCATCATCACTTGTTCGTTTCTCCCTTGTTGCTGCAAGGCCGAAACCCTAATCCCCCACGCCAAACCAGCTCGTTCTCTACATCTCCATCTGCGACACTTCAGGAGAATTGCCATAACCTTCTTCTCACACAATATTTTGGTCCGCAATTTTGAGGAGGCAAACTAGACTCGTATATCTAACTCCTCGCATTGGATTCATTGCAATTGGATTCCTGAGCAGGGAGAACGGATTTTTACAAGTCGGACAAATGCCTAGGAATTCTCCTTGCCCGACGAGGCCGAATTCTTGAACTATCATTATTTGGCCATTTCGTACATCACCTCCATCAGTCGTACATCAAGAGAAGATTGTTTCGCAACACTTCCTGCCTAGATCTGAATCAAGCGAAGCCATTCAAAGGGGTTTCCGCATCAATTGGGATCAGCTTCCAGGGGTACGAAGTGTTGTTCATCTTTCTCTTGTTTTGATTTCTCCCTTAATTTTCATGCCCTAGCTTGTTCTTCCATTGTCATACATCTTCCATACTGCTGTTCGTAATTTTATTAAAAAAAACAGAAAGTTCGAACACCCTAGGGATTCCTTCTTGCAAGTCAGGATTGAATCAAACCGAGTGTTTTTGTGTTTTGTGAGTAGCCTTACCTCCTTGTATGCAATAATTCTATCTTGCTTTATCATATTATCTAGAATATTGTCTTGCTTGATTAATTCACTGCATAATATATCTTGCATGAATGGTAAGTTCGCGGTTGTTGCAACAAGTCTACAATCATCTTCTATCTTTTGAGCTTGGGTGCATTCCACGAATACACTAAAATTTGTGTTGCTACCTTGCTTTATTGCTTCATATCAAAGGTTTCTGATTTATAAAGTGTTGAACTCGTCCAAGTCGTACAAATAAATAAATAAAAATGAGAACACAAACAAAGCCGCAGGGAACGGGAAATCCCGCACTTTTTCGGCAACTCCATTTCTTGTCTTCCATCTAGTCTAGCAACAATCTATAAAAGACCTTATCTTGCATCGATACTTGCTTTGATTTAATCATCATAGGACAATATTGCATGCTTGATTGACTTGAGACGGTTACTGCATACGAGTTCACTTCTTTGCCTTGACCTCCCTCACGGATTGCCTAAACTAGTTACCGGGAGATATTGACACATTGAGTTGTGTTGGGCTGCATTTTGTGCTTCTTGTTGTTGCTTCCTTTTGTTGTTCTTAACCTCTTGCTATGTCTTTTCATGATGAGGATTACGAGGAACATGTGGCTGAATTGTTGGCAACGAAAGAACGCCTTGACAGGTCCGAGGCCAAGCGCCTTGATATGGCTGAACGGCTGTCCACTATGGAGAGGCAACTAGCTCACTTGACACGCCTTTTGGAAGCCCAAATTCCAGCTGCGAGAGCCCCTCAATCCCTTGTGACAGGGCAGCCATTGGACCCTAGTGTCGGACACCAAGTGTCTACTCACAACCGGCATGACAAGGGTAAGAACATTGCTTCTTCTTCCCATCAACCCAATGGTCATACGACCACCACCCATAGGCTGCATTCCGTCATTGAGAGACCTCCAAGGGATGATTTTGATGACCGATGGCAACCGAGGTCTCACTCTAGGGACATAGAAGACAATGGTCACGACTCCGACCATGATCTTACGCCAAGAGGCGACCACCACTCTCCAAGGCATCTTGATGCAGGTGTTTCCCACCATGAAAGGCCCAGGTATGATTACTCTAACCCTACACTTGGTTCCTATAGAAGTCGCTTGGCTCGCAACAACACTAGACGCCCTGCGGTGAACCCGGAGGGGCGGCAAATGCCGGCTGCACAAGCATCGTTTAGGCCATACAATCCAATGGCTTTTGGTGAATATGATGAGGAGGATGTGCACTTAGTTGGTCAGGTAAACCCATGTAACTACCACCTTCCTCTTGCTGAGCCTATCGAAAACCAAGTTCATCCGGAGGGGTGGATTCCTCCTTACATTCCTACTCATTTGCCTTATGATAATGTTAATGCTAATGCCTATGATGAGTATGAGAATATGCAGCCTAGGCATAGGAGAGGTCACAATGCAGGCCTTGGGAATGCATATGGCAATCAAGGTGACCGCGGCTATGAGGAGAGACGCCAAGTTCAACCCAATCATAACTCTAGACGCGACATCAAGGTAAAAATTTGTTGGTGCATATGATGCGGCTATCTTTTTGGATTGGTTGCAGGCAACGGAACATGCACTTCAGCATTGCCACTATAACGAGGAGGAGAAGGTGGAGATCGCCACTTTACACTTCCAAGGAGCCACAAGGTCATGGTGGCATAGAGACGTGGTGAATAGAGCTCGCATGGGACGTGAGCCTATTAGACAATGGCACCAACTTGTCTTCGTCATGACTCAAAAGTATGTGACTCCAGAGTATAAGAATGAGATGAGGTTGTAGATAGCCCTAGCTCGCCAAGGAACTCAAACACCTCTTGAGTTCTTCTCGAAACTAGAGGACTTGTATTTAAAGGCGGGCATGAGTGTGACTCCGGTAACAGTTCGGACCAAATTTTTGATGGTCTTCATGTTGATTTGAGGGAAGAAGTCGACGTGTTGCCAATCCATGACTTGAATGCACTTGCACATGCCGCTCAAAAGATCCATCAAAAACTTGTGCGAAAGAAAGTCTATCCTTGGCTCTCGGCTTCATCCTCACAAAGGTATGATTCTAAACCTAGTCCTTAGTTTTCTACTAATACCGATGCTAGTGTGCAGCCTAGGACACAAGCCTCTTCTTATAGCCAGCCTACACGCCCCACCGAGGCTCCTAAGCCGACTGCAGCCCCATCTCAACCACCTCATGGTACTCGTCAAGAGAAGATGAGCGATAGAGTGTGCTATAAGTGTGGAGGGCACGGTCATATCATGCGGGATTGTCCAAATCCTAAGAAGGTATTGTTCTCTCAAGATATGGGGTATGAACCTTTTGACGATGACGAAGGCATTGAGGAGACTCCGCAACCTTCTTACGATGACTATGATGATGAGGAGCCGTACACTTGCGGTCCCCTGGACTTGAATGAAGGTACGCCTCTTTCCCTTGTAGCTCGTCGTGCTTTAATGGTTAAGGATGCTTCTTTAGGGGATCAAAGAGAGAATTTATTTCACACAAGGTGCCTTGTGGGTACCTCGTCATTAAGTGTGATAGTGGATAGTGGATCTTGCTGCAACATCTTGAATGAGAAGGTGGTTCGGCTCTTGGACTTGCCTACTTCGCCACATCCTCAACCTTATAGCCTCCAATGGATTTTGGAAGGTAACGGTGATGTGGTAACAAGGAAATGCCACATCACATTCTCTATTGGTGCTTATGTTGATACAGTTACTTGTGAAGTTGTGATTATGGATGCTACTCACCTCCTTCTAGGTCGTCCTTGGCAATTTGACAAGAAGGCGGTGCATGACGGTTTCCTTAACACTTACACTTTCCACAACAAGGGGCGTCGGGTGACTCTTCTGCCCATGATGCCACACAAAATCATCCATGATCAAGTAGAAAGAGACCGCATCAAAGCCTTGGAGAAGGCCAAGGAGGCAGCTAAGCACACGGCCCAAACCGAGACCAAACATGCTACTAGTGCCAAGACGTCGTCCAAAGAGGGGCACCCTTCCGGGTCCGGATCAGCCACTTTGCAGGTTGTTTCCACACCCCCTGAGCCACCTTTGAGCAAATGTAGCACCGGAGGAAGGGCTGGAAAACCGCAGATTCCGATGCAGCAAACCGGGCGCAACGACAATGCACCGAAGCCTCCTAGGGCATCAGGTTTGGACAGGCATTCCTCTGAATTTGCAGGCCATTTTTTGCAGGAACAAAATAGAGGAAATCAGAAAGCTAATAGCCCAGGAATCGCCGGATTTGGAGCTCCAATGCCCAGGGAACCTGCTTCTCCAATTCAGGGTCGTTGTGAGCGGCGCTTGCTCATGGCACGTTCAAGGGATCTCACTCCAATCATTCAGGGACATTCTCCTTGCTTCTTGTTGATACCTACTGCGTGTCTATCTGTTTTAAAGAATATAGATGATCTACCCTCTTCCATTACTTGTCTTTTGCAGGAGTTCGCATATGTTATGCCCGATGAGCTCCCCGAAGGCCTCCCTCCTCTTCGAGGGATCGAGCATCAGATTGACTTAGTTCCCGAAGCTTCTTTGCCTAACCGAACAGCATATAGGGCAAGCCCGGAAGAGACTAAGGAGCTCCAACGCCAAGTCTTCGAGCTCTTAGGGAAGGGCTATGTGCGAGAAAGCTTAAGTCCGTGTGCGGTGCCGGTGATTTTGGTGCCAAAGAAGGAGGGCACATGGAGAATGTGCATGGACTGTAGGGACATCAATCAAATAACAGTGAAGTACCGTCATCCAATTCCTCGCCTCGACGACATGCTCGATAAGCTTCATGGAGCCATTCTCTTTTCCAAGATCGATCTTAGGAGCGGCTACCATCAAATCCGCATGAAAGAAGGCGACGAGTGGAAGACAGCCTTCAAAACAAAGTATGGTCTCTATGAATGGTTAGTGATGCCTTTTGGTCTTACAAATGCACCTTCTACTTTTATGAGATTAATGAACCATGTGCTTAGACCTTTCTTAGGAAAGTTTGTCGTGGTTTATTTTGATGATATTTTGGTGTATAGTCGTTCATTGCATGACCATGTTGACCATCTTAGACAGGTTTTTGAGTGTCTTAGGAATGAGCAATTGTATGCTAACCTCTCTAAATGTGTATTTTGCTCGGATAGTACTGTTTTCCTAGGCTTTTTTGTGTCTAAGGATGGATTACAGGTGGACCAAGAGAAGGTCCGGGCTATTAGAGAGTGGCCGACCCCTACTATGGCAACCATGGTTCGGTCTTTCTTGGGGTTAGCTGGTTTTTATAGGCGATTTGTGCGGGATTTTAGCACAATAGCCGCACCCCTTCATGAGCTCACAAAGAGGGAGCCACCATTACTTGGGAGCCGAAGCATGAGAGAGCCTTCATGACCCTTAAGGACCGCCTATGTCATGCTCCTTTGCTGCAGTTGTCGGACTTCAACAAGACTTTTGAGGTTGAATGCGACGCCTCCAACTTCGGGATAGGTGGAGTTCTTCTTCAAGAACGACGCCCTATTGCTTATTTCAGCGAGAAGTTGCCCGGCGCCACCCTCAACTATCCTACTTATGATAAAGAGATTTATGCTCTTATTCGGGTGTTGAAAACGTGGCAACATTTTTTGTGGCCTAAGGAGTTCGTCATCCATACAGACCATGAGGCGTTGGCTTATCTCAAGCACTAGTCTACCCTTGGACGTCGGCATGCTAGGTGGGTAGAGTTCATGGAGACCTTCCCATATGTGGTGCTTCATAAGAAAGGTAAGGAGAATGTCGTAGCCGATGCCCTTTCTCGCAGGTATGTTCTTTTGTCTTCCCTTGATGCTAAAGTCTTTGGTTTTTCTTTGATTAAGGAATTGTATTTGCATGATACTTTCTTGAAATCTATTTATGAGACTTGCGCATCTCAATGGACCTTAGATACCTATTTCCTTGACCAAGGGTACCTCTACAAGGGTGGGAAGTTATGCATTCCATCTTCTTCTATTAGGGGTCTTCTAGTTAAGGAAGCATATGAGAGTAGGGCACATTTCGGGATAGCCAAAACCGTAGCAGCCCTTAAGGAACACTTTTATTGGCCACACATGACTAGACAAGTGACTAAGTTTTGCAATGCTTGTGTTACTTGCCATCGAGCCAAGTCTAGGTCGAGCCCCTCACTCTACACCCCCTTACCTTTACCGCGGGCACCTTGGGAGGATATTTCCATGGACTTTGTGATGGGATTGCCTAGGTCTAAGAAGGGGAGGGACTCTATTTTCGTAGTGGTCTACCGGTTCTCCAAGATGGCTCATTTTATACCATATAAGATGACTACCAATGCTTCGGATTGTGCTTCTTTATTCTTTGAGCATGTGGTTTGCTTACATGGTAATCCACGTACTATTGTTAGTGATAGAGACGTGAAATTTGTTATCCATTTTTGGAGAACTTTGTGGGGTAAGTTAGGTACCAATCTACTATTCTCTACTAGCTACCACCCCCAAATAGATGGCCAAACAGAGGCGACCAACAGGACCTTAGGGACTTTGCTTAGATCCATGCTTAGAGCCAACCCGCGCCGTAGGGAGGACTTACTACCTTTTTTTGAGTTCTCTTATAATAGGTCTGTCCATTCTGCCATGAAGACGTCCCCTTTTGAGGTGGTGTATGGTCGGAACCCTTTGTCGCCTTTGGACTTGGTGCCACATCCTTTGAAGGACGGTGATCATGTTCGTGTAGCTGCTCGAGCCAGGATGATTCAGGAGCTGCATGGTAGGACTAAGGAGCAGCTGGAGAGGAGGGCTAGGCAGCTGGAGCAGAAGGCCAACAAAGGCCGGCGCCGTATCACTTTTGCGCCCGGGGACCTTGTTTGGTTGCACTTGAGGAAGGTGCGGTTCTCGTCTAGGAGGCGCTCCAAGCTGGACCCTAGAGGAGATGGCCCTTTCAAGGTCTTGGAAGCTTATGGTCCTAATGCCTACAAGTTGGATCTTCCACGTGACTATGGTGTGCACTCGACTTTCAACGTCGCTGACTTGTCCCCCTACACTCCACCAGGCCTTGACATTGACGAATCGGGGACGATTCGAGACCAAGAAGGGGAGAGTGATGCAGTACCACCCTTGACATTGATGAAGGCCCATGAGGAAGACATGTTGAGCATTCGTTCTAACGGACCGATCACGAAGGCTCGTGCCAAAGCCATTGCTCAAGCTACTCCGAGCATTGTCGCCAAGGCCTTTGCAAGGAATGGAGCATCCTCAACTTCCACATCCGCCTCCATGACTTTATCATTGTCAACATTGCAGGAAGAGACTTCATAGACTTAGACTTTCATCTTTGGATTTGTGTTCGTTCTATGTTTTAGCGTACTTTCCTTTTTCAGCAACTTTTAGCATTTTAGAAACTTACTTTTATTAGTAAGTTAGGTTAGAAGGAAGGCAGTCATCTTCCTTATGTGTGGATGCAACTTGTTCGTTGTTTTGTTACATTGAATTTGAAGCAAGGCTATGTCGTGAGCTTGATCTCCGCCCCCTTGTGTCAACGTCAACAATCTTGTTCGATTCATCCAACAAATTCACGCACTTGTTCATTCCAATCTCCATCATCACTTGTTCGTTTCTCCCTTGTTGCTACAAGGCCGAAACCCTAATCCCCCACGCCAAACCAATTCGTTCTCTACACCTGCATGTGCGACACTTCAGGAGAATTGCCATAACCTTCTGCTCACTCAATATTTTGGTCTGAAATTTTGAGGAGGCAAACTAGACTCGTAGATCTAACTCTGAATCATCGCAATTGGATTCATGAGCCTGAGAATGAATTTTTACAAGTCGGACAAACGCCCAGGAATTCTCCTTGCCCAACGAGGCCGAATTCTTGAACTATCATTATTTGGCCAGTTCGTACATCACCTCCATCAGTCTTACATCAAGAGAAGATTGTTTCGCAACACTTCCTGCCTAGATCCAAATCAAGCGAAGCCATTCAAAGGGGTTTCTGCATCACAAGGGGCTTAGCCGCCAAGCAACATCGAAGTTGTAAGCCAAAAAGCATGCGAAGACACAATTTCTAAGCAACAAAAAGAGAAGCCAACTACTCAATTTGCCCCACGAGCTTCCCTTGGCGCAATGCACTCAAGTGAAGCCCCCGGGCCAGGGGATGAGAGTAGCCCGGCAACAAGGAAAACGAAAGACGAAACAAGATAAGAGAGGAAGCGGCAACAAAATGTTACAAAGAGGCACACCCGGCCGAGAGCAACTAAGCCTAAAAAAGACAATCTAGAAAAGCCACTCCTCACGGGGATAGTCAAGGGATACCCCTAGCCCAATCGCGGAGGAGCCATGAGAAAAAGCAAGGCCGGCTTCACATTTTGGGGTACATAATCTAACATCGTGAGTCGCGGCCCCAATACAACCTGACAACGTGAGCCGCGAAGTAGCTCCTAGAGGTCAGGAGGCACTAAGCGATCCCTAACCACATACAGCAACACTAGCTCACGACGGCTAAGAGCGTAGAGCGCGTCGGCATCCGACTGATTCTCTACCCGGCGGAGAACGCGAGGAAACCCGACCGAGTAAGGGAAGTAGTGGACTTCCCGAACAATGTAGTTGGGATCTCCGACATCGGCCAAGTAAAAAACGATGTCGGGAGTAAAGACAGTAGCAAGCAATGTGCATCTCCGCCGACGCCCGCCGACGTAGCGATGGGAGGTGGCCACGGCCCAGTCTCCCCGATGCCTCACCAGGCGCCCTCTCCAGTAGACCAGCACCACTATAACTATTTGAGGTTCCTCCACAGCGTAACCACCGGGCAAAGGAGGAAACCTGGGAGGATGATCCATCTGCTACAAAGCTGCAAAAAAGAACAAGGCAAGACAAACACGCAAGAATGTCGGAGAAGAGAGGTAGAAACGCAAGAGATACAAGAACCACAGAAGATGCAAGTGAACGAAGAAGGAGAAACCAATATATAGTGAGTGGTTGACCTCAACTGCCCACAGCCCGAGGGCCGCATATAATGTTCCTCACAAAAAACAGATTATTCAAAAAAAAAACACCCATAGCAAATTAAAGGCGAGGAAGAAGAAGAGAAAAAGCAAGCAGTGGAAGCCACGCGGTTAGGGGCTCAGTGGTCGACACCCGGCAATCTAGTGTCCGTGACATCTGGGCGGCCCCATCACTCTCCAAAAAGGAAGCGAAGAAGTCATCATTGTGAGCTTGCCTAGCCGGCGGGTCCGAAAACATGTCGAAACCAATTGGCGACCTCATTCCCGTCGCCGTGGAGTGAGTAGCAACCGGTTGCGAAGAGCTCCCCGGAAAGATTGAAGGCAAGGCAAATGCATCACGGTCCCTCTTTGTGCCTCGCTCCTTCTCGGGAGCTGTCGACCCTTCAAAAAGGGAAAACATGCCATATGCTTCCAATACACCGAGATGGTCATCCACCACATGGACAATTGGGGGAGGCCAGTAGAACTCAGCTCGCCTAGGCCTTATCGGTTGGGCGCACGGGTCGAAGATGATGGGATCCACGCCATCATGATGAGCCATCTGGTTCACACCATCCTGACCCCCATCCTCATACACGGGACACGAGAGGTATGCACATCTCTGTTTAAGGCACGACCCCTTCGTGAACTCTATCACCGCCTCTTGACGGATCGCTTGCTTTTCATGGGCAAAGCCGGCGATAGCGGCCCTCGAGCTCTCGACTTCCGAAAGAAGCCCTGAATGCTCCTGACTCAAGCGAGAAAGCTCCGTCTTAGCCTCCCCGGACTCTAGACTAAGCCTCGTAACTTCCCGCTCCGCCTTCTCAGCTCTATGCCTAGCCTAACACACTTGCTCCTCGAGTAGCCTAGCTTGCTCCATGGCTTGTTGCCTCAGCTCCTCCACGCACTGTGCCTGCTCCTCGGCCAGCCTGACACGCTCCACATCCTGCCTCCCTGACTCTTCAGCCCGCTCCTCGGCTTGTGCTCCTCAACTTGCCCCCCAACTCCTTTGTGCGCTGTCCTTGCTCCTCCGGTTGCCTCATGTACTCCCGCAAAGTCTGGGCGTACAGATGGCGCTCTGCGATCATGAACCCAGTCTGCAAAAAAAAAACAAGAACATGACACTAAATCACCCCGGCAATGCCCTGTGAGGCTCATCAATAAAAGAAAAGAAAGGGGAAAGAAAAGAAAGTAAGAAATAAATGTGAGCCAAGAGGCGCCTAGCACTGAGTCAATGCCATCTTCGTCAAGAGAAAGCACCTTTATGTGTTGGGTTATGGAGCCTGATGGACTGTACACCACTAGCCCAGCTTTCAGCGATCCAACTGTGTAATGGGCCTAATAAGGTTTCAGTCTCTAGCTTAAATACCCTGTTTAATCAGTGTAATCGTTATCACAATAGTAATAAAAACCCTGGCTTGGTAGTGCCCCCAGACGTAGTCATATTCTGTGACAAACTAGGTAAACAATTCTCGTATTCTTTGCTTCGTTTTTCTCTCGTTACTACGTTTGAATCCTAACAATTGGTATCAGAGCGCTGGTTCTGGTAGTCACGATGGGAGACGGAAAATCTCTAGTGGAGAAGTTCGACGGGATGGATTTCGGGTTCTAGAAGATGCAGGTCGAGGATTACTTGTACGGTAAAGATCTGTACTTGCCTCTGGGTGAGAAATCGGAAGACATGAAAGAAGACGAGTGAAAGTTGCTGGACAGGAAAGTGATGAGCATGATCCGCCTGTCGTTGTCCAGAAACGTAGCGTATCACACTATCAAGGCAGAGACGATGAAGGGTATACTGCAGATTATGTTCGTAATGTATTTGAAACCATATGTAGTGAACAAGGTTCACTTGATGCGAAAGTTGTTTAACCTATGGATGACGGAGAGTACAGTGGTGACCAATCACTTGAACGAGTTCAATATGACAATTGCGCAACTGAGCTCGGTTGAGATCAATTTCGATGATGAGGTATAAGCCCTAATTTGTTATCCTCTTTACCTGAGAGTTAGAGCGGGACATTTACTATTGTTAGTGCTTCAGCGGGGAAGGCAAAGCTTAAGTTTGATGAAGTCAGAGATTTGATTATTAGCGAAGAAATTCGCAGGAAGGCGTCAGGTACTACTTCGGGATCATCCTTGAGTACGGGAAACATGGGCTGGTCAGATTCGAAGGCGAGATCGAATCGTGGTAGGTTGAAGTCGAGAGGGAAGGATAAACCCAAAGACAAGAGCGGAATCAAGTGCTGGAATTGTGATGAGAACGGTCATTACAAGATTGAATGTAAGGCACTGTCAAAGGACAAATCAGCGAATTCAACCATAGAAGACATTACAGATGCATTGATCCTGAGTGCGAACAACCCATTAGAGTCTTGTGTGTTAGACTCTAGAGCTTCGTTTCACTCATGTAGCAATTCTGACATAATGGATCGCTACACTCTTGGAGATTTCGGAAAGGTCTATCTTGCGGATGATGAGGTCTTAAAAATCATGGGGAAAGGTGATGTTCGAATCAAGGCACCGAATGGATCTGTGTTGCAGTTGCATGGAGTTAGGCATATTCCTGATTTGAAAAGAAATTTGCTTTCATTTGGGCAGTTGGATGACGAGGGTTATGTTGCAACCTTCGGCTGCAAGAGCTAGAAGATAACCAAAGGAGCTATGGTAGTAGCTCGAGGGAAGAAGGAGGGGACGTTGTACATGACGAGCAACGTTTGTGATAGCTTTGTTGTTGCATGAGCGAACGGTGATGCAGATTTGTGGCACTGTTGTCTTGGCCACATGAGTGAGAAAGGGATGAAAGTGTTGTCTTTGAAGGGTTTGCTACCAGGTCTCAAATCTGTTGAAATCGGATTGTGTAAGGATTGCGTGCTCGGGAAACAGAAAAGGGTGAGTTTTTCGAAGGGTGGCAGAACTTTGAGGAAGCAGAAGTGGAGTTGGTCCACAACGACTTGTGGGGACCAGCACCTGTGACATCTCTTGGTGGAGCGTCATACTACATGACCTTCATTCACGACTCCACAAGAAAGGTATGGGTCTACTTTCTGAAACAAAAATCTGATGCCTTCAATTCTTTCAAAAATTGGAAGGCCCTAGTAGAGAATGAGACAGGTCTTAAAGTGAAGTGTTTAAGATCTGATAATGGTGGGGAGTATGAGCTTCGCGAGTTCAAGGAGTTTTGTGCTGAGAATGACATTCGCATGGAGAAAACCTTGAAAGGAACCCCTCAGGAGAACGGCGTGGCAGAGCGTATGAACAAGACCTTGAATGAACGTGCTAGGAGCATGAGGCTGAAGTGTGGGCTTCTGAAGATGTTCTGGGCGGATGCAGTTAACACTGTTGCATTCTTGATTAACCGATGACCATCAACTCCCTTGGAGAATGGCATTCCAGAGGAGGCTTGGAGTGGTAAAGAGGTAAATTTGTCCTTTCTTCGGATATTTGGGTGTGTTTCTTATGTTCATGTAGCTTATGTTGAGAGAAGTAAACTGGATGCTAAGTTTGTCAAATGCACGTTTATTGGATATGGCGGTGATGATTTCGGATACCGGTTTTGGGATGAACAAAACATGAAGGTTATTCGCAGTCGAGACGTTGTGTTTAATGAGCATGTGCTGTATAAGAATAGTCTAGGAGCATCTGAAATAGCTAGTTCAGAACCTGAGGTTGTGGAGTTAGACATCTCGAACTCGGGTGGGAGCAAAGTGGTTCGAAATGACCAGGAGGTTGTTGTTGAGGAAGAACAGCACACCCCAATAGTTCTGCCACGGAGGTCCACCAGAGAGCGTGGATCACCTGATAGATTTTTGCCTTCCAACTACTATCTATTGTTGACTGATGGTGGTGAGCCAGAGTGTTATGCATAGGCATCTCGTGGAGAGCATGTGAGCAAGTCGAAGCTTGCAATGGATGATGAGATGGATTCGTTGATGAACAACGGAACTTGGGAACTAGTTGAGCTTCCAAAGGGCAAGAAGGCATTGCATAACAAGTGGGTTTATAGAATCAAGGAGGGGGCGAATGGAAGCAAGCGTTACAAGGCAAGGCTGGTTGTGAAAGGATTTCAACAGAAATACGGTATTGACTATACTAACATTTTTACTCCTGTGGTGAAACTGACTACTATACGTTTAGTGCTGAGTATGGTGGTTGTAGAAAACTTAGAGTTACAGCAGCTGGATGTGAAAACGGCCTTTCTTCATGGTGACTTAGATGAAGACATCTATATGAAGCAACCTGAGGGCTACGTGTCAGAGGGTAACATTGAGCTTGTGTGCAAGTTGAATAAGAGCTTGTATGGTCAGAAACAAGCACCTAGACAGTGGTACAAGAAGTTTGATGGATTCATGCACGAAATTGAGTTTGTGAGAAGTAAAGCTGACCATTGTTGCTACTTCAAGAAGTATGACAACGGCTACATCATATTGCTGCTATATGTTGATGACATGCTGATAGCAGGCTCTAGTGCTCGAGAAGTGAGCAAGTTGAAGAAGCAATTGTCTGAACGGTTTGCTATGAAGGATCTGGGAGTGGCTAAGCAGATTCGGGATATGCGGATTGATCGAGATAGGAATGTTGGAAAGCTGTATCTGTCGCAGGCTGAGTACATCAAGAAAGTCTTAAAGAGGTTCAGTATGCAAGATCCTAAGCCAGCTAAAGTCCCTTTGGGTAGCCACTTCAAGTTGTCTAATAGGGACTCGCCTAAGAGTGAAGAAGAACGTGTCCAGATGCAGAGGACTCCATACGCTTCAACAATTGGCAGTTTGATGTATGCAATGGTGTGTACGAGGCCAGACATTACACATGCGGAGGGAGTAGGTAGTTGATTCATGGGCAGTCCAGGGAAGGAGCATTGGGAAGCAGTGAAGTGGATCCTTAGATACTTGAGGAGTACTACTGAGCAGGCCTTATGTTTTGAAGGCAAGAAAGTGGTGCTAGTAGGATATGTTGATGCAGATTTGGCATCAAGTGTTCTTGACAAGAGAATAAGTACAACCAGGTATGTCTTTACATTGGGTGGTACTGCAGTCTCTTGGGCTTCTAAGTTGTAGAAAATCATGGCTTTGTCTACTGCAGAAGCTGAGTATGTTGCAGTGACTGAGGCTAGTAAGGAGATGGTATGGTTGTAGAATTTCTTGCGTGAATTGGGGAAGGAGCAGAGGGATTGCATTCTATACAGTGATAGTCAGAGTGCCATTCACTTGGCTAAGAATCCATCTTTTCACTCGAGGACTAAGCACATAGAGTTGAAGTATCATTCGTTTCATTCGATCTTTTAGGTCACAACTTCACCTCGACATACGTCATCTCTTGGAAAGAACGGTTCTGCAGCTGATGAAGATTCAAGGAAGTGAGAATCCTGCAGACATGTTGACTAAGGTTGTGACCTTAGAGAAGTTGAAGCTCTGCATGGCATCAACTAGCCTTGGTATTTGAGTTGAAGGCCTGGCACTACTATCGGATATGGGTTGTTGTTGAAGGTGAAGACGACTATGATTGGAATCAGTCTCCAAGTGGGAGATTGTTGGGTTATGGAGCCTGATGGACTGTACACCGCTACCCAAGCATTCAGCGATCCAACTGTGTAATGGGCCTAATTAGGGTTTCAGTTTCTAGCTTAAATACCCTGTTTAATCGTTGTAATCGTCATCACAATAGTAAGAAAAACCCTGGCTTGGTAGTGCCCCTAGACGTAGTCATATTCTGTGACGAACTGGGTAAATAATTCTCGTGTTCTTTGCTTCATTTTTCTCTCGTTACTGCGTTCGAATCCTAACATCATGTAGGCAGCACCCAGCGGGAAGCCGACAAGTGTCTAGAGGACATTGTTCACCTCGTTGGGAGGAAGCACATGAAGAGTTGGAAAGCAATTCAACGCAGCGGCCAGGCCTTGCAAAGTGCGAGACCGGGATCCATCACCTCTTGACGTGGTACTCAGGTCTATGTCCGGCACATGCGGTGCAGACGGCCTCGCGGTCGGCCCTCGTTCCATAGCCTCACCAACAAGACCCCCCTCGGGGCTGCGGACTAGGTTTGTGAGCTCGGCTCGTCGGTCTACACGCCCTCTGCCCCCATAGCTTGGTTGTCGGCCCTATATTCATACCACATGCTAACGCTCAACTCCTCCTCTCGGTCAACCCGCGGTCCCTGCATCTCCCCGAAACCACCATCTGACTCGCCCATACCCTCGAACTCCTCGGGGCCCATCATGTTACGTGCAACACAACAAAAGAGAAAAAGGCAAGAAATGTTAGGGCGCTGAAAACAAAGAGAGAAAGAGCTACATCTACTGGCAATCATTAGGGTCGCGGAGCAGCATGGGGGCTTCTACCCCTTCGCCGGTCCTGAGGGTTGGCTCGCGGAGTGAACAACCCTGCGGCGGTCATCCTCGCAGGAGTCAAGAAATCTTTACATTTGACCATCACTTTAGAAGGGCCCGCGAATTGATCGACAAAGTCCTTCACAACGTCCATAGGAAGAGCACTGGAGCGATTCAGCCTGGACCCCTTCACGGGGACGTTCGTCACCCCAAGGCTGTCAACGTTATCACTCACGACCAAGAACCACTTCTCCTCCCAATCCTTGACTTTATAGGGGAGAACGATCTTACTGACGGCCTCCGCCTTCAGAGTAAAGTAGCCGATCTTGATAGTCTGGGCCGAGAAGAGGGTAACGAATCGTCGAAAGGAAGGCGAGACTCCCATCTCATGGCATCTGACCAGGAAAGCAAAAATCCACTTCCACGCGTTTGGGTGTAGCTGGATCGGTGCAATCACCAGGCCCCTTAGCACTGCAAGCACTAGGCCGTGAGCAGGATAGCGCAAGCCGACCTTCAAAGCCTCAAGATTCATTGCCATTGCACCCGAATACCTATACAAAGAGCGCCCCCTGGGGCGCGGCAGCGCAAGTGAGTCGCCGGGGGGAAAGTCATACTCTTCCCGGATCAATTGAAGGTCCGCGAAGG
The DNA here is from genome assembly GCA_027886185.1 of Rheum nobile. NCBI lineage: Eukaryota > Viridiplantae > Streptophyta > Magnoliopsida > Caryophyllales > Polygonaceae > Rheum > Rheum nobile. The sequence continues at coordinate 1,519,405 of WOAB01000322.1, forward strand.
TTAACTTGGAGGGGTGACCGTTCTTGCAAGCATATGCCCTGAAGTCCTCGTCCCCCTCGGCCCGATCTGACTTTACCCTCTCGGACAAGATTGGGGGAAGGACCCTACCGCGAGGCCTCCCATCTGCCCCACTCAAAGTCGGCTCACCCGATAACGGCCCCGAGGAAGCCGTAGTCCCGCTGCCAGTAGTTTGCCCCACCTCTGATCGCGATTCCACCACCGGGGGCTCTACCACGTGTGGATATGCCTCTTGGGGCTCCTCCGCCCGCGGCTCCACCATTTGAACTTCCACCTGAGACTCTTCAGCTCAGGGCTCTGCCATTTGAGGCCTCGCCGCCTCAGGCACCTGGGCACGCGACTCCGCGCTCGACGGCCCCACACTGATCATCGGGACCCTCCGACCATCGGGCCCGATCGGGAGATCGTCCCTATCGCTAGAACTCGAAGCCATATATAGAATTAAGCACTTTTTAGGAGAAGAAAGAAAGGAACTCGAAGGAGACATGCAGAGAAACCTCGAAGCATGCTTGTCAATGCAAGAGGCAAGAACAAAATAGCGAATCACCGAAAGAACAACGAGGAAAAAAGCGATGACGGTGGAGTCCTGCGAAACTGTTTTTGCCCCAAATCTAGGGTTTTTGTCTTTCTCGCGACTGGTAAATAATAAAAGACGCGAAAAATAAATAAGGGAAAGAAAAGGCATAAGAGGGTACAAAGAGCCCTGGTCCACCCTGTATGAAGAGGCTTGAGCAAAGAAGATGACAATAGCGCAAGCAAGAAGAAGCGAGAAAGGAGAAGCAACACGCCGGAGAAAGGCCGGAGGCCCCATTTATACCGGTGATGTGATGGGACAGTTATGATTAAGGGGTAGAAGAAACTATCACAAATCAACCGCTTCGGTAACCGCTCAAGCAACATTCAAACTGCCATTATGGTCTCGATGACAAGTCTGCGGACAAAGAAGAGGACGGGTAGACATTAGCAAGTATTAGTCAACAAGCGTAAAGCGGGAAGAGTTGACACCATCTTCCAGGCCCAACAGTATATCTGTGGGCTAGGGAGCGGTAGTAAAGGCAAGGACGGAAGTTGCAACATATGAGACAAGGTTGCAAGCATCCTCGAATAGCGTCCGCGGAAGTTTATTGGATTTCGGATAAAAGACAAGTGATACGAAAGATGCAAGTACAAGCGGGAACAAAGAAAAAGACAAGCAATGAGCACCACAACAAGCAAGTAACCCAAAAATGTATTATTTATTCATATAAAGCAAAGTTACAAGGGATATTACAAATGGCGAGCCCATTCCGGCCACTAGTAAACAAGAAAGAATCAAGCAACGAAGGAGACCGAGGATGAGAAAAACGGCAAGCACAGTCACCAGCCACGGGCTTCGCAACCCCCTCGGAAGCTACAAGCCTGGGGATCCGAGGCGAATGTGAACATGACTCACATTCCCTCACCCCACCCTAAAACTCAGGGGCCGGCAAAACACGTGGAGGGAAAGATGCAAAAGGGACCCCTTGGAGAAGGAGAAGCAGGCCAGCTTGACTCCATCCGATTGGGAGGTTCGTGAGAAAGCATCTTATCCTCCCCAGCAATGTAACACCACTAGCAAGCATCCCTGCCATCAACCTCAAACACCACCCCCACCCTATACACCATGGCCCAAGGACCGCAAGGCGAAGAAGGGCCCTTCCATCCGCAGGGAAGCAAAGCGCTGCCCTCACGGCTCCTGCGCCACTTCTCCCTATACCCACTGGGCGAGAAGGTGATTTATCCTTCTCGTCCAGGCAGCCGTGGTACCCCAAGGCCAAGAGCGTCCTGAGGGACGTCGACCATGACCCTCCTCCCTCGGAGCTCCTTTACTCAAGACGCTTACACTACTCCTTGAGAAGGGAGTAGTGTAAGCGCTCAAAGCCACATTCATACAGACTCAACACGCTGCTGCTGGCATAACCTGACATCGCAATTCGCAAACACAAAGAAGTGGTGACCACCCGGCTCGAAAGGAATCTCGTCCCCTCGACCACATTGTAGCCCGGCCATCTACAAGAAAGAGCGAAAGAAGCAAGTGGTTTATGTTTGATTCAAGAAACCCTAGCAAGAAGGGAACTGCATAGAGCAAACACAAGTCAAGATGAGTAAAAGGAAAATCACTAAAGACAAGTGTTGAAGCTAGTATGTAAAGTGCGGCCTAACTCAAAGCAAGACCTCGGGAAACACTGTCTTAGCCCCCAACCATGTAGCATGGATTACCATCCATGCTACATACCATAAAGAATGGTTTGATAAATTTCATTTATGTGTTGTGGGTGAGGTTATGTTGGGAATAAAATGGGTGTGATTCAAAAACTACAGAAACTTCGGTAGTATTTTCACTAGCATATTTTTTCATTTTCTTGATATAGATTTTCAAAGTATATATCCAGTTTTACCACATTAATAGCATATTACAGTCTTCTTATCAACTTGATTATTAGAAGACCCATTCCTATTATTATGAAAAGACATGAAAAGGATCAAAGAATTGGGACAATGCATTTTTATATTCTTGGAATAAGGAATGAAAATGAGGAGGAAGAATTTGACATAGGAATGCCATATGATTTGCAAAATTTTGACTCCATTTATGGAGTAAGTGGTGATGGGGTTTGCTCCCCCTCTAGCAATGAAATGCAAAATTAGGTACACTCTAACTCTTAACTTTTGCAACCCGGTGAGATTTATTCTGATGTGCCCTGTGAGGCCTATTTTGATGTGCCCGATGTGGCTTTATCTGATGTGCCATGTGTGGCAAATTGTGATTTTGTTGTTGGTGATTCTACTGAATTTTTTGATGTTGATGATGTCTTGATTGAACCTCATGCTTTGACTATTTATCAACTTACTAGAGATAGAGAACCTAGAGTTAGAGTTCCTCATAAGAAATACATGAGTAATGTTGTTGAAATTGTGTTTCTGATTGTTGATGTTGTGAATAATTTGACACAAGAAACTTATAATTGTTGGGCCTCATTCTCAACGGACTCTCAAATGAAGCGGCACAATAAGCGAAGAGATCTTCTCATCCTGAAGCGACCAGCGTTAGACGACGAAGTAGGGATCACGGTAATGAAATAATCGGAGACGTTACAAAAAACCCAGATCACAGAGGATGATGCATCCTTCCATATAACGGTTACAAACCTGTACAATCAGACCATAAATGCCATAAGATCATGGCAATCCAGCAATGAAGGCTAGTGAGCGAAGATCACGGGGGAAGAAACGGCTAATTTTAGCTAAATCTTTGGGGAATTGAATGTATAGAAAAGGGTTAGAGATCATTGTAAAAGACACACGAATTAGACATAACACAGGCAACTATTCTCCTACTTCCATTCATCTGAAATTCTCTAGTTTGAATTCGCGTTTTAGTACTGAAGCGACCGACGTCTAGCTCCTTCGATTCGACCAATCTCTTATTCAGTGGAGATAAGCCAATCTTGTTATTCCTTCAATCTTATTGTTTTTATATCTCATGTTGATTTGGATCATCTAGATATTGTCAATCTAATTATTGTCTAGTTGCCCTTCTTTAAGCGATTCAGGTCGGTTCGATCTTTTTCGCCCAAAACAATTTAGCGCCCACCGTGGGACATCTAGCCAATCAACGATCCAATCATCAAATCTGAAGCTCGTTCCATCATGACTGGCTCAGAAAATGCAGTGATCCCCGTCGAAGATCCAACCCATGACAACGTTCGAATCGAAAACCAGGAAGAGAACGTCAACACCCAACCTGTCGCGGATTCTCAAATACAAGAACTTGCAAAAGCCATGAACGTCCTTCAAGAAGAACTAGTCCAGCAGCGCACCAGGACCGAAACGCTAAGTACTCAATCTGAATCCGAAATTGCTCGACTAACCCGTGAAAACGAGTTTCTAAGATCGCAGGTACAATCATCCATATCGATTCCCAAAGGATCAAGAAGTGTAGTCAATACGGAAGGATTATCCACACGACTCGATCTAGATGGAGCAGACATGGCACCCGCAATAGAGACTAATGCTTCCCAGCACACTGGTATGTTTCAGACCCCTCTAGTCACTCTCATCACGACTAACTTGCCAAACTCTATAGTTGAGCCCCTAGGGACTCGAGCAGCCCATCCACAGGTAACAGAACCAGTCGATCTCCAGGTCCTCATACAGCAAGCCATCAGCGAACATATGAAGACCCTAGACGATCGTATCACACGGATCCCGGGAGTTCCCCAACCAATCAAGAGAGAAGCAATCGACGGATACGAAGATTCACCTTTCGCAGAGCTGATCGCACGCGTCGAGATTCCTAAAAAGTTCCACGTCCCCAACATGTCCAACTACGATGAGACCGGGGACCCCGACGATCACGTTTCAATTTATAAGCAAAAATTAATGACTATCTCGATCCCAAGAGGGAACTGCGAGGCGGTCATGTGCAAAAGCTTTGGCACGACCCTCCCGGGACCTGCACTAACCTGGCTTATGCATTTACCACAGGGTTCCATCACTTCCTTCGCCGACCTGATCAACTCGTTCAAAATTTAGTTCGCTAGCAGCCGACGATTAGAAAAGCAGTCAAAGGACCTGTACAGAATAGCGCAAAGGTATGGCGAACTTCTAAGGGACTATCTTAACAGGTACAACAAGGAGAAAGTCGCAATCCCGTACTGTGTCATCCCAACGTCGATCGAAGCATTTTGACGAGGCTTGATCAGAGGGAGTGAACTCTACCGCGAGCTGACCAAATATCCATGCCGAAGTTTTGAAGACGTACAAGCTAAGGCCATGGCGCAAGTCAGACTCGAGGAAGACGAGGAACCCTGCAAGGCAAACAAGAGTCCCGATCGAGTCGACCGAAGGGCATCCTCAGATTATCGACGAGATCGACGACACCAACCGTACCCTAAGGGGCGAAACGACCACGGTCAGGTAAACAACTCTTATGACAGGAACCAGGATTGGCGAAACAACCCCACTTTCCCTCCAAAACTTCACTCTTACAACTTCAACATATCTGTATCGGAGCTCGTAAAAAGCTTCGACAAGTACGAAAAAGAAGTAAGGTGGCCTCGGAAGAGAGACAAACCAGACGCCAAGAAAGACATGAGTCGGTGGTGCGAATTCCACGGAGACCATGGACACTCGACAGACGAATGCATAGCCCTTCGCAAAGAAGTAGCAAGGCTCCTCGCGCATGGGCTATTACGCGACGTCATCTCAAATAGGGCCAAGGCGACCCTCGATCGAAGAGATCAGGTAACATCCGACAAACCGTCCTTACCGGTTCCTACTAAAATTGTCAACACCATTTCAGGAGGGTCGGATGTGTGTGGAAACACGTACTCAGCCGCCAAAAGACATGCTTGAGAAAGCAAGGGCAACAAACCAATTCAGACAGAGACAAGACAGTTACAGATCTCCGATGCTCCAACCATCACCTTCGACGATTCGGAGGCTCAAGAGTTAGGCGATCATCATGACGGTTTGGTAATCTCACTCTCAATTAGCAACTGCTTTATCCATCGTGTTCTAATCGACACAGGTAGCTCCACCAACTTGTTGACACTAGATGCCTTAAAGGGTATGGGTTTAAGCGAGGACGACCTAACCAGAAACTCTACCCCATTAGTCGGATTCAGTGGGGAAGTTAAGCATACCCGGGGCGAAATCGTGTTAACAACGTATGCTGGTGGAGTCAACCAACAGGTAAAGTTCTTAATACTCGACTGCCCATCTCCATACAACGCAATCCTTGCAGACCCTGGATCCACGCCATGAAAGTTGTACCTTCCACTTACCACCAGACGATAAAATTTCCTACCAAGTGGGGGGTATAGGAAATAATAAAAGGTGACCAGCGAGCCGCTAAGGAATGCTATGTCACTTCAATGAAAGGGGCAGTCGATAAATCTTCCGTATAGCAACCACAGTATGGAGAAGGGACCACACGATACGTCGAACCAGAAATGGAACAACTCGATGAGATTGCACTCGATCCTTCAAAGCCAACACAGACAATAAGTGTCGGATCGGATCTAAACGATTCGACTAGAGAAGGTTTAATTTCTTTTTTACGATCCAACACTGATTGTTTTCCCTGGTCACACGAAGACATGGTGGGAATCTCCCCATATATTATTACTCACAAATTAAATGTAGATCCCACGTATCCTCCAGTCAAGCAAAAAAGAAGAAACTTCGCACCTGAGCGTAACAAGGTTGTGGACGATGAGGTAAAAAACTTACTTGAGACAGGTAAAATAAGGGAAGTAAAGTACCGCGACTGGTTGGCAAACGTCGTCGTGGTTCAAAAGAAGAATGGGAAATGGAGAGTATGCATCGACTTCACAGACTAAACAAGGCATGTCCAAAGGACTCTTTCCCATTACCACACATCGACGCGATGGTCGACGCGACCGCCGGACACGAAATGCTGACATTCATGGACGTACTGTTACAAAGTAATGCCCTTCGGACAACTTTCATAACAAGCCAAGGTACGTACTGTTACAAAGTAATGCCCTTTGGACTAAAAAATGCAGGGGCCACATACCAGAGGTTGGTAAACAAAATGTTCAAAGACTAGATCGGAGACACCATGGAAGTCTACATCGACGACATGCTCGTCAAATCAAAAGCAGCAGGAGACCACATCGAACACCTTAGGGAAGCTTTCGAGGTACTGAAAAGATATAACATGAAATTAAATCCGACTAAATGTTCTTTCGGAGTGTCTTTAAGAAAATTCTCGGGCAATCGTCAACCTCAGATCCCCTCGATGCGTCAAGGATGTCCAAAAGCTAACAGGACGGATAGCGACACTAAATAGGTTCATATCCAAGTCATCGAATAAATGCAAGCTCTTCAACAAAGCCTTGAAAAGGAACAAATCATTCGACTGGACAGCTGCACACGAACAAGCGTTCCAAAACCTAAAGGTATATCTGGCAAGTCCACTCTTACTGGCTAAGCCAAAAGACGATGAGCCATTACCACTATATCTGGCCGTATCAGAATCAATCGTTGGCGCAGTTCTAACAAGGGAAGAAGATGGTAAGCAGTCGCCAGTCTACTATGTAAGTCATTCCTTACTCCCCGTCGAAACCAGGTACACGTCGCTTGAAAAGTTGGTCTTGGCGTTGGTTATGGCCTCGAATAAGTTACGGCCCTATTTCGAATCACATGTTATTATTGTGAGAACTAACCATCCCATGAAAGCAGTCATGAGGAAACCAGAATTTACAGAACAGATGGCCAAATGGGCCATACATCTCAGCGGATTCGACATCGACTACGAGCCAAGGATGGCGATCAAATCTCAAGCTTTAGCCGACTTTGTGGTTGATTTCAACCCGACACTGGAACAAGAAGCCACGAAGAAGGCTGAACGCCTAAAAATCGAAGAAGCCAGGGGCACATGGCAACTCCATACGGACGGAGCGTCAAATGTAAGAGGAGTCGGCCTAGGCGTCGTGCTAAAATCACCACAAGGGGACCATATAGCCCAAGCTGTGAGATGTGAATGGGAAGCGACCAATAATGAAGCTGAACATGAAGCCCTCATATTTCGATTAACACTTGCACACGATCTCGCAATTCTGGACATAGAAGTGGCATGCGACTCTCTCTTAATCGTCAACCAAGTACAAGGTTCATATGCTGCCAAAGACGACAAAATGATGGCATACCTAGATATCGTCAAAAAATTGGCAAGCAAGTTCCAAAGCTTCACCATCCGACAAGTCTAACGCGACCTCAACACACAAGCCGATGCCCTAGCAAACCTTGGCTCCACCTTGCATCCTAACGACTTCCGCACCATTCTACTAGCACATATCACCACGCATGCCATCCCCAAAGCCTTCAAGACACCTAATCCTAACGACATTCAGACGATGGACGAGCTACCCCTAGAAGAAGTCGTCTCAGCAGAGGTAGGCGACCATACAGAAGAAGACTTAGTAGGCGACCAAGACGATTGGACCACCCCCTACATCAAGTGGCTCAGAGTTGGAACTCTCCCAGCAGACAAAGCGGAAGCTAAAAGACTCAAGATTTGGCATCCCTTCGGAAATCATATGCGACAATGGCTCCCAATTCATCGGCAGCCAGACACGATACCCACAATCCAATGGTCAAGCGGAGTCCATCAATAAGATCATCATCAACAATCTCAAAAAATGCCTCATAGGGGCAAAAGGCAAATGGGCCGACGAGCTCCCTTTAATATTATGATCCGACAGGACGACGCCTAAAAACGCAACAGGACAAAGTCCTTTTTTGCTGGTCTATGGAAGCGAAGCAGTCATACCCACTGAGCTACTCGTCCCAACTGCCAGATACGGACTCCAAACCCCAGAACAAAATGACGTCGAGTTGGCTCATAACCTCGACACCGTCAATGAGACCAGAGAGAAAGCTAGGATCCGAATGGTCCAATACCAACAACAAGTCGCCCGGAGCTACAACAAGAACGTCTGAGTTAAAGTCTTCAAGTTAGGAGACTGGGTCCTAAGGAAAACATTCCAAAACACCAGAGATCCAACCGACGAAAAGCTAGCACCCCAATGGGAAGGACCTTACCTCATCAAAGAAGTCATCGGACAAGGAGCGTATCGATTAGAAACAAAGGATGGACAACCAATCCCCAGAAGGTGGAACGCGACCCACTTAAAGTTGTATCATTTCTAAACTTATTTCCTTTCACATTTTTAAACGTCTAGTCAATTACATTCGATTAGATTCTGACCACTGACTTAAGCATCGGAGGGCTGTTGGGTCACCCCCCAACGGTCGCCCTAAGACCTTTCTTTTGTGTACTTTTGACAAAATCTGAACAGGAACAAGAGGCCTCGAAGACACAACTTGACATTCAAAGAGGATATCCTTACTATACATAAAACAACGCTTACAACATACAAATCGATCGATACACAGGGAATAGAGGAACAAAACGAAACACTCCATTTTACAAAAGGCTTGTTCCATCCCAGGTACTCGTCCTTTTTATACATCACAAACTACTCTTCCCTGGACAAACAAAAAGCATGCCACACTAACATTTACAACTACATGTCGTTACGACCACACACTACGGCCAAGGCGCAAAAACGACGGAATCCATCTACAGAAACAGAACACGCAAGACAAACGCAAAACAAACACAAGGTACATCGCAAATGATCAAAGCGCTTTACAGAATATGCGACCTGCGATGGTGGACGGGTCGCCAAAACATTATCCATCCCATCTCCACGATGGGGCACAACATACTACCTAAAACACTTAGACGTCCACAAACACCAAAAGAAAACAATGTCATTTGCTAAAACAAAGATCAGGACTCACCTGACCTCTCATCAACTTCTGCAAGGACGACATTTCGGCCCTCAGTCGCCTCAGGAAACCCCTTCGACACATCCCCAACAGCTTCCTCGACCGCCACGGGAACAATCTCCTCTCCTTGCTCATCCTCACCAAGTCCCATCAACTTGAACAGCTAATTGCCAGGATTGCCACTAGGATACAAAAGATCCATATTCACCCTCGCATCCTCAATCTTCCAAGATGAATGGGCCCCCAAGGCATGCTCCTCCATCATCTCAATACGGGACTTGAGGTAAAAGTACATCCCAACATCGGTGGCGACCTGAGCGTCCTTCAAACGGACATCGTCGAAACTACTCTCAAGCTCCCCAAAACGGGTTTGCAACTAGACCAGCTTCTTCTCCGTCCCCACCAGTTTCTTCTCGGCCGACGCCTGCTTGCTCTCGGCCGCCTTGACACGCCCACTAGCCACCTCCAACTGGCCCTCGACCTCGGATATCCACCTCTCAACACTATCGCTCAACTCTTGCACATTAGAAAATGTGACAAGCGAAAGGATGTACATTGGCAGAAACACTTCATACAAAGCTTTTTTCTACTTACTCGCCAGGTGGCCGCCCCGGCCTCATCAATACAATCAACGGGATGCAAATCACCAATCTCCTTCTTAGCCTCAGGGTCTAGAGTATGAAGCAGATCCTCCAAATCTCTCTTCTTTACCATACCTACTGAAAATTTTGGGGCGCCCGTCGCTTTCCTCTTCGCCCCTGAAGTTTTAGATGACGGCGGGTCTAAGGCGACGATCTTAGCCGACGAAAGAGCCTTGGCTTCGAACTTAGCCGACGAAGACGCTTTCGCCGCCAGCTTTTGGTCCAGGAGACTCTTTCCGGACAAATGAGCACTTGACCTCGCACCCTGGGATACTGCCAGGCAAGTACAAACGAATAAGCATATGGTCACTCCAAAGACCATCCACATGCATACCTGAAGGAACGAACAGGTGCCTTTAGTGACAGAAGTGGACGGAGTCGCCATACTCGGAGGAAGGGCTAAAAAATTCACGTTCTTGAACGACTTGTCAGCCTCTGAAAAGGCAAGCAAGACCTCAGTAATCGCAGCAAAGTCGGAATCTGTCTTCTCCTCTGGGCTTGGCACTGAAAAAAGAAACACGTAAGCACGAGTTAACAAAGCATCAAAGCATAAAAATTCATAGACTAACACGATACCTGTCGTCCTCCAAACATCGCGTAAGAAAGAGCAGTCGAATCCCCCCTCAAATGACTTCTTTTCAACAAAGAAAAATCGCGACCTCCATCCGCGATCGTTCACATTAAGGTTTAAGGCAATTGGCTGCTTATCTCGCCTAAGACGCAATTGAAAGCGAGAAGAACCCCGACTACTCAAGTAGTACGAATACCAAAGAGCATCGAAGTCGAAATCAATTTCAACATTAGACACCAAAAGATCGACTACCCTAAGAAGACGCCATGCATGCGGCATCACTTGGCATGGGGCAAGGTTAATGACAAACAAGAAATTTCTCACCAGATTTGAGAACGGAAAAGAGTGGCCTATTCTGAAGGGGTATTCGAAGAAACAAACCCAGCCGTCGCGACACCAGTCAGCCCTCTCTTGGGGTAAAGGGAGACGAGCGACTGTCTCAGAAGGAAACTGACCCACTTCTAAGATCACATCCAACTCCGATTGGGATAGGGTCCCAGCTAGAGAGTCCTCCGAACTGAGGAGATTCGAGGGGGAGAACTCGCTACCTTTCCCACTGACGCCAGAAGAAGAAGTTCTAGACTTATTTGATCTCGGAAACGACATGGTGCAAGCAGAATGGTAAAGAGTTCAGAAAAAGTTCTTACCTTTGAAACAGAAAACCTTTAGAGAAACAAGAGAGGGGATGATGAAAAGAAAGGGAAGTGATGGCCATTCATGGGAAATTGCTCAACCTGCGGTCAAATCCATCATCCAATGAGAGAGCAACACGCCAGCGATCCACTGCAGCAAATCGGCAGGGAAAAGATCACGTCCAGAAAAAGCAGAAGAGGAAGAAATCCAATTGTACCTCAACTGCCATCTCCGGCCCGGTTTGATTCCTTGGGGCAATTGTTGGGCCTCATTCTCAACGGACTCTCAAATGAAGTGGCCCAATAAGTGAAGTGATCTTCTCGTCCTGAAGCGACCAGCGATTAAGCGACCAACGATTAGACGACGAAGCAGGGATCACGACAACGAAATAATCGGAGATGTTACAAAAAACCCAGATCACAGAGGATAATGCATCCTTCCATATAAAGGTTACAAACCTGCACAATCATACCATAAATGCCATAAGATCATGGCAATCCAGCAATGAAGGCTAGTGAGCGAAGATCACGAGGGAAGAAACAGCTAGTTTTAGCTAAATCTTTGGGGAATTGAATGTATATAAAAGGGTTAGAGATCATTGTAAAAGACACATGAATTAGACATAACACAGGCAACTATTCTCCTACTTTCATTCATCTGAAATTCTCTAGTTCGAATTCGCATTTTAGTACTGAAGCGACCGACGTCTAGCTCATTCGATTCAACCAATCTCTTATTCAGTGGAGATAAGACAGTCCTGTTATTCCTTCAATCTTATTGCGTTTATATCTTCTGTTGATTTGAATCATCTAGATATTGTCAATCTAATTATTGTCTAGTTTTCCTTCTTTAAGCGATTCAGGTCAGTTCGTTCTTTTTTGCCCAAAACAATAATCAAGATAATAAATGCAAGCATGCTAAAAAATTGGTTGGATGCAATGAAAGAAGAAATAGCTTCTATGCATGTGAATCATACTTGGAACTTTATTCCTAAGCCTACTCATGCTAGATTAATTAATTGACTGTAAGTGGGTCTTTAAGCTAAAAGATGGTGTGAACCCTAGTGACCCACCTAGGTACAAAGCTAGGTTGGTGGCTAAGGGTTTTACTCAAATGGAAGATAAAGAGTATAATGAGATTTTTGCACCTATTGTGAAGTACAAAACTATTCGATTATTGCTTGCTATGACTGTTGTTTATGATCTAGAATTAGAGCAAATGGTTGTTGAAAGAGCCTTTTTGCATGGTGATTTACATGAGACGATATATATGAAACAACCTAGAAGCTTTGTTGATGGAACTAAATCTGACCATGCTTGTCTTCTCAAGAAATCTATCTATGGATTGAAACAATCTCTTAGAAATTGGAATTTAAAATTTGACTCTTGCATGATTAAGCTTGGATTCTTTAAGAGTAAATATGACTCTTGTATGTCTTACTTTATGTTGATGACATTCTCCATATGAGTAAGTGTAAAGCTAAAATTTTGGACATTAAAAGGGAATTAAAGAACAGTTTTGAGATGAAAGACTTAGGGCATGCTCAAAGAATTTTAGGGATCAAGATCACTAGAGAAGGGACTAAGAGAATTATGTCGCTTTCACAATCTGAATATATTCTCAAAGTGCTTGATACGTTTAAGATTGAAGGTGTCAAGGCTAATTCTATTTATTTGGGTGCTCATTTTAATCTTTCTAGAGCTAAAATGTCTATGTCTTCTCATGAATATAATCGTATGAAAATTATCCTTTATGACTCAGTTGTTGGTTTTGTTATGTATAACATGATTTGTACTAGACCCCACTTGGCTTTCGCAATTAGTTCTCTCAGCAAATTCGTGTCCGATCTTGTTGAGAAACACTAAGGTGCAATGAAATTCCTATTGAAATACTTGGTTGGTTCCATTAATGTTGGTCTTATGTATGGTAGGCACACTTCACCAACTAAATTGTTTGGTTATGTGGATTCGGATTATGCTAGCAAAAAGGATAGCAGAAAACCCACAACTTCATATATGTACACTTGGTGTGGAAATTGTATTTCATAGGGATGAGCTTCGGTCCAAAACCGGACCGGACCGAAAACCGAATTCGGAAAAAAGTATGGACCGAAGATAGGACCGGAAAATACCGGTCCGGTCTCAGTCCCGGTCCGGTCCACGTCAGACCCGTTTTGGACCGAATTTTATATTTTTCTAAAAATAAATTAAAAAAACTTTCAAAAAGTTATATTTTTTTTCTACTATATATAGTACTATATTCATATAGAAATATATAATTACAGTAAAATATATTTATACTATACATATAATTTCAATTATATAAGTATTTTTTTTTTAAAATCGGTCTGAACCGAACCGGCTTTTAGACCGGACCGGACCATAACCGAAATTTCAAAAATCTCGGACTAAAGACTGGACTGGTTTTCATTCGGTCCGGTCCAAAAAACCGGTCTGGACCGAATTATGCTCATCCCTAGACTCTAGTATTTCATGGAAATCTCAGCAACAATCTATTATTTATTTGTCTTCTATCGGTGCTAAGTATATAGTAGCCACTAAGGGTTGCAAATAGGCCATTTGGCATCAAGGAATCTTAAGGGAAATAGAGGGCAAACATTACTTGACCACCCTACACGTGGATAGTCAAAGTGCCCTTTATTTGTGCAAAATCATGTTTATCATGAGCGTACAAAGAACATTAATGTGCATTTTCACTTTATTAAAGATAAAGTGAAAAACAAGGTGATCTTGGTCAAGAAAATTGATGGATGTAATAACCTTGCAGATTTTGGTACAAAAATAGTTCCTACTGACAACTTCCATTTCTAAAAGAAATTAGATATATAAAGGAGATCACGTGAGCATGTACTTAGTGGCCGACAACATAGGAGGCAACCCAAGTCCAAAAGACGATCCTGATTGTGTTTTACAATTCATCTTTGGTGATATGTAACTTAGAAAATTAAGAGGGAAACTGTTGATGTAATTTCCTAAGTGATATGTATATTTATAGATACCTAAGTATTACATGTACATGGACCAAATATTCACTGGCCCATGATGGTTCCATGAGGCCCTCTTCTCCCTTAATGGGTTGTAGTATTGCAAAAAGGGAGGCCCGCCAAGTTGATTCTTCATGTGACCGTTGCCAGTGTACATATTGATGTTGCTGCTCTCCTACAAAATGCAACACTTTGTTAATTACTCTCTGGTATAAATGGATAAGGGAAACCCTAAAGCTGCTAAGTCATCTCATTATTTCGTCGTTGGCTTACTTCTACTAGAAGAGAGTTTTCTTGTGTGTTCACTAGAGTCTCCCTTTGAAGAAGTGGTGCTAGACTGCGTGAGAAGGGGAAGAGAAGGAGGTGGTCATAGGAGGAAAGTTGCCAACGACATTAGACATTCTTATTGTGTCACTCTGATCATTAAAATGGAGTTGTTCTTTCCCTTTTGGTTCCTTTTTTCTCACTCCTATTTGTTTGTGAATGTTTGGTCCAAGAACAATATTATAATCTGATTTACTTTGTGGATTTGGATTTCGATCTTGAGGCCCCAAAAATGTAGAGCTTAGAATCAAATCTCATAAACCTTGTGTGTTTGGCTCTGCCTTGTGTTTGTCCATTTATTATCCTCTATTATTCTTGTTCTCGTTCGTTTTGAGTCGAAACATCGACTAAAAATGTTGATGCTTGGCTTTTAAAACAAGTACACATCATTTATAATAGAAATACCATAATAAAGTTTTCATCAAGTATTTAGAAACATATATGCATGTGTGGTAACAAGCATTTGTACCACTTGAAGCTTTGAGAAAGAAACGACTGATCTCCACGGAAAGAACCTGATTATAGCCTCAATCTGACAATCTTCCTTCAATTTGATGACTTGTAATCAAAGAACACGTCATAGGAGGGCTGGATCTCTTCTAAAGCCCCTTCCGCATTCAAGTCAGTTCAAGAACTCTTACGTTTTCAATGGAGGCAGTCACAAGCGTAGAATCAATGTGTATTAGAAAAGAAAGGTAAGATTTTGGAAAATAATAAATACCTCTTAATTATGGAAATGCATTAATTGGCCCTTCAATGGGCCTCTTCATTATCTTTTAATAAAGCAGGAAATTATTTAATATATTAAATAATTTACCTCTTGGGAGAATTTATCCCGTCATTTTGCCCATCGGGTTCTCGAGGCGTCAGTAGGTTTGAGAAGCCGAAAATCCTACAAGCTTCATATTCTTTCCTAGCATGGACGAGCTTGAATTTGCTCTTAGAAAGGCCCAACAAGATGAAGGCCCAACTAAAAATGGCTCGGTCACCTGGACTGGGGCGCGCACGGCCCGAGCGAAAAACACAAAGGCCTTTTTTTTTTGGGTCGAGGGCACCGCACGGCCGTGCGAAAAAAATGCATGGCCGTGCGGGCGTTGATTTTTTAAGAAAACTTAATCCTTGAATTTCTGCCCAAGGTCGAGAGCACCGCACGGGCCGTGTGGTAAAACACACAGACGTGCGATTTTGGGAAATTTTAATCCGTAATTTCTGCCCAAATTTGAGAGCACTACACGGCTCGTGTGACAAAACGCACGACCGTGCGGTCGGTGATTTTTCGAGAAAAATTTAACCCTCACATTTCTGCCCAAAGTCTAGGGCACTGCACGGCCCATGCGGAGAAATGCAGGGCCGTGCGGTTCTGAGCTTTTCCGAATGCTCTCTTTGCCCCTGCTTTTTGAAGCGATAGGTATAATTGCCCCTTTTGGCTATTCAATTTAAACAACATGTGCAATTATGCCTCATGGCTAGTCAGTTTATGCATCATGTGCAATTGTGCCCTATGGATAATCAATTTATGCATCGTGTGCAATTATGCGTCATGGCTAGTCAATTTATGCATCTTGTGCAAGTCTTTGGAATTAGGATCAACTAATGGCTACTAAGGCCAGGGCTGATAATTATGGTGTTGAAACTAAGGTCCGAGGCATGAGATGATTCAACAACGACTACGATCGACATTAGGGGCACGCAACAAGTCCTGCAGAGTTTGTTCAAGGAATTTGCATATCAAGGCGAAACAATAAGCTTGTCCGAAGCACAAGTGCACAAAGTTGTCATTTTATTCTATTAGCCTACGGGCTATAGGGGCACGAGATCCCATCTTATTCTATTAGCTTTCAGGCCGCAAGGGCACGAAATGTTATTTTATTCTATTAGTCCACGGACACTGTGCAAGAACGCACGGGCGTTGTGCAAGAACGCACTGGCATTGTGCAAGAATGCACCACCACTGTGCAAGAACGCACGAGCATTGTGCAAGAATGCACATGGTGTAAGAACGCACCTAAGAATAGCCTACGGGCATTGTGTAAGAAGGCACATGGTGTAAGAACACACCTAAGAATAGCCTACGGGCATTGTGCAAGAATGCACATGGTACAGGAACGCACCTAAGAATAGCCTACGGGCATTGTGCAAGAATGCACATGGTGCAGGAACGCACCTAAGAATAGCCCACGGGCATTGTGCAAGAATGCACATGGTGCAGGAACGCACCTCAGAATAGCCTACGGGCATTGTGCAAGAATGCACATGGTGTAAGAACGCACCTCAGAATAGCCTACGGGCATTATGCAAGAACGCACCCCATAATTGCATACAGATATTGTACAAGAATGCATCCTTCAAGAAAACAAGACGCACAGATCAAGTCATAGACCATGCATGCTATTTCGGCTTTCAACAAGCTATTATTCGAATCATCTAACCTTTATTCAGCTTAAAGGATCCGAGGGGCATTTGTGGAGGTAAAAAATACGTTATTTATTTTTATCATCATTATTCAATGAATGGTATTAGAGAAAGAGATTAATTAAGAGGCTCATTAAAGAGAAGGGAGACCCATTTAATGTGTTTCTACTATAAAAGAGGTAATCTTAACCCTAGCCTGATATTGAATTCTCATTTTAAGAAACTCTAGCCTTCATCTCTATGAAAGGAGATCTGACTTGAGTGTCGGAGAGTCTTCCGGGGGAGAAAGCCCCGCCCTTTGGCCTTTCTCTATGCTTGCAGGCTACGGGGAGATGAACGGATGGTACCGAAGATCGTCGGAGTTGCGGATTCTCGTCGTCGTTATCAATATTTATTGTGGTACAAATTCATGCTACCACAAGGATAATTGTCCATAAACTATTATAAGCTATTGACACTGAACACCTCTATTATATTGGATCTTTTCTTCACAAGATTGCACAACTTAAGCTTTTGCCGAACATATCTTAACCGGCTAAACTATGTAGCTAGCTAATTATGGCAGCATGCACTTAATTAACAAGAATTGCGATTTAATTATATATAGGTGCACTGTTGAAATATATTATGCCACCCCTCCCCTTCAATTAGGATGACTAGCTAGATCTTGATCCATGCACTTCCAAAGCTAAGCACTTTAATTAACTCCTACACAATAAGGCGCAATAAATTTCCATAAGTAATTACTAAGAATACATACGAACTCATACTCATACATGCATAGTTCCTCCAAAAAATGTTCCTACAAATATATTTTGTATCCGTGTATATATATACCAAAAAATCCCAGCTCATGTCGAACAACACTTGAAACCCTTGGTGTCCTCATTGACGCCGGCAACGTTGATTATAGCTCCCATTGGGACGGTCCCGGCGGCCTCTTTGGCGGCGAGGGCCTTCCTGGTAGCGATCTGGTAAATGTCGTAGAGGATAATATTGAAAGCCTTGTCGACGTTGGTAGCTTCCAAGGCCGAGGTCTCGATAAAGACGAGCTCATCGGCCTCAGCCAGCTCCTTTCCCAGCTCATCTGGAACTGACCTCAGATGCCTCAGGTCCGACTTGTTTCCAACCACCATGATGACGACGTTGGAGTCTGCGTGGACCCGAAGCTCCTGCAGCCATCGAGTCAAGTTGTCGAAAGATGTGCGTTTGGTGATGTCGTAAACGAGGAGGCAACCGGTTGCGCCCCGATAGTATGCGCTCGTGATGGCGCGATACCGCTCTTGCCCCGCCGTGTCCCATATTTGGGCTTTTACTACTTTGCCTTCCACCTACGTACGTTTCCACATCCATATATCTCTACTCGTTTAATCAAACCATCATTAAGTTGAAAATCCATCTTTAGTCTAATGAAAATCTTATATATAGGGAGCAAAACTAAGCTGGACTTGATTTAGCTCACTTATAAAGATAAACTATCATTCATAATCCAAATTGTACGTATTTAGGGTGTGTTTGCATTTTTAGAATAATGTATTAAAATACATTATCTTGTATTAAATTGATGATTTAATACAAGATAATGCACTTTAAAGTATTATTTGAGGTGATCCAAAAGAACCCTTAATCGTCTTTTAATCATCATATTTTCTATGTTTGCAGTTTATGATACGATGTGATTTAGTGTTGATGTGGATTAAGTATAAAATGAATGTCAATTGAGTTGTACGTTTGGGATCACTCATTTCAAAATTTAACACACAATCTCATACTCAGGTCCCCATTAAGGTACAAGTCATTCCTAAACTCACTCAAACTCATTTCTATTTCAACCCGATTCTCTATCCAAACTTGATTTCAGGTATGGTACCAAACGAGTTGTAAGATATTTTGGAAATTTTATGTTGCAATGCAAAACCGAATACAACAGTTAAAATGTATAGGCGTGTTGAATTGCTAACAAAGTATGTGAAAGAGGGTGATTGACTACAACTCTGCTTGTAAGGCTCCCATTTAATACATCCATTTTATACATATTTAGGACATGTATTTAGGCTATAATTTAGACATTTTCACGTTTATTATCTTGCATTTTTAGCTAGTTGCATCATTTTCTTTAGTTTAGATGTCTACACGAGTTTTTGCGTGATTTCAGGTACAATGGTAGACTTCTGGAGGCAATATGAGGCATGAACGTCATAGGAGATGAGTACGGGCGAATTCAGAGACGAACGAGGACAAAAGGAGCCATTCTGCAGCTGGGCACGGTTTACGACAAACCGTGCTAGCTTGTCGCTGTCCGTGCGAAGCCGAAAACACAAAGAATTGAGCCTCTGTAAAGTGGCACGGTTTGTGACAAACCGTGCCACTCCTCCTGCACACGCTGTAAAGAAGCACGGATTGTGACAAACCGTGTGGGTTTTGTCACAAACCGTGCGGTTGGCCCGCAAACCCGAATTCTTATTTTTTCGCCCCCTTTTATTTTAGGATAGTATAAATACTTTTTTAGGGTTTTTTTTGCTGCCCTTCTGTCTCTTTTTACCACTCTCTCTAGCCCTAAGTGTTTTTGGAGTTTCATTGAAGATTTGTGAAGATTGGAGATTGTTTCCCTGGATTGGATCAAATATTTCTCTTTTTCTAATTTAGTTAAATGATTTCTTTTGTTCATATGATGTTTTTGATTGTTTCTCCAAGTATGTTTGGCTAATTTTCTTAATTCTAGGGTTGGGGTGATCCTAACAATGGATTGGTAGACTTGTGTATGATATTTGCCTGAATTGAAATCTGGAACCTTGTCTTATTCAATCCTAGAGTTCTTAATGTAATTGATGAATGTTGATTAGGTTTCTATTAGGTTTGAGTCTGAAAGGAGATAACTTTAATAAATAACTCAGATAGGGTATGAGTCTGAAAGGAGATTACTTTATCAGATTACTAGGTATTGAACATGAGTGTTGTTTGTGCGACAACAACCTAACTACTCTTGTGGAATCCAAAGCTATCATAGAAACTCTAGGTTTGCCTAGACTTAGCGGAGCGCGACAGCGAATGTTAACCCAGATTGATCCTAGATTCTAAGTGTCCAAAGAGTCTAGATTTGATTAGCTCTGCGCGACAGCAATTGTTAGTTATAATTTAGGCACATCTATTATCGTCTGAAAGGAGTTAGCAGAGACTTTAGATAGCTTATCTTCAGACAGGTTCAGACAGATATCTGTAAGTTTACCAAGACATTGTTGTGGGGATCTCTGGTCCTAGTATCTTCCCCCTAATCGTTTACAACCATCTTTTGCAGTTTTGTTTATTGTTTTCTTATTTCCTTAGTTATTAGACAAACGAATCTTCCTTTCTTACGACTTAGCTTACCAGTTTAAGTTTACAAAATATACTATATAGTCCTCGTGGAAACGATACTTGAAAAGCTATAACTGAACCCATACGCTTGTGGGTAGGTTTTTGTCCTATCATCGATCATGCTTGAAAAATTACCTTTACGCTATGACTTTTTCCAAACCTCCCCAGTTTAGTGTGGATGCTGTTTTGGGGCGAAAAGATCTTACCGATCTCAATCGCCTTTGAGAGGACAACTAGACAATTTGTTAGACGAGTGTATTTAATAAATCCAAATCAAATTGAACAGAGCAATTGGAATTGAAACCAAATGAATGATTAAAGAGCTTATCTCCCTCGAATCGATGATCTATCGAGTAAGATTCTAGACGTTGGTCGCTTAAACGAGTATCGAACACTTCCGATCACGAGAACAGAGTTTGAGAACCAATATCGAGAGAAAAATAGTAGTAAATTGAATTGATTATCTGTAAAAACGTACATAATCTTCTTCTTTTTTGTATACTTATACAATGTAAAAACCAACGTTCAAGCTAGCCCGACACTATCGGATTATGCGGGGAGTTGGCCGGATCTTTCCCGAGATCTCTGCGGAGTGGATTCTGTTGGCGTGATCCGACATGCGTCGCTCCAACGGTCAGATGTAGTCTCTTGGTTGGTCACGTTCGTGGGCCTAAAATGACCGGGCTGGTGCTGATCTTCCTGGCCCAACAATTGCCCTAAGATCTAATTGGGCCAGAGAAACGGTTTTCAGACTAATTTGATCTTCTATGATCTAGATCCTTCCAAGATGACGTGGCGACAGATGAATGGAGGGGACGAATTAACCGCAGAGGTACTCGATTCACCACCTTTAATAGTCCTCGATGGCACCGATTTTCTGCAAGTCTTCCATCTTGTCAAGGTAACTTCTCTTCTTTTTCAAACCGAAGAAGACCCGGGCTCTCATCAGAGGCTTGGATGAGGAAGAAATTCCCTTTCAATCTTTAGGGCTCCTTAGTACCAATGATTCTGTCCCGGGAACCCTAGTCCAGTCCGAGCTTGATAGGATTTTAGAAATTGGGGATTTTCCCAGGGGTACTGTTGCGCGTCTTCCGTCTCCAAATGAATGGGCAGATTGGTTCAAAGAAGGGAGGGTATGCTTCTTTGAATATCCTTTCCGAATTGGCCATGTCTTCCCTTTCTCTCGTCTGGTCCAGAACTTTTTAGCCGTTTTAAAGTTGGCTCCTTGTCAAGTAATGCCTCACACATGGCGTTTACTTCAGACGATCGACTCTGTTTCTGTAGCAAAAAACATAGATTTCGGCTTTGATGCTTTGTGGAGATCCTATTACTTGAGTACTCGGGGTTCTTGTAGATTTCAGTTGCGTCTTCGTAAGGAAAAGAGCCCCCTTGCATTGAATCTAGATGTTAACGATCGAGGGTGGAGATCCCGTTTCTTTTTTGTTGAGCAAAAAAGCCTTGAATGTGGTTCTGATTACTCTTTTCTTTTGTCCGACTGGAGAATCTCATGTATCATATTATTTCTATTTTCTTTACCTTGACTGTCTTCTAAATCTCTTCTTACTTGTTCGTCTTTACAGCCCCTGAATCCGGCGATCCTTCCGGCTTTGAAATAGAAACTGCCTCTTTGCTGGCACTTTCCGAAAATGAGAGGTCGTTCAAAATTCTAACCTCCTTCTTCCAGAAATCAAAAAGATGTCGACTCCCGTGGCTTCGGTGACGAAAGGCACATGTTCGTTCCTTCAGGTATGCATCTGGCTGGTTTTTGTGATTTTCTTGTGCTTATGGTGTTGTGTCATGTTATCAGCATCTAGAGACGGAAAGTCCAGCGCCCGTTTATCTGGAAAAAGCCTTTTGGATCAGAGACGATCCGCAATCAAGGCGTCCTCGTCCGCTAAAGGTCCGAGCAAGGCTGGGACTTCTGTTGGAATCATTTCCTTAGATCCTCCACCGTCGAAGGTATCGGGTGCTAAAAGGAAGGCGATACCTGCTCCAGATTTTTCTGCGGGTATGTTGAAGGAGAGATCGTTTGAAGATTTGCTTGGCTTTGGTGACGCTGAGGCCAGGAAAGAGATCGGTGACCTCCATCCTATCGATTGCATGAACGAAGCCGTCGTGGGCGCATGGAAGGTTTTTAAAAAAAATCTTTTTGTTCAGTCGTGTTTTGTTCTTCTGCTATTTTTATTACATTGTCACTGCGTATTGTTCCGCAGATTTTCCAGTACTCTCTTATAGCGTCTACAACTATCCAAGAATTGACCGACCAGAATGATAGAAAGGTAGCTCGCCTGGAGGAGCAGTTGAAGGCGTCTGAAGGTCGTGCGAAGTCTCTGGAGCGTGAATTGTCTTCTGTCAAACAGGATTGCGATGCTCGTCTCGAAGGAGTGAAGGCGGAGATATAGGCCAGGACCGAGAGGCTTCGGGAAGATGATGGCCGTGTAGCTGCAGACGTCGGGGCGTATTACTTCTTGAAGTCTCGCATCGAAATGATGGAGGAGTTCGCCGCTGGCTCTCACGCCGACTGGAAGGTGGACGATGCGAGGGGTGATATGGAAATGATGTACCCCGACGGTAATCCAGGAGCCGAGCTCTTCAAGTTGGCTGGCTTAGATGCTGAAGATGATAAGGAGGGAGTTGTCCAAGGTGGCATCGAAGCCGTCGAGAGTGTGCCCCGAGCTGACCAGGAAGCGAATTCCGGCATGGAGATCGTTCCTGTGGAGAAATCTGGTGAATCTTAGAGCAAGTGGTAGTGGTCGTTTTATGTGAACATTTGACTTTGTTTTTAAGACTTTCGTGTGTATGACAGTATGTGCCCCATCGTGGTGATGGGATGGACAACGTAGTTCTTTTGGCGACCCATTTTCCATCGCGGGTCGCGTGTTTAATATTGTAGGAAGGTTTCATGTTTTGTACCTTGTCTTGCTTGTTGTTGTGTACCTGTTTTTGCAGGTGACTCGTCACTGGTTGGGCAGCGATCGTGTCATGGATTCGTCAGCGTGATCACGTCTTTTAGGGGGGAGGCCTGTATGTTGTGAGTAGTGTTAGTCATGAAAATTGTGTTTTTAGGGAGGTAAGCAAAAGTGTTTTGCGTAATGTGTGTAAGGTGTTTGTATACCTTATTTTGTAATAAGGCAGGCGGTGTGCCGAAGTGCCTTTTATTGTTCATCTCCTTGTATGTGGATCGATCATTTTTGTGTTTGTGTAAGCGCTTTTGTGTAGTTGTTGTGGATATCCTTTGCAGATTTTGTCTTGAGGCCTCTTATTTTCCTGTTTTCGAAACATGTCACGTAAAAGAAGATAAGCCTTGAAATGACCGTTTGGGAGAAAACCCAACGGCCCTCCGATGCTTAAGTCAGTAATCATTACGTAGGTAAAGTGACGTGCAAATATATAAAAAGATATGTAAGAGAGGGTTTAGAAGTGATACAACTTTAGGTGTGTCGCGTTCCAGCTTCGGGGGATGGGTTCTCCATTTTTTGTCTCTAGTCGATATGCTCCTTGCCCGACTACTTCTTTGATGAGGTAGGGTCCTTCCCATTGAGGTGCGAGTTTCCCGTCGGCTGGATTTTTGGTGTTTTGAAATGTTTTTCTCAAGACCCAATCACCTATCTTGAAGACCTTGATTCTGACATTCTTGTTGTAGCTCCGAGCGACCTGTTGTTGGTATCGAACCATTCGGATCCGAGCTTTTTCCCTTATTTCGTCGATGGTGTCGAGATTGTGAGATAACTCGATGTTGTTCTGTTCTGGCGTTTGGAGTTCGTATCGAGCCGTCGGGACGAGTATTTATGCGGGAATGACTGCTTTGGATCCGTATACGAGTGAGAAGGGACTTTGTCCCGTGGCATTTTTGGGTGTTGTCCTGTCGGACCATAAGATTAGGGGAAGTTCGTCAACCCATTTTCCTTTTGCCCCGGTGAGGCGTTTCTTTAGGTTATTGATGATGATTTTATTGCTTGATTCTGCTTGTCTGTTTGACTGAGGATATCTTGGTGTGGATGTGATTAGTGAGATATTCCATTGCTTGCAGAAGGATCGTGTCTGTTTACCGATGAACTGGGAGCCATTGTCGCATACGATTTCTGATGGGACCCCAAACCTGCATAAGCTGTTACGTTTTATAAACGAGACGACATGTTTTTCTTTTACCTCGTGATATGCTTCGGCCTCTATCCATTTGGAGAAGTAATCGGTCATGGCTAAGAAGAAGACACGTTGTCCCGATGCAGGAGGCAATTTTCCGACTATGTCCATTCCCCATCGCATGAAGGGCCATGGAGCCAAGGTCGGATGGAGTAGTTCGGACGGCTGATGAGGGACGGGTGCATGTCGCTGGCAGGCGTCGCACTTTTTGACGTATTATGTCGCGTTTTTGTTCATTGTGGGCCAATAGTAACCTGCCCTGTGGGCTTTACCTGATAGGTTGCGTCCCCCGGTGTGGTTTCCGCATTCTCCGTCGTGTAAAGATTGTAAAATTCGGGGGACGTCTGACGTTTCAAGGCAGCGTAGTAATAGGCCTGTGACAGATCGTTTAAATAGTACATTATCTTTTAAATCAAAGGTTGTCGCTTGTACCTTGAGTCTCTTGGCTTCTGTTTTGTTCGAAGGAAGTATTCCGTCTTTGAGCCACTTGATGTAGGGGATAGTCCAATCCTCTGATGGATGGATGTCCTCTCTTGGGGTCAGATCGGCTATGGCTTGAATGTCGCTTGGGTTAGCCATTTTGAGAGTTACTGCTGGAGTGGTAATATGTGTCAGGGGAATGCTACGGAAGTCGCGTGGATGTAGGTTTGACCCAAGGTTTGCCAAAGCATCAGCTTGTGTGTTGAGGTCGCGTGGAACTTGTCGGATAGTGAAGCTTTGGAATTTTTCTGCTAGCTTTTTGACGACGTCTAGATACGCCATCATTCTATCGTCTTTTGCGGCGTAGGATCCCTGCACTTGGTTGACGATTAGAAGTGAATCACAGGTTACCTCTATGTTTGATATTTCAAGGTCGAGCGCTAGGGTAAGTCCGAACACGAGGGCTTCGTATTCTGCTTCGTTGTTGGTCGCGTCCCATTCGCATCTCACGGCTTGGGCTATGTGATCCCCTTGTGGTGATTTTAGCACGACGCCTAGGCCGACTCCTCTTATGTTCGAAGCATCGTCTGTGTGTAGTTGCCATGTGCCCCTATCGTCTTCTGTTTTCAGGTGTTCTGCTTCCTTTGCGGCTTCTTGTTCTAGTGTCGGGCTAAAATCAGCCACAAAGTCGGCTAAAGTCTGAGATTTGATTGTTGTTCGGGGTTCGTATTCGATGTCAAACCCGCTTAGGTGTATGGCCCATTTGGCCATTCGTCCTGTAAATTCTGGCTTCCTCATGATGGCTTTCATGGGATGGTTAGTTCTCACAATAATAGTATGCGATTCAAAGTAAGGACGCAGTTTATTAGATGCCATAACCAGTGCTAGGACTAATTTTTCGAGTGAGGTATACCTTGTTTCTGCTGGGAGTAAGGATCGACTTACATAGTAGACGGGTGATTGTTTGCCGTCTTCTTCTCTGGCGAGAACTGCACTGACGGATGACTCGGAGACCGCTAGGTATAGCGGCAATGGTTCGTCGTCTTTTGGTTTGGACAATAGGAGTGGGCTTGACAGGTACGCCTTTAAATCTTGGAAAGCTTGCTCATGCGTGGCTGTCCAATCGAACGACTTATTTTTCTTGAGTGCCTCGTAGAAGAGTTTGCACTTATCGGACGATTTGGATATGAATCGGTTTAGTGCGGTTATCCGTCCTGTCAGTTTTTGGACGTCTTTGACGCATCGAGGAGATCTGAGGTCGACGATTGCTTTTATTTGGTCGGGACTGGCTTCGATCCCTCTTTGAGTGACCATGTACCCTAGAAATTTCCCTGAAGACACTCCGAAAGAGCATTTAGTGGGATTTAATTTCATGTCGTACCTTTCAAGTATTTCGAAGGCCTCTTTCAGGTGCTCGATATGGTCGGTTGCTTTCTTGGATTTGACGAGCATATCGTCGATGTAGACTTCCATCGTGTCGCCTATCTGATCTTTGAACATCTTGTTTACCAGTCTCTGGTATGTGGCCCCTGCATTTTTTAATCCGAAGGGCATCACTTTATAACAGTACGTACCTTGGCTCGTTATGAAGGCTTTCTTTTCTTGGTCACTTGGATCCATGAGGATCTGATTGTAGCCACTGAACGCGTCCATAAACGTCAACATTTCGTGTCCTGCGGTCGCGTCGACCATGGCGTCGATGTGTGGTAGTGGGAAAGAGTCTTTTGGGCAGGCTTTGTTTAGGTCTGTGAAGTCGATGTAGACTCTCCATTTTCCGTTCTTCTTCTGTACCACGACCACGTTTGCCAACCAGTCTGGGTACTTGACTTCTTTGATTTTGCCTGTTTCGAGTAAGGTTTTTACTTCGTCGTCCACGATTTTGTTGCGCTCTGGTGCGAATTTTCTTCTTTTTTGCTTGACGGGAGGATGTGAAGGGTCTACATTCAGCTTGTGAGTAATAATGTCTGGGGAAATTCCTATCATGTCTTTATGGGACCAGGCAAAACAGTTAGCGTGATTACGTAAAAAAGAAATTAAATCGGCTCTGGTAGAATCGTTTAGATCCGATCCGACCCTGACTGTTTGTGTCGGCTTAGAAGGGTCCAATACGACTTCATCGAGTGACTCCATTTCTGGCTCGACATATCGAACGGTCCCTTCGCCGTGCTGTAATTGCTACGCTGTGGTCCTGTCGACAGCCCCTTTCATTGATGTTACGTAACATTCCTTGGCAGCCCTTTGATCACCTTTGATTTCCTGTACCCCCCACTTGCTCGGGAATTTTATCGTCTGGTGATAAGTGGAAGGTACAGCTTTCATGGCGTGGATCCAAGGTCTGCCAAGGATCGCGTTGTATGGAGACGGGCAGTCGAGGATCAGAAATTTTACCTGCTGGTTTACTCCACCCGCATACGTTGTTAACACGACTTCGTCCAAGGTGTATTTAACTTCTCCGCTGAACCCGACCAGAGGGGTCGAGTTTCGGGTCAGGTCGTCCTCGCTTAAACCCATACCTTTTAGGGCGTCGAGTGTTAACAAGTTGGTGGAGCTCCCTGTGTCGATTAGTACACGACGGATCAAACAATTGCTAATTGACAAAGATATTACCAGACCATCGTGGTGATCACCCAGATCTTGGGCTTCTGAATCGTCGAAGGTGATGATTGGATCGCTTGGATTCTGCGATCGTTTTACTTCCGATGGAGCGGGCCTATCGCCGCGACTTTCTCGAGCATGCCTCTTTGCGGCGGAGTACGTGTTTCCACATACGTCCGACCCTCCTAAGATGGTGTTAACAATTTTAGTAGGAACCGGAGAGGATGGTTTGTCCGAGGATACCTGGTCTTTTTGGTCGAGAGTCGCTTTGGCTCTGTCGGATATCACATCGCGCAGTAGTCCCTGAGCAAGGAGTCTTGCGACTTCTTTGTGGAGGGCTATGCACTCGTCGGTTGAATGTCCATGGTCTCCATGGAACTCGCACCATCGGTTCATGTCTTTTCTGGCATCTGGCTTGTCGCTCTTCCGAGGCCATCTTACTTCTTTTCCGTATTTGTCGAAACTCTTCACAAGTTCCGACACGGATATGTTAAAGTTGTAAGAATGGAGTTTCGGAGGGAGAGCGGGATTGGTTCGCCAGTCTTGGTTCCTGTCATAAGAGTTGTTTACCACCGGAGTCGTTTCGACCCTTAGGATATGGTTGGGGTCGTCGGTCGCGTCGATGATCGGATTGCCCCTTTCGATCGACGCGATCGGGACTTTTGCTTGTCTTGAAAGGTTCTTCGTCTTATTCGAGTCTAACCTGTGCCATGGTTTTAGCTTGGACGTCTTCGAAGCTTCTGCATGGGTACTTGGTCAGTTCGCGGTAAAGTTCACTGCCCCTGACCAGACCCCGGCGGAACGCTTCGATTGACGTGGGGATGTCGCAATGTGGGATGGCGATCTTTTCCTTGTTGTACCTGTTAAGATAATCTCTTAGGGGTTCGCCATACCTTTGTACGATTCGATACAGATCGCTTGATTGTTTTTCCAGCCTTCGACTGCTGGCGAATTGAATTTTGAATGAGTTGATTAGGTCAGCGAAAGAGGCGATAGATCCCTGCGGTAAGTGCATAAGCCAGGTTAGTGTAGGTCCCGTGAGGGTCGTGCCAAAGCTTTTGCACATGACGGCCTCACGGTTCCCCCTAGGAATCGAAATAGTCATTAATTTTTGCTTGTAAATTGAAACGTGGTCGTCTGGATCCCCGATCCCGTCATAGTTGGGCATGT
The DNA here is from genome assembly GCA_027886185.1 of Rheum nobile. Lineage (NCBI taxonomy): Eukaryota > Viridiplantae > Streptophyta > Magnoliopsida > Caryophyllales > Polygonaceae > Rheum > Rheum nobile. The sequence continues at coordinate 1,548,035 of WOAB01000322.1, forward strand.
TGGGGACATGGAATTTCTTGGGAATTTCCACGCGCGCAATCGCCTCCGTGAAGGGCGAGTCTTCGTATCCATCGACCGCTTCTTTCTCGATCGGTTGGGGAACTCCCGGGATTCGTGCGATACGATCATCCAGGGCCTTGAGATGCTCTCCGATAGCCTGTTGGATGAGAGCCTGGATATCGGTTGGAGCCGGTACCTGTATAGCGGTTGTTCGGACTTCTGGGAGTCCGTCCACGAGATTGTTAGTTACACCAGTAGAGGTTTGGGGTGTTTGAAACATACCAGTGGGCATAGAAGCCTGGGTTGGTGCGATAGGAGTCGTGTATGTTCCATCCATGTCGAGTCTGGTGTTTAGTCCTTCGGTATTGACTGTGCGCCTGGATCTCCCAAGGTTTGATGTGACTGACTGTACATGAGATTTCAGCATTTCGTTTTCACGGGTCAGTCGAGTAATTTCATATTCAGATTGAGTACTTAGCTTTTCGGTCCTGGTGCGTTGTTGGACCAATTCCTCTTGGAGGATCTCTATAGCTTTCTCGAGCTCTTGGATTTGAGAATTTCCAGTTGGTTGAGCGTTAGTGTTCTCGGGCAGGGCTTCGACCATGGGGTCGATCTGAGTTTGCTCCTCAGTGCCAATTGCGGGATTTCTGGTGACGTCCATGATTGAATTGGATTCTTGATTGGCTAGATGCCCCACGGTGGGCGCCAAATTGTTTTGGGGCGAAAAGATCTTACCGATCTCAATCGCCTTTGAGAGGGCAACTAGACAATTTGTTAGACGAGTGTATTTAACAAATCCAAATCAAATTGAACAGAGCAATTGGAATTGAAACCAAATGAATGATTAAAGAGCTTATCTCCCCGAATCGATGATCTATCGAGTAAGATTCTAGACGTTGGTCGCTTAAACGAGTATCGAACACTTCCGATCACGAGAACAGAGTTTGAGAACCAATATCGAGAGAAAAATAGTAGTAAATTGAATTGATTATCTGTAAAAACGTACATAATCTTCTTCTTTTTCGTATACTTATACAATGTAAAAACCAACGTTCAAGCTAGCCCGGCACTATCGGATTATGCGGGGAGTTGGCCGGATCTTTCCCGAGATCTCCGTGGAGTGGATTCTGTTGGCGTGATCCGGCATTCGTCGCTCCAACGGTCAGATGTAGTCTCTTGGTTGGTCACGTTCGTGGGCCTGAAACGACCGGGCTGGTGCTGATCTTCCTGGCCCAACAGATGCCACTTCTATCACTACGTCTATAGTAGATGGCTGGCTTAAGGAGAGGAATTCACCCTGTCTCTACTGAAAGACAATCTACCTATAACTCAAGTCCGGATAAAAGCAATTTGCTGACAAAAACATGACAGCGAGCGAGGACCTTTGCAATAGGTTGGTTTATTTGAAATTGCAACCCTATAGACAAGATTCAATAGTTGTTCGTCATAATTAATTTGAAGCTTTGTTCTAAATTCTATGTCTCTTGTCAAGTGCTTGCTCGTGTTGGTTCAAAGCCTTATCGGTTGGAATTGCCTCTTTCATTCATGACTCGTCATATGTTTCACGTATCTCAACTCGAATGTCAACTTCAAGACAATTAAACTTGAATGTATTGAAGTGAATTAGCACTATACATGAACCACCTGGTCATATCCTCCATCAATTGCTACTTCTATCTGCCAGTCTTAAGGACAAGATCACAAAAAAGAAAGGGTCAATGTCATACCTATGTATAGAATGAGCTATAAGTAGCTCAACCACTTAGCTAGTAAGAACAATCCATCGGAATGCAATACAAAATTCCCTCTCTCCCTAACAAACTCTCCCTAAATTCCTCTTCTTCCTCTATCCTTCCTCTCTTTCCCTTGCTCTTTCTCACTCTTTCTCGTGTCCTCTGTTTAATCCTAACTCGTACACGATATATTATTATTCTAGTTATATAATATGTCCTCCATTTAGTAATAAGTGTCACTTTAGTTCTATAATTTTGTTAAGAAATATTTGTCATTTTAAAGTTTAATGATTTATTGGTGACTTACGATCAATGTTGTTAACATAGGGATTCTAGGATCGGATTGTAAGTGCTCTATGGAACAGATCGTAAGTGTTCTTTAAATTGGATCGTAAAATCGAATCTTAAAATCATAAGATTCTACACCATAAGTAAATATAGTAGAAATCAACCTAATAAGTGGTAAACGTCTTATATTTGAAGTGAAAACAAAATATAATATATTATCTTATGATATGAAATCATTATGTTTTTTACAATCATTTAGTGGTGATATATCATTATAATCATAGATTTAGGTTCTGATAAAACATGGTATTAGGGTAAAACGGAAGTACTATTCTAGACTGTCAGATTTTGATTTTTAAACGGATGAGATTTAGTTAAAAAAGGGGTGCATGTACATAGATTTGGTGAAAAACATTAAATTATTTCTGCTATATTTATTTTTGGATAAAAAATATTCTCTCTCCAGTTTATTATCCTCTCTCCAATCTCCAATTTATTATCATCTCTCTCATATTTCTATAAAAAATCGTTCAGATCTCCATGGGATATCAATCTCGTTCTCTCTGCCACAATCTCCACCGACTCCGCCCCACACCGACTCAAGCAACTCTTCCACCTACTCTGTCAACTTCGTCGATTCCAACTTTGCCACTTCCGCTTCAGCCACTCCACCGACTCCGCTTCTGCCACTCCGACTCCGCCTCTAGCACTCCGTCAACTACAACTCCATTTTTCCGACTCCGACACCACTTTCTTTGACTCCCATGAGATCGTATTTGTCTCCTTTCCCGTCTCCGCCAATACCACCTCCATCCATGCGATCCGCTTTCGAAATCGATGTGAGTCCATATTTAGGTAATTTTCTAAGGTTTGTTTTGTTCTTTGCAAAATATACTTTTGAAAGATTGAGTTTTTTTAGGGTTTGTTTGTTTTGTCATTTTTAGGGTTCATGTTGCAAAATATACTATTGAAAGATTCTGATTTCAAGGTGGGTCAAATTCTTGGTCTTTTGATTTTTGATGATTGTGCACTTTAAATGTTAGCCTTCTTTGTCAGATCTTAGTTTTTTGTTGTGGTTGTTGTACTTTTTATTGATTGTGTTTTTTTGTGTGTATCAATTTGATATTCTTCCATCTCAATTACAGAATTGCTTATTAATTTAATTGAATCGAAACATATAGGTAATCGGGGTTGAAGGCTTGTGACACAACGCCAATGTATTGCGCCATGAATCGAAGCTTAAAAAACTCGTTTGAGATGATATTCGTGAGACTAGACAGTGATATTCACGATATTGGGTGGTGATATTCATGTAATTAGATTATGATCTTCATGTAATTGAGTGGTGAACGATATTCATGAATTGAGTGGTGATATACATGTGATTCGGTGGTGATATTCATGTAATTGGATGATGATCGATGTTCATGAATTGAGTAGTGATATTCACGTGATTCGGTAGTGATATTCATGTAATTGGGTGGTGATCGATATTCATGAATTGAGTGGTGATATTCATGTGATTCGGTGATGATATTCATGTAATTGAGTAATGATCGATATTCATGAATTGAGTGGTGATATTCATGTAATTGGATGATGATATTCATGTAATTGTTGTGATATTCATATTATCAAATGATGATATTCATGTTTGAAGTGATGATATTCAAGTCCTAAAGAAATTAAATACTCACATATTAAACATAGATATTCATACAAACATGGACGATATACAAGCAACAATTTCAGAAGCAACAAAAACGAATTTACATAGATATTCATGACAGTGTATAACGATATTCATATTCATAACAAGAGTATTCATAAGTTGGAGTTGGGCGTTAATGTGGACGAGAGAAACACTAGTGATGCCGTAAGAAATTAAGATTTTTAATTTAAATTGTTATGGAAGATCACATTTCTCTCTCCCAATATTTTTTTTTTATTTTGGCAACCACCTCCTTAATTTTAGGACATTATTTATTATCAATTATTATAACAGGTAATCACACTCATACACCGTCAATAGAAACTCAAGATCTAGCCATTTATTTCTTTTCATCTTACACTCCTTATTAGTAATTCTGTTTTACCTCAAAATCCGTTTTACCTGAATCCACCTCTATAATAAGGCATATTATAATAGATAAAAGAAAAAATATGTACTATATTTTATATTTGAAGAATACATTTTCATCTCATAATAAAATAGTGTCATATAATAAACAAGTTATAGGATCATAAAAATCATATGTAGGATCACGATCATACACATGATCCTACTGATTTATATCGAAATATTAATATATTACTTTCAATGAGATTGTAACTAGAATCGGGATGGTTATACCACTTTTGGATCGTAGGATCGCTAGACTCATAGAATCAGAATGGATTTTAACAAAAAATGGTTACAAGGTATGTTATCAGAAATTGCACATATATATTGACATTTTATATACAAATTCTTTATTCATTGGTTAAAAAATGAGATGAGTAGTTATTAAATTGTTAATTATTATGAAAAAGTTTATAGTGTTTTAGCTTAATTATTATATTTCTTAATAGTTTTATCACATTTTAAACTAACGAGTATAATTAAATCGAAAGAGTAATATTTTGATTAATTTTTTTATAAAAATACGTTTCTTACCTCTAGGTAGTCCTTAACCTGTACTAGACCTGCAAAGACTGGACGTTCAACTTATGCAGTCGATTTTTTTTTATACAAGTCAAATATTAAGGCTCATCTAACACGATGGTTGTTCTAAATCAACTCATGCATTGTTAATAACATATCTGATAGAGGATATAATTGATATGAATCGAATCTTATCATAAACACATGCATATATGCAATTGATGTATATATGCTTAATTTGTGGGCTTTCAATTAAAAATGTTATCATGAAGTATTATTATTCATGTTTATCAAGTTGTTAAATGAGGGAGAACTATAGAAAAATAGTATGCGCACTTAAATATATATGCAAGTATTAAAATCCAATGAATATCCCCCAAATCTGCAATTAATCTCCCAAGTACGAACTAATCGAATTCGAGATGCTCTCTTTTCCTTGTCCTTCTAACACTATTACAAGTGCGTATAATCCTATTCTTTACGTATACTAGAAATCGAAGCCCGAGCGAAACACGTGCCTTTTGTGTATATGTAGTGTCGCAGTTTAAATGTGAGTTTGTAATATATGGATTGTTGCTGCATGTTTTATCTTAGACGATATATTGTTTGATATGTATTTAAATATAATATCTAAGTATCTTAGGTATAAAATGCTATGATTGTACGAAGTATAATTTTATTTATTTATTTTGGTCAGAAGTTCAATTTAAATTTTGAATTAGGTGGTAGTTGTTTTTTATAGGGATGCGTTTTTTTTCTTTGAAAATATTTGGGGAATATTTTAGAAATATCTATCTAATTATATGTTATGCTTGAACTTGAATATTTGTAAGAAACTTGCTACAACAACTCTCATTTCTTACATGCTCCACTACCCTCCACATTTCTAATTTATTGCCTTTATCTTACAAATTTATTGCCTTTTACTAATGTTTTTTTTGTTATGATTTAGTTATTAATTTTCATTATTATATCGTTTTATTTTTTGGTCTGGAATATATATCGTTTTATTAGTCACATTGACTTTACATATTCCTAGACATTAATATCATTTTAATTAAAATATATTAGTCATTACTTCCTATTCTTATTAAATACGGAGTAATAGAAATAATTGGTGACTCAGCGACAATGTCTTTTTAAGGTGTTGCCACTATCTCCCAAGCTTCACTATATGGCTTTCTAAAGCTAATTTTCATGTAGAAGAATGAGATGATGGATGCCCAGAACAAATGAACGAAATATCACCATTTTTGCCCTTTTATAGATGAAACTGTTACTTGGAAAGTGAAGTCATTTTGACATATAACCGTTTAGACATCTTGACTATAATTTGTTTCCAACCATTCATTGTGTACTAAATACGGGAGTTACGTGTAGTAATTGAATAATACTAAAACAGGAGTAAATGAGAGCAAAATATAACGTATACACTATGTAGAAATTATCACTAATTGAGATTTAGGTGAAAAAATGAGTCATAACCTAAAGAGTAGTCCGTACGTAGAGGCAAGATTTAACTGAAAAAAGTGTGTGTGGGGAGAAAATAATTACTTACAAATAGTGATCATTTTTTATATAAACACATAATTATGCTATGGTATATTAAAATAAACAAAGAAAAATTAATCGGATAAGCTAATACATTATATACTAAGGGTGATAAACTAACACCACATGCAAACCATACCTTTGGGCCCATTTAAGCCTTTGATTTTGTCTTTAAAAATTAGCATTCAATGACCTAGAATGCTAACTTTTAAATATATATAGATTGTGAATCAAAAACTTTGTATATTATATAGACAATTATAGATTATTAATATAATTGTTAATATATGAAATTGTCACTCTAGTACTTTTTGGATTTGAGAAATTGTTTAAATTTTGTGCTAAATAAATAAAGCATGAAATAAAAAAAAAAACTAATTCTTCTTTAAAAGTTAGTATTTAATGACCTAAAATGCTAACTTTTAAATATATAGATATTATTCCTTCCATGTGAAAAATGTTTTTTAATCACTCAACTGATACTTGACAAGTTTATTTCATACCCATGTCAATACAAGTTGTAAACTCACGAATATCATTACCTACTTGCTAAATTTGTACTATATGTAGCTTAATTAGTAACAAGAGTGCGGTTCCGGTGCGGAGCACTCTTCCTGTGCGGACGTGCGGACATACACTATAGGGCCTTATTTGTGCACTTTTGGGCCTTATTTGTGCACTTTTGCAAAAAAAATGAAAAATGTTTGGAAAAAAATTTGAAAAAGAAAAAAAAATTAAAAAAGTGCACAAATAAGACGTTAAAGTGCACAAATAAGACCCAAAAATACATGCTCCGCACGTCCACACGGGAAGAGTGCTCCGCATATGATCCAAACTCTTAGTAACAATGAGGCCTTCTTTGAGAAAACGGCTAGTCGATGAGATTAGGGGAGTGAAAAAATCCTAATCATATGAACTTCGGAAAATAAGAATCCCCTCTCTTAATTCCCCCACATGAATCGGGATTTTTCATAGATCAAGATGTCCGAACGTACGTATTAAATTATTTATAGTAATTTTATAATATTTTGTAAAAGTTGTTAGTCATTTAATCAACTCTATGTAAAGTTAGTGTTAGACTCACTCAGTCACCAACATTTAGTTGGTCTATGGGTTTGGCGTTAAACTCCCTTAAGCGTTCTATCCAAAGGTCTCGAGTTCGATTCCTGCTGGAGACGTATATGAAGATATTGATGTTGGGAATGGTCTACCATATCGTGTGCCAACAGTACCCCGGTCTGGACGTAGAACGGTTCCGACCGTTCGAACCTGGTGATCAAGACCAAAAACTTAGTGTTAGACTCAGTAAATTTACGTAAGTTGTGTGTGAGTAAGTGTTGGAACCTTGACGTTCCCTCTGGTTTTGATGATGATAAACACCATTAGGTTTTCTGGTTTATATTGCCTCTATGAGTTTTAGGTGAAATGAAAGAATTAGGGAACAATGGAAATCATGTGAAGAAGAGAAAACATATGAGTGAAAAGAAACGTTGTGTAAACAAGGAACATTTACGCTGAAACAAATTGAAGATGTGAAACGCGCGTCTTGTGAAGAGTTTATACAAGGAAACAATTATACAAGAAAACAACGGATAAGGAACAATGTTGGAAAGCAGGGGTTGCTTAGTTGTTACCAGGAGAAGACTGTTAATTTGGAAACAAGATTTCAAGATTATCTTGAAGGAAGAAGTCGTATTTAGCATGTCTTAGAAAACATTATGTATGGAAACTATGAGTTTGCAAGCTGAAACGTTTAGTTTAGAAACAAATCTTCCATTGTTACTTTATATAGCGGGTTGCTAACTATTTGGTAATTTGGTAAGAGATCTTTGCTAACACTATATATAGATGAGCATTCCTTAGGATAAGCTATCTCAGCTAACACATCGAAGTCTACGAAGAGCTTACTGCAATGTTGAGATCGAGATCCAAAGGCAAGGTACGGGTTTAGTATTTGCTTAGGTTTTCTTGTGCTCTTGTTTATTTGTGAGTTGATTACACTCAAGGTCTATAAGCCTAGGATCTGTGTGAGAATAGGTGGAGAAAAGACTTGTGAGATTGTACAACTTATTAATAATACAAGTATACGGTTTGAAATCTTGCTAGGGTAACACCTAGAGGTAAAGGTTTTTCTCTTTTCAACTAGTTGGTTGATTGAGTTTCCTCTATAAAAGAAAATGTTTTATTGTTACACTTTGAATCATATTATTTTTGTTGCCCAGGGAACAGTATCACCATTCCCTGTCTAACACACATCGATTCAACAATTGGTATCAGAGCATGTTCGCTCTAGATTGTGTGTTTTCTTTTCAGATTCACATGTAACAATGTCGTAAAGTCATGAAGTCGGGATTGGGAACAACAAACCACTATTCTTGCCCATCGGTGGAAAGTTTCAACGCAGGAAGGACCTCTTCACTGACTGGATGAAGAGTAATGACTACCAATGTTGTAGAGTCATTGAAGTTGGTGATGAGAAGGTTGTTGAAGCAGTTCTCAAATGAATAACACCTTGGAGTCAAGATGATTTCATAATCATGGAGAAAAATTACAAGGCTCGCATGTTCATCAACAACACCCTCAGTGCTGAAGATGTTTCCAAGTTAAAGTCTTGTGCAACCGCAAAAGACATGTGGGCTGCTTTGGAGCAAATGTACATGGGAAGTTACGATCTTCGAGAGATCGATCGCTTTCAAGCCAAGAAAGACTTATACAACTTCGCCATGATCGACGGTGAGACTGTTTCCTCATACCAATCTAGATTTGAGTAAATCATCGTTCGACTTACTGCTCATGAGGTCAAGGATACTGAAATTCTTCCTAAGGAGAAAGTTCTCATCATCATTAATGGACTTCCTCCAAGGCATAAGATGCCCAAATCCATTATGAAAGAAAATCCCACTACTCTTTCTCTTACACTTCATGAAGTGTTTGGAAAAATCAAGAAGTATGATGAGAAAGACAAATATGTTAAACCTAAAAGCATAGCCTTGATGGTTGAAAAAGTTGTTGAGATGATTGAAAGCAACAAATATGACAATTTGAATGGTGTAGATCCAGAAACCGCTCTTCTCACCAAAGCTATGCGATCTCTCTATCGCAAGGGCAGATCATTCAGGAATGATGGGAACAATGGTGAGAAACGTGATATAAAGGATGTTACATGCTACAACTGCAAGGACAAGGGTCACTATGCTAACAAGTGTCCTAAGGGGAACAACTCAGACAACACCAATGGTGACAATAATGGGAATGACAAGAAGAAAGCTTTCGTTGCTGTCTAGGGTGATGATTGTGCCAACTCTGATGATGATGAGCCAGAGGCATGGGGTAACAACAAAATGTATGCAATGACTCTGAAGTCATCAAGTGAAGAACAAAAGGTAGATCCTGAAACTTTCTTTGAATCTCTTGACAATTATGATAAAAAGGCATTGATTTATCTTATCAAAAGCATGTATAATGAGAATCTTAAAACTCAAAATGATTTGAATGTTGCTGAAGATAAATGTATTGAATTGAATGAAGCTCTATCTAGAATTACTAGTTCCTCTGTTGTTCCCTGTGATAAATGTAATGCTACTTGAAGTGAACTTGAAAACCTTAGACAGGAAAATGTTTCTCTATGCTTGGACCTAGTGTCAAACAATACTAATATTGTCTTGTCTCATGAACCCACTATGACAGAGAGGGAACTATCTCATATGAAAGCTCAGATTAACAAAATTCACTCTATTCTAGTTGAGCAGAAGCTTAAGGAAGAAGAGATTACCTTTGTTGAGTCCAAATATGGTATTGGGTACAAGGGTGAAAAGAAAGAGAGTGAAGAACATGAGTTAACTATACCTGAGCTTAGAGAGTTCAAGGATAGGGATCTCCAAAGCACCAAGGATTGGAACTTTTACCTAGAGGAACGTGTGAAAACTCTGGAGAATGGATTGAATGCAAACCAATCCTGGTACATAGGCCAACCTGTCCATAAGATGTATCTCAAACAATCCCATGGAAACCTACCTAGTAAACCTAACCCAGTTAGAGCCAAACAGTATAGGATCCATGTTCCCAACCGTAAGTACACCTTGGGGGATTATTACAAGATATGTTGGCATTGTGGGAACAACAACCATGTAGTGAGAAATTGTGCTAAGAAAAAGAAGTTCACTGAAGAGCACACTCAACGCAAGAACAGTAGAAGTAACAATGGTGATTTGAATGATTATGATGCATCTCCTGGCATGTTCCATGCTAGGCCTAGATAATATCACTTTGTCTCTAAGCGACCAGGTAAAGCCAAGCTTGCCTGGGTCGCTAAACACTAACTTTCAAATGCATGATGAAGTGAGGGGGAACAACATGTGGTTCATTGATAGCGCATACTCATACCATATGACAAAAAATAAAGATCGCTTCATCTCACTTCAACGACACTCTAGGGGAAGCGTTGCCCTTAGAGATAAGAGATGCTGAGAAATAGTAGGAACATGAGGAGTTGTGTTGAACTCAAACATTAAGATGATGCAGACTTGAATGGAAAATATGTGGATGCTACAATGTATAGAGGAATGATTGGATCATTACTCTATCTAACGGCATGTAGGCCAGATATCATGTTTAATGTGTGTCTTTGTGCTAGATTTTAGGCAAATCCTAAGGAGTCACACCTAACTGGAGTCAAATGTATCCTGCGATACTTGAAAGTGAACTATCATATGTGCCTTTGGTATCCAATGAACATTGGGTTTGAACTTGTGGGCTTCACTGACGCTGATTTTGAGGGACACTTGGTGGATCGCAAAAGCACTTCAGGGACGGCACAATTCTTTGGCCCTTGCCTTGTCTCTTAGGGATCAAAGAAGCAAAATTCAGTTGCCCTTTTCACCGCTGAAGCTGAGTACGTAGCTGCTATATCGTGTTGTGCCCAAGTATTGTGGCTCAAACAACAATTGGAGGATTTTGGTATGTCTTTTGGCATTGTTTTCATTATGTGTGATAATACTAGTGCTATCAACATTTCCAAAAATCATGTTCATCACTCACGTACTAAGCATATTGATATTCGTCATCATTTTCTACGTGATAATGTTGAGAAAAATTTCATAAGAATGGATCATTGTAGGACAAAAGATCAAGTTGCTGATATCTTCACCAAAGCACTTGATAGAAAACCCTTTGAGCATTTGCGAATGCTCCTTGGGATGATCTCTCTAAATTGAGGAATTTCATGTCCACTATTCCCTCAATGATTGGCTAGATCGATCAATCTTAATCAAGGAACATCTTCTATGCAGCTTGTTAATTGCAAATTTTTTGTTTATTAAATCTTGCTATGTGCTATGTGTTACATGATTTCATAATCTCTTGCAACTTCGATTATTGATCTTATGTGCTTCAACTTTACATGATAACATCTTATTTCTTGCCAATGCAACCAATTTGATTATCTGAACCCTCGTTATAAGCCAAAATGAAAATTGGTTGTCAAGCCGTCCTAAGCCATGATCCAAGTAAACGTTCCCTGTGAACCTTTCTTTGTTTACCATTTTTACTGGGTTTAATTATCTAGATCATCTTTGTTCCCTACCTTATTTTTGTTTGGATATCTCTTTGAATTTTTGTGTGAACCTAATTAAATATCCAAACTAGCCTTTTTATATCCACTCAAAGATTTCGGAATCGTCCTGATGGAGCTTCGCTTAAGGGGGGACAGAGAAAGGAACATCATTGATGGGAACAGTTTCAGTAACGTTGGAGAAATGCAGGTGAACGTTGCTTCAGTGTGAAGTATTGCATTGAATGTTGATTTGACTAGTTTGCATAGCGGAACGGCTAGTTCGCTGGAAAAGAGAGAAAAAAGAGACGTTACCAGAGGAGAGACAAAAGATATGGTTGCAGGTTTGGATGATTTCCTCTGTGAGATTTTTGGTAAGTGTATCTCCCAATTTTTCCATAATTACCTCTTGCCAATTATCTCACCCACCTATAAATATTTATCCTTTCCTTCAATCCAAATCACCTTGCTCTCTTTCTCCCAAATCTCTCTCGCTCTCAAAAGATCTCAAAACTCCCAATTGCTCTCTGCCGCCACCAAACCCTAATCATCTCCACCTCTCCCTCTCTCAAACTCAACCCAATGGCCACTTCAAGCTCAACCACCATCCCCGCTATTGATGTCTCCAAACTGAACGAAGTAGAGTTGGCTGCTCTCAAGAAGACCATTGAGGCACATCAGGTTGCTCTCACTCCATCTTCCAAGCAGGCCACCACAATTGATGCCATCGTTGTGGAAATTGCAAAAGAGACCGCATCCTCCATTGCTGATACAAGAGGAACAACCTCAGGGAACTGCGACGTCACCGTCCACTAGTGGAAAAAATCCTTATAGAGGCGGGCCTTTGGACACTTATTGAGGCGAATACCGTTCGCTTCAACTAAGGGGGTTGCAACAAGTAGGGACACTTTTTGAGGCGGACATTTTACGCCTCTAAAATGACCTTATTGAGGCGGGCCTCCGAAGCCCGCCTCAACAAGTCCCTCACTTTGGCGCCAAAATGAGGGACTTGTTGAGGCGGACTTCGGAGGCCCGCCTCAATAAGTAAACACTTGTTGAGGCGGGCCTCTATAGGCCCGCCTCAACAAGTCAGCGCTATATACTTATAGAGGCGGACGTATAAAAGCCCGCCACATTGCAAAGTCAGTCGTACCATCAAATGGTGTAATTTTCATCATGTTTTCTGTCATCACCTACCAAACACACAAGTCAGTAAATGAAGCTAGAAAATTGATAACCACAGATTAGGACACAAAAGTCCAAGAATCACACACACAGAATTCAGTTCTCAAGAACACAATATCAAACATAGACTGCTTTACGAACTCTATCTATTTAGATTGGCTTCAATCATTAATTGCAACCACTACATCAGGAGAATAAATGAAGAAAGATTACCTCACAAATGTATCCATTTATTGGACCATTCACAGAACAAGGGCTCCTCGGTTGATCTTTTGCCACAGAGCTCAATCCTCCGCTTCCATGATGACTAGGCAAACGAACGTGGCTGGTTCCATGCTGCAAAAAAAGATAAATGAGATCAGCAAATTAAACATATTTGCAGCAGAGCTCAATCCTCCGTCTCAAGTTTGACATTTTTTTTGTCACAACATGAGGATTTGAACATATTTGCAGCAGTTGAGGCTATTGAGCTAGCTAGTCTTAGCCTCATTTTTGGTGCTTGGAAGAGATAAGCATACAGATCAAAGCATGAACCAATGCAGCGAGTATAACATGATTAACAAGTTCTACCTGAAACCATTAGACAAACATTTTAAAATCTGGTGCTCATAATAGTAAGAATGCATGTAGTGTTTCAATTCAAACCCCTCCAACGGCCACACTTGAAATATAAAATCGAAAGAGAATGAGAGAAGCAAAAGCAGCTGAATCGACACGTAGTATATTGTTTTCAAACTGAAATCACAACAAAGAATGAAATAATCTTCAGATCTGACACCAAGAAGGAGGAACCAAAACCAGAAAATGAAACGCACCAGAAACCCTAACTTATCTTCCACCTTCCTCGCCAAGCGGCGCTCCGCACCTTCAGCGCCGGCATCAGCGACAGCGTCCGAAGCCTGCAAGTGCCAGAGAACAGCCGCTAGCTTCCTCGCGGAGACCGCTCCTCCACCTCATCTCCCACCTCTCCTCGCCTTCCGACTATCTACACATTCCACCAGCAGATTCTCATCTCCGACCACCACATTATTCAACGACTCCCTCTCATCCTCCTCCACCTCATGATACTTCCACCGGAGCAGCGGAGTAGCAGGACCTATCCGTTTTCCTGTCGCCGATGATCCAGCGTCCTTCCTAGGGGTCCTGGCGGAGACGACAGCAGTCCTCCAGCGACAGATTATGCGGTGAGCGGACTTCTTGGGAAGATCTGGCCGCAAAGAAGGTGGAGTGTGCGCCGATTGTGGATTGTCGTGGTGTGGTTTGGAGGATTGGGGAGCAAAACACCCTAAAGAAATCCGAAGCACACAATAACAAGGAAGCACAAGAACAAGGATCGAAAGAAAACGCCCCTGTGAAGCACCGCAGAAATCGTTTCTGCACTCCAACAGACCGCGCCACCGCAAGGGACACCACGACGAACACGGCTCCGACGAACACCACTGAGTCGCCACCGGACTTGGAATCGTCACCGCCCTTCGTCTTCCTGAGCTTCTCTTTCCGATCGACTCCCTTCGAGCACTCTCCCAGCCCAGCCTTCTCCTTTCTCTTTCTCTGAAAACGGCACAAACCTTAGAGCAGAAAATGAAGGCGCGGCTGTTTTTTTTTAATTAGGGTTGAGCTTATAGAGGCGGGCCTATCACGCCCGCCTCTATAAGTATTACGACTCGGCCGAGTAATGGTCCAATAGAGGCGGGCCTTACATGCCCGCCTCTATTGGACATACTTGTTGAGGCGGGCTTTAAGAGGCCCGCCTCAACAAGCTTTAATTGAGGCGGGCTACTTGGCCCACCTCAATTAGTTAGCATTAGAGGCGGGCCTTACCATGGCCCGCCTCTAATACTTTAGCGGGAAATGTTTTTTCGGATACTTGTTGAGGCGTATATTAATTTGTCCGTCTCAAAAGATGTTTTTGAGGCGTATAAATTAATTATCCGCCTCAAAAACCAAAAAAAAGTGATTGCCTAAGTCGTTGTTGAGGCGTTTTGAACTATGTACGCCTCTAAAAGGGAGCCTCAAAAAGTGTTTTTTCCACTAGTGGTCCAAGGAGAAATCTCCGGTTTCGTCTCGGGAATTGGTTGTTGCCGTTGATCAAGAGGTCAACTCTCCTCCTAAGGACAAAGCTACCGAAGAGGATGAGATCATGGCCGAAGTGGAAGAAGAGTTGGGAGCTCGTCCACTTGAAGTTGTTGCGCCAAACAAGAAGCGCAAACACACCATTGGCTCTGACGATGTTGATGAGGATCCAAACATGCAGATCACTGGGGAACATCGTATGTCCACAGAGTTCTCCACCCCAACCAAGTCCGACGTCGGCGAGACAACTCTTGGCACTTTAAATACAAGGTTGTAATTGGCAAAGAAAGTTGAGAAGAAGAAGGCAAAGATTGAGGAACAGTCCACTGTTTTTCAATGTTTGCCTTCTTCTTCTCAACTTTCTTCGTAGTATACCACTATTTCTCCTTTTCAGTTGGTGAATATAGATGTTTAGGGACCTTATCACACTACAATTTTTAATGGCTACAAGTATTTTCTCGCAATAGTAGATGATTATACATATTCTACTTGGATGCATTTGTTATCTATCAAAAGTATTTGGATTTGAACCATACTTGGAATATAGTGGTGTTTACTCAGTTTAGGAGAAAGGTCAAGGTTGTGAGAAGTGATAATGCCTTGAAGTTAGGCACCAGCAAAGACACTTTTGAGTTTTTGGCATCAAAGGGAATAGAACATCAAACTTCATGTGTGGTTACTCCTCGACAAGAATGGAGTGGTACAGAGGAAACATAGGCATATCTTAGAGATAACAAGGGCCTTGATGTTGCACTCTATGCTACTTATGAAGTTTTTGGGGAAAGCATACTCATGGCAACCTCCATCATCAACAGTTTGCCCTAAAAGCTTTTGAACAACAGAACACCATATGAAGTTTTTATCATAAAAAGCCCTCTTACTCTTATATTCATAACTTTGGATGTTTGTGTTTTGCATCTACACTAAAGAGTGGAAAGGATAAGTTTCAAGCAAGGGTTATACCTTGCTTTTTCTTGGGGTATCCCTTTGGGAAAAAGGCCTATAAGGTCTATAACTTGGAGAGACATAATGTCTTGCTTTCAAGAGATGTGGTCTTTCATTTAAAACATTTTCATACCATAATCCTTCAATCTTTTCCCAACCTTTCCCACCTTTCAATCCTTCTACTCCTCTACCAGATGACATTGATCCTACTTCACTTAGAAGGTCCACTAGAGCACATGTTCAACCCTCTTATCTGTCTGAGTATGTGTTTAATGTTATATATGCATATGCTTGTTTTTGTTGTCATGCACTTACTTCTACCATTTCCTTTCTTGATCAAGTTTTTTCTGTCCACCTTTCAACTAGATTATAAGCCATTTTCAAATGATCAAGCTTGCCAATTTCTTGTTTGGCAGCAAGCAATACAGGATGAGTTCAAGACATTGGATTTGAACCATACTTGGAATATAGTGGCTCTACCAAAAGGCAAGAAAGCCATAGGCTGCAAGTAGTTTTACAAAGTAAAGCGGAAGGCTGATGGAACAGTGGAAAAGTATAAAGCAAGGCTAGTAGTGAGAGGGTTTAAGCAAGAGGGGATGAACTGTAATGAGACATTTTCTCCAGTCATAAAGATGACCATAGTCAGATCTTTGGTTTCAGTTGCTTTGAAAAAAATGGCCAATTTTCCAACTTGATGTTAATAATGCATTTTTGCATGGGGACTTAGATGAAGTGGTGTACATAAAGGTGTCCCATGGTTTGCTGGTTGATGCTTCAGAGAACATTTTTTGCTTAAGAAGTCCTTGTATAGCTTAAAACAGGCCTCAAGATGGTGGTATGCCCACTTGTCTTATTCCTTAAAGTCCAAAGGTTATACACAGTCCTTAAACGATTATTCTGTGTTTCATAAGAAAGTGACATCTTCCGTTGTGTTTATTGTAGTGTATGTCGATGACATACTGTTGACTAGGAATGTTCAAGAAGAAATTACACAGCTAAAGACTTTTCTGGATGCAAAATTTAAGGTAAGGACTTCGGATCTTTGCACTTATTTTGGGGAACAAGGTTCATTCCCATAACACAAGGTTTTTTGATGAGTCGGCGACAATTCATAGAAACAATGCTTTAAGAATTTCCCATTGATACAACTCGTGATGCAACAAGTCCATTTGATCTTTGCCTTAAGCTTCTTCCTGACACATGAGAATTTCTTAGTGATCCCCTTGTTTACAGAAGACTAGTATGCAAGCTAAATTTTCTTGTGAATACAAGACCTAATTTGGCATACTCAGTACAATTCTTAAGCCAATTTAATCAAACACTTCGTCAACCACATCTGGAAGCAGTTTTCATGTTCCTTCTTATGTGAGAGGAACTCAATCTAAAGCTTTCTTGTTGAACAACACAGAGGACACACATCAGCTGGCTTATTGCGACGTAGATTTGGCAACATGTCCTTACTCCAGACAATCTGTTAGTGGGTATTTGGTCTTCTTTGGAGCCAGTCTGATTTCTTGGAAGTCATAGAAACAACAAAGTGTGGCCTTGTCTTCTACTGAGGTAGAGTATAGATCCTTACGACAAGTTTGTGTAGAATTGGCATGGTTGAGTAGGTTCCTTGGTGAGTTGCATGTTGATCATATTACACCCTTACTTGTCAAGTGTGATAACCAAGCAGCAGTTTACATTGCTCACAATCCTATATATCATGAGCGTACCAACCACATAGAATTGGATTTCCATTATGCTTGGAGAAAACTTCTTGAAGGGTAGATTTCCATTTCCTATGAATCTACACACATTCAGCTAGTCGTTTTCTTACAAAGTCTCTATCTAGTGTTAGGCTACATTCTCTCTTCTCCAAGATGAGAATGGTTGAGCGTTCTCCATCTTAAGAGGGGTGTTAAACTCAGTAAATTTGTGTAAGCTGTATGAGTAAGCCTACGTGGCATTGTAAGGAAGCAGATTATAGCTTCTAGGGGTGTTCATCCGGTCCGATGGATCGGATTTTTTCAAAAGTCTGGACCGGAGACCGGTCCGGTCCAGGACCGGTTTAGACCGGACTTTATTTTAAAAAAATAATAATTAAATTCTTATTTAAAATCTATAAAAAAATATCTAAAAAACATATATACTCCTAACTTATTAAATTAAAAAAAATATCTATAAAAAAATACATATAAATCTCCCAAAAAATATATAAATTAAAAAAATAAAATTTAAAAATCCAGTCCATCGATCCGGACCGATTTTTTTCCGAATTTGGACCGAACTGGACCGAAACCGGATTAAGAAAATTATCTGGACCAGAGACCGGACCGTATTTTCACCGATCCGGTCCATTTTTGAACACCCCTAACAACTTCTATTTTTGCACAAGTTGTAACGTGTCACAATCAATAGAACAAAAACCGGCCACAAAACAGAATTTTCAGCTTTTCTCTTTTTTCCATTCTCCTTTGACCTTTTTCACAAGTTTCTGCTCCTCTACAACGGTGATTGTTTGATTCTTCTTGTGAATACATTTTCAGTGAACCACTAGCTTAACAATATGGTTAATTAATAAGATTATTAGTTATGATTAGTCAATAAAGACTAAAGTAATTGGTTTCTAATTAGTTGGACTAACTGAATGACTCTAAACGTACTATTTATATCTATATTCGAAATATTTTATATATATTAGTTCTAAATTAGAGTAAGATTTTTACGCATAACTTTGTAACATAAAGTTTGAATTTCGTAACACACCGACACAGAAATACATACACGTACATATACTCACGTGCATGCATATAATCTACTATATATATTAAAGTTGAATTTCAATTAGCAATACAACACCCCTTAATTAATCCATGTTATCACATGTTGTGTGTCATCATTACAGTTTTTTATATAAATAATTTTATTTTTTAATATAAATACACTACATAATAACTTTTAATTTTAAGTATTAGGAAAATCTTTATAATTTGATGGTTATGATTTAGTATATTTCTATATACTTATGTTGTAATACTTTCCTTTATTAATTCGCTTGAAAATTATATCAGATGCTATAAGTTTTGAATTAATATAAGATATATGTACATTTAACTTTTTATAAAAGTGAATACAAGATGCATTTGTAATTTTTCTATTAATGTTAAACAGTCAAATATAAAAATTATGATAAGATTGCCTCACCATATTTTTAAAAAAAAAAGTATTTTTCATCTAATTAAGAAATTAACTTGAACTAATACTAATTAAATATAAATTAGCCATTATTTTTCCTAAGTTTTTTTCCTAAATATAAGATCAATATACTTCTTACAGTAATAGTGTATATTTAGTTTAAATTTTACACAAACTCCTGCAAGACATGGATATTAAGCTAGTATTTTTCATATTTGAATACGAAATAATCTAATAACACAAAAAGAGTAAGTTGTAACTCTGTACGAAGTGTTTCTAGGTTTTAATTATGTTCAAATTAGTGTAGTACACGTACCCTGTACGGATAAATGTTATTTAAAAGTAATATATTCAACATTTATAAATATATAACGTATAAACATATTATATTTTATTCATACATATCCTAACCTTTTAATTTTTAATCATGTAATTATTGTCATGCACGAGATATTTTTAATAAAGTCGTGTATGTATTCTATTATCATTTATCGTGGATTTTTAATACACTATATTATAATAACATAAAATATTCAAATTGTGTAAATATTTTAATATTAAAAATTAAAAGTCATAATATTAGTTAAACATAAATATGCGGTACTTGTAACAAAATTCTAGAGAAATAAGTGATATGTTAAAATATTATATTAAAAATATATTATTTTAATATATATTATTCAAAGATATGAAAATATAAATCATATTAACTTAAAAATCAAAATAAGAAAAATAGAAACAATTTAATAACTAAGTATAAATCATTAGTCTGAAAAACATTTATTATACTTTTTAAATTTTGTTAAAATTGGGTAGTTTATATTTTGCTCAATGATTGATATAAAAATCATAAATTGACCTGTATCCAAATTCTAATATTATATTATGTGACAAAGTTATGTTGGTTTTCTAATGAAGTTCAATTTTTTTTAAAACTCATTTTGGTACTCTGAAAAAGAATGTTAGACAAAATCCTGCATAGATTATGTAAAACTTGTTTGAATTAACTCTCATAAAATTATCCAGGAATATAAAAATTATACTATCCAAAGGGAGGGAAGTAATGGGAATAGCGGATGTGGAATTTAACTATACATAATTTTCACAAAAAGGCTTTTAATTTGCATTACCATTGTTTGAAAAATCAAAGGTGTTTCTTTATTTCAAAAATTCCACAACTCAAATTCAAGCTATATATTATATACCATAACTAAATAAAATTCAAATCAACGTCAACAAATATACATTTTCTTATTATATTATATGAAACAATCAATAACAAAACATCCTCTCGGCCGATATACAATTAATATACAAAGACGTAGTCTAATAGATTTCATATACATCGATATATATTGTATAATAAGCAAAAGTATTTTTTTATTTTTATACTCTACATAAAAAAATTATTTAAAAATTATATATAATTTACTTAGATCAAATAAAAATAAAAATTTAATATTATAATAATAAATTCTAACAACAAAGGACTTCAAATTTTACATCTTTTATTCTTAAGAGCTTCTTTAAAGATTTTCTTGATGAAATGAAATTTCGATTGTTTAATCATCTAAAAAATGGTTTACTCTTATTATGATTTTTTGAATATCAGTTTTTTTATAAAGAATGGAAAACACCATCTCATGTCTTAGTATGATTTGTTTATATAACAACAAATATCACTCTAAATATTGTTAGAGTTGTTGATGTAAATCATGTCAAATATATATAGTCCTCATAAAATTTTGTTGAATAATTATTTAAAAATTAAATGATAAAAATTGTTAAGATTGTTAGCTTATAAGTTATTCAATAATAGTTGTATTTCTAATTATATATTTTCAAGATATATAAAATTAAATTGACTGGCTATAATTTATAATCTAATATTGGCTTAGGGATGTAGGTTAAATATTAAGTAAAAGAGTAGAAACAATTATTAGGTTTTTCTGTATTATGATATCTTAACCGTTCTTGATTAAATTTTCAAATCTTAACTATTATATTATACGTTCAACAAATATCCAATGCTTGGTTAAGCTGCATGTATAAAAGTCAGGTGAAGATTTTAAGATGTTTTATAAAAAAAACTTAATATTTGCTATTAATAAAGGGTCCGGTTCCGGTAAGGACGATGCTTCATGATAGGATTGAGGATGTATGAGAGAAGAGAGAAAAATTAGAGGGAAAAACAAAAAAAACGGATTGAACAGTGGCGGAGGCGCGCGCCCTTATAGGGAAAAGCTTCAATTCGGCCTTGCAGTACAATTGCCGAATTTTTCGCAAATGTTTCGCGAATTTTTCGCGTATAATTCGCGAATAATTCGGCAAAAAAAATTCCAAGTCAAAAATTTTTCCAGAAAAATCGATTTTGTGTGCATATCATATAACGTGTGTGTGCATATCAGATGCATTGTTGTATGCATATGTAACTATGTGTGTGTGCATATGGTTTCTGAAATTGTGAATGCCTTTAACATAGTGTTTATGCTTAGAGGACTTGTGTGCACATCAAATAACCTGTGTGTGCACATCAATTATACTGCTGTGTGTATACTCCGTGTGTTCATATGGTCTCGGGTCGTGTGCATACCCGAAAACAAGTGTTGGTATGCACACACATGTGTGCATACCAAATAACTTGTCGTGTGCACATCCATTATACTATCGTGTGCAGACCCCGTGTGTGCATATGGTCTCAAGTCATGTGCATACATGGAAACAAGTGTTGATGCACACAAACGATGTGTGCATACCAAATAACTTGTCGTGTGCACATCCATTACACTATCATGTGCATACCTCGTGTGTGCATATGGTCTCAAGTGTTGATGCACACAAACCATGTGTGCATATAAAATACTTGTTATGTGCATGTCAAATAGACTATTGTGTGCATATCATCCACCTTGTTGTGTGCATATCCACTACGTGTGTGTGCGTATCAAATATAAGCCCAGGAATCATGTGTTCATACCGCAGAAGTCATGTGTTCATACCCAGGAAATCATCCACCTTGTTGGTTATATGTGCACACACACTTTTTCGCGTATGCACACAGATGTGTATTTGATATGCACATATGTCTCTAGCATTAACAACTGTTCCCAGACATGCACACATTCTGAAAACCACATGCACACACCGAGCCTAACATATGCACACATACGTTCTGACATATGCACACAACAGTATATTTCATATGCACACAAAATCGATTTTTTTTGCAAAAATTCAAATTTTTAAAAATATTTTCCGAAAAATTCGCGAATTTTTGCCGAATAATTCGGCCGGGCCGAATTTTTGGACGCGCTTGGTGCATCCTGAGTCCTGACACGGGGAGCTGTCCTCATTTGAACTTTTCCCATTAATAAATAAGCCTAAGTTAAATTATAGAAATAAAAAAAACATAAAAATGGGGCCTATGTTTTACAAATAAGACGGAGTATATAGTTAGAGAAAATAGGATCGTGGAATTTTGGTTATAGACTCAAATTTTCAAATCTTAGATTTGGATAATTATTTAAAATTGACAAAAAATGTTCAGATTGTTTGTTAAGATTTGCTAATTAAAAAAGAGAATGAATGAGAAAATGACATGTAAGAATGGTGGGTCTAGAAGCGTTTTAAGAGCTCAAAAGAGGAGAGCTTTAATATATATATATATATTAATATATATATATATGCTCTACTGAAACGGGTGAATGATTCTAGTGCGTTGGATGTTGATGAGATTGATGGACAAGATTTAATGAAGGGAGGTACAAAATAATTTAAATAGAAAAGACACACACTAGATTACCTAAATTTATGGGATTTGTTTTCCCCAATTTACTCCCTCTCTCTCCAATCCACCGATTCACTTTTCCATTAAATCATCTCTCCCTTTCTCCTTCCAAAAATCGTTCATCGTCTCCCTCAAAAAAATTTCCACCTCCATTGAAGCATCTGGAGCCGTTGTCGGTCATGACGTAGGCGAAGACGACGAATCCCATGAGGGCGGCGAGGATGAAGATTGTTGACGACGAGATGCGCATGGAGATTGTTGACGACGTCGACGACTGCCTGCCAATGCTTCTGGCGGAGGTTACCGCGGTTGAGATCGAGGTAGCGCTGGCACCAGGCTTCGATCAGGGTAAAGGTCGCGTCCTCGCTCCAGCAATCCTCCCTCACCGGCATAGAGCGCGGCTGGTGGCCAAGGCTCGCCGGCGGCGGAGGAGACATCGAACCGGTTAGCTTTTCCATGGAGAAACCTCAGATCTGGTGAGGGACGGCGAGAATGATGGCAATGGATATTCGATCTGAGAGGGGGGGCACAGAGAAGGGAGGGAGGAGAGAGGAGATAGAGAAAGGGGTGAGAATAAGCGGTGATGAGAAAGCGCCGGCTGGGAAGAAAGCGGCGATGAGAAAGTTTCATGGGATTTCGGTTTCGGTGCTTTCGGGGACTTGCTAACGTCATTGTGTCGTTTTCGGTGAGAATCGAAGGGATATGAATTTTCCATGCATTGATATGCAGATAATACTTGTATGATATGCAATTTGTTATTATAGATTATTTCACTGGCCGTGATTGTGATATTCATTTGTGTGGATGTGATATGCATTTTTCATACATTGATATACAGAATATACTTGTATGATATGCAATTTTTATGATAGATTATTTCATTGGCCGTGAATGTGATATTCATTTGTGTGGATGGGATATGCATTTTCTATACATTGATATGCAGAATAAGCCGCGGAAGCGGAAAGGAAGTCGCGGGCGCGGCCAAGGAAGATATCGCTGAGTGCCAGGAAAGAACAAGCCGCGGGCGCGGTTCAAGGGCCGCGATCGCGGCCATGCAATTATGTGGATGGGATATGCATTTTTTGTACAGTGATATGCAGAATATACTTGTATGATATGCAATTTGTAATTATGGGTTATTTCCTTGGCCGTAAATATGATATTCATTTGTGTGGATGGGATATGTATGATACCGAATAACAGATATTCAGAAATACTTGAACGATATTCAAATAATGTGTTTTGATATGCACAGATATGCACAATTTTTTTTCAATTCAGTGGATGCATTATATACATAATGAATAAGCACTCACAATACTTGAATATCAGATATAGGACAGTGAATATCAGCATGAATACGATTGAACATGGAAAAAATAAACAGATATGCAAAGAACATGTAACGATATTCACAATTTTCGTGTCGATATACATAATGTTAATTTTCAACTAATTAAATGTATTGATATGCACGAACTTCCACTGAATATGCGTATTAACTAAAAACACAGTAAATAATGCGGATCTTGGTGGAGGCTTGAGGAATAACGCTGATGGGGATATGCAATATCTTTCTCTCTCCAAATCTACATTAAACTTCATATTTTGGAGGTGGTTATTTAATAAAATTCAAAAAAGCTTTTGTGATATTTATTCCATGATTCACACCCCCATTACACCCTATTTTCTCTCTCCTAATCTAGCCATTTATCACCCTCAATCCAACGCTCCAAAATTGTTCACTCGTTTCACCACAAGACTCGTTTTACCTGAGCGCCTCTATATATATATATATATAATAGATAGATAATAGATTGTTTAGATTTGTTCATTAAAAAGAGAATGAATGAGAAAATGACACGTAAGAATGGTGGATCCAGAAGCGGTCTAAAAGCTCAAAAGGGGAGAGCTTTAATATATATATAATAATAATAATAGATAGATAGATACTACCCCTGCCCGTACAACTTTGGCAACTATATTTCACACTTTTGAACTCTCAGTAGTTAATACTGTTAAAACAAAAATATACATTTAATATAAAAAATATGTATACTTAGATACAAATTAATTCATGGAATAAAAAGTATAAACTGGAGTAAAAAATAATTTTGGAGAAGGTAATTAACTGTAGTAATTAATTTCATATAGAGTATTTCTTCGAAAGTTTAAAGGGTACCATAATCTCAAAATTAAACTTAAAATTGAATAGGGCTGTCAATATTAGATATCAAAGAAATTTGGGTACATACTCGCTATACTATGAGATATAGTTGCACTACTATTTGGTAGATCCACATTTAAACAATATAGTATATATTGAATACTGATAGGCCTACATTTGACTAAGGGACACTTACGCGCATACATATGTGAGGAATGAATTTGAGTGTCATCATCACGCTAAACTCAAATCTCCATTTGCACAATTCAAGATTTGTTCATACCAATATCTTTTGCCCCTTATGCAGCCATAGAACATCATAGATTCGGCATGATTTTTTATCTTATATGATCTCAATCTCTTTTTCACAAAGGAAATAGTATGATCTCAATCTTGATCGAGATGTGGATTGAAGAAGTAATGTGCATATATGGACCCTACTACCTATAGTGATTCTATGACTGTTTATTCTGAATCGTGCATATAAAATAAGAACGGAAGTAATATTCCATCAAACATTCTATCTTCAAAATAAAGACGAAGTATACCATATCTTGTTCATTCATGGACCGGCCTCTGTATAAAAACCAGGGTAATGCACAGAGGGAAAGGGGGGATAATGGGGTCAACTATTCAATTGGTGCAAGCAAATCTATCCGAATAACGTGGCTAAGTGGGCCAGCCCCAACCTTATCAATATCCCCAAATTTTATGGGCCTTCCAACGGCATAAATTACCCTCCTTAGGCTAAATGATCCTTTAAGTATAGTAAAATTAGATAAATATCTCTCAATAAACTTCATCTAAACTCATGATCCATGATAATGATGACATCACCATAAGTCAAACTAACTAACAAATTTGATTGATCAACGACCGTTGATCAGCGAACTTTTTTCCCGCCAATTTTTTTTTTATGACGTCACCATCTTTATGACAGTTGATGTCACCATCTTGACGACAGTTACTGTCACCATCTTGACGACAGTTACTGTCACCATTTTGACGACAATTACTGTCATCAAAACACAAATTGTCATCAAAACACAAATTATATTGCAACTAGTTGATGACACATATTGTCATCAAAACACATACTGTCATCAAAACACAAATTGTCATCAAATACAAAATATATTTCAACTAGTTGATGACACATACTGGCATCGCAACTAGTTAATGTCACAAACTGTCATTACAACTAGTTGATGACAATTATTGTTTTGCCGACAAATCTCGTTTTGATGACAATTCTCGCTGAAATGTCACCACCACTAGTTGGTGGCATTTACGAAGTGTCATCTTCACTAGTTAATACACGTTCAAAGTGTCATCAAGACTAGTAATTAGTGACACTTTCAAAGTGTCATCAAGAGTAGTAATTAGTGACGTTTTCAAAGTCATCGAGGCTAGTAAGTGGTAACACTTTCAAAGTGTCATCGGGACTAGTTGGTGACACTTTCAAAGTGTCATCGCGACACTTTGTTGGTGACACTTTGTTGGATGCGTGTTCGAAGCATCACCAAGGCTAGTCGGTGGTGAGTTTGAAGCGTCACCGAGGCTAGTTCGGTGGCGCGTTCAAAGCATCACCGAGGCTAGTTCGGTGGCGCGTTTGAAGCGTCACCGAGGCTATTTTGGTGGTGCGTTCCAAGCGTCACCGAGGCTATTTTGGTGGTGCGTTCCAAGCGTCACCGAGGCTAGTCGGTGGCGCGTTCGAAGCGTCACCGAGGCTAGTTCGGTGGCGCGTTCAAAGCGTCACCGATGCTAGTTCGGTGGCGCATTCGAAGCGTCACCGAGGCTAGTCGGTGACACGTTCGAAGTGTCACCGAGGCTAGTTGGTGGCGCGTTTGAAGTGTCATCGAGGCTAGTCGATGACACGTTTGAAGCATCACCGAGACTACTCGGTTGCACGTTCGAAGCATCACTGAGGTTAGTCGGTGGCGCATTCAAAGCGTCACCGAGACTAGTCGATGGCACGTTGATCAACGCTACTTTGTAGGGTTTAACTAGGAGTTGTTACTGGTGTTTTGGGTACCATTTGGAAATGTTTAGAGCACAATTGTGGAGATTGGAGTTGAGGAGTAGAAGTGCGCAGATATGGTGGTTTGGAGAAGCTTAACAGAAGACATTAAGAAGATGAGAAGGGAACCACTTGAGAAGATCGAAGAGGGGACGAAGTTCAAAAGAGAAGAGGAGTAACAGAGTCAAAACCGCGATCGCGGGGCTGAGGCCGCGGTCGCGGACATCTACGAAAGGCGAGAAGTGAAGAACGAGAAAAACCGCGATCGCGGACGAGCTAGGCATTTGATCGCGGAAAAGTCGAGAGCGTGAGAGGAGAAAAAGGAATTTTCCGTGATCGCGGAAATTCTTCCGCGGTCGCGGAAATATGCATCAGGCGCGCCGAGTCCGTTTCGTCAGACGATCCGAAGTTTTACTTTTATATTATTTCCCTTTTTCTTTTATTTCTTTATTTCGTTCCTTTATTTTATTTCCTTTTTTATTATGTTTGTTATCCTTTTTAGCATTAGGTTTTGGGTTAGGTTATTTAACCTAATTTTCCCAGCCACTTTCATACATTCAGATTCAGTTTTACATTCAGCATTGTTTTTCCTTTGAGTTATGAAGAACTAAGCACCTTTGCTTAGTCCGACAATTGAAGCCTTCATTTGATATATGATTATGAGGTTATAATTATATTCCTATTCCTTTGGATTATATCTTTTCTCTTGAGCTTATTCTTATTGATTATTATTGATTTCACTTGTTGGACGCAACTAGTTGTTATTGATAATTGTCTATTGCTAGGGTTTGAATATTTCGGGTTGAGATTCCTTATCTTGTGTATCATCCATGATATTCTAGGACTGATAGGACTAGTTTATTGTGAAAGAGAATTGATTATATGTTAAATATTGCGGGTCGTGGTGTTGCATGTATCCTGGTTAATTCATATGCTTCTTGCTAGTATTGAATTAAATCTTGAAGGTTGGTAGGGATTGTTTAATAGTTAGGGTTACTAGGACGGGTAGGACTAGTAACTATATCAGAATAGGGACAAGAATAATCATAGGAAGAAATAGAGATAACCTAGGACCAATCAATCATATGAATGATGGATATTTGTCTGGCTAAGTATTTTTCCCCAATTGATTACAACCTTTGTTTTACTTTACTTTGTTTACTTGCAAACCAAACAACCAATTCCCCCATTTGTTACTTTGACACACTAATCTGCATTAAGAAAGATAACTCCTCCATGTGGGATTCGACACTTGCTTGCCTATTCTACTAGTCTATGTTTTTAAGGATTTTAATTTGATTGGCCACACGACTTTTGCCCCTATCACACATTCGAAGTGTCACCGAGGCTAGACAGTGGCACGTTCGAACTGTCATCGAGACAAATTTTGTCATCAATACTGTCATCGCCACTAGTAGTTGATGACAATTTCTGTCATCTCCATTAATGGTTGATAGACGGTTCAATTTGACAACTATATAATGATATAATTGTCATCAGTGTTAAAAATACAAACAAAAACGAGCACACCTGATTTATTCATTTGTACAAGGAAAAGTAGCTATTAAATTGTGCATATTGAATAAAATAGAAAAGTAAGCACACCATCCACCAACAGTATAAATATAGCTTCTTCTACAAGCTTTAAGAAGTGGCAATTAGAGGACTTATAGTTATTGCAACACTTCTAGATCAAACTCGGTATTCTAGTTAATAATCACTGAAAGCAAGTGAAAAGATCACTGGAGATATTAATATGCAGATAATACCTGCATCTGCAAAGAGCTTGGCCACCTCACTTGAAACTTAGCATCAGAAGAAGGCTAAACTTGCTAGATTTATAGAGAATGAGTTCGGAGTACTACTGCTTAAACCATGCCTGGCACTAGATCAACTAAGCAGTCCTTCATATATTTTATGTCCAATCTTCTGCACCAAAACTCAAATTACTGTTTGAACCATGATGAAGATTGTCACCATCCAGAAGGTATGTCATCTTCCCCATGGAATGCAAAATTTGACTCAAGGCACCTACCACGGTGCTTTTGCCAAAGAAAAATCGACCAGGAGGAAGAACAAGAATGGAATCATGCTAATTACAGTAACAATTAAGAGTAAAAACAAGACAGTGATAGTCCCCATTTTCTTAACCAAGAACAACTACTCCAAGATGTGAAAAAATCAATGTTTTACTCAAAGATTCAGCAACATCTCATAATGATAATAGCAACTTTTGAGATAGGTAAACAATTATCACTGGCCTTTTCTCGTGTTTTTATTGTATAATTATAGCATGCAACATAGACATAAAAAGCATTCATGAAGTTTTATGACTCAAAAGCTAAAAAGCATATCATCCATGGGAAAGAATGAGCTGAAAGAATGAATAGGCAATAAAATAAACAAACCTGGACCACTATGGTCAGTTATCCAAATGACACCGCCTTTCTGTTTAACCAACTCTTCCCTGTTCGCTTTCTTAATAGAGCACTCATGCCACATAATGTTTGAAGATTTCCCAATGGTAGAAATCTGCCGCAGAAATTTAGCTATATTAGATACCATTCTGTCAAAGAGAACCAAGAAGAAAGTCAAATGATTACACTATAACCACACGCTGAAACACCTAAAAACAATGTTGGCTCATTCTATCTTAAAGATGAAGCCAAGTGTTTGAGACCACTAAAACAAACTAAATCGAACATCAATCATAGGCATCAAATCAAGAGTTTAGTGCAAAAATCCCAACCTGGAGTTTGAGCATTCAATATGGTACTCAGTTTTAGCACAAGCTGGACAAGCTGGGATAACGGGACTCTAAACATATCTAAACTAGACAAGTTCTAGCTAAAAAGTTATGAAATAAGGATCTCGCCTTAAGTTGTTAAATCACCCACAATAGTCTGGACCCTCCCAGCTATGCTCATACCTCATTCTAACTACATCAACAGACCTGGAAGTAGGGAATGAATCGACTTCTTCATCCAGTTCTTCATATTACGAGTACAAACTACAAAGTAGCAAGAACTAAAAAGCGGAACATTACCCTGCTAGAATCTTCACAAGAAGAATATGCAACTGCCATCTCATATGAAGTATTGTAAAAGTTTTTGAAATTACCAAAGACGTGGGTGGGATGCAAAAAGGCACCATCACCACCATTAACACGGAGATGCTACACATAATCAGAAAGGACATATGTATGGTACATATAGTGGTGTAGATCCCCTGCAATGCGAAGCTTGCATCTCCCTTTTAGATGGTCATATATCAGATATGTAACTTGTTTCCCAGAAGTATGATTCCAGTACCAATCAAGAAGCCAACTCGATTCATGTGTCATTATGATTACGAAATCGTTCTCTTCAACCTGGGTGAACAAATGAGATAAGTAGCAGATAAGAACACTTCAATAAAACAAAAGGGGAAAAAATTGCTAGGCTGAAAAACTCAAATATGCTTGTACCTTCTCACTTGTAAAAATCAATGTCATCATGAAGGGCTAGATCAAGCCCAAATACCCACCACCTTTTAGGAAGTTGGATTGCAAAATAACTCTTCTGTTGAGGCATAAGCCAACCACCCAACCAACTCTTGTGACATATGTAGGGCATGAATGTGTGAAATCCATCAAACCAATCTACAATAAACAGAAAGAACAAAAGGTTCAGATATCATAGAATATTTAAAGGATCTGGTAACAATCATTGAAAGACAACATCAGGGTAAAACAACATACTATGAGGAAGCCCTTTAGCAGCAGTTTTGAGCTTTACAGGATTCACAGGGGCGTAACAATCTTGTCGTAACTCCTTAGTTGTCGATGTTGTAACTGAGCTTCTTGCCTCATGCATTTTCCACCTACAAAGGGCACATCACAAAGCTCATTTCAAAACAATTTCACATAAACTCATTTGGCCAGTTATCCTCTCCTTCCTTCTTACATCAAATCTTCACAAAATCATGTTTCTAATTCTAATTTCAAACTAGAGCAACTAAACAACATTGAAATCAGTGCAATCTAGTGTAAGAAAAGGCCAAACGGCCACCTAATCATCGGAAAAAGGACGAGGAAGAAGCAAATTTGAAGCACCTCAACGATCATGTAAAACTTAGAACGTCAGCGAACAAAAAATTGACCACGGAGATCCTTTGATTTTGTTATCAGCTCCGATAAGAGATGTACCTTTCGGGGTGGAGGACGAGCCTGAGTCAAAATCCACAAAATCCACCCTTGTCGTCCTTCTTCATCTTCTCGCACTCGAGAGAGGGAGGAAGAGGCAGATCTGGAGGTCTCTGAGGGAAGACGACAGAGGCGGAGACAGCAAAGACGGAGACGACGGAGATGGAGATGCCGGAGGAAGAGGCGAGGGTTTCAGAGGCGGATGAGTGAACGAAGTTCTGTCGGGAAGAAAGTGAGAGGTGCCTTAGCTGTAGGGAGTGAGAGAGTGAGGGGCAAACCCCTAAACGATAATATTTTGGGGTGTTTATCTGATTTAGAAGGAGAAAAGGGGCAATGAGCCTCATTAAGTCCATAAATTATGTCTTCTATCGTCTCTAGTCCATCTCGCGAAATGGGTAAACATGTCAATCAGGTCGGGCTCAATTTGAGTTAATTAGAACCTAACATGATAGCACAGAAGTGTAAGGTCTAATTGTATTCACACGAAAGAAAGTGAAGCACTCTATTTAGTGAAAGGTCTCGTGTTCGATCACCATGTATAAAATTTCTTTAGGCGGCCAACGGCAGCCACGCACCGCAAGCATGGTTACATGTACTTGAAAAATAAAAGTTTGAGTTAATTAGATCACATTGCTTTTCTTAAAACCTACAATACGCTAGGGTGACCAATTTCACTTGGATATTCGTAAATACGAGCGGATACACTTGTTTACAGGCAAGTCAAAACATGTTGCTTCCGCCGTGATAGAATACTAATTAGAACCCAAAAGGTAGAACCCTAAAACACTCTCTTTACCCCGAACCCAAAACCGCCGCCACATCTGAAAATATTGAAACCCTTCCACTCAATCCTCCCTTTGATCCTCCTTCTTCACAGATCTTCCCTGGTTTAATCGTCGAGCTTCGAATCATGCATCCCTCGTCCAAACACCTTTCCTCAAACTCTCACTTTTTGAGTTTGAAACCAAGTTTTGTTTGAGGTTGGCCCCCTTTCTACTATGACTCTTGAAATCTTAAAAAACTAAGTGTCCTAAACCCCATTGGAATGAAAATTGAGGCATCTTCTTTGTCAACCCTCTTCAAGAAAATCAACGGCTCAAATCGCAGAGGCTTAAAGAAGGAATTTCCACAGATTCAACCTTACAACATTTTCATCAAGCCGACCATGGTGTAAGTTCTTAATTTCTCAAGCTGGAACTCGTATTTGTTCATGCTAAGGGAGATGAGCGGCTGATTTCGCGATGGCATGGAGCAGAGGGGTGGTGGAGCGAGTAGGGCATTTTGTTCTGGTGTCGGGGTTGCTCGTTTGCTGCGTTTATATCTCTCTAGTCTTCTCTTCAAACTGAAAAGGCATCCCTTTTATTCATGTTATTTACTCATGAATTTGACACAACAAGTTCTTATGAACAAAAAGAACACTTGAACCAAAATGACACAAATGAAACCATCCTCACTAAGGTTGAGGAGACCAAAATTAGTGAAGGAGCGTGTAGCATAATACAAAACCCTCCAAATTGCTTCAACTTTATTATAGATACTATACAATGCATCTCCTGATCTTTCATGTTTTCCGTACATATATGTTGCTTTAGCAATGTTTGTTTATATGATATCTCTGACATTAGACCCTAGCCTATATGAACTATCCTAGACTCAACTATTGGACATCTTCATTTCACTCCCGTGGATTGCTCTTGTGGCATGAATTGACTTTGCTGCTGGATTTTGATGTTTTCTACTGTCCAATCTATAAAGGAATAATATTTTGCTAGATAAGATCTGGTTTTTTACGAACCCATCCCATGGAGAAAAAAAAAGATACAATGAATAAGATACTAGTACATGACAGTATATCTCCTTGTATGACTAGCTCCTCCTGCAACCTAGCTACCAAATACATTAAAGCTCTGAATCTCTTCTATGAAAACACAAGAAAAACACAAGTAGCCTTAGAACTATGCAAAAAGTTAAGACCAAAAAAATATACTCCCTCTGTCCCTTAATATAGTTTCGGTTTGGGGGTTCTGCACAAGAATTTAGGAGAAAAAAAGGGTATAGATTGCATTAATTGTACTGAACCAAAGGATTACATAATGAAATGACATAGGAGTACTTTTACAGCTGTATAAATCCCTAAGCATTGAATCCCAAAATACTCCACAACATTTATTCATAGCCAATTGGATTACAACATTAAAAACACACGGATTGTGCCTTAAAACCCCACATTTCCTCTGCAACAACAGCCATAAATACACAGTTCAGATTCATTTACAGAGTTCATATTCAAATTCCCTAGAGGAAAAACAAACAAAAACATAGAATAAACTTGCATCATTGCCCGATCTTGATGTCTTCAGACATGGGAGAATTTGAGCTTCCATTTGATCTAAATGAGCCACCAGGAGACATGGAAGAAGTTGAGCTCCTTTTTTTTTATCTCAATGAGCCAGCTCAAGAGATGGAAGAAGATCAACAGGAGTCTCAGCAACAACAAACATAGGCAACAGGTCATCACCAGACATCAAGGAACATGCTCAGCTCTGAGCAAAGAATGCAAATTCTGTTATGGCTTCTCAACAGAGGAACACATGGACGTCTGGAAAGGGGTACAATGGTGGCAGCTGCACATGAGTTCAATGTTTTAGCAAGGTGCATAAGAAAAATATGGAGCATAGCCAAGACACAGAATGCTGTTGGACATAGGTATAATGTGGCAACCAAATTTCACAATTCAGGTAGAAAAAGAATTCAAGTTCCAGTTGAAACTATCACATCATTGAATATGGGGGATAGATCATGCATCAGAGACTTGGCTTCCAAGCTTAACATTTCAAAGACGGTCACAGGATGATTAAAAGGAGAATTATCAGGCCACATACAAATCCACTCCATCCTGGATTGAATGATGCAAACAAGAAAACAAGATTGGCATGGATATTAGGGCTACTTCAAAGGGGCACAGCAGAAACAAAGCAAAATAATTATCCAATGTATGATTTTGTTCATTTGGATGAAAAATGGTTTAATCAGAGCAAGAAGTCACAGAGAGTGTATCTAGCACAAGGAGAGAAGGGAAAATACAAAAGTGCAAGTTCAAGTAAGTTCATACCCAAAGTAATGTTCACAACTGTTATTGCTAGGCCAAGATTCAATTCAGAGGGGCAATGTACTTTTGATGGGAAGATAGGCATCTTCCCATTCACTTACAAAGATCCAGCCAAAAGAAGTTCAAAAAACAGAGACAAGGGGACTATTATTACTAAGATTGTTGAATCAGTCAACCAGAAAGTCACAAGGAGCATACTAATCAACCAAATCATTCCAGCAATCAATGAAAAATGGCCAAGAGATGGGGGGCACAAGGTGATATTCATACAACAGGATAATGCAAAGGCCCACATCACTCAAGAAGATCCAGAATGGCAACAGGTGTATCAGCAAGAAGGTTTCACTTTCATTTTAATTCAACAACCACCAAACATCCTAGATTTGAACATATTAGACCTAGGACTTTTTAGAAGTATACAATCACTGATGCCCAAAAAAATGCCCAAGGATGTTGACAAGATGCTAGATGCAATGCATGAGGCATTTTATGAGTTAGACCCCACAACCCTATCAAATGTATCGATGTCACTACAGTATGTCATGAATGAGATATTAAAATCAAAAGGATGAAATGAGTATGACTTGCCACATGTAAACAAGAAAAGGTTGATGGCTCTTGGAACTCTAGAACCAGAAGTCAAAGCACCAACATGGGCAGTGCTAGAAGCATGGGACACAGTTCATGGAGGTGCACAACAAGATGCAGCAGAAGCTGAACAACAAACTCAAGAAACAACAGACCAAACTCAAGAATCAACAACATCCAATGGATTACAAGACAGTCAATGGTAATTTAGTAGGGACTATCTTTTGTGAACCATAATTGTATCTTTTGTGAACCTTAATTGTATCTTTTGTGAACCTTAATGGTCATTTAGTGGGGACTATTTTTTGTAAAGCTCCATCTTTTGTATACATTACTCATGCATGAAATATTTCATGACAAGAAAGGGACTAATCTCATATGTGCAATTATATACTCCCTCCTTCCCTTATTATAGTTCATGTTTAGGGTAATGAAATACAAGCTGAAATAGTACATTTTGCAAGAATTAAATCAACCAGAATATAGTTCTTGTATTCCTTTTATGGTGTCCCTTAAAATTGAGGTACAGAGGGAGTACTATACATTCACAAAACAATAGAAGTCCCCATAAGCCTCATTCAGTGACAAAGTGACTGGTTTCTTATAGGGAGTTATCTCAGATGTCCCCAAGCATCATAGATATTCAACCTTAACCCTAACACTAACTACACCTAGAGCCTTCCTAGTCAATATTGACTGGTTTCTCAAGGCATAGCAGGGCTAGATGCATCATTAAGGTCACTAATCTCAGCATAAAAGACTCATCATTGAAATACAGGATAAGATTCAACACAGATTGCATTATTTGCACTGAACCAAAGGATTATAGAATGAAATGACACAAGAGTACTTTTACAGCTGTATAAATCCCTAAGCATTGAATCCCAAAATACTCCACAATATTTATTCATAGCCAATTGGATTACAGCATTAAAAGCATGAATTAATCTCAGATGTCCCCATAACCATCACTGACACAACTCCATTTCACATACCAAAAATATACACATAAGCCTCAATCAGTCAACTTTGAGTGGTTTCTTATGGCACATTAAAAAAGTGAATTTTCAGAATGTGCATCTCAGAAAATGAAAGACTCATCATTGAATAACAACCAAAGGCAGGAAGCCACAAATAGTGGTACATTATAGGACTGGTATAGCATCCTTGTTGCAAGTATTTCACCTAATAGAGATGAAAGGACTTGGACCGAGGATACCATACCAATCTTTAATGTACCAGTTAAGTACTCTCACATGTTCCCATAGCTCCAATTTCTCAAAAATGTACATGAATTAGGGAATTAATCAAGCATTAAACTCACATTAATTAAGCAAACATTCAGTCACTAGTGACTAATCTCAAAAGTCCCCAACCATCATAGACAATCACCCTTAACATGTAACCCAAACTACACCTAGAGCCTTCCTAGTCAATATTGACTGGTTTCTCAAGGCATAGCAGGGCTACATGCATCATTAAGGTGAATCATCTCAGCTTCAAAGACTCATCATTGATCACCCTTAGCAGGATTAAAAGACTCATCATTCATCAAAGAGCATAGCAGAAACATACACAATTTTTACGGACACCTAAAAAGGAATACCGGAACTATATTAAGGACAGAAAGAGTAGAAGCATCATTAGGCCACATGCAACAATCACAACATCATTCAAAGGGGACAGTAATTCATGTTTCAACATGCATCATTAGGCCACAGGAACCCATCAAACACAGGCAACAATCACAACATCCTTCAAAGGGGACAATATCACATTTTTTTCTCAACATGCAACCAGATCAATCGGCCACAGAAACCAAACAAACACAGGCAACATGTCATCACTAGACATCAATCGGCCACAGGAACCCATCAAACACAGGAAACAATCACAGATATTTCAAAGGGTAAATATCACATTTTTTCAACATGCAAACAGATCAACAACTTCAAACAGAGTAACATAGGACTTAGCTATATGAGCCAGCAAAAGACTCGCAGTCAGAGCCAACATCATCATCATCAACAGAAAGGACTTCAGGTGACTTAGAGAGAGCTTCATCTTCCAATTTTTCCTCCTTGGGGACTTCAAGGACATCAACTTCAACTTCAGGGGCTTCAAGTTCAGGGACTTCATCATCATTCCGGAAAGGGTTTCCAGGACTATAGCTGTGATTTCCACCATAGGATGAACCCCAATCGCAATTTGGAGCATCAGAGCAAGAGTATGAACCGGATGTAACGAGAGAAAATGGACTCTCAGATCCAAACAACGAATCACAACTCATCTTCAAACCCAGAAATTTTGGGGACTAGAAATACAGAGGAATCGAAACTGAGAGATGAAGTGACATCTACGGTTTTAGAGACACAAATCAACAGCGGCAAACCCAGAAATCAAACCACCAAACCCAGAAAAGACGAGGAATCGAAACGGAGAGATGGAGGATCTGTTTGTGATCTTCAAACCCAGAAAATTTTGGGGACTAAAAATACAGAGGAATCGAAACAGAGAGATGTGCAGGTGAGATCTAGGGTTTCAGGGACACAAATCTACAGCGGCAAACCCAGAAATCAAACATGCAAACCCATAAAATTCGAGGAATCAAAACAGAGAGATGGAGGATGAGATCTGTTTGTGATGAAGAACCCATAAAATTGGAGGAATCGAACCAGAGAGATGGAGTGAGATCTAGGGTTTTAGAGGGAGCGGTGCTTTGGATGAGAGCATAGAGATGGATAGAATAAAAGGAGAGCGAGAGGGAGATGGTGAGTGGGTAGGGGATTAAATGGGATGGGTTATTAGGTGGTAGATGGGGTAATAATTGGGGGGTAGAGAGTGTAATTTTTTAGGGTTCCATGAGGCTATTTTGGGGAGAAAAAATGGATCAAAATGGCAAAAAAAAGAAACATACACAATTTTTAGGGACACCCAAAAAGAAATACCGAAACTATATTAAGGGACAGAGGGAGTAGAACATACATAAACTTCTTTGATTATAATAGAAATGATAAATCAAATGGATTTGAGAGAAAAAGTATACTTGAACTCTAGACTTAACTATAAATTGGAACCCTTAAAATTTTAAAACATCTACACTTTTTAAAAACCAACCATTTAAATTTAAACAAATGACTTTTTTAGTCTTGAACAATTATAATTCGATGTAAACCTTCTGTTGATCCGTTGATTCAAGCTTGAATGTCAATACTTTCTTGCAATTGTGGAGCCGATCTGGTGTGGAGACCGAGTTGTTCTGGACGTGGTTATGGTCGTGTGCGAGACTCTTGAAGATCCCTCTTTTTGTGGGGGCAACATCAAGGTGGTCGAGATTCCTGAAAATTTCTCATTTAGGTGAAGGCAACGTCATGGTAGTCCATTCTGCACCGATTTGTCTGACCCGTTCTCCGGTGGCGCTTCTATAGTGCTTTACTATTTTCTCTCCCTAGGTTGTTTATGCTCTTTAATTGTTTTGTTGTATTTTTCTTGCTTGTTTTGTTGTTTGTCCTCTCATGCCGGTTTGTCAGAATGCCGATTTATCAGCCTATCGATTTACCCGACATTATTATGTAGGGTAAATCGAATTCTTACCTGATAAAAAAAAAATATTGCTTCCATGGCCAAAATGTGTTTTAGGCTATAGCCTGGACCGACACATGTTTTGAGCATGGATTGCCTCATTTCGTGTCATATATAGGGTTAATTTGGATTGCACAAGTAAATACTGCTGCGAGCCAAGATCGATGACCGGTGGAGAATATCATTTTTTACAAATTCGATCTATTTATCAATTTTTTTTTCAAAAGGTATCGTTGACCTCGCTAGTAAATCTAGCCTAATTGACCAGACAATTTGCGAGTCATTCAAATTGAAATGATTTAAAGTTTCGAGCAAAAATTTTGTGGATATCCTCAAACTGGATTGAGCATCTTCTCTATTATATTTAACTGCATAGTGAAAAGCTGGATGATGAAGAGAATTTTAATTTGTTTAATCAAAGTTGAGATACGAAAGAAGTAGGAGATGGCCGGAAAGATGGAGAGATCATAAGAATCAAAGAATTTTGTTTTCACTTTCTTGACTACGCGCTTTTAACGGGTATGCCTCCACTAGATCAATTCAAAGAAGTTTACCCCTTATTGCACTAATTTATTCTTTGTTTTATCTTATTATATATAGATTCATTTGTGTTTTTTAATTAATTGTGTGATCAATCAAGTCTTTCCAGTTTAACTGGTGATCATAACACATCGTGACCATGAGGTCACGAGTTCGACTTACCTCTTTTCTATTGTAATGGCCTAAGTGCCTCTTAAAGAACAAAAAAAACTAATCATGTGAGCAAGAAGCACTTTATAAAGGTAACAAGTCGTGTGTACGTACATAATCCTCGCTAATAAAGCTCTTCACTGGTTATAGAATAGGGAGTTGTGGGATGGAATGAATGAACAAAATAAGAACCAAAATACGATCAAGCAAAATCGAAATAAGATGTTTTATTTTCCACTAGACAAGTGATATATCCTTTCATGTTAGCTAGGCTGAACTACACAGAGCTGGAGCTAAATAAGCAGTTGGAATTAAAGCTGAAGTTAATTGATTAGTTGTAGCTGGATTTATTAGCTTAATTGCTAAAAAAATATAATTGATGTTCGGTATTATAAGATAAAGTCAATGAAAGTAAAATTTAGGTTGTTAATCTTTAACAATTTTGGGGGACCATATTAAATTAAATTGCAAAATTAACATTTTCTTTTACAGAGCACTCATCAAGTAGATTGAAAATAAACTCAAGCTCCATTAATCTCATAAAAAGTTACCGAACGAAGCCTAAATTATGAAAATTATATGTTAGTTGTTTGGTAAGTGAATTTTCATGAATTTAAATATTTCAAAAAGTAATATTAAATATATGTATTTAGTTGAAATTTTGCCAAGGAAAAAACAATAATTTTTAATTGTTGTATAACAAAGGAAGTCCAATAATTAAGGGGTAGTAATGTAGTATGTAAAATTTTCTTCTCCATATTTTTTAGAATTCGGATTTTAGCTGACATAATTTTTCAATTTCCATAAAATATAATTCCTATAATATAATTTTTAAAAAGAAATATTCTTAAACATTACACGTTTTATACTCAATCAAACACACACTAAGTTTAAAACCTAAACGGTGGAATATTAATCATTGATATATACTTTAATGGTTAAACTAAAACTGTAGTCCTTTCATATCAAATCATCATTTTAAATATTTTTCTTTTGTTTCACTTATGGTTTAATTGGGAAATGTCTTTATAGTGATTTTTTTATTTATAATATTTTTTTTAGAAAATAGTCTAAATTTAGAAATTTAAATGGTAAAGGAAAATGTAAAAAAAATGAACATAGGTATTTATAACAATAAAATCTTTATAAGTAGTTTACCAAACTAAGCCTTATTTATGATATCCATACCTAGGTTTTGGATCTCACGAATTTTGATTAATCTTTGTCAGTGGATTTGATTAAATCTACTATATAAAATTAATGTAGAATTAAATCAAGATCACTCGACATTTTTATATAACGCCCACGTAAGTTATTGTCACATATTTATTTCACATCGCGTCACATTATCGAATTTGTCTTATTTCTTATTAACGACTTAATTTCCGAGCTTTGCGCAAATAATCTAATTTTCATCATGTTTTACATATGTACAATATACAATTTTCATAACTAATTATTATATCTCACCATACACGAGAAATATAATGAAAAATAAAATATCAGTTTTAGAGGCTAAGTAAGATATTCAAAGATGTATTTGTTAGTGATTATAATATCAAAAATTTACTTGAAAGTTTTATAAATCCGTGTTACAAAAAATTACGAATCTGTTATATATGTTTTTCTTTTAAAGTTGAGCAATATGAGTGGTCGTGCTTAAAGTTGAGAGAAATGTGTGAACTTAAATCATATTAACTTTTGAATGGTTAAATCTCATACTCATAAAATTTGTTCAAATTTGTACCAAATTCAAACTTCAACTCTAATGAAAATTAAATTTCTATTACAATTGTGGTCCTACTTACAACCACGTTAAGAAGCCATTTTTTATGATTGTTTTGAAGGTTGAACATTTTGTTTTTAAATTTTTGATAAATGGTTTATCTTAGGTTAATTTTCTTAGTTTTATTTAGACTTATTTTAGATATCTAAATCAAATTATAAAAATAGTATTTTGGAAAGATCTAGAAATATTTTGAGAACATTCTTGTTGGTTTTTTTTTGGATAAGGAAATAATGAGGCTGGTCTTAGTTTCTATGTGAAGGCCAACTTAGAGCATCCTTACGGATGAGAATACAAAGTTTTGAATCATTTCTAAAGTTAGACACAATCGGTGAAAAGCTTAATTTAGCAATGCGATCAGCAGCACAGTTCACATCTCTAAAAATGTGTCTAAGATGGACTTCCTCGAATGAGTGAATGTCGACTAAGATATCCGCCATAATCATCTCAATCTCCCAAGGACAGTCTCAAATGTCTTTAATGTTGTGTTTTAGTGTTAAGGCTTCTGTCATAAGGATATTGTTGAAGCCACAGCGTTTATTATCCATATGGATAACTTTTGCTTTTTCATTTCTAATGATAAAACCAATGTCAGTTTCACCATTAGCTTGTTTTGTTCCATCAAAGTTTATTTTGTAGAAACTCTGGTTTGGTTTTTCTCATTTAACAAATCTTGTTTTTCTGGGTTGCTTAGGCTTAGCTTGTTGGGGACCCAAATCCTCAATCTCATCTTTCATTGTTTTTCCCAAATTTTTTATTAGAGTGGTGATATATTATTTTAGGTCTTTTATCTTTTCATTAGGATCAATATTAAAGATATTCTGATTTCTGTTAATCCAGACCCCCTACCAAATAGTGGAGAGGAAGATGAAGTCTTTTTTGGTGAGAAGTGATTATAGATCAACAAGTATATCTCTATGCTTTTTGTTATTGGTATCCAGGTTTGTTATGAGATTTTTAATAGTCAGACTTTGATTTTCAATTTGTTTGATGGTAAAGGGACATTTAGTGAGGAAGTGATTAAGATCTCCGACTGAGTTGTTACAAGAATCACATGCTAAAGGAACAGGAATGTGATTATGGCTCAGTCTGAATTTTGTAGGTAATCCATCATGGAAAATTTTCCAGAGAAAGTTTTTTATTTTAGGGTAGGAATCCAAATTCCAGATCAAAGAGAGTTTGTTTCCATCAGGGTTTTGTTGTTTAGATATTAATTCAAAGGCCGATTTTGTAGAGAATCAACCATTCCTACTAGGGGTCTAGTATAATCTATTAGAAATAGAATGTTGGGGGATAGGAATATCTAGTATTTTTTGTACGGTTTGTTGATTTAGGATTTCATCCAGTTTAGTTTTGTCCCACTTTTGGTTGTTACCAATAAAATCACAAACCTTAAGGGAGTCAATTATGTTGGTTTGTGGTAAAATATTATCCTTAAGATTAAGATTTGATAGCCAGTTATCGGTCCAAAAATGGATAGTTTTACCATCACCCACTAGCCATTGAAGACCTGTTTGGAATTCTGTTCTAAGTTTTATAAGTTGGGACCATTGCTAAGAAATGTTTCCTTTTTTCTTATATTGGAGTATATTAATATCTTTGAGATATTTTTCAGTTATAACTCTGACCCAAATATTATCGGGTTCTGCAAAAATTTTCAATAAGAGTTTCATTTGAAGTGTCTTGTTCATGTCTTTTCTTTTTCTAATCCATGTGCCATCATTATTTTTATTCTTGCAGATTTTATCTCATCCTATTAGAGGTTTATAAGAGGTATCTTTATTCCAAAAGAAGGTTCTATTGATGGTGTCTAGTTCTTTATGAATGTAGGATGGTAATATAAAGCTTTGCATGATGAAGTTAGGTTTTGTTGCTAAGTTAGATTTAATTAGGGTATTTCTACCTTCTTGAGAAAGCGATTTAGCTTTCCATTTAGTAAGTTGATTAGTAGTAGAAGTAATTGTATCCTTAAACGTTTCATGGTTGACTTTCCCGTTAATGATAGGGTATCCGAGATATTTTTCCAGTGAAGTAGAATTTGGGATACTTAATACCGATTGTAGTAGGTTTTTTGTAGTATTAGATGTGTTATTTGTAGTTTGGAATGCTGATTTGTGGTAATTAACACATTGACCAGAACTAGAGCAATAATCCTCAATAATACTTTTTACTTTTGAACAGGCTGTTTGGTTTGTTTTTGCAAAAATGAGGATATCGTTTGCAAATGCTAGAAAAGGGATATTGGTTCCACTTCTGGTGATTTTGAAACCAAGTTGATTATTTGTTAGCGAGCTTTCAACTTGTAATTTTCTAGCGAGAACTTCTGCTCCTAATATAAATAGGAATGGAGATAGTGGGTCGCCATGTCGTAATCCTCTTTTTGGGGAAAAAACATATGTTGGGCCATTGTTTACTAGGACCAAGAAGGTTACAATTTCAATGCATTCTTTAATCCATCCAATGAATTTGGTGGAGAAACCAATTTTGTCTAGGACTCAGAGAATAAATTCTCATTCAATTTTGTCATATGCTTTTTCCATATCGAGTTTAATCGCAACCCAACCTTCTTTGCCTTTTTTGGCGCGGAAGGAATGGAAGATTTCATGTGCGATTAACACATTGTCTTGGATTGCTCTATCAGCAACAAAGGCACCATGGGGAGGATGGATGAGTTTATTAAGGATGGGTTTCATTCTATCAGTCATGATTTTTGAAATAACTTTGTAGATAGTAGAGCAGAGACTGATTGGTCTGTAGTGGTTAGTAGAGCTTGGGTTGTCACATTTTGGGATAGTGTTATAAAGGTATGATTGATTTGTTTTAAGAGTTTCCCTAAATGAAAGAAACTTTTTATGGCTTTAATCATGGTTGGTCCAACAATATGTCAATATTTTTGGTAGAAAATGGTAGACATACCATCGGGTCCCGGGGATTTATTACTTCCAATAGCAAAGATGGCTTTCTTGATTTCTTCATTTGTAACGGGTTTGGTTAACTCATCATTGTCTTGGTCAATGATTTCATTGTTAATGTTTGTAAGATACTCTGTAAGGGTATGGTTGTTGATATTGCTTTTTTAAAATCTTTTTTTCAAATCAGTTCTGATTTCTCGGCGTATGTTTTCATGGCCTATAATAATTGTGCCGTCATTTGTTCGGATTTCTCTAATAATTTTCCTACTACGTCTACCAGTGGCCACCCGATGAAAGTAATTTGAATTAGTGTCAATAGATTTGATATGTTTTATTTTTGCTCGTTGGCTCCAATATTTGTTATGGAAGGAGATAAGATTTTCTTTTTTGGAGATTAATCTGTTCTGTTTGACAAGCAAGTTCTGGTTAGGATTGAGAATAATACCTCTTTGAATTATGGTTAGTGCATCTTCAACTTCTTTTAGTTGTTTGAAAATGT
The DNA here is from genome assembly GCA_027886185.1 of Rheum nobile. NCBI lineage: Eukaryota > Viridiplantae > Streptophyta > Magnoliopsida > Caryophyllales > Polygonaceae > Rheum > Rheum nobile. Next base: position 1,592,508 of record WOAB01000322.1, read on the forward strand.
TACCAAATGTTGTTTTATTCCAATGCTTTGCACTGATCTTGAGTGCATGGTTTTTTTTGTAAGATTATACATGTGTGAACCCGGTGTATCAATACGCCAGGCTTGTTTGACAATGTTTTCAAAATATTTCCTGTAAGTCCACATTTTTTCGAACCTAAATAGCTGTGCTTTGAAATTCGTTTGATTTTCCAGATCGACAGAGATAGGGCAGTGGTCTGAAGATGTAAAGGCTTGATTCTTTGTAAAGATGCCCGAGAACCAATTCAGGTATTGATTATGGATTAGAGTTCTATCTAATTTGGAGTATGTATTGTTGATCTCTGTTCTGTTTTTCCTCCAGGTGAAGTCACCACCTTGAGTTGGTATGTCAATTAAATCACAATTGTTTTTAAAGTTTTGAAGTCTTTGTAGTCTCGACTGAGGAATACGAGGGCCTCCAATTTTTTCCGTATTATTTTGAATATCATTTAGATCTCCTATTAAGAGGCAAGGTAGGTGTGTTTGTAAGACAAAATTTGTGAGCAATGACTAGAAAGAGTCTTTCTCGTTTTCTCTCGGAGGAGCATATACAAAAATAAGCATAATGCATATGTCTTTATCAAGAATTTTATATTTGATAGCTATGAAACGATTGTCAATATAGATAAGGTCACAAGTTTCGTTTTGTAATTGATATGTTTTCCACATAATACAGATGCCTCCATAAAAACCTGAGGCAGGTGAAAAATGGAAGTTATCAAATCCGGCCTTACGCCAAATGTTATGTTTTGGTTCTTTGTCAGTTTGTGTTTCAACTAAAGCCATAAGTTGAATTTTCTCAATTTTACAAAATGATTCGACATCAATACAGAGGTTTTTGCGACCAATGTCTCGACAATTCCAAAGGCTTATCTTCGTGAAAAACCTTTAGGATTTTTGACAAGTAAGATTGTTCTTGCCAATAATATTTTTGAGGTTCTAATATTGTATATAACTGTTAAAAAGAGCCTTATGAGTTTATTTGAAGTATAATTGTAATATTGATGGTTGGTAGGTGCGTAGGGGTGTTTATCTCTAATGTAGTTGCAATGATTATTAAAAACCAGGGAGTGTATCCTGTTCCTGATTAAATGAGTAAAGTAAAAAAATTGGGCAATTGGAGACCATGTCCTATGAATGGAATGACTTGAATTCAGATTGAAAGATGAATGATAATTGTGTCACTGTCGGATATTGTCACAGGAATAATAAAATTCATAATACTTACACCGTTAATGATCCATGTGGTGAAAATAAAGGTAGTAAATAAAATACGGCCTAAATTATGACATGAAAAAAGGGTAACATCTTGTGTATTAGACACAAAGGAATTGAAAGTAATTTTAACAAAAGTATAATTGAATATCAGGGATCGGGTTTGATCTTGTGTAGTATCAGCTTGAGTCTTGTTTCTTGGGGTGAAGCACTGGGGTGACCTGTACATAATAGTAATAATTTTCAGAGGTAATAAATACCAGTGTAAGAGATTAAGTATTGTAGTGTATGTAAGACAACCTTTTATTTTTTGTGTAGTTGCAAGTCTGTAATGAATACCTTGAAACCCAATTATGACAGGAAGCCAAGATGTAGCATAAGAAGAGGTTATGCACCAGTAAAAGTGACGCAGTAGGAAACGCGAAAGATTAATAAGCGCTAAACCTGAATAGGAATTAAGTTCGCAAGCGACGAACTTAAAGAACAAGTTCTGGAATCCACCAGAAATTAAGAGAAATGTCTTAGGGTTTTGATTGAATAAAAGATAACGTCTGCCAACATCCGGAAAGTACTTAAATATGATAACAAAACCCTAATGCGAAAATAAAGCGAAACGGAAATAAAATATAAATTGCGAAAAATACTAAAACGCTGTTTTGAGGCCCGAAACGATCTCGGATGGCCTAAAAAGCCCATTAGTCACAGCATAGAAGTGAGTTGGACTCATTGGGCCAGTCCGCTTCCCGAAAACATATAATGGGCGTCAATCAGACACCGAACGTCAAATCTACGCAAGAACGGACGAACCCTTGCGACGATCAACTTCGTCTTCAATGCGCGCAGCTAGCCTTCCTACATCAGTCTCCTCCACTTCTGAAGAACTCGACCTCGAGTTCTCTTCTGAATATAGGGCCTCATCTGCCTGATACTCATGAATATCAGCCACGTTGAAGGTATTGGAGATGTTCATATCCTCCGGGTGAGCCACAACATAAGCATTGTCATTGATCTTTCGCAACACCTTAAACGGACCATACTTGCGAGGCTGCAGCTTGTTGTAGGTACCAACTGGGAACCTTTCCTTGCGCAGAAACACTATCACATCATCACCCTCCTTGAAAATCTTGACCCTCCTGCGCTTGTCAGCAGCAGCCTTGTTCTTCTTCCCCGTAGCCTCTAAATTCGTCTTGACTGCTTCCTTAACAGCTTGAATCTCCTCTGCCATATTCTCAGCCGCTGCACTGTCTCCAGGGCCCTTAGGTAACTTGACCAGATCAACCACATGCTTAGGAACAAAAGTATAAACCAGAGAGAAGGGCGATTTCCCTGTAGCAGAATGCACAATGCTGTTGTAAGCGAATTCCACCTGAGGCAAAGCTAAATCCCACTGCTTCGGCCTGTCACCACAAACACTCTGAATCATATTCCCCAATGTCATGTTGGTTACCTCCGTCTGCCCATCAGTTTGCGGATGAGTTGTAGAACTCCTGTTCAGAGCCGTCCCAAACATCCTCCATAAAGTAATCCAGAAATGGCTGAGAAACTTGGTGTCTCTATCCGAAGTAATGGACTTAGGCACCCCATGCAAACGCACAACCTCCCTGAAAAACAGTTTGGCTATGTTGGATGCATCAGCAGTCTTCTTGCAAGCAATGAAGTGCGACATCTTTGAGAACCTGTCAACCACCACGAACACATAATCCACACCTCGCTGTGTGCGAGGCAATCCCAACACAAAATCCATGGACAAATCTAGCCAAATATCATCAGGGATAGGCAAAGGCATATAAAGACTAGTATTTTGAGACTGACCTTTAGAAACCTGACAAGTATAGCACCTCTTGACAATAGCACCAGTATAGACTGACCTTTAGAAACCGAAAACTAACCCAACGGGAATGCATCTTGTTTATAACTTTATGGCTATGCAGGAACTTCAGGGCTTGATGGTCAGTGAACAGAATAAACTCCCTCTGGATCAGATAATGTTCCCACTGTCTCAAAGCTCTGAACACAGCATAGAACTCCTGATCATAGGTGCTCCATTTCTGCCTAGCATCACTCAGTTTCTCGCTGAAGAACGCCACTGGTCTCTTCTCTTGTGAGAGTACAACGCCCACTCCCACTCCACTAGCATCACACTCCACTTGAAAAATCTTATCAAAATCAGGAAGGGCAAGGACTGGTGCGGTACAAAGTTTCTCTTTAATCAAGGCAAAACTCTGTTCTTGTTCAGGACCCCAATGAAACTTCCCTTTCTTCAGACACTCAGTGATAGGTGCAGTAATAGTGCTGAAATCTCGTACAAACCTCCTATAGAAGGTAGCCAGACCATGAAAGCTACGTACCTCAGTCACTGATTTAGGTGTAGGCCAATTTCGAATGGCACTCACCTTTTCCTCATCTACTTGAATCCCTTCTTCGCCAACAACAAAGCCTAAGAAAAGCAACTTGTTGGTGTTGAATGTGCACTTCTTCAGTTTAACGTACAACTGATTCTCCTGCAGGACCTGCAGTACCTGCCTCACATGTTCCAGATGTTCCTCCTTGGTCTTGCTGTAAATCAGGATATCATTAAAAATAAACCACCATAAAAGAGCCAGAAAAAGGACGAAGAACCTGGTTCATCAGTCTCATGAAGGTACTAGGGAAGTTGGACAACCCGAAAGGCATCACCAACCACTCATATAGTCCGTCCTTGCTCCTGAAAGCTGTTTTCCATTCATCTACGGGTCTGATCCGAATCTGATGATAACCACTGCGCAGGTATATCTTCGAAAACACCTTAGAACCTGCCAACTCATCAAGCATGTCTTCCAAACGAGGAATGGGGAAACGATACTTGATAGTTATCCTGTTGATGGCTCTGCTATCAACACACATCCGCCACTGGTTGCCCTTCTTAGGAACAAGAAGGATTGGGGATGCACAAGGACTCATGCTCTCACGAATGAATCCTTTCTTCAGCAAATCCTCAATCTGTTCCCTTAAGATCTCATTCTCCTTTGGGCTCATACGGTAGTGGGGAAGGTTTGGTAAACTCGACCTTGGGATCAAGTCAATCTGATGCTGAATGTCGCGCATAGGAGGTAATTCGTTTGGCAACTCCTCTACAATCAACTCTTCGAAATCGTTAAGGATCTCTCGCACCTCTTCCAGAATTGTTTATTCCTCCTTTACAGCACTCATCAGTCCTTTAATCACCACTAGACAGAAACAATCAGTTTCTTTGAAAGCCTCATCAAGCTCCTTTTTGCTCTGTGTCATAATCAAAAAGCTGGACTTTTTACTCGCTGAACCATTAGTAAAGTTCAAGGCAGGAGCCATGGCAATCTTATGTATGCCCCACGTAAACATCATCACGTTATCACGCCCTCTATATGTAATATCATTGTCATACTGCCAAGGACGACCGAGTAAAACATGACAAACATCCATATCAATAACATCACACAATACCTCTTCTCTGTAGTGCTTTCCGATGGAGATAAGAACCCTACAGGTCTGCGACACTCGGACTTGGGTACCATTGCTCACCCAACCTAGGGTGTATGGCGTCTCATGAGGCTCTGTGGGCAACTTCAAGTGATCCACCAGTTTCTGAGAAACCAGATTTTTGATTCTGCCATTATCCACAATCAAATTACACACCTTGTTCTGAATGGAACAGTGTGTTCTGAACAAATTCTTACGTTGCCCTTCCTCTTTGGATGACAGCAAGATTCTCTAGAGCACAATATTCACCTTCTCAGGCAACTCCTCCTCAGCAAACTCAACTCCAGCATATTCATCATCCTTTTCGTCTTCTTCTCCTCCCTCTACCAGAGCGACAGTTCTCCTAGTCGGGCAAACATCCGATCTATGACCTTGTCCGCCACAACGAAAACATTTGTCACCGGTTGGTTTAGCATACGGATTGGCTGGCCTCTGGTTTGGTGCTCTGCCCTGTGTGGAACTGCTTGAACCTCTGGAACTACTAGCTCCCTTGGTCGAGGAACTGAGATCCTTGCTCGTGGCACTCTTCTCCTTATCGCCTGCCGACTCAAGATTATTCTGAGGGGTATACCTACAAAAAGATGAGAAATTTCGAGGGGATTTCTCCATCAATTCAGCCTCCAGGGCTAGACTGGACGCCTCGGTCACGGTCCATACAGTCTACAAACCCATCTTCTCCTGCAAATAACCCTTTAAGCCGCTGATGTATCGATCCACCTTCTGGCTCTCTGACTCTCCTAGTTCATTACGTTCAAAGAATCGCAGGAACTCGGCTGTATACTTTGTCACGCTTCTCCTTCCTTGAACACATTCAATATACATCTTATACATAATCTGCTCCTAGTCTTCCGGTAAGAACCGCTCCAACATCAACTGCTTCATACACCTCCATGTTCTGATTGGTCCCTTTCTTTGCCTCTGCCTCTGGACAACAAGTTTATCCCACCACACAACAGCAGTGCTCTTCAGTCTGATCGCCACCATCTTAAACTGCTTGTTTTCAGGGACGCCCATGATGTCGAAGAATCTATCAACTTTGATCTGCCAATCCAGAAATTCCTCCACTCCCATGGTTCCGTAGAACAATGGAATATCAGCCTTGACCCGGTAGTCGTGATTGTTCTGGGGATTACCCACAACTTCGCGGTGATCAACATCTTCTACCTCTTCCTCCGAACTAGAACTCTCAGCAACACGATTGTTCCCGCCTCGCGGAACCTGTTGGTCCCAACATCCTCCAAAGATATCGGAACAAACGAATTGGGCCAAGATCCAAACAAAGTCGAAGGCTAGAGAGAACTGGAGGGAAGCGACGGACATTCCTCAGACGCGTGGGATTCGACCATCTCCGAAGATCTCACCCAGGGTATTAATTGCTCGATCGATGGCAACGGCAACAACATTAAACACATAGATTATGCTAGCAATCAAGAGCAAATCCCGAAGATCTCGCCCAGAATTAATAGAAGATATTGCAAACAATATAGTAACGAACACAAGATAAGATTACCATAAATAGACCACAAAGAAGACAACGAAGATACGCTTGTCTACTTCCGGCTTCTACCGACTTACTCTTCGGAAGTCTTACGAGTACACCCGCTCTAGCTCAAAATCCCCGGAATACTACCCGATCGTTGCCGGTCAAATCACCAAAACGCCTGTCGGACAAGACCCGACCCTTTATTCTCTAAGGATAAGTTTTATTTCGATCTGATTCAATCATCAATTAATATACAAATTACATTGCTATTTCGTATCTATTCTTTGCTTGGTTGATCATTTATCTGGTTTGGATTGATTTTTACTACCCTATCGACTCGTTACCCCGTCTAAGGCGATTTAGGTCGTCCGATCTTTTCGCCCTAAAACAATTTAGTGCCCACCATGGGGCAACTTGCCAATCACCATCTCGAAACCTTCCAACCATGACCATCAACCCACCTACTGGTACCGAGGAGCCACGCCTCGAAGACGACACCCTAACTCAAGGAAACATAACCGGAAACCATACTCCAAACCAATTCCAAGAGCTTGCCCAAAAAATGACTTCCCTACAAGAGGAACTTGCCCAGCAACGCCAAAAGACCGAAGCCTTGGCTACCTTATCCACCCAATCCGAGGTCGAGATTGCACAACTAACCCGTGAAAATGAGTCTCTTAAGTCGCAGGTACAATCAATGGCTTCTGGATCCAGGTGGATGCCCATCCATAGCAACATCCAGACGTATCTTGACATGGATAGCGTCGAACTGACCCCCCCCTCGGGTGTATGACATCCCGGACATACTGAGGGTACATCTCGAACTCCTCTGGTCAATCCATTTTCAACTAATAATGTTACTTTCTCCACACCGATCGGGTCAGCAGGGACCTGAATCGACGAACCACAGGTTACCAATCCTCCCGACATCCTAGCCCTCGTCCAGCAGACGCTCAGTCAACACATGAAGACACTTGATGATCGCATCGCTAGAATTCTCAGAGTTCCACAGCCGATCGAGAAGGAAGCGTCGGGCGGATATGAGGAATCTCCATTCATTGGAGAGATCGCCAGAGTCGAAATCCCAAAGAAGTTCCACCTTCCTAGCATGACGACATTCGACGGCACCAACGATCCAGATGATCACATTTCTCTCTATAAACAAAAATTAATGACTGCATCTATTCCAAGGGAGAGCCGCGAGGCTGTCATGTGCAAAAGCTTTGGCACGACTCTCGCGGGTCCCGCACTGACCTGGTTTATGCGTTTACCTCAGGGAATGATCGTCTCGTTTGTGGATCTAGTCAATTCCTTCAAGATCCAATTCGCCAGCAGTCGGAGGCTCGAAAGGCAATCGAGTGATCTCTATCGAATCACCCAAAGGTATAATGAACCTCTCCGAAGCTATCTTAATAGGTACAATAAAGAAAAAGTCGTGATTCCCCATTGCGACGTCACCACCTCCATCGAAGCCTTCCGACAAGGTCTAATCAAGGACAACAATCTTTACAACGAGATCACCAAGTACCCGTGCAGAAGTTTCGAAGATGTCCAAGCCAAAACTATGGCCGATGTACGTTTGGAAGAAGATCGCGAATCACGAAAAGCGTCCCATGGACCCGACCAATCCGATCATAAATCCTCTTCTGACAACCGTCGAGATAGACGTCATCACCCCTACCCTCGTAATCGAAATGAGTAGAATCAGGTAAACTCTCTCCAGGACAGGTCCCAAGACTGGAGAGATGGTCCAACGTTGCCCCCCAGGGTTCAATCTTACAACTTCAGTGTTTCCGTGTCGGAGCTCGTCAAGAGTTTCGACAAATATGGAAAAGAGGTAAGATGGCCCCGAAAGAGCGACCGGCCGGACGTTAAAAAGGACATGAGCAGATGATGCGAATTCCACGGTGACCACGGTCACTCGACGGACGAATGCATCGCCTTACGTAAAGAGGTCGCCAGGTTACTCGCGCAGGGGCTCTTGCGTGACGTAATCTCGGAATGAGCCAAAGCTACCATGGAGCGACGAGATCAGGTAAAACAAGATAAACCCCCGTCTCATGTCCATACAAAAAATATCAATACCATTTCAGGGGGATCGGACGTATGTGGGAACACGTACTCCGCGGCCAAACGACATGCAAAAGAAAGCAAAGGCAGTAAGCCCGAAACGCTAGAGTTCAGACAAACCAAGGTCTTAGACCTCCCAACAGTCACGTTCGACGAGTCCGATGCCGACGGGTCGGAAAACCATCACGATGGTCTGGTAATCTCTTTATCTATCGGGAATTGTTTGATACGTAGAGTACTAATCGATACAGGAAGTTCGACCAATCTCTTGACCTTCGACGCCCTCAAAGGGATGGGCCTGGGCGAAGATGACCTAATCAAGAAATCGACTCCACTAGTCGGATTCAGTGGTGAAGTTAAACACACTATCGGCGAAATCGTTCTTACGACATACGCCGGGGGAGTAAACTAACAGGTGAATTTTCTAGTCCTAGACTGTCCATCTCCCTATAATTGCATCCTTGGCAGGCCATGGATACATGCTATGAAGGCGGTACCCTCGACGTACCATCAAGTCATCAAGTTCCCTACCAAGTGGGGAGTCCAAGAAATCAAGAAAGACCAGAGGATGGACAAAGAGTGCTACGTCGCCTCCATGAAAAGTGTTGTCGAGCATAAGGCCGCATAGCAATCATAGATCGGCGAAGAATCTAATCGATACGTCGAACTAGAAATGGAAAAAGTTGAGGAGATCGTACTAGATCCTTCAAAGCCAAACCAAACGGTAAGGGTCGGGTCGGACCTGGACGACTCGACCAGACAACAAATTCTGGATTTCCTCAAGACTAATGCTGATTGTTTTGCATGGTCACATGAAGAAATGGTCGGTATATCTCCAAACATTATTACTCATAAATTGAACGTAGATCCATCTCACCCCCCTGTAAAGCAAAAGTGTAGGAAATTCACCCCAGAGCGAAACAAGATTGTCGACGACGAAGTCAGGAGCTTGTTGGAAACAGGAAAAATAAGGGAAGTCAACTACCCCGAGTGGCTGACCAACGTGGTCGTACTCCAAAAGAAAAATGGCAAATGGAGAGTCTGCATCGACTTCACCGACCTCAACAAGGCTTGTCCTAAAGATTCATTCCCACTCACTCACATCGACGCCATGGTCGACGCAGCGGCAGGACACGAAATGCTATCCTTCATGGACGCGTTCAGTGGCTACAATCAAATCCTCATGGAACCAGAAGACCAAGAGAAAACGGCATTCGTCACAAGTCAAGGTATCTATTGTTACAAAGTAATGCCCTTCGGACTAAAAAATGCAGGGGCTACTTATCAACGACTAGTCAACAAGATGTTCAAAGATCAGATTGGGGACACGATGGAAGTCTACATAGACGACATGCTGGTCAAATCAAAAAAGAAAGAGGACCACATCGACCACCTCCGCGACAGCTTCGAGGTACTAAAGAGATATAACATGAAACTAAACCCTATGAAATGCTCTTTCGGAGTATCGTCAGGAAAGTTCTTAGGGTACTTGGTAACACAAAGAGAAATAGGAGCCAGCCCAGAACAAGTCAAAGCCATCATCAGCCTCCGATCCCCTCGGTGCATCAAAGACGTATATAAGCTGACAGGTCGGATAGCAGCTCTGAACAGATTCATCTCAAGGTCATCCGACAAGTGCAAACCCTTTCTTGACGCTCTCAAGAAGAATAAATCCTTTCAATGGACAAAAGAACATGAAGTTGCATTTCAGAACCTAAGGAAATACCTTGCAAGTCCCCTGTTGTTAACCAAACCCAAAGACGACGAACCATTACTACTGTACCTGGCAGTATCGGAGTCAGCCGTAAGCGCAGTTCTAGTCAGAGAAGAAGACGGCAAGCAATCGCCGATATACTACGTCAGTCGAACATTACTACCAGCAGAGACAAGGTACTCGTCGTTAGAAAAACTTGTACTATCACTGGTAATGGCATCGAATAAACTCAAACCGTATTTCGAAACCCATACTATAATTGTCCGCACTAACCATCCCATGAGAGCAATCATGAGGAAGCCTGAGTTCACAGGATGGATGGTCAAGTGGGCCATACACCTCAGCGGCTATGACATTGAGTACGAGCCCAGAACAGTGATCAAGTCGCAAGCCCTGGCTGACTTTGTGGCAGACTTCAGCCCAACCCTAGAGCAAGAAGCCGCCAAAGAAGCAACACAATTGTTCGCGATAGATGAAACAGGAAAATGGGAGCTCCACACCGATGGCGCGTCGAATGCTAGAGGATCAGGGCTAGGGGTCGTGTTGAAATCACCACAAGGGGACAAGATAGCCCAGGCCATAAGATGCGAATGAGACGCAACCAACAACGAAGCTGAATATGAAACACTCATATTTGGGCTCATCGTGGCGCGCGACCTAGGAGTCCGAGAGATCGAAGTCATTTGTGACTCCCTCTTAGTCATAAATCAAATACAAGGGTCGTACAACACCAAGGACGACAGGATGATAGCTTACCTGGACGTGGCCAAGAAGCTAATCGACCAATTCCAAACATTCGACATCAGGCAAGTGCCTAGAGATCTCCACTTTCAGGCTGACGCACTAGCCAATTTAGGGTCTGTCTTAGATCCAAAGGAATTTCCAAATATCCCACTGGCGCACGTCATGACACCAGCCGTTCCAAAAAATCCAAGGAGTCGATCACACCATTGGAGGAACTTGTCACGATGGAGATAGGTGACCGACCAAAGGAAGACATCGTCAACAATTGTGACGACTGGACGTTACCTTACATAAAATGGCTAAAAGATGGCATCCTACCCAACGACAAAACAGAAGCAAAAAGGCTAAAGGTACAAGCTCTCTCCTTCGATATTATAAATGACGTCTTGTTCAAAAGATTTGTCACAGGGATACTCCTACGATGCCTCAAGACTCCAGAAGTCAGACGTATCTTACAGTCATTACATGAAGGAGAGTGTGGGAACCACACCGACGGACGAAGCCTCTCAGGAAAAGCTCTGCGAAATGGATACTATTGGCCCACAATGAATAGAGACGTGATGGAGTACACCAAGAAGTGCGATGCCTGCCAACGACACGCACCCGTTCCTCATCAACCCCCGGAACTCCTCCATCCGACTCTGGCACCGTGGCCCTTCATGAGATGGGGGATGGACATCGTCGAGAAACTCCCACATGCGTCGGGTCAACGAGTCTTCTTCCTTGCCATGACATACTACTTTTCTAAATGGATCGAAGATGAAGCCTATCGAGAGGTAAAGGATCAACACATCATTTCATTTATAAAACGCAATATCTTGTGAAGATTTGGCATCCCGTCAGAAATCGTGTGCGACAATGGCTCACAGTTCATCAGCCATAAGACTCGAGCTTTCTGCGACCAATGGAATATCAAATTGATCACATCCACTCCTCGATATCCGCAATCTAACGGATAAGCCGAGTCTAGCAACAAAATCATCGTCAACAACCTCAAGAAATGCCTCACAAGGGCTAAAGGAAAGTGGGCAGACGAGCTCCCATTCATCATCTGGTCCGACAGGACCACCCCGAAGAATGCGACTGGACAGTCACCATTCTCACTCGTCTATGGAAGTGAAGCGGTCATCCCCGCCGAGCTATTGGTTCCAATGGCTCATTACAGTCTTCAGACGAGTGAACAAAACGACATCGAGCTAGCGCACAACTTGGACACAGCAGAAGAGACTAGAGAAAAAGCCAGAATTAGAATGGTCAGGTTCCAGCAACAAGCCACAAGAAGTTACAACAAAAATGTTCGAGCCAAAGTCTTCAAAGTTGGCGATTGGGTCCTTAGAAAGACATTCCAGAACACCAAGAATCCGGCCGACGGGAAGCTCGCACCTCGATGGGAAGGACCCTACCTAATCAAAGAAGTGGTCGGACAAGGAGCATACCAATTAGAAGACAAATATGGACAATCGATCCAAAGAAGTTGGAACGCAACACATCTGAAGCTATACCACTTTTAAAACCAGCAAAGGCACTAGCACCCTTTCATTTGCCATGCGCTATTCATTGCTACGAACTCAATTCTATTTCTTGAAACTGAGTACTCACATCTAGTAAGGACATTTCTCCTTGCAAAAACCTAAAGTACATGACGACATCAACATACGCACTGGATTCAGTCACAAACAAAAGCGCTTACACTACACGATCGATTGGAACACGGGGAGATGAATACCACAGGCACGTCGGCACACCGCTTGCCTTACACAATACATAAGGTTAAGACACCTTATTACATTTACGCAATAGAGACATATTGCTTTCCTCCTCGGCATAACACTAAGTCATGACTAAACATAAATACATACATTTACAGGCCTCTTTCTTTACATACATACGACAAGCCCTACTCAACGGAGCACACGGGCAAACCCGACATACAAATCAAAGGCGTCAACGACAAACTTCTCTAGAAGAGTCCGACGAAACGAACGAACACATGAAAAAGTTCAATCATTTGTAAAACAGATTACATCAAATAAAAACTTAAGCATTTTTTACATACATGCGACCCGCGATGGTGGACGGGTCACCAAAACACATTGTCTGCCTACACACACGTAGGACTTCAAATTATCCACGAACACATTCTGCGACCCGCGATGGTGGACGGGTCACCAAAACCAGAGAACATTCTACCCACACACAGGTGGGGTCACAAAACAAATTACGAAAGACAATCAAGGATCAGGGTTCGCAACGTTACCTTCAGCAGGGGCCGGATCAGGAAAAAGCTGGGGCTCGATCGACACGGTGTCGCCAGAGTGGGCCTCGTCTTCACCAGCGCTTTCGTCCAGGGAGTCCTCCCCGACGCCGGCCAACCGGAAAAGCTCCGATCCAGGATTCCCCTTCGGAAACAGGGTGTCCATAGTCTCCTTCTCCGCCTTCAAATCCCAGGTCTCCTGCTTGCCCTCTTCGAACTCCTCGATCATCTCAACACGCGACTTCAATGCGTAAAAAGCACCTATGTCGTCTGCGACCCGACCATCATTAATCCTAGCCTGCATCACCTTCTCTTCAACACTTGATTGGCTCTCACTGAGCTCCCTCCGACAAGCATCCAAGTCATCTTGGCAGCTCTTCAGCTCCTTAGCGAAGCGGCGCTCAGCGTCCCTAAAGCGGCTCTCAGCTCCTTCCACCTTGGTCCTCAAAGACGCCAGATCAGACTCTGACCTAGCATCCCTATCTTCAGCCTTAGCGACCATCTCTTTGACCCCAGAATACGCGCCCAAGAGAAACTGGAAAGTCTGAAAAAGACAAAGTCGAAACAATCAAGGTTCCACCAGATTATGAGGATAAAAACGAACAAACTTGAGATCCGACAAAATGACTTACCTTCCACGCAGAGCACCCTGCTTCACCAATACAATCCAAGGGAGAGACGCCATCAAACTTCATAATTCAAAGTCGGATCCTAAGCATGAAAAAGATCGGCAATTGATCGACCGACCGCGTCGATCTTCTCGACTCCACGAGCAGCCGTCACCTTCTTCTTTGGAGTATCCACCACCTTCACATCACCAGAAGAAGCATCTGCCTTCCTTTTCGAGCCAACTTTGGCTGGGAGCGACAACTCCGCCGGCATCGATTTACTCGACGAGGCCCTGACCGCCGCCAGCCTTTGCTCTATCAAACCTTTCTCGGACACTCCCTTCAAACGGGCACTCGACCGACCAGCCGGAGACTCTGACACGACAGACAAAACGTAAATCACAAGCAGACGATTAAAAGTACATGAGTCAAACGAAAACTCACACTTGACCCGAGACGACGAAACATTCGACATAACGTCCTGAGTAGCGGGGGAAGTCGACAACAAGTTGACATTTATGAACTTCCGCTCTGACGCGGGGATACTAAGAATGATCTTTGTTAGAACTTCCGACTGAGTGTCCACTTCCAACTCTTCAGCCTCAGGGACTACAAAAAAGAAGAGTTAAACAAAGGGTTAAAACACATAAAACAAGCAAAGAGAAGTCAAGTATGTACTCTCAACTCGCCACTCCGACAGCAGAAACGAACAGTCACCCCCCTTCTCCAAAGACGAACGCTCGATGAAGAAAAAATCTGACCCCCATCCACTGTCGTTTACATCTAAATTGAACACCAAAGGCTTCCGAACCGGACGAATACGCAACTGGACGCGAGAAGAACTCTTCGACCCCAGAGAATAGGTGTACCACAGGGCGTCGAAATTAAAACCGGCCCCAGACTGAACATTCAACAAATCTAAAACCCTAAGGATCCGCCACGCCTGTGGCATGACCTGACAAGGCGCAAGCGACAGGGTCGCTAAAAAGTCCCTAACAAGAGGGGAGAATGGAAACGTATGGCCAATCCTAAACGGGTAAGCATAGAAACAAGCACATCCCTCATAGCGAGCGTCGGCTCTCTCGTCTGGATGCGGCAACCTTGCGACCGTCTCCGGAGGAAAGCCTCCGACTTGAAGGATCTGCTCAAACTCCGCCTCCGACAGAGTCCCCGTCAGAGCATCGACCTCCTTGAGAAGGAAAAGGGGGGGGGGGACTTCATTCTTGCTCGAGTTCGAGCGAGTAGCAGTCGACTTAGACGATTCACTCAAAACCATCTCCAAAACAGAGAGAGAAGGGAATCGAAAAGCAATTTTTTCAAAAAAGCTTTGCAAAACCTACCAGATGAGGAAATAAAGGAAGAAGATGAGGCCAAACCGTCAGAGACTTGATTCGAATTTATGGAGGGAATCGGCATGTCACAGAAATGTCCCATCACAAAGCGGGATGATCGTCACGTAGCCCTCGCGTGTCGCGCCCTAATCGGAGGGTGGAGATCCTGCGGGATGGAAGTTGTTTGGACTCCATCTCACAGCTGCCGTGAATCCCAAAACAACTTGGGGCTATTGTTGGGCCCAACATCCTCCAAAGATATCATAACAAACGAATTGGGCCAAGATCCAAACAAAGTCGAAGGCCAGAGAGAACTGGAGGGAAGTGACGGCATTCCTCAGACGCATGGGATCCGACCAGCTCCGAAGATCTCGCCCAGGGCATTAATTGCTCGATTGATGGCAACAGCAACAGCATTAAACACAGAGATTATGCTAGCAATCAAGAGAAAATCCCAAAGATCTCGCCCAGAATTAATAGAAGATATTGCAAACAATATAGTAACGGACACAAGATAAGATTACCATAAATAGACCACAAAGAAGACAACGAAGATACGCCTGTCTACGCCCGGCTTCTACCGACTTACTCTTCGGAAGTCTTATGAGTACACCCGCTCTAGCTCAAACTCCCCGGAATACTACCCGATCGTTGCCGGTCAAATCACCAAAACGCCTGTCGGACAAGACCCGACCCTTTATTCTCTAAGGATAAGTTGTATTTCGATCTGATTCAATCATCAATTAATATACAAATTACATTGCTATTTCGTATCTATTCTTTGCTTGGTTGATCATTTATCTGGTTTGGATTGATTTTTACTACCCGGTCGACTCGTTACCCCGTCTAAGGCGATTTAGGTCGTCCGATCTTTTCGCCCCAAAACAGAACCCTATTCAATTCTTCTCTCCTGCCTCCTCGTGCATCGTCGTTACTGTTGTCGGCATTGTTGTTCATGTTGTTCATCTGGGGCGTTAGAGTAGTCATATGTGTCGTCAAAGCAGTAAGGGCTGTGGTAAAGGCCGCAGTAATCCCTTCTAGGTCTGCCCTGGTCACCGGTTGATCTCCCATGTCGAATCAAGCACGAAAAGAGACAAGAAAAGGCCTGCTCTGATACCACCTGACGCAGTAGGAAACGCGAAGGATTAGCAAGCGCTAAACCTGGATAGGAATTAAGTTCGCAAGCGACGAACTCAAAGAACAACCTCTGGAATCCACCAAAAATTAAGAGAAAACTCTTAGGGTTTTGATTTAATAAAAGATAACGTCTGCCAACATCCGAAAAGTGCTTAAATATGATAACGAAACCCTAATGCGAAAATAAAGTGAAACCGAAATAAAGTATAAATTGCGAAAAATACTAAAACGCTGTTTTGAGGCCCAAAACGATCTCGGATGGCCAAAAAAGCCAATTAGACATAGCAAAGTGGTGAGTTAGACTCGTTGGGCAAGTCCGCTTCCCGAAAACATATAATGGACGTCAATCAGACACCGAACGCCAAATCTGCACAAGAACGGACGAACCCTTGCGACGATCAACTTCGTCTTCAATGTGCGCAACCAGCCTTCCTACATCACTCTCCTCCAGTTCTGAAGAACTCGACCCCAATTTCTCTTCTGGATATAGGGCCTCATCCGCCTGGTACTCATGAATATCAGTCACGTTGAAGGTATTAGAGATGTTCATATCCTCTGGGAGAGCCACAACATAAGCATTGTCATTGATCTTCCGCAACACCTTAAATGGACCATACTTGCGAGGCTGCAGCTTGTTGTAGGTACAAACTAGGAACCTTTCCTTGCGAAGAAACACCATCACATCATCACCCTCCTTGAAAATCTTGACCCTCATGCGCTTGTCAGCAACAACCTTGTTCTTTTTCCCTGTAGCCTCTAATTTCGTCTTGAATGCTTCCTTAACAGCTTGAATCTCCTCCGCCATATTCTCAGCCACTGCACTGACTCCAGGGCCCTTAGGTAACTTGACCAGATCAACCACATGCTTAGGAACAGAAGTATAAACCAGAGAGAAGGGCGATTTCCCTGTAGCAGAATGCACAGCGATGTTGTAAGCGAATTCCACCTGAGGCAAAGCTAAATCCCACTGCTTCGTCTTGTCACCACAAACACTCCGAATCATATTCCCCAATGTCCTGCTGGTTACCTCCGTCAGCCCATCAGTTTGCGGATGAGCTGTAGAACTCCTGTTCAGAGCCGTCCCAAACATCCTTCATAAAGTAATCCAGAAATGGCTGAGAAACTTTGTGTCTCTATCCGAAGTAATGGACTTAGGCACCCCATGCAACCTCCCTGAAAAACAGTTTGGCTATGTTGGATGCATCAGCAGTCTTCTTGCAAGCAATGAA
Organism: Rheum nobile; assembly: GCA_027886185.1. Taxonomy (NCBI): domain Eukaryota; kingdom Viridiplantae; phylum Streptophyta; class Magnoliopsida; order Caryophyllales; family Polygonaceae; genus Rheum; species Rheum nobile. The sequence goes on from WOAB01000322.1 coordinate 1,609,806, forward strand.
GTGCGACATCTTTGAGAACCTATCAACCACTACGAACACAGAACCCACACCTCGCTGCGTGCGAGGCAATCCCAACACAAAATCCATGGATAAATCTAGCCAAATATCATCAGGGACAGGCAAAGGCATATAAAGACCATTATTTTGAGACTGACCTTTAGAAACCTCACAAGTATAGCACCTCTTGACAATAGCACCAGCGTCTCTCCTCGGGTGTGGCTAGAAATATCTCTCCTCCAGACTAGCAATGGTCTTGTCTCGACCCAAATGACCACTGAGACCACCCCCACATAAATCCCGAATCAGCTTCTACCTCAATGAAGAACAAGGGATGCACAACTGATCCCCCTTGAAAAGGTAGCCATCCCGAATATGGAAATCTACAGAAGGATGCTTCCCTTTACACTTGGACCATAGTTCTCTGAATTCAGTATCATCCTCATAAAGCTCTTTCAGCAACTTGAATCCCACAATCTCTTGTGTCAAAGTAATCAATAAGGACTCTCTCCTGCTCAGAGCGTCTGCCACCTTGTTTTGAGCCCCCGATTTATGCTGAATGATGAAGGGAAATTCTTACAGAAAACTAACCCAGCGGACATGCATCTTGTTGATAACTTTCTGGTTGTGCAGGAACTCAGGGCTTGATGGTCAGTGAACAGAATAAACTCCCTCTGGATCAGATAATGTTCCCACTGTCTTAAAGCTCTGAATAGAGCATAGAACTCCTGATCATAGGAGCTCCATTTCTGCCTAGCATCACTCAGTTTATCGCTGAAGAACACCACTGGTCTCTTCTCTTGTGAGAGTACAGCGCCCACTCCCACTCCACTAGCATCACACTCCACTTGAAAGATCTTATCAAAATCAGGAAGGGCAAGGACTGGTGCGGTACAAAGTTTCTTTTTAATCAAGGCAAAACTTTGTTCTTGTTCAGGACCCCAATGGAACTTCCTTATCTTCAGACACTCAATGATAGGTGCAGTAATAGTGCTGAAATCTCGTACAAACCTCCTATAGAAGGTAGCCAGACGATGAAAGCTACGTACCTCAGTCACTGATTTAGGTGTAGGCCAATTTCGAATGGCACACACATTTTCCTCATCTACTTGAATCCCTTCTTCGCCAACAACAAATCCTAGGAAAAGCAACTTGTTGGTGTTGAATGTGCACTTCTTCAGATTAACGTACAATTGATTCTCTTATAGGACATGCAGTACCTACCTCACATGTTCCAGATGTTCCTCTTGGTCTTGCTGTAAATCAGGATATCATCAAAATAAACCACCACAAAAGAGCCAGAAAAAGCACGAAAAACTTGGTTCATCAGTCTCATGAAGGTACTAGGGGTGTTGGACAACCCGAAAGGCATCACCAAGCACTCATATAGTCCGTCCTTACTCTTGAAAGTTGTTTTCCATTCATCTCCGGGCCTGATCCGAATCTGATGATAACCACTGCGCAGGTCTATCTTCGAAAACACCTTAGAACCTGCCAACTCATCAAGAATGTCTTCCAAACGAGGAATGGGGAAACGATACTTGATAGTTATCCTGTTGATGGCTCTGCTATCAACACACATCCGCCACTGGTTGCCCTTCTTAGGAACAAGAAGGACTGGCACTGCACAAGGACTCATGCTCTCACGAATGAATCCTTTCTTCAGCAAATCCTCAATCTGCTCCCTTAAGATCTCATTCTCCTTTGGGCTCATACGGTAGTGGGGAAGGTTTGGTAAACTCGACCCTGGGATCAAATCAATCTGATGCTGAATGTCGCGCATAGGAGGTAGTTCGTTTGGCAACTCCTCTGCAATCAACTCCTCGAAATCCTTAAGGATCTCTCGCACCTCTTCCGGAATTGTTGTTTTCTCCTTTACAGCACTCATCAGTCTTTTAATCACCACTAGACAGAAACAATCAGTTTCTTTGAAAGCCTCATCAAGCTCTTTTTTGCTCTGTGTCATAATCAAAAATCTGGACTTTTTACTGGCTGAACCCTTAGTAAAGTTCAAGACAGGAGCCATGGCAATCTTATGTTTGCCCCACGTAAACATCATCACGTTATCACGCCATCTATATGTGATATCATTGTCATACTGCCAAGGACGACCGAGTAAAACATGACAAATATCCATATCAATAACATCACACAGTTCCTCTTCTCTGTAGTACTTTCCGATGGAGATAAGAACCCTGTAGGTCTGCGACACTAGGACTTGGGTACCATTGCTCACCCAACCTAGGGTGTATGGCGTCTCATGAGGCTCTGTGGACAACTTCAGGTGATCCACCAGTTTCTGAGAAACCAGATTTTCGGTACTGCCATTATCCACAATCAAATTACACACCTTGTTCTGAATGGAACAGTGTGTTCTGAACAAATTCTTATGTTGCCCTTCCTCTTTGGATGACAGCGAGATTCTCTGGAGCACAATATTCACCTATTCAGGCGACTCCTCCTCAGCAAACTCAACTCCAGCATATTCATCATCCTCTTCGTCTTCTTCTCCTCCCTCTACCAGAGCGACAATTCTCCTAGTCGGGCAAACTTTCGATCTATGACCTTGTCCGCCACAACGAAAACATTTTTCACCAGTTGGTTTAGCATACGGATTGGCTGGCCTCTGGTTTGGTGCTCTGCCCTGTGTGGAACTACTTGAACCTCCGAAACTACTAGCTCCCATGGTCGAGGAACTGAGATCCTTGCTCGTGGAACTCTTCTCCTTATCGCCTGCCGACTCAAGATTATTTTGAGGGGTATACCTACGAAAAGATGAGAAATTTCGAGGGGATTTCTCCATCAATTCAGCCTTCAGGGCTAGACTGGAGGCCTCGGTCACGGTCCATACAGTCTGCAAACCCATATTCTCTTGCAAAGAACCCTTTAAGCCGTTGATGTATCGAGCCACCTTCTGGCTCTCTGACTCTTCTAGTTCATTACGTTCATAGAATCGCAAGAACTCGGCTGTATACTATGTCACACTTCTCCTTCCTTGAGCACATTCAATATGCATCTTATACAGAATATGCTCATAGTCTTCCGATAAGAACCGCTCCAACATGAACTGCTTCATACGCCTCCATGTTCTGATTGGTCCTTTTCTTTGTCTCTGCCTCTGGACAACAAGTTTATCCCACCACACAACAGCAGTGCTCTTGAGTCTGATCGGCACCATCTTAACCTGCTTGTTTTCAGGGACGCCCATGACGTCGAAGAATCTATCAATGTCGATCTGCCAATCCAGAAATTCCTTCACTCTCATGGTTCCGTAGAACAATGAAATATCAGCCTTCACCCGGTAGTCGTGATTGTTCTGGGGATTACCCACAACTTCGCGGTGATCATCATCTTCTACCTCTTCCTCCGAACTAGAACTCTCAGCAACACGATTGTTCCCGCCTCGCGGAACCCTATTCAATTCTTCTCTCCTGCCTCCTCGTGCATCACCGTTATTGTTATCGGTATTGTTGTTCATGTTGTTCATCTGGGTCGTTAGAGTAGTCATCTGTGTCGTCAAAGCAGTAAGGGTTGTGGTAAAGGCCATAGTAATCCCTTCTAGGTCTGCCCTGGTCACCGGTTGATCTCCCATGTCGAATCAAGCACGAAAAGAGACAAGAAAAGGCATGCTCTGATACCACCTGACGCAGTAGGAAACGCGAAGGATTAGCAAGCGCTAAACCTTGATAGGAATTAAGTTCGCAAGCGACGAACTCAAAGAACAAGCTCTGGAATCCACAAGAAATTAAGATAAAACTCTTAGGGTTTTGATTGAATAAAAGATAACGTCTGCCAACATCCGAAAAGTGCTTAAATATGATAACGAAACCCTAATGCGAAAATAAAGCAAAACGGAAATAAAATATAAATTGCAAAAATGACTAAACCGCTGTTTTGAGGCGCGAAACGATCTGGGATGGCCTAAAAAGCCCATTAGTCACAGCAAAGAAGTGAGTTGGACTCGTTGGGCCGGTCCGCTTCCCGAAAACATATAATGGGCGTCAATTAGACACCGAACGCCAAAATCTGCACAAGAACGGACGAACCCTTGCGACGATCAACTTTGTCTTCAATGCGCGCAACCAGCCTTCCTACATCAGTCTCCTCCACTTCTGAAGAACTCGACCCCGAGTTCTCTTCTGGATATAGGGCCTCATCCGTCTGGTACTCATGAATATCAGCCACGTTGAAGGTATTGGAGATGTTCATATCCTCCGGGAGAGCCACAACATAAGCATTGTCATTGATCTTCCGCAACACCTTAAACGGACCATACTTGTGAGGCTGCAGCTTGTTGTAGGTACCAACTGGGAACCTTTCCTTGCGCAGAAACACCATCATATCATCACCCTCCTTGAAAATCTTGACCCTCTTGCGCTTGTCAGCAGCAGCCTTGTTCTTCTTCCCCGTAGCCTCTAATTTCGTCTTGACTGCTTCCTTAACAGCTTGAATCTCCTCCGCCATATTCTCAGCCGCTGCACTGACTCCAGGGCCCTTAGGTAACTTGACCAGATCAACCACATTCTTAGGAACATAAGTATAAACCAGAGAGAAGGGCGATTTCCCTGTAGCAGAATGCACAATGATGTTTTAAGCGAATTCCACCTGAGGCAAAGCTAAATCCCACAGCTTCGGCTTGTCACCACAAACACTCTGAATCATATTCCCCAATGTCCTGTTGGTTACCTTCGTCTGCCCATCAGTTTGCGGATGAGCTGTAGAACTCCTGTTCAGAGCCGTCCCAAACATCCTCCATAAAGTAATCCAGAAATGGCTGAGAAACTTGGTGTCTCTATCCGAAGTAATGGACTTAGGCACCCCATGCAACCTCCCTGAAAAACAGTTTGGCTATGTTGGATGCATCAGCAGTTTTCTTGCAAGCAATGAAGTGCGACATCTTTGAGAACCTGTCAACCACCACGAACACAAAATCCACACCTCGTTGCGTACGAGGCAATCCCATCACAAAATCCATGCACAAATCTAGCCAAATATCATCAGGGATAGGCAAAGGCATATAAAGACCAGTATTTTGAGACTGACCTTTAGAAACCTGACAAGTATAGCACCTCTTGACAATAGCACCATCGTCTCTCCTCAGGTGTGGCCAGAAATATCTCTCCTCCAGACTAGCAATGGTCTTGTCTCGACCCAAATGACTACTGAGACCATCCCCATTTAAATCCCGAATCAGCTTCTCCCTCAATGAAGAACAAGGGATGCACAACTGATCCCCCTTGAAAAGGTAGCCATCCCGAATATGGAAATCTGCAGAAGGATGCTTCCCTTTACACTTGGCCCATAGTTCTCTGAATTCAGTATCATCCTCATAAAGCTCTTTCAGCAACTCGAATCCCACAATCTCCTGTGCCAAAGTAATCAACAAGGACACTCTCCTGCTCAGAGTGTCTGCCACCTTGTTTTGAGCCCCCGATTTGTGCTGAATGATGAAGGGAAATTTCTGCAGAAAACTAACCCAGTGGGCATGCATCTTGTTTATTACATTTCTGGTTGTGCAAGAACTTCAGGGCTTGATGGTCAATGAACAGAATAAACTCTATATGGATCAGATAATGTTCCCGCTGTCTCAAAGCTCTGAACACAACATAGAACTCATGATCATAGGTGCACCATTTCTGCCTAGCATCACTCAGTTTCTCGCCGAAGAACGCCACTGGTCTCTTCTCTTGTGAGAGTACATCGCCCACTCCCACTCCACTAGCATCACACTCCACTTGAAAAATCTTATCAAAATCAGGAAGGGAAAGGACTGGTGTGGTACAAAGTTTCTCTTTAATCAAGGCAAAACTTTGTTCTTGTTCAGGACCCCAATGGAACTTCCCTTTCTTCAGACACTCAGTGATAGGTGCAGTAATAGTGCTGAAATCTCATACAAACCTCCTATAGAAGGTAGCGAGACCATGAAAGCTATGTACCTCTGTCACTGATTTAGGTGTAGGCCAATTTCGAATGGCACTCACCTTTTCCTCATCTACTTGAATCCCTTCTTCGCCAATAACAAAGCCTAGGAAAAGCAACTTGTTGGTGTTGAATGTGCACTTCTTCAGATTAACGTACAACTGATTCTCTTGTAGGACCTACAGTACCTGCCTCACATGTTCCAGATGTTCCTCCTTGGTCTTGCTGTAAATCAGGATATCATCAAAACAAACCACCACAAAAGAGCTAGAAAAAGGACGAAGAACCTGGTTCATCAGTCTCATGAAGGTACTAGGGGCATTGGACAACCCGAAAGGCATCACCAACCACTTATATAGTTCGTCCTTGCTCTTGAAAGTTGCTTTCCATTCATCTCCAGGCCTGATCCGAATCTGATGAAAACCACTGCGCAGGTCTATCTTCGAAAACACCTTAGAACCTGCCAACTCATCAAGCATGTCTTCCAAACGAGGAATGGGGAAACGATACTTGATAGGTATCCTGTTGATGGCTCCGCTATCAACACACATCCGCCACTGGTTGCCCTTCTTAGGAACAAGAAGGACTGGCACTACACAAGGACTCATGCTCTCACGAATGAATCATTTCTTCAACAAATCCTCAATCTGCTCCCTTAAGATCTCACTCTCCTTCGATCTCATACGTTAGTGGGGAAGGTTTGGTAAATTCGACCTTGGGATCAAGTCAATTTGATGCTGAATGTCGCGCATAGGAGCTAATTCGTTTGGCAACTCCTCTGCAATCAACTCCTCGAAATCCTTAAGGATCTCTCGTACCTCTTCCGGAATTGTCTTTTCCTCCTTTACAGCACTCATCAGTCCTTTAGTCACCACTAGACAGAAATAATCAGTTTCTTTGAAAGCCTCATCAAGCTCCTTTTCGCTTTGTGTCATAATCAAAAATCTGGACTTTTTACTCGTTGAACCCATAGTAAAGTTCAAGACAGGAGCCATGGCAAACTTATGTATGCCCCACGCAAACATCATCACGTTATCACGCCCTCTATATGTGATATCATTGTCATACTACCAAGGACGACCGAGTAAAACATGACAAACATCCATATCAATAACATCACACAGTACCTCTTCTCTGTAGTGCTTTCCCATGGAGATAAGAACCCTGCAGGTCTGCGACACTCGGACTTGGGTACCATTGCTCACCCAACCTAGGGTGTATGGCGTCTCATGAGGCTCTGTGGGCAACTTCAGGTGATCCACCAGTTTCTGAGAAACCAGATTTTTGGTACTGCCATTATCCACAATCAAATTACACACCTTGTTCTGAATGGAACAGTGTGTTCTGAGCAAATTCTTACGTTGCCCTTCCTCTTTGGATGACAATAAGATTCTCTGGAGAATAATATTCACCTTCTCAGGCGATTCCTCTTGAGCAAACTCAACTCCAGAATATTCATCATCCTCTTCGTCTTCTTCTCCTCCCTCTACCAAAGCGACAATTCTCCTAGTCGGGAAAACTTTCGATCTATGACCTTGTCCGCCACAACGAAAACATTTGTCACCAGTTGGTTTAGCATACGGATTGGCTGGCCTCTGGTTTGGTGCTCTGCCCTACGTGGAACTGCTTGAACCTCTGGAGCTACTAGCTCCCTTGGTCGAGGAACAGAGATCATTGCTCGTGGCACTCTTCTCCTTATCGCCTGCCGACTCAAGATTATTCTGAGGGGTATACCTACGAAAATATGAGAAATTTCGAGGGGATTTCTCCATCAATTTAGCCTTCAGGGCTAGACTGGAGGCCTCGGTCACAGTCCATACAGTCTGTAAACCCATCTTCTCCTACAAAGAACCCTTTAAGTCGTTGATGTATCGAGCCACCTTCTAGCTCTCTGACTCTACTAGTTCATTACGTTCAGAGAATTGCAAGAACTCGGCTGTATAATATGTCACGCTTCTCCTTCCTTGAACACATTCAATATACATCTTATACAGAATCTGCTCATAGTCTTCCGGTAAGAACCGCTCCAACATAAACTACTTCATACGCCTCCATGTTCTGATTGGTCCCTTTCTTTGCCTCTGCCTCTGGACAACAAGTTTATCCCACCACACAGCAGCAGTGCTCTTCAATCTGATCGCCACCATCTTAACCTTCTTGTTTTCAGGGACGCCAATGACGTCGAAGAATCTATCAACGTCGATCTGCCAATCCAGAAATTCATCCACTCCCATGGTTCCGTAGAACAATGGAATATCAGCCTTCACCCGATAGTCGTGATTGTTCTGGGGATTACCCACAACTTCGCGATGATCATCATCTTCTACCTCTTCCTCCGAACTAGAACTCTCAGCAACACGATTGTTCCCGCCTCATGGAACCCTATTCAATTCTTCTCTCATGCCTCCTCGTGCATCGCCGTTATTGTTGTCGGTATTGTTGTTCATGTTGTTCATCTGGATCGTTAGAGTAGTCATCTGTGCCGTCAAAGCAGTAAGGGTTATGGTAAAGGCCGCAGTAATCCCTTCTAGGTCTGCCCTGGTCACCGATTGATCTCCCATGTCGAATCAAGCACGAAAAGAGACAAGAAAAGGCCTGCTCTGATACCACCTGACGCAGTAGGAAACGCGAAGGATAAGCAAGCGCTAAACCTGGATATGAATTAAGTTCACAAGCGATGAACTCAAAGAACAAACTCTGGAATCCACAAGAAATTAAGAGAAAACTCTTAGGGTTTTGATTGAATAAAAGATAACGTCTGCCAACATCCGAAAAGTGCTTAAATATGATAACGAAACCCTAATGCGAAAATAAAACAAAACGGAAATAAAATATAAATTGCGAAAAATAGTAAAACGTTGTTTTGAGGCCCGAAACGATCTCGGATGGCCTAAAAAGCCCATTAGTCTCAGCAAAGCAATGAGTTAAACTCGTTGGGCCGGTCTGCTTCCCGAAAACATATAATGGGCATCAATCAGACACAGAACGCCAAATCTGCGCAAGAACGGACGAACCCTTGCGACGATCAACTTCGTCTTCGATGCGCGCAACCAGCCTTCCTACATCAGTCTCCTCCACTTCTGAAGAACTCGACCCCGAGTTCTCTTCTAGATATAGGGCCTCATCCGCCTGGTACTCATGAATATCATCCACGTTGAAGGTATTGGAGATGTTCATATCCTCCGGGAGAGCCACAACATAAGCATTGTCATTGATCTTCCGCAACACCTTAAACGGACCATACTTGCGAGGCTACAGCTTGTTGTAGGTACCAACTGGGAACCTTTCCTTGCGCAGAAACACCATCACATCATCACCCTCCTTGAAAATCTTGACCCTCCTGCGCTTGTCAGCAGCAGCCTTGTTCTTCTTCCCTGTGGCCTCTAATTTCGTCTTGACGGCTTCCTTAACAGCTTGAATCTCCTCCGCCATATTCTCAGCCGCTTCACTGACTCCAGGGCCCTTAGGTAACTTGACCAGATCAACCACGTGCATAGGAACAGAAGTATAAACCAGAGAGAATGGAGATTTCCCTGTAGCAGAATGCACAGCGCTGTTGTAAGCGAATTCCACCTGAGGCAAAGCTAAATCCCACTGCTTCGGCTTGTCACCACAAACACTCTAAATCATTTTCCCCAATGTCCTGTTGGTTACCTCCGTCTGCCCATCAGTTTACGGATGAGCAGTAGAACTCTTATTCAGAGCCGTCCCAAACATCCTCCATAAAGTAATCAAGAAATGGCTGAGAAACTTGGTGTCTCTATCCGAAGTAATGGACTTAGGCACCCCATGCAAATGCACAACCTCCCTGAAAAACAGTTTGGCTATGTTGGATGCATCAGCAGTCTTCTTGCAAGCAATGAAGTGCGACATCTTTGAGAACCTGTCAACCACAACGAACACAGAATCCACACCTCGCTGCGTGCGAGGCAATCCCAACACAAAATTCATGGACAAATCTAGCCAAATATCATCAGGGACAGGCAAAGACATATAAAGACCAGTATTTTGAGATGGACCTTTAGAAGCCTGACAAGTATAGCACCTCTTGACAATAGCACCAGCGTCTCTCCTCAGTTGTGGCCAAAAATATCTCTCCTCCAAACTAGCAATGGTCTTGTCTCGACCCAAATGACCATTGAGACCACCCCCATCTAAATCCCGAATGAGCTTCTCCCTCAATGAAGAACAACGGATGAACAACTGATCCCTCTTGAAAAGGTAGCCATCCCGAATATGGAAATCTGCAGAAGGATGCTTCCCTTTACACTTGGCCCATAGTTCTCTGAATTCAGTATCATCCTCATAAAGCTCTTTCAGCAACTCGAATCCCACAATCTCCTGTGCCAAAGTAATCAACAAGACTCTCTCCTGCTCAGAGCGTCTGCCACCTTGTTTTGAGCCCCCGATTTGTGCTGAATGATGAAGGGAAATTTCTGCAGTAAACTAACCCAGCGGGCATGCATCTTGTTTATAACTTTCTGGTTGTGCAGGAACTTCAGGGCTTGATGGTCAGTGAACAGAATAAACTCCATCTGGATCTATAATGTTCCCACTGTCTCAAAGCTCTGAACACAGCATAGAACTCATGATCATAGGTGCTCTATTTCTGCCTAGATCACTCAGTTTCTCGCTGAAGAACGCCACTGGTCTCTTCTCTTGTGAGAGTACAGCGCCCACTCCCACTCCACTAGCATCACACTCCACTTGAAAAATCTTATCAAAATCAAGAAGGGCAAGGACTGGTGTGGTACAAAGTTTCTCTTTAATCAAGGCAAAACTATGTTCTTGTTCAGGACCCTAATGGAACTTCCCTTTCTTCAGACACTCAATGATAGGTGCAGTAATAGTGCTGAAATCTCGTACAAACCTTCTATAGAAGGTAGCCAGACCATGAAAGCTATGTACCTCAGTCACTGATTTAGGTGTAGGCCAATTTCGAATGGCACTCACCTTTTCCTCATCTACTTGAATCCCTGCTTCTCCAACAACAAAGCCTAGGAAAAGCAACTTGTTGGTGTTGAATGTGCACTTCTTCAGATTAACGTACAACTGATTCTCTTGTAGGACCTACAGTACCTGCCTCACATGTTCCAGATGTTCCTCCTTGGTATGTCTGTAAATCAGGATATCATCAAAATAAACCACCACAAAAGAGCCAGAAAAAGGATGAAGAACCTGGTTCATCAGTCTCATGAAGGTACTAGGGGCGTTGGACAACCCGAAAGGCATCACCAACCACTCATATAGTTCGTCCTTGCTCTTGAAAGTTGTTTTCCATTCATCTCTGGGTCTGATCTGAATCTGATGATAACCACTGTGCAGATCTATCTTCGAAAACACCTTAAAACCTGCCAACTCATCAAGCATGTCTTCCAAACGAGGAATGGGGAAACGATACTTGATAGTTATCCTGTTGATGGCTCTGCTATCAACACACATCCGCCACTGGTTGCCCTTCTTAGGAACAAGAAGGACTGGCACTGCACAAGGACTCATGCTCTCACGAATGAATCCTTTCTTCAGCAAATCCTCAATGTGCTCCCTTAAGATCTCATTCTCCTTTGATCTCATACGGTAGTGGGGAAGGTTTGGTAAATTTGACCCTGGGATCAAGTCAATCTGATGCTGAATATCGCGCATAGGAGCTAATTCGTTTGGCAACTCCTCTGCAATCATCTCCTCGAAATCCTTAAGGATATCTCGCACCTCTTCCGGAATTGTTTTTTCCTCCTTTACAGCACTCATCAGTCCTTTAGTCACCACTGGACATAAACAATCAGTTTCTTTGAAAGCCTCATCAAGCTCCTTTTCGCTCTGTGTCATAATCAAAAAGCTGGACTTTTTACTCGTTGAACCCTTAGTAAAGTTCAAGACAAGAGCCATGGCATACTACCAAGGACGACCGAGTAAAACATGACAAACATCCATATCAATAACATCACACAGTACCTCTTCTCTATAGTGCTTTCTGATGGAGATAAGAACCATACAGGTCTGCGACACTCGGACTTGGGTACCATTGCTCACCCAACCTAGGGTGTATGGCGTCTCATGAGGCTCTGTGGGCAACTTCAGGTGATCCACCAGTTTCTGAGAAACCAGATTTTCGGTACTGCCATTATCCACAATCAAATTACACACCTTGTTCTGAATGGAACAGTGTGTTCTGAACAAATTCTTACGTTGCCCTTCCTCTTTGGATGACAACAAGATTCTCTGGAGCACAATATTCACCTTCTCACGCGACTCCTCCTCAGCAAACTCAACTCCATCATATTCATTATCCTCTTCGTCTTCTTCTCCTCCCTCTACCAGAGCGACAGTTCTCCTAGTCGGGCAAACTTTCGATCTATGACATTTTCCACCACAACGAAAACATTTGTCACCAGTTGGTTTAGCATACGGATTGGCTGGCCTCTGGTTTGGTGCTCTGCCTTGTGTGGAACTGCTTGAACCTCCGGAACTACTAGCTCCCTTGGTCGAGGAACTGAGATCATTTCTCGTGGCACTCTTCTCCTTATCGTCTGCCGACTCAAGATTATTCTGAGGGGTATACCTACGAAAAGATGAGAAATTTCGAGGGGATTTCTTCATCAATTCAGCCTTCAGGGCTAGATTGGAGGCCTCGGTCACGGTCCATACAGTCTGCAAACCCATCTTCTCCTGCAAAGAACCCTTTAAGCCGTTGATGTATCGAGCCACCTTCTAGCTCTCTGACTCTCCTAGTTCATTATGTTCAGAGAATCACAAGAACTCGGCTGTATACTATGTCACGCTTCTCCTTCCTTGAACACATTCAATATACATCTTATACAGAATCTGCTCATAGTCTTCCGGTAAGAACCGCTCCAACATCAACTGCTTTATACGCCTCCATGTTCTGATTGGTCCCTTTCTTTGCCTCTACCTCTGGACAACAAGTTTATCCCACCACACAGCAGTGCTCTTCATTCTGATCGCCACCATCTTAACATGCTTGTTTTCAGGGACGCCCATGACGTCGAAGAATCTATCAACGTCGATCTGCCAATCTAGAAATTCCTCCACTCCCATGGTTCCGTAGAACAATGGAATATCAGCCTTCACCCGGTAGTCGTGATTGTTCTGGGGATTACCCACAACTTCGCGGTGATCATCATCTTCTACCTCTTCCTCCGAACTAGAACTCTCAGCAATAAGATAATTGTATGTTAAATACTGACGGGTCATTGATTATTGCATACACCTATCTATTCCTGAATTTTTTTTATTTTTTTCCCTCAACGACATAGCAAGTATAGAATACTCCCCCATGCTTAAACATTACATTGTCCTCAATGTAATGAAAGACAAAAAGAATGAAGCACAAAAAAAAAAGCTCTACCGAAGGCCAGCTGTCCGAGTTCTCCCTGGAGAGATGGTGCGTATCATGTTGTCAAGGAGGAGACATTCACCCCATATTTTTATTTGGCAACGATGATGGCCCTACAATTGACAGCTGAGGAGGAGGAACACTAGAGCCCCCACCACGATCATACCTGGGCTCCACCATGCGTTCGTAGAAGGTCGTGCAACCCCGACATCTTTGCTATTCCACTATTCACCACAGTGGATCTTTTTGGTTGCACGGTGGAGAAGAATATTGATTTTGAAGATGCCCACGCAACACCAGAGACATGAGCTTTCATCGTTATACCGCCAGCAACAACTTCAGTGTCCAAGCCAACTCAACGACATTTGTGAGTTATTTTTGTACCTTTCCCTGTGCTTCATTATTTTTGTCTTTCATTACATTGAGGAGAATGCAATGTTTAAGCATGGGGGAGTATTCTATACTTGTTATGTCGTTGAGGAGAAAAAAAAAGAAAAAAAAGAAAAAGCCAAAAATTTCAAAAAAGGCAAAAATAGAAATTCTGGGATAAGTCGAAAACCCGAAAGGGCGGCTTATGCAATAAGCAGGTGGCTTGGACCAGCATTAGGCTGAGGTAATAATTGGTCAAGAGTGATATGAGTTATATGTGAGTCCATCTATTGAAAAAATGAAATGAGTGGCTTGGTGAAAACCCGAAAGGGCGCCTTGGCAAAATGAGTGAAAAGAACAAGAGTGATTAGTAGGATTCCTCATTTTTTCCTAGCGAGGTGACATAAGAAGAGGTGATATAAGGAGGATTCGGGTAGGTCACTCTGGGAGGAATAAGAAGATAGATCGGAGGCTAGGATTAGATTTTATTCACTCTATGGTGTTCGGGATAAGCTTGGGGGAAGTACTCTGCTTTCCTTTAAGCTTGGGTGTGTGTGATTTGCTTGGTGAGGTGTTGTGTTGTATGTTGTGTTGAGCTTATTGTATTGGTGCCTTGGAGATTCATGTTAGGTGCAATTCTTAGTAGAGATGGTTTTTCTATGCTTCCTGAGACCTTGGGGATTTGATTGGAGGAGTAGGTTTATTTTAGCTTACTCGAGGACGAGCAAGGTTTAAGCATGGGGGAGTTTGATCAGCACTATTTTGTAGTGCTTATCTAGGAGTTGTTACCGGTGTTTTGGGTGCCATTTGTATGGGTTTAGAGCACAACTGTGGAATATGGAGTTGAGGAGAAGAAGTGTGGATATGGTGGTTTGGAGGAGCTTAAACAAAGATTTATTGAAGACGAGGAGTAGACCACTGGAGGAGACCAAGGAAGATAGAAGGAAGAAGCCACACGAGCGAAGAAGGAGGAGCCGCGACCGCGGATGAGCACGGAGGGCGATCGCGGAGAAGTCGAGAACACAGAGCGAGAAAAGCCATTTTCCGCGACCGCGGAAAAATCCTTCAGCGATGCGCCAGGTCGAGAGCGAGGTTGAATTTTCCGCGACCGCGGAATTCTTTCCGCGATCGCGGAAATGCATGGCAGCGAACCCGGAGTCCCACTCCGGAATTTTCGTCTGGAGTCCCACTCCAGAATTTTCGTCCGAAGTCTACTTTATTTTATTTTATTTCTTTTCTCTTTTATTCCGGTTATTTTATTTTCTTTTCTTTTTAGATTTTATTTCCTATCTTATGGAAATTAGGTTTAGCTAAGTCTATATATTCTTTCTTTAGAACATTAGTTCTGTAAGTGGGGTGCTCTCCAAGTTGGGTTCTCCCCAAGTTGGGTTCTACCTTTCTTCATCTTTTCCCTTTTCTTAGTTTAGTTCTTTGTTTTGTTTTTGGCTAGACAATTGAAGCCTTGGTTTGAATTTGATATTGAGATTATTCCTTTACTCTTTCTATGATTGTTTTAATTCTCTCTCGTGCTTAATCTCATTGATCGTATATCGATTCCCCTTAATTTGTTGATTAGGATATCAAATAGATTGTTAATAATAGTTCCCTCTAGCCTGACAACCTAGAGAAGATTAGTATTATGCTATTGGTTCCCCTTTTCTATACAACCTGTTGAGATTGTTATTGATCATACTATTAAGGATTGGAGGAGACTATTTGAGAATCTTGATCCCTTAGTTTGTGTAGAGAATTAATTGCATGAAATTGTATGACTGTTTGCTACACTTGCATATACCTATCTATTCCTGAATTCATTGCTGTTGTTAGATTTATCTTGATAGTTTCTTGATTGTTTAATAGTTAGGGTTATCAGGACTAGTTGGACTGGTAACTAATTTAGAACAGGGATTAGGACATTCATGAGGATTGAGAATTAGGAATAATCAATGATTGATCAACCAAACTAAAGGTGGGTATTTGTTTGCCAAGCTTTCTATGTTTTATTTATCGTTTTCTTAGTTAGATTCATACAACCCCCCCCCCCCCCCCCTTGTCTTTGTTATCGATTGGTGAATGATTTTGCAAACAGGATATATGACTTGATTCTCTGTGGGATTCGACCCTTGCTTACCAGACTACATTAGTTAGGTTTTTAAGGATTATTTTCACTAGTGGAAAAAACCCTTTTAGAGGCGGGCCTTTTGACACTTATTGAGGCGTACACCATTCGCCTCTACTGCGGGGGCTGCAACAAGTAGGGACACTTTTTGAGGCGAGCATTTTACGCCTCTAAAAGGACCTTGTTGAGGCGGGCCTATAGAGACCCGCCTCAACAAGTCCCTCACTTTGGCGCAAAAATGAGGGACTTGTTGAGGCGGGCCTCTATAGGCCCGCCTCAACAAGTTGCATTTTCCCACCTTTTAGCCCGGATCTGGGTAAGTCCGGGCTAAAAAGCATTGTGTTTGAACAAAAAAACACTTGTTGAGGCGGGCCTCTATAGGCCCGCCTCAACAAGTCGCATTTCCCACCTTTTAGCCCGGATCTGGGTAAGTCCGGGCTAAAAAGCATTGTGTTTGAACAAAAAAAACTGGACATTTTAGCCCGGATCTCTTCCACATCCGGGCTAAAAAGTCCAATTTTTTGCAAATAAATTCTACAAAAAACTACAAATTCTGAAGCCAAGAAAGGTGGAAACTAATTCAAGAGCAAGCTCTAATAACAAATGTATAACTTGTCTCTCAAAATCAACACAGAGTAATGTAGAGTCGCACAAAAGATCATAGGAAATAATTGCATGCAACTTTGTTCTATTGACCGCATTATCATGGACATCGGCAGTCTAAGTGTGTAAACAACTTCATATAGACCCCAAAAGAAGAGTTGTTAGCCTTCTATCCATCACTTATGAATCCATCAAGTGTGGTAAGTAGAAGAGAGAACCCACTAGCTTCAGTAAATACCCTCTGATGAGCGACATTACATATATGGTTATAATGAAAATTTGAACCACAAGTTTACTGCTAGCTATATGTATGTACCCTACGGCTAGAGGTGCAGAGGTCACAAAATATACTTACCATCCTGAGGTCAGTAGGAGGCTAGTTTTTGTTTCGCCAGATTCAGTGGTATACGATGCTACAATCTGGAAATGCAATTGAAATTATTGTCTCAACATTTGCCAAGCAAAAAGTTAAAACAAATATAACATACAGAATCTTGATTCAGAAGCATTAAGATGATGACAAATAACTGAGTGGAGTACCTTTGATGGAGCTTTTCCCCAAACCAAGCACTTGCCATTTGTTCTGGGGAACTCTTGCCTTTGTCTATCGCAATCATAGTTGATGTAGACACATAGTATGCTAGCAATAAGAATACAACTTGCAAGCTGATGCAGAACAGTAAGACCTAGTAAGGAATAAATCTTAATTCGAAGACGAAGGAAGCATAAGCGAGTCAATGGAAAGCAAAGGAAGCATATGCTGCAGTTATTACCTTCGATTTGGTCTTTGTAGTCTGTGTAGCAGCAATAGTTTTGAGTTCTAACCTCTGTAAGGCAAATAACATATATAAATTATCACGGAAAATAACTGCCCTTGAAATTACAATTCCATTAAACAACTAATTGAGCAAATATAGTTTGCTTCCGTACGTGTTCTCCTCTATCAACCTCCCCTCATTCCTAGACACGTTACATATATATATGTTGTGTAGGTACGTTTGCAAATTCAGCACAGTAAATCTAAGGTGAAGGCAGACCCCAAATTGAAGGAGAGGGGATGGTTTTTTTTCTTTCTCGCATTGTAAAATATCAGTATCAGATTACAAGACTTACTAGAATAGAACTGGACTTTCTTCTCAAATTTGCGGTCCGCTTTCTCTTTAGCTTTTGCTCTGGTAAAGAGGGAAAAGATTCAAGAAATTAGTCAACAGAAATCATAGATTGAAACATTAATAAGAAAATTTTGAATGCAGCAAAAAACAAAAGTTGTATATCACCTTAAATTGTTCAGCCCCATATTGAATAAGTTGCTCCAACTGCGATACAAACTGGATTTCAAGAGGTTCAAATGTTAAGAGTTTTAGAAGGGGGAAAAGAGGTATTTTCACCAACAGTGGAAGGTTAAAGAAACAAGCAAGTGGCAATCTTCAAGATAAAAACGTTTCATTAATGTGTTGCGCCTTGTAAATGTTCCTAGAGCCCTTCTTGGTTATGTTGTTTCAATACATCTTAGGGTAATAGCAGCATACAACATCAAATATAAGTAAGCTTCCTTGTATTGATTATGAAATTATCCTACTATAATACCCTACAAAATCTTAAAGAGTAGAGTTTGAAATTATTAATATATTATAAATTTAAACAAAGATTTAGAGTGGCTCTAGTCTTGGTAACACCTCCATAATTATGGATGTACAGTATATCTAACTGCTCAAATTCTCAATGCTAGCAAGTACTCCATACAAATCACAAAGTTTCTATCTTACAATGGTTCTACCTAAGTTTCTCCACATGGTCATATTTTAGCAAGTTCCAACGAAATCATAGAACAACATCACATGAAACAACAAGAAAGGATAGAATTTAGTAGCATACTGCATGCCCATATTATTCAGCCAGAGCAGTCAACAGGCGATGGGAGTTTGATGACAGGGACGAGGGCATACATCTCATCTTCCTCGGGAGCTTCCCTTGTGATCATCTACTGAGCTTCCCTCAGGAGCTTCCCTTGTGACCATCATTGAACAAATCAAATATCGAGTTGAGCACATTAGAAATTATCAAAATAATCCAAACAAGTAGAAGTTTCGTCTTGGCATTTTATCGAACACCTTACGTGTATCGTTACAATATATGCCTAGACCCCAAATTCCTGGAGATTGAAACTGTAATTCCATAATCCTACCGAACTAAAATTAACAAACCTCATAATCAAACAAATGCATCCAAATCTGAACCTTAACCAGTCGTTCCCAATTATTGAAACATGAGGGGGGAAACTTACAAATTTCGCCGCCGTTGCGAAGATCTATCAGTGGAGGGTGGCCTGCTATCGAGTCCAACCTCGAGTCGCAGATGATGGAAGATTATTGGCGCTCCTGGTGGTTGGACCGGCAGAAGCGAGTGGGGCGCGCAACGAGTTGGCCAAGAAGCAAAACGGAGAGAAGGCAAAGGAGTCGCCGGTGGCCGGATGGGGTGGCTCGCCGGTGGTCGGGGTGAGGGAGAGAGAGCGTGAGGAGGGAGTTCGGGGGAGAGATGGAGGCAAAGGAGGGTTAGGGATATGAGGGCTTAGGGCTGAGAGGTATCGGGGTTGGGAGAAAAGAAAGAGAGGAGAGAGAGAAAGAAAAGAATAGAGGGAGAGAGAAAGAAAAGAAAAGAGAAAAAAAAAATTATTGAGGCGGGCTACTTGGCCCGCCTCAATTAGTAAGCATTAGAGGCGGGCCTTACCCTGGCCCGCCTCTAATACTTTAGCGGGAAATGATTTTTCGGATACTTGTTGAGGCGTATATTAATTTGTCCGCCTCAAAAGATGTTTTTGAGGCGTATAAATTAATTATCCGCCTCAAAAACCAAAAAAAGTGATTGCCTAAGTCGTTGTTGATGCGTTTTGAACTATGTACGCCTCTAAAAGTGAGCCTCAAAAAGTGTTTTTTCCACTAGTGTTTGTTTAGGTGTCACGACAACGCCTATCACAACACGATTGTTCCCGCCTCGCGGAACCCTATTCAATTCTTCTCTTCTGCCTCCTCGTGCATCTCCGTTATTGTTGTCGGTATTGTTGTTCATGTTGTTCATCTGGGTCGTTAGAGTAGTCATCTGTGCCGTCAAAGCAGTAAGGGATGTGGTAAAGGCCGCAGTAATCCCTTCTAGGTCTGCCCTAGTCACCAGTTGATCTCACATGTCGAATCAAGCACGAAAAGAGACAAGAAAAGGCATGCTCTGATACCACCTGACGCAGTAGGAAACGCGAAGGATTAGCAAGCGCTAAACCTGGATAGGAATTAAGTTCGCAAGCGACGAACTCAAAGAACAAGCTCTGGAATCCACCAGAAATTAAGAGAAAACTCTTAGGGTTTTGATTGAATAAAAGATAACGTATGCCAACATCCGAAAAGTGCTTAAATATGATAACGAAACTCTAATGCGAAAATAAAGCAAAACGGAAATAAAATATAAATTGCGAAAACTACTAAAATGCTATTTTGAGGCCCGAAACGATCTCGGATGGCCTAAAAAGCCCATTAGTCATAGCAAAGTGGTGAGTTGGACTCGTTGGGCCGGTCCGCTTCCCGAAAACATATAATGGACGTCAATCAGACACCGAACGCCAAATCTGCGCAAGAACGGACGAACCATTGTGACGATCAACTCCGTCTTCAATGCGCATGCGCAGCCAGCCTTCCTACATCAGTCTTCTCCACTTCTGAAGAACTCGACCCCGAGTTCTCTTTTGGATATAGGGCCTCATCCGCCTGGTACTCTTGAATATCAGCCACGTTGAAGGTATTGGAGATGTTCATATCCTCCGGGTGAGCCACAACATAAGCATTGTCATTGATCTTCCGCAACACCTTAAACGGACCATACTTGCGAGGCTGCAGCTTGCTGTAGGTACCAACTGGGAACCTTTCCTTGCGCAAAAACACCATCACATCATCACCCTCCTTGAAAATCTTGACCCTCCTGCGCTTGTCAGCAGCAGCCTTGTTCTTCTTCCCCATAGCCTCTAATTTCGTCTTGACTGCTTCCTTAACAACTTGAATCTCCTCCGCCATATTCTCAGTCATTGTACTGACTCTAGGGTCCTTAGGTAACTTTACTAGATCAACCACATACTTAGGAACAGAAGTATAAACCAGAGAGAAAAGCGATTTCCCTGTAGCAGAATGCACAGCGCTGTTATAAGCGAATTCCACCTGAGGCAAAGCTAAATCCCACTGCTTCGGCTTGTCACCACAAACACTCCGAATCATATTCCCCAATGTCTTGTTAGTTACCTCCGTCTGCCCATCAGTTTGTGGATGAGCTGTAGAACTCCTGTTCAGAGCCGTCCCAAATATCCTCCATAAACTAATCCAGAAATGGCTGAGAAACTTGGTGTCTCTATCCGAAGTAATGGACTTAGGCACCCCATGCAAACGCACAACCTCCCTGAAAAACAGTTTGGCTATGTTGGATGCATCAGCAGTCTTCTTGCAAGCAATGAAGTGCGACATCTTTGAGAACCTGTCAACCACCACGAACACAGAATCCACACCTCGCTGCGTGCGAGGCAATCCCAACACAAAATCCATGGACAAATCTAGCCAAATATCATCAGGGAAAGGCAAAGGCATATAAAGACCAGTATTTTGAGACTGACCTTTAGAAACCTGACAAGTATAGCACCTCTTGACAATAGCACCAGTGTCTCTCCTCAAGTGTGGCCAGAAGTATCTCTCCTCCAGACTAGCAATAGTCTTGTCTCGACCCAAATGACCACTAAGACCACCCCCATGTAAATCCCGAATCAGCTTCTCCCTCAATGAAGAACAAGGGATGCACAACTGATCCCCCTTGAAAAGGTAGCCATCCCAAATATGGAAATCTGCAAAAGGATGCTTCCATTTACACTTGGCCCATAGTTCTCTGAATTCAGTATCATCCTCATAAAGCTCTTTCAGCAACTCGAATCCCACAATCTCCTGTGACAAAGTAATCAACAAGGACTCTCTCCTGCTCAGAGCGTTTGCCACCTTGTTTTGAGCCCCCGATTTGTGTTGAATGATGAAGGGAAATTTCTGCAGAAAACTAACCCAGCGGGCATGCATCTTGTTTATAACTTTCTGGCTGTGCAGGAACTTCAGGGCTTGATGGTCAGTGAACAGAATAAACTCCCTCTGGATCAGATAATGTTCCCACTGTCTCAAAGCTCTGAACACAGCATAGAACTCCTGATCATAGGTGCTCCATTCCTGCCTAGCATCACTCAGTTTCTCGCTGAAGAACGCCACTGGTCTCTTCTCTTGTGAGAGTACAGGGCCCACTCCCACTCCACTAGCATCACACTCCACTTGAAAAATCTTAACAAAATCAGGAAGGGCAAGGACTGGTACGGTACAAAGTTTTTCTTTAATCAAGGCAAAACTCTGTTCTTGTTTAGGACCCCAATGGAACTTCCCTTTCTTCAGACACTCAGTGATAGGTGCAGTAATAGTGCTAAAATCTCGTACAAACCTCCTATAGAAGGTAGCCAGACCATGAAAGCTACGTATCTCAGTCACTCATTTAGGTGTAGGCCAATTTCGAATGGCACTCACATTTTCCTCATCTACTTGAATCCCTTCTTCGCCAACAACAAAGCCTAGGAAAAGCAACTTGTTGGTGTTGAATGTGCACTTCTTCAGATTAACGTACAATTGATTCTCCTGTAGGACCAGCAGTACATGCCTCACATGTTCCTGATGTTCCTCCTTGGTCTTGTTGTAAATCAGGATATCATCAAAATAAACCACCACAAAAGAGCCAGAAAAAGGATGAAGAACCTGGTTCATCAGTCTCATGAAGGTACTAGGGGCGTTGGACAACCCGAAAGGCATCACCAACCACTCATATAGTCCGTCCTTGCTCTTGAAAGATGTTTTTCATTCATCTTCGAGCCTGATCCGAATCTGATGATAATCACAGGGAAGGTCTATCTTCGAAAACACCTTAGAACCTGTCAACTCATCATGCATGTCTTCCAAACGAGGAATGGGGAAACGATACTTGATAGTTATCCTGTTGATGGCTCTGCTATCAACACAAATCCGCCACTGGTTGCCCTTCTTAGGAACAAGAAGGACTGGCACTGCACAAGGACTCATGCTTTCACGAATGAATCCTTTCTTCAGCAAATCCTCAATTTGTTCCCTCAAGATCTCATTCCCCTTTGGGCTCATACGGTAGTGGGGAAGGTTTGGTAAACTCGACCCTGGGATCAAGTCAATCTGATGCTGAAAGTCGCGCATAGGAGGTAATTCGTTTGGCAACTCCTCTGTAATCAACTCCTCGAAATCCTTAAGGATCTCTCGCACCTCTTCCCGAATTGTTGTTTCCTCCTTTACAGCACTCATCAGTCCTTTAATCACCACTGGACAAAAACAATAAGTTTCTTTGAAAGCCTCATCAAGATCATTTTTGCTCAGTGTCATAATCAAAAAGCTGGACTTTTTACTCGATGAACCCTTAGTAAAGTTCAAGACAGGAGCCATGGCAATCTTATGTATGCCCCACGTAAACATCATCACGTTATCACGCCCTATATATGTGATATCATTGTCATACTACCAAGGACGACCGAGTAAAACATGACAAACATCCATATCAATAACATCACATAGTACCTCTTCTCTATAGTGCTTTCCGATGGAGATAAGAACCCTGCAGGTCTGCGACACTCGGACTTGGGTACCATTGCTCACCCAACCTAGGGTGTATGGCATCTCATGAGGCTCTATGGGCAACTTCAGGTGATCCACCAGTTTCTGAGAAACCAGATTTTCGGTACTGCCATTATCCACAATCAAATTACACACCTTGTTCTGAATGGAACAGTGTGTTCTGAACAAATTCTTACGTTGCCCTTTCTCTTTGGATGACAGCAATATTCTCTAGAGCACAATATTCACCTTCTCAGGCGACTCCTCCTCAGCAAACTCAACTCCAGCATATTCATCATCCTCTTCGTCTTCTTCTCCTCCCTCTACCAGAGCGACAGTTCTCCTAGTCGGGCGAACATTCGATCTATGACCTTGTCCGCCACAATGAAAACATTTGTCACCAGTTGGTTTAGCATACGGATTGGCTGGCCTCTGGTTTGGTGCTCTGCCCTGCGTGGAACTGCTTGAACCTCCGAAACTACTAGCTCCCTTGGTCGAGGAACTGATATCCTTGCTCGTGGCACTCTTCTCCTTATCGTCTGCCGACTCAAGATTATTCTGAGGGGTATACCTACGAAAAGATGAGAAATTTCGAGGGGATTTCTCCATCAATTCAGCCTTCAGGGCTAGACTGGAGGCCTCGGTCACGGTCCATACAGTCTACAAACCCATCTTCTCCTGCAAAGAACCCTTTAAGCCGTTGATTGATCGAGCCACCTTCTGGCTCTCTGACTCTCCTAGTTCATTACGTTCAGAGAATCGCAAGAACTCGGTTGTATACTCTGTCACGCTTCACCTTCCTTGAACACATTCAATATACATCTTATACAGAATCTGCTCATAGTCTTCCGGTAAGAACCGCTCCAACATAAAGTAATCCAGAAATGGCTGAGAAACTTGGTGTCTATATCCGAAGTAATGGACTTAGGCACCCCATGCAAACGCACAACCTCCCTGAAAAACAGTTTGGCTATGTTGGATGCATCAGCAGTCTTCTTGCAAGCAATGAAGTGCGACATCTTTGAGAACCTGTCAACCACCACGAACACATAATCCACACCTCGCTGCGTGCGAGCAATCCCAACACAAAATCCATGGACAAATCTAGCCAAATATCATTAGGGACAGGCAAAGGCATATAAAGACCAGTATTTTGAGACTAGCCATTAGAAACCTGACAAGTATAGCACCTCTTGACAATAGCACCAGCGTCTCTCCTCCAGTGTGGCCAGAAATATCTCTCCTCCGGACTAGCAATGGTCTTGTCTCGACCCAAATGACCATTGAGACCACCCCCATGTAAATCCCGAATCATCTTCTCCCTCAATGAAGAACAAGGGATTCACAACTAATCCCCCTTGAAAAGGTAGCCATCCCGAATATGCAAATCTGCAGAAGGATGCTTCCCATTACACTTGGCCCATAGTTCTTTGAATTCAGTATCATCCTCATAAAGCTCTATCAGCAACTCGAATCCCACAATCTCTTGTGCCAAAGTAATCAACAAGGACTCTCTCCTGCTCAGAGCGTCTCCTACCTTGTTTTGAGCCCCCGATTTGTGTTGAATGATGAAGGGAAATTTCTGCAGAAAACTAACCCAGCGGGCATGCATCTTGTTTATAACTTTCTGGTTGTGCATGAACTTCAGGGCTTGATGGTCAGTGAACAGAATAAACTCCCTATGGATCAGATAATGTTCCCATTTTCTCAAAGCTCTGAACACAGCATAGAACTCCTGATCATAGGTGCTCCATTTCTGCCTAGCATCACTTAGTTTCTCGCTGAAGAACGCCACTGGTCTCTTCTCTTGTGAGAGTACAGGGCCCACTCCCACTCTACTTGCATCACACTCCACTTGAAAAATCTTATCAAAATCAGGAAGGGCAAGGACTGGTGCGGTACCAAGTTTCTCTTTAATCAAGGCAAAACTTTGTTCTTGTTCAGGACCCCAATGGAACTTCCCTTTCTTCAGACACTCAGTGATAGGTGCGGTAATAATGTTGAAATCTCGTACAAACCTCCTATAGAAGGTAGCCAGACCATGAAAGCTACGTACCTCAGTCACTGATTTAGGTGTAGGCCAATTTCGAATGGCACTCACCTTTTCCTCATTTACTTGTATCCCTTCTTCGCCAACAACAAAGCCTAGGAAAAGCAATTTATTGGTGTTGAATGTGCACTTCTTCAGATTAACGTACAACTGAATCTCCTGCAGGACTTGCAGGACCTGCCTCACATGTTCCAGATGTTCCTCCTTGGTCTTGTTGTAAATCAGGATATCATCAAAATAAACCACCACAAAAGAACCAGAAAAAGGATGAAGAACCTGGTTCATCAGTCTCATGAAGGTACTAGGGGCGTTGGACAACCCGAAAGGCATCACCAACCACTCATATAGTCCGTCCTTGCTCTTGAAAGTTGTTTTCCATTCATCTCCGGGCCTGATCCGAATCTGATGATAACCACTGCGCAGGTCTATCTTCGAAAACACCTTAGAACCTACCAACTCATCAAACATGTCTTCCAAACAAGGAATGGGGAAACGATACTTGATAGTTATCATGTTGATGGCTCTGCTATCAACACACATCCGCCACTGGTTGCCCTTCTTAGGAACAAGAAGGACTGGCACTGCACAAGGACTCATGCTCTCACGAATGAATCCTTTCTTCAGCAAATCCTCAATTTGTTCCCTTAATATCTCATTCTCCTTTGGGCTCATACGGTAGTGGGGAAGGTTTGGTAAACTCGACCCTGGGATCAAGTCAATCTGATGCTGAATGTCGCGCATATGAGGTAATTCATTTGGCAACTCCTTTGCAATCAACTACTCGAAATCCTTAAGGATCTCTCGCACCTCTTTCGGAATTGTTGTTTCCTCCTTTACACCACACTCATCAGTCCTTTAATCACCACTGGAAAGAAACAATCAGTTTCTTTGAAAGCCTCATCAAGCTCATTTTCACTCTGTTTCATAATCAAAAAGCTGGACTTTTTACTCGCTAAACCCTTAGTAAAGTTCAAGACAGGAGCCATGGCAATCTTATGTATGCCCCACGTAAACATCATCACGTTATCACGCCCTCTATATGTGATATCATTGTCATACTGCCAAAGACGACCGAGTAAAACATGACAAATATCCATATCAATAACATCACACAGTACCTCTTCTCTGTAGTGCTTTCCGATGGAGATAAGAACCCTGCAGGTCTGCGACACTGGGACTTGGGTACCATTGCTCACCCAACCTAGGGTGTATGGCGTCTCATGAGGCTCTGTGGACAACTTCAGGTGATCCACCAGTTTCTGAGAAACCAGATTTTCGGTACTGCCATTATCCACAATCAAATTACACACCTTGTTCTGAATGGAACAGTGTGTTCTGAACAAATTCTTACGTTGCCCTTCCTCTTTGGATGACAGCAAGATTCTCTGGAGCACAATATTCACCTATTCAGGCGACTCCTCCTCAGCAAACTCAACTCCAGCATATTCATCATCCTCTTCGTCTTCTTCTCCTCCCTCTACTAGAGCGACAGTTCTCCTAGTCGGGCAAACTTTCGATCTATGACCTTGTCCGCCACAACGAAAACATTTTTCACCAGTTGGTTTAGCATACGGATTGGCTGGCCTCTGGTTTGGTGCTCTGCCCTGCGTGGAACTACTTGAACCTCCGGAACTACTAGCTCCCATGGTCGAGGAACTGAGATCCTTGCTCGTGGAACTCTTCTCCTTATCGCCTGCTGACTCAAGATTATTCTGAGGGGTATACCTACGAAAAGATGAGAAATTTCGAGGGGATTTCTCCATCAATTCAGCCTTCAGGGCTAGACTAGAGGCCTCGGTCACGGTCCATACAATCTGCAAACCCATCTTCTCTTGCAAATAACCCTTTAATCCATTGATGTATCGAGCCACCTTCTGGCTCTCTGACTCTTCTAGTTCATTACGTTCATAGAATCGCAAGAACTCGGTTGTATACTCTGTCACGCTTCTCCTTCCTTGAACACATTCAATATGCATCTTATACAGAATCTTCTCATAGTCTTCCGGTAAGAACCGCTCCAACATCAACTGCTTCATACGCCTCCATGTTCTGATTGGACCTTTTCTTTGTCTCTGCCTCTGGACAACAAGTTTATCCCACCACACAACAGCAGTGCTCTTGAGTATGATCACCACCATCTTAACCTGCTTGTTTTCAGGGATGCCCATGACGTTGAAGAATCTATCAACGTCGATCTGCCAATCCAGAAATTCCTCCACTCTCATGGTTCCGTAGAACAATGGAATATCAGCCTTCATCCGGTAGTCGTGATTGTTCTGGGGATTACCCATAACTTCGCGGTGATCATCATCTTCTACCTCTTCCTCCGAACTAGAACTTTCAGCAACACGATTGTTCCCGCCTCGCGGAAGCCTATTCAATTCTTCTCTCCTGCCTCCTCGTCCATCTCCGTTATTGTTGTCGGTATTGTTGTTCATGTTGTTCATCTGGGTCGTTAGAGTAGTCATCTGTGTCGTCAAAGCAGTAAGGGCTATGGTAAAGGCCGCAGTAATCCCTTCTAGGTCTGCCCTGGTCACCGGTTGATCTCCCATGTCGAATCAAGCACGAAAAGAGACAAGAAAAGGCATGCTATGATACCACCTGACGCAGTAGGAAACGCGAAGGATTAGCAAGAGCTAAACCTGGATAGGAATTAAGTTCTCAAGCGACGAACTCAAAGAACAAGCTTTGGAATCCACCGGAAATTAAGAGAAAACTCTTAGGTTTTTGATTGAATAAAAGATAACGTCTGCCAACATCCGAAAAGTGCTTAAATATGATAACGAAACCCTAATGCGAAAATAAAGCGAAACGGAAATAAAATATAAATTGCAAAAAATACTAAAACGCTGTTTTGAGGCCCGAAACGATCTTGGATGGCCTAAAAAGCCCATTAGTCACAGCAAAGCATTGAGTTGGACTTGTTGGGCTAGTTCGCTTCCCGAAAACATTTAATGGGCGTCAATCAGACACCGAACGCCAAATCTATGCAAGAACGGACGAACCCTTGCGACGATCAACTTCGTCTTCAATGCGCGCAGCTAGCCTTCCTACATCAGTCTCCTCCACTTCTGAAGAACTCGACCCCGGGTTCTCTTCTAGATATAGGGCCTCATCCGCCTGGTACTCATGAATATCAGCCACGTTGAAGGTATTGGAGATGTTCATATCCTCCGGGAGAGCCACAACATAAGCATTGTCATTGATCTTCCGCAACACCTTAAACGGACCATACTTGCGAGGCTGCAGCTTGTTGTAGGTACCAACTGAGAACCTTTCCTTGCGCAGAAACACCATCACATCATCACCCTCTTTGAAAATCTTGACCCTCTTGCGCTTCTCATCAGCAGCCTTGTTCTTCTTCCCCATAGCCTTTAATTTCGTCTTGACTGCTTCCTTAACATCTTGAATCTCCTATGCCATATTCTCAACCGCTGCATTGACTCCAAGGCCCTTAGGTAACTTGACCAGATCAACCACATGCTTAGGAACAGAAGTATAAACCAGAGAGAAGGGCGATTTTCCTGTAGCAGAATGCACAGCGCTGTTATAAGCGAATTCCACCTGAGGCAAAGCTAAATCCCACTGCTTCGGCTTGTCACCACAAACACTCCGAATCATATTCCCCAATGTCCTCTTGGTTACCTCCGTCTGCCCATCAGTTTGCGGATGAGCTGTAGAACTCCTGTTCAGAGCCGTCCCAAACATCCTCCATAAAGTAATCCAGAAATGGCTGAGAAACTTGGTGTCTCTATCCGAAGTAATGGACTTAGGCACCCCATGCAACCTCCCTGAAAAATAGTTTGGCTATGTTGGATGCATCAGCAGTCTTCTTGCAAGCAATGAAGTGCGACATCTTTGAGAACCTGTCAACCACCACGAACACAAAATCCACACCTCGCTGCGTGCGAGGCAATCCCAAAACAAAATCCATGGACAAAATCTAGCCAAATATCATCAGGGACAGGCAAAGGCATATAAAGACCAGTATTTTAAGACTGACCTTTAGAAACCTGACAAGTATAGCACCTCTTGACAATAGCACTAGCGTCTCTCCTCAGGTGTGGCCAAAAATATCTCTCCTCCAGACTAGCAATGGTCTTGTCTCGACCCAAATGACCACTGAGAGCACCCCCATGTAAATCCCGAATCAGCTTCTCCCTCAATGAAGAACAAGGGATGCACAACTGATCCCCCTTGAAAAGGTAGCCATCCCGAATATGGAAATCTGCAGAAGGATGCTTCCCTTTACACTTGGCCCATAGTTCTCTGAATTCAGTATCATCCTCATAAAGCTCTTTCAGCAACTCGAATCTCACAATCTCTTGTGCCAAAGTAATCAACAAGGACTCTCTCCTGCTCAGAGCGTCTGCCACCTTGTTTTGAGCCCCCGATTTTTGCTGAATGATGAAGGGAAATTTCTGCAGAAAACTAACCCAGCGGGCATGCATCTTGTTTATAACTTTCTGGCTGTGCAGGAACTTCAGGGCTTGATGGTCAGTGAACAGAATAAACTTCCTTTGGATTAGATAATGTTCCCACTGTCTCAAAGCACTGAACACATCATAGAACTCCTAATCATAGGTACTCCATTTCTGCCTAGCATCACTCAATTTCTCGTTGAAGAACTCCACTAGTCTCTTCTCTTATGAGAGTATAACGCCCACTCCCACTCCACTAGCATCACACTCCACTTGAAAAATCTTATCAAAATCAGGAAGGGCAAGGACTGGTACAGTACAAAGTTTCTCTTTAATCAAGGCAAAACTTTGTTCTTGTTCAGGACCCCAATGGAACTTCCCTTTCTTCAGACACTCAATGATAGGTGCAGTAATAGTGCTGAAATCTCGTACAAACCTCTTATAGAAGGTAGCCAGACCATGAAACCTACGTACCTCAGTCACTCATTTAGGTGTAGGCCAATTTCGAATGGAACTCACCTTTTCCTCATCTACTTGAATCCCTTCTTCCCCAACAACAAAGCCTAGGAAAAGCAACTTATTGGTGTTGAATGTGCACTTCTTCAGATTAACGTACAACTGATTCTCCTACAGGACCTACAGTACCTGCCTCACATGTTCCAGATGTTCCTCCTTGGTCTTGCTGTAAATCAGGATATCATCAAAATAAACCACCATAAAAGAGCCAGAAAAAGGACGAAGAACCTGGTTCATCAGTCTCATGAAGGTACTAGGGGCATTGGACAACCTGAAAGGCATCACCAACCACTCATATAGTCCGTCCTTGCTCTTGAAAGATGTTTTCCATTCATATCCGGGCCTGATCCAAATCTGATGATAACCACTGCGCAGGTCTATCTTCGAAAACACCTTAGAACCTCAAGCATATCTTCCAAACGTGGAATGGGGAAATGATACTTGATAGTTATCATGTTGATGGTTCTGCTATCAACACACATCCGCCACTGGTTGCCCTTCTTAGGAACAAGAAGGACTGGCACTGCACAAGGACTCATGCTCTCACGAATGAATCATTTCTTCAGCAAATCCTCAATCTGCTCCCTTAAGATCTCATTCTCCTTTGGGCTCATACGGTAGTGGGGAAGGTTTGGTAAACTCGACCCTGGGATCAAGTCAATCTAATGTTGAATGTCGCGCATAGGAGGTAATTCGTTTGGCAACTCCTCTGCAATCAACTCCTCGAAATCCTTAAGGATTTCTCGCACCTCTTCCGGAATTGTTGTTTCCTCCTTTATAGCACTCATCAGTCCTTTAATCACCACTGGACAGAAACAATCAGTTTCTTTGAAAGCCTCATCAAGCTCATTTTCACTCTGTGTCATAATCAAAAAGCTAGACTTTTTACTCGTTGAACCCTTAGTAAAGTTCAAGACAGGATCCATGGCAATCTTATGTATGGCGCCCCACGTAAACATCATCACGTTATCACGCCCTCTATATGTGATATCATTGTCATACTGCCAAGGACGACCGAGTAAAACATGACAAACATCCATATCAATAACATCACACAGTACCTCTTCTCTGTAGTGCTTTCCGATGGAGATAAGAACCCTGCAGGTCTGCGACACTAGGACTTGGGTACCATTGCTCACCCAACCTAGGGTGTATGGCGTCTCATGAGGCTATGTGGGCAACTTCAGGTGATCCAGCAGTTTCTGAGAACCAGATTTTCGGTACTGCCGTTATCCACAATCAAATTACACACCTTGTTCTGAATGGAACAGTGTGTTCTGAACAAATTCTTACGTTGCCCTTCCTCTTTGGATGACAGCAAGATTCTCTGGAGCACAATATTCACCTTCTCAGGCAACTCCTCCTCAGCAAACTCAACTCTAGCATATTCATCATCCTCTTCGTCTTCTTCTCCTCCCTCTACCAGAGCGACAGTTCTCCTAGTCGGGCAAACATTCGATCTATGACCTTGTCCGCCACAACAACAAAATTTGTCACAGTTGGTTTAGCATACGGATTGGCTGGCCTCTGGTTTGGTGCTCTGCCCTGCATGGAACTGCTTGAACCTCCGGAACTACTAGCTCCCTTGATCGAGGAACTGAGATCCTTGCTCGTGGCACTCTTCTCCTTATCGCCTGCCGACTCAAGATTATTCTGAGGGGTATACCTACGAAAAGATGAGAAATTTCGAGGGGATTTCTCCATCAATTCAGCCTTCAGGGCAAGACTGGAGGCCTCGGTCACGGTCCATACAGTCTGCAAACCCATCTTCTCCTGCAAAGAACCCTTTAAGCCGTTGATGTATCGAGCCACCTTCTGGCTCTCTCACTCTCCTAGTTCATTACGTTCAAAGAATCACAAGAACTTGGTTGTATACTCTATCACGCTTCTCCTTCCTTGAACACATTCAATATACATCTTATACAGAATTTGCTCATAGTCTTTCGGTATGAACCGCTCCAACATCAACTGCTTCATACGCCTCCATGTTCTGATTGGTCCCTTTATTCGCCTCTGCCTCTGGACAACAAGTTTATCCCACCACACAGCAGCAGTGCTCTTCAGTCTGATTGCCACCATCTTAACCTGCTTGTTTTCAGGGACGCCCATGACGTCGAAGAATCTATCAACGTCGATCTGCCAATCCAGAAATTCCTCCACTCTCATGGTTCCGTAGAACAATGGAATACCAGCCTTCACCCAGTAGTCGTGATTGTTCTGGGGATTACCCACAACTTCGCGGTGATCATCATCTTCTACCTCTTCCTCCGAACTAGAACTCTCAGCAACACGATTGTTCTGGCCTCGTGGAACCCTATTCAATTCTTCTCTCCTGCCTCCTCGTGCATCGTTGTTATTGTTGTCGGTATTGTTGTTCATGTTGTTCATCTGGGTCGTTAGAGTAGTCATCTGTGCCGTCAAAGCAGTAAGGGTTGTGGTAAAGGCCGCAGTAATCCCTTCTAGGTCTGCCCTGGTCACCGATTGATCTCCCATGTCGAATCAAGCACGAAAAGAGACAAGAAAAGGCATGCTCTGATACCACCTGACGCAGTAGGAAACGCGAAGGATTAGCAAGCGCTAAACCTGGATAGAAATTAAGTTCGCAAGCGACGAACTCAAAGAACAAGCTCTGGAATGCACCAGAAATTAAGAGAAAACTCTTAGGGTTTTGATTGAATAAAAGATAACGTCTGTCAACATCCGAAAAGTGCTTAAATATGATAACGAAACCCTAATGCGAAAATAAAGCGAAACGGAAATAAAATTTAAATTGCAAAAAATACTAAAATGTTGTTATGAGGCCCGAAACGATCTCGGATGGCCTAAAAAGCCCATTAGTCACAACAAAGCGATGAGTTGGACTCATTGTGCCAGTCCGCTTCCCAAAAAGATATAATGGGCATCAATCAAACACCGAACGCCAAATATGCACAAGAACGGACGAACCCTTACGACGATCAACTTCGTCTTCAATGCGCGCAGCCAGCCTTCCTACATAAAAAAGGATATTAAGTCAAACAAGTGCATAGTTTTAATTGGTCTAAAGTAGGAGTTTACCTTGGTATAACTTGCAAGATCTTGTTGTTAATCCATGAGTTAATACACCTGCTGTTTAAACATAGAGGAGATTGGTCTTTAATTCAAGGGAGAGAACCATAGAGGATTGATGCAAAGGAGAAAATGTAACAAAATATGAGCATGGCTAGTATCGATTATGATTGCCTTATTTCTTCTTGGTATAAAAGTCAGTTTAGTCACAAGTTGGTGAGAAGGCTTTTTCCAAAATCCCCAGACAGGAAGGAGAGATTGCAGAATGCCCAGATCATAATTAACAAGGTAGATGATGATTTTGGGGGTGCTTAAACACCAATAGATGAAATAAGGCATTAGTGGATTCATAACATAGTTCCATACCACAACATGATGAGAATAACTAATAGAGGTTATGATTGCCATATAATGGCTTAGTGTAGTTGCCAGCTTAATCATGAATTGTTTGTGAAACATTTTCCAAAATCCCCAATCAAAAAGGAGAGAGTGCAGAGAGCCCAGTTCAGCAAAAAAATAGTAAGGCAGGGTAGTATGGGTGTGTAAACACCAGTAGATGAAATCAAACATCATTAGATTCATAAAAGAATTCCTTACAACAGCTTGATAACCCATACAGACAGAGTTCTCGCATAACAGAAAGATAAAAAGCAGTAATTGGTGACAGTACATAGGATTAAATTGAGAATTCTCCCAATGGTGATACACCAACAGAAAGTAGCATGTGAGGGCTGAGTCTTCACACCAGTAATTAATGTAGAGTAAATTACTGGTGGAAAAAAGAGGGGAAATTCTGAGTTTAATCATAAAAACCTGATCTTCAAGGTTTTGGTTTCTTGTTCCCTATAGAGAGCTGGAGGTTATATCATCATCTCCTTCATTGAATTTTATTTTGCTGGATCCTGAGCTGGACACAACTACATTATGGACAGTCAGGATGCCAAGTTTTTTTGCCATGGATGAGCTGGAAGTCATAGTATTCCCATAGTTGATTGAAATGAAGGAGCCCTCATAGTGGGGGTCCTCATCCAAGTCATCTCCAGAGCCTGATTTAAGGAGTTCTTGCAGTCTAGCTTCATAAAAAAGTTCATCATCACTCTTATTGTTCAAGGAGAAGGGTTCATCACTTTCATCAAGAAGGTCATCATTGTCCGTATCAAAGTCAACAGCAGGGTTTAGACCATCAGCAGCAGCCTCAAGATCCAGCTGTAGATTTTCAGCTGAGGGGGGATCAATCAAGGCCTCAGCAATTATCTCATCATTTGGGTTTTAGGTTGGGATATGGTTAGGGAATGGTATGAAGGGAGGTTCTGGGATAGGAATGGCTGATACATTTGGGAGGTTTGGATCATTTATGGAGGGACTGTTCAAGCTTGGAGTGGTGATAGGTTTAGTAATCTCTTTAGGAATGACAGCAGTGGCAGAAGGGGTTAGTGCAGCAGGATGAGAATTTTCAGTAGTGAGGGTAGGGTTAGGCAGTGGGTTAGAGGTACTAGAAATGACGGTTTTAGTGACAATAGAGAGTAAAGCAACACAAGGGGTGGATTTAGCAATGGGCTTAGGCACATTAGAGGAAAGGTATGTGTGTTTGGCCTTGACAGTTGACTCATTAGGGAGAGTAGCAGGAGCTTGATCCGGGTTGGAGTTGTTTGAATCATCAGATGAGTCATCAGACTCATAGATTATGTTTACACCTCCATTAGTGTGAAGACAAGGTTTATGACCTTGGTTTACAATAGGATTTGATGCACTGTTTTTCTCTTTTTTAGAAGAGACTTTGACCCATTCTTCATTATCATTTGGATCATCAGAAGCAATGGGAGGGTCAGTTTTAGTCTAAGATGGGGCTCTTTTAATGGAGATTTCCAACTTAGGAGGAGTAAATTTTCTAAGAGGGCAGTTGTTGAAGACATGGTGAGGGTCACCACAATTACTACAACCCTCGGGCCAATCTTCAAACCACATGTTAAACTTTTCCATTTCCCCTTGGACATTAGGGATAAGGACATAGCTTTTGTTCTTTTTCTTTTTGGAGAAATCCATGTGAACACAAATCCTCACAAATTTTGCCCATTTTCTCTTAGAGACAAGGGGGTCTAGCTTAAGAAAAGAACCAATATGGTTCTCTTCCAAAATGGTTTGGATAGCATTAGGAATGCACAGTTCAGCTGGGAGAAGTGGGATTCTAATCCAAAGGTCAAGTTGTGAGATAAAGGCAGTTTGTGGATCAAAATCATTAGTCCAGGGTTTCAAGAGAACTAATTGGCCAAATACATGATAAGGCCTATTTTCCCATATCTTTTCAAATCAAGGGGATTTGAGAAATTGATTTCAAACCACCCGAATTGCCTATCATAGAATCCAACCTCTCCCTTTAAAAATCTCCACTCAGATTTGAACTTAGTGAAGATTTTGGGAAATTCGATTGGATTGCCAATTATGAAGCCCATAAGAGCTGATTCCTTTTGTTTTTGTATAGTGGCCCTAATTTTGGATAGCTTAGAAAAGTATGATTCAGCATTGATCTTGGTTTTTCCTTTTTCCTTAGAGTTATGGCTTTTGGTATTGTTTGGGTTAGGCTGTAAACCTATAGGAATTGTATTGGTAGCCATACCTTCAACAAAGGAAGGAGTAGGGGTATTTTTGCTTTCAACAATTGGTGTTGAGGGATTTGCTGCTTGTGAAGCAGATTTTGAGCCAGGATCAAAACAAAGGATAGTAGACATGGGCGGATACATGTAGCCCCCACTGGAATTTTGAAAAGAAAAAAAAATTAAAAAAAATTTATACAGAATTTCTTTTTCCTCACTCAAAGTTTTTAATTTTTTTTTCCCCAAAATATTTCTTCAAAAATTTCAAACTAATTTTTATAGTTTTCCAATTTTTTTAAAAAAAATTACATAGGATTTATTATGTATAATTCTCAAAAATACTAAAATTTATCCAAATTTGCACACAATTTTTCAATAAGATATGTAATATTTTCACTATATTTATCCTTATTTGGGTTAAAACATTCAAAATTTAGGGTTTAAGGATTTGTAAATTTTACAAATTAATTTTTATACAAATTTGTTAAGATTACGCAGTGAAAGTAGTCTGTAATGATGAAATTTGTTTAATTTGTGTAATTTTTGGTCAATTTTGAGTAAAATTTCATTTGAAGTTTGGATATAGAGTTTGTTGTTTGAAATTGAGATTGTTTGTGTAAAATAGATGGTAGAATTAAAAAATACGGTTTAGGATTTTGTGTAAGGTAGACGGTAATATTTTACTCTTCAAGATTTTAGCCTCCACTGGACTACAATCATGCGTCCGCCCCTGATAGTAGAGTAAGGTAATTTACCTTTATCCATGTGGAATGCGGGTGAGCACACGCACATAAAAGAGCACAACAGTTCAGCGGAATGATTCAAGCACACACACAAGGGAGCACCAAAGAGCAGTAGCAATTTTTTTTTAGAGATTATATGTTTTGTAAGCAGATAAGAGGCATGTAACTAATCAAGTAAAGCCACCAATATATATAGGCATGCAAGATCAGCCAAGCAGTGATTAAGCATAGAGGTATAGTAGAGGAAATGATACACCTGGGAAGCAGGAAGCAATTCCGTTCAAAGAGAGAGAAAAGAGACTAGCATTCTCTAAATTTCACCAAACACATTCTCCTAGCAGAGGACCCGTCAGGCTGAGTAGACCGATTGATCATCATTCTTTCCATGAAATCCGGCAGAAGGGGGCTTTACCATGGATGTTGTGAACCCTAATTTTCATCAGAGAGGGGCAGTGGGAGAGAGAACTTAGACATCTCCCAATCGCGTGACAAACACACAAAATCAGGACAAGACAAGTCTCATAGTGGCCCAAAATTTGATTTTAACACATTCCTTTTCCATTCGCTTAATTTTTCAATCAGGACAAGACAAGTCTCATTCATGGGGGCGTTTGGTTTGACAAGGGGAAACGGAAAGGGAAAGAGATTGAAAAATTAAGGGAATGGAAAGGGAATGTGTTAAAATCAAATTTTGTTTGGTTTATACCATGAATGGAATAATTACGTTTGCATTACTTTTTTAAGTGTTTGGTTTGTTAATTATTGAATTACAATTTGAGTTATTATTTTTTTAATTTTGCCAAATCTATGCATAACCAGACATAAAGTACCAAATCACAAGTACCCAATCTATACATACCAAACATAAGTACCAAATCTATGCATAACCAGACATAAAGTACCAAATCACAAGTACCCAATCTATGCATACCAAACATAAGTACCAAATCTATGCATAACCAAAATACAAGTACCAAATGTAACTTGGAAACTATTAACCAAGCAAAACACACATTGAATGTTCTATTCGGGAAGGATAGATGCAACTATTGTTTGAACTTGGAACTTGAAACCAGTATAAACATACTTTCTCTACTTCAAATTAGATACTAATACATTAAGCTAGTAGATATTTAGAGCTTGAAGCAAGTAAAACACCATCAAAGACAAATAGGTGATATTCATTAGGTTAGACAACAACAGACAGTATTCAGCAAATCCTGCAGTAAGGCCTCCTATCAGTAAGGTTGATGCCACTGGAAAATACTGCATAGAACACATGGGAGAATTTATGTTTGGCATTCCAAATTTGAAATCAAGTTTGAAGATTCCAGATAGATTGATAAATAAATCCTTGAATAACAAAGTTTCACCCATGAAGTGTAAAAGATGGAAATCAGCAATGGTGGTGTAGAATACATGATTAAAGATCAAGGGAAGATTTTTGCCCTATAGGACAACTATTACTTTTACAAAGCACTCAAAGTTCAAAAAACTTACATGAACTAATTGAGAAATTCCCATAATGTATGGGTTAATTGATACATGTTGGGTCAACAGAAATGGTAAAACAGCAAGCAAGCAATTAGACAGCTACAACAACTTACAGAAAATGGATCAGGACCACTAATCTGAAGTAAGGAAGGATTGCCTCTGCTGATTGAGTATCGGCCGCTTACAAGATCAATTGCATCCTGCAAAACAGTGGAAAAAAAGGCATTTCATACTGGTTTAGACAACAGATAGGGAATGGGGTGAGATTTACAGAGAGTTTTTGCAGAGAGTTTTTACCAGTTGGGTTTTTCTTTTGTTGTTTCTAGAACATTCTTTTCTTTTCTTTTCTTTTATACAGTAAAAATTATTTTGTCTTGATACTTGTGTAAAAAAAAGCAAGATGTTATGGGTTCAAATCTTCAATTCCTCTCAACTCTTATTTTGTCTCTTCGGAGACATCTGATAAAAAATGGAAAGAACATTATTGTTGTTGAAATTGAAAAGAATGAAGATATGAGATTAATTTTAAAATAATACAAAAAAATTGTGTAAAAATGGAAAGAACATTATTGTTGTTGAAATTGAAAAGAATGAAGATATGAGATTAATTTTAAAATAATACAAAAAAATTGTGTAAATTTTAGGTGATGACATGTGGAAAAAGAGACGTGGCTCATTCTAGAGGCAAATAGGCAATATGTCCTTAATGAATTCTACTTTAATATTATATAGGAGATTATTGTAGAATATCTTAAAGAGAATTTTGATTTCCTTTATATATATTATTATATATGTATAATATAAATATTATAATTGTGATCTTTTTCATAAATTATTGATTTTGATTATGTTTTTATTATAAATTATTATATAGATATAATATGAATATTAAGGTTGTGTTTTTAATAATTTAATTTAATTTTAATCACATTTTCAGTATATAGATTATTTTGGATATAATATATAAATATTAAAGTTGTAATATTTTTCATAAATTAAGTTTATAATTTTGTATATGTTGTATCACTATTGTTGAGAGAATAAGTTCGTATTTTTATTAACAAAATTAGATAAAGATTTGTCTTTCGTTATGATAATTATGCTTATATCTATAAGAGTATGAAAATTACCAACAATGTGCTTCCCACCAGTAGTGAGTTATATCGAAGATACGTAAGAGCAAAGATAGTCATGAAATTTTACTACTAAATTTAAATTAAAAAAATTGGTATAAATGTTATGATCATATCCCTCGTTTTTTAGATTTCTAATGTCATTTGTTGAAAAGTTTATTACAAGGTAACTTGTATGAAAGAAAAAAGAAGGTATTGATAAATATTTTTTATATCTAAATACTTTTTTGGATGGAAGTAGCGTTTGATGAAATAAATACTTTATTGAAATAATGCGGATTGTATTGCTTTATTTTATTGAAATTTTCACTAGCAAGAAAGAGTTGAAAACCGTAACATGTAGTAAAATATAATACTACAAAAGAAAGTTTTATAAATTGTAATTATCTTGAGATATTTTTTCAATATTTTCCTTTGATTTTTGTATTTAATGAGTCACTTTTGACTTAAAATTCATTTAATTCATATATTTCTAAGTGTAGAATTTGATTTTAACATATTAAATACGTACAAAAATCATATTTATCTTTGTCAATTAATTATTTGCATAAACACTTTTATGTTATCATAGTTATGTTATAATTTCATTTACATTGTCATTAATTAGATATTTTTTATTAATTTTTCATAATATTTTTATATAACTTTAAAAAGATATAAAATCCATATATTGTCAATATTTAAAAAATCTTTAATGGAAATTTTGCTTAAGTTTGCATGCACGATATGGGGAGTAAGCTTGATTCAAAATCTACAATATATCCGATCAAATCATAGATTTTACTCAGGCCTTTATCAATATTAGAGATGTTAACGGGGTCGGGCAGGACAAGGAATACCATCCACATCCTCTTCTCCATTTATCTTTATCAATATTAGGGATGTTAATGGGACGGGGCAGGACAAGGAGTACCCTCCACGTCCCCTTCTCCACTTACCATTCTATATCCCTTCCCTATCTTCGAACGAGGTTCAAAATCTCTCCCTTTTTTTCTCGGGTCTTGGTTTTGCCACAAAGAAAAGCCTTAGTTTTGTTTTATTATATATATATATTAGAGTTATAGGTGTTAGAATTCGAACGCAGTAACGAATAAAAAATGAGACAACAAACACACGAATTGTTTACCCAGTTCGTCACAGAATATGACTATGTCTGGGGGCACTACCAAGCCAGAGTTTTTCTTACTATTGTGATAACGATTACAATGAACAATTAGGGTACATAAGCTAAAGGACGAAACCCTAATTAGGCCCATTACACAATTGTACGGACGGGTCCAAAAGACCCTTGGATCGCTGAGAATAAGACTTCCGGTGTACAGTCATTCAGGCTCCATAACCCAATAGGTTTAAGGGGTTTGAGATTTGAAAGTTAAGGTCTAAAGGAATTCGTGACTAGAGAGTATTAAATTTAGGGTTTAATCTTAAAAAATAAGAATAATTATGTATTTTGTGAAGATGCTTCTGGAGGGAGGTGGGGATTAAACTTTTTCCATGTCCCTGGTCCCGTTTCCATTCAAGTTCCCCGTTCTTGCTCTTGTGACATGGAATCTATGCCTATTATGATCCCTAATCCATATCCTTGCGAGAGAGTTTTCAAAAATTTACTACTAGAGTTTTACAAAAACTTTGCCATATCTGAACTAGTTTTACTATTAATCTACTATATAATATTAAAACAAAACCTCCTTAATGCCAAACATCTAGAATAAGTCATGTTATTTTTGTCACATGTTATCACTTTAATTTTTTACAATATTTTTTATTATAAAATCAAATGTATATATTCTTTCTTTCTAATTTCAGCAACAAAAATAATGTGAAAATATTCTCAAATGTTTATAGATCTTTCTAAAATGCTAGTTTTATAATTTGAATTAGATTTCTAAAAAAAAGTATAAAAAAAAAACTAAAATACACCATTTATCAAATATCTAAAAACACAAGTTTTCAACCTAATGTGGTTGCAAATAAGACCGCACTTGTAATAGAAAATTAATTTTCATCAAAGTTGAAGTTCGAATGTAACACAAGTTTGGACAAATTTATTGAGTATGAGAATCACCTCAAAAGTTTTAATGATTTAAGTTCACACATTTCTCTCAACTTATACTGTGATGACTCATACTACTCAATTATCAAAGGAAAACATATAAGAGATTTGTAACTTTTTATAGGACATATTTATTAACATTTTATTTACTTTTTTATAATCATATTCACTTACAATTACACCATTAAAATCTTTCTTACAGGATATTTTTATTTTTCAAATTTAGGTATGATAATCAATTGTGCCTAAAACCCACAAAAAATAATATTCGATCAAGGATCACTTTTTCCTTAATAAGAGTTCTCGAGGGTTTTATTTTTTTGAAAATGAACATTTTTTCAACTCTTCTAGTTTTAAACTTTTAATTTGGAAATATATTTTTAAGTGTCTCTAAATTTATTATTTTTTTAGTATCTGGCAACAAGAACTATTTTATTTTTATTTAGATGAAAGGATATTTAAATCTTGTCTTATATGATGTTATATAGAACCAACTATGTTAAAATGGGTTGTATATTTTAATAACTAAATGATATATTCAAAATTAGTAAA
The DNA here is from genome assembly GCA_027886185.1 of Rheum nobile. Lineage (NCBI taxonomy): Eukaryota > Viridiplantae > Streptophyta > Magnoliopsida > Caryophyllales > Polygonaceae > Rheum > Rheum nobile. The sequence goes on from WOAB01000322.1 coordinate 1,651,448, forward strand.
CTTTCATACTTATAAATGCTATTATAATAAGTTAACAATTCTTTTTAGGCTTAGGAATGTGTTAAATATATATTTTTAGAACTTTATATTTGTTGATTTTGTAATTATAAAAGTCATGACAAATTTTCAAGTATAGAACAACTATGTTCAATATATGTAGCTGAAATAGGAACTGCATTTGAATGAATAGTTTTAAATGGAACTAGAGTTAGATGATTAGATGGAGTTGAAGCTCCATTTATATGCTTAATTATTTCAAATATATATTTATTGTTCGGTATTATAAGCTAAAGTGAGAGAAAATTTTATGAATCTTGTTAATCTTCAATAATTTTGTTAATCTTGTTTATGAAGATTGACATTAAAAAAAATATTAAACTATATTAATCTAGAATAAATTACTTAAACTAGATTTTAATTTTTTTTAACACTCACCGAATAAATTAAAAATAAAATAAAGCTCCCTCTATATCTCAGATTACCAAAAATTCACCTAAAAATAGATTTGGTGAACATAATTTTTGGCCTTTTTGTTTTACGTTTTTAACTTTCCGATTCTGGGCTTTTATTAGTTGCAGTTTCCACATGGGGAATTTATGGGCAAAGACATCCCCAAAATTTTCTTAGTTGTGTCCTATTTTTCTGTGGGCTTATAAATAGACGTGCTAATTCAGTGTTTTTGCTCCACTCACCCCTGCAAAACATCACGTGCTCTCTCTCAAAATCAAATCCTCTGCAAACTGCTAACTGCAGATCTTATCTTTTACCCCTTCAATTCGCTTTAGGTTACTTGTGGTCGTTCTGTCTTTCTCTACAAACAGAGCAGTTTTTTCAGTTGGGTAACCAAAACTCAAGAAAACAGAAGGCCGAAAGAAAAGAAAAAAGTTTCATCTTTTCTTTTAATTTCTGGGTTTTTCTTCTTCTTGAAATTTGGTTTATCACGGAGAACATGAATTCAAAGAACACGGGTTCTTCGTCTTCATCATCGTCGTCTTCGTCTTCGTCTTCGTCTTCAATTGCTACGGACTTGTTTGGACCAAAGAACACACCTCCCACTAGCGTTTTCGGCTCTGTTTTTGGGCCACCTCCTACAGTAAGAACTCCTTTTAAATTGAATATTGGTTTACAGTAATTTTTATTTAACTTTTCACTGAACTCCTTTTAATACGATATTTTGGCATAGTTTGAGGAATGTTATCTCCAAATCTTCGTTTCTTCATGTGTATTTTGAATATTAATTGTGTATAATATCATTAGAAATGGAACAAGATTCTTTGAAGGTGGTAAAAGTGAATCTCTGTTATTTTGTAGAGAAACAGTAGAGATTGAGATTAGACAAATAATAGTAAGCATCATCCTATCTGCATCTCTAAGGTAACAATAGAGTTGTTATAATTATACAAGCATGGCTCTGCTTAAAAATGAATTTTGGAGCAGGCAAGTAGAAATTTTGGGAAACAAAGATATATTGATGCTTCTTTTGTTGTAATTACAAAAGAAGCCTTCTGAATGACGTTTGGGGTTGCGAATACAGGGAAGAAGAATGGATTCATCGGGAGTTGGAGAAGGCAACAACAACACTTACTACCAACAAGAAAGCACTCCGCCATGCCACTACAGCTCCTCCATATATTATGGAGGCCAAGATGACTACTCCTACTCCACTCCTGCCCGCAACACCGACTCTCAGTCTCATCAGGTACTTAAAATTGTCATCCCCTGAAATTGAAATTGATCAATCTGGACAACCAACTAACTAACTAGTAAAAATACGTCGACCACAGTACAAGAAAAACCCGCAAGATGATGGAAGCCAAGGGCAGGGTGCTTCAAGGGGAAACTGGTGGCAAGGTCTCAGACTATACTCCATTCATCTTTATTTGTTCCTTATTCGATCAACTTGATGCTGATAACAAACTTATTTTCAGGCTCTCTCTATTATTAAAGACTCTCTTCCACCTTCAAACTACAAGGTATATACCTCTTCAAACATTCCACTTTGACCAAAAACTAGAGTTTGCTCTTGTTTTCATTCTTGTCAACTTATTCTCTCATGATACGCTCTTCTTTGCAGGTCGTACGGACAAGAGTATCGATGAGAGCATTGCTCAGTAGTAGTCAACTCAAGAATAGCCCTGGCTCCTTTTTTCGCCCTGGCTTATCTTACATTGTTAGGAAGCCGCGAGTTTCTTTCTTTCTTTCTTTTTTTCTTTTTCGGTTTGGCTTGTCGCCATATCTACTACTGGAATCAAGTGTTTAATAAAGATTTGTGTGTTTAATAGAAAATTTGTATGGTTTTTAGTAACAAGTGTGTGTGTGTATATATATATGTTGGATTACTCACATGGAGAATCTTGAATTTGAGTTGCAAGACAGAACTGACCTATATGCATTAGCATTGGAGCAGTGATGAATTAGGAGAAAAGCTTTCTTACGGTATACTGAAAAGGTCATTTTCAATTAATCAATCCTGTATCATGTTGAGTTTTCTACAAATCGATCACTGCTATCAAATTATGCAAGTTACAGTTTCAAACCCATTTGTGTCACTTTTTTTCTTCTAAATTTGTTTCTTGAATAACAAATTAGAGTGCTTTTGTGGCGAACAGATTATCTTTCTATTGAGTTGTGTTTTCCAGCTACACTGATAAATACATACATCTTATACTCTCTTCTAGCCACAAGATGTACATTGAATAACACACCAATATATCAAGACCCTTTTCAGTTTTGAAAAATTACTCATAAGAACAAAACACTTATTACAACAAGAAGCTCTAACCTCTTAATCACTCGGCCGGAGTTTACTCCAGCTCCGATGATGGACCGACAAGCATTTCTGCGGATCCGAGTTCTCCTTGTCGATTCCAGGAGCCACGGGCGAAGCACTGCCCGGTTTCACAATCGTCCTCGTTGAACCTTCGGTTGTGGTTCCGTTGCTCTTTACTTTGGCCTCACCCACGAGATAATTGGTCAGCACTCTCCTTACACCGCCCCCACGACGTGGAGGCTTGCTGTTATCACGGCGGCCCACAAGAGGAGTCCTTTCGCCCCTGGCTGGACTGAACGCTGAAGGTGCAGCTGCAACACCAGAACTGGCGAATGATGTTCTGTACGGCGTGGCGGTCGACAGAGGGGACACTGAGAAGTGCATTGTCTTTGAAACCTTCTTGTGGGTGATGATACCACGGGTTGGGCCGGAAGTTGAAAGCTTATCGGTGCATTTGGTCAAGTCGTCCACGTATAGAAGATCATCTATTCGCGCCACTATATTGTGTGCCACACTCTCCAAAACTCTTGAGTAGCTCTCCAAAATGGACTTCCCCACATCCTGGAGTTTTATATGTATGTTAGGTTGAAGAAAATATGAATCAAATGTCATAGACAAGCAAGCGGGAAGTTGAAGCGGTATACCTTGTTGCACTGGATTTTGCTCGTGTCCAAGGTTGTTTGCGGTAGGCCAGGGCACCGCTCCTTCAAGCAGAGCAGCAGCCTTTCGGCTCTTTCAGCTAGTAGCTCTCTCTTATCTCCATCAACCACTAGGTCTTTTACCATGCCCCATGATGATTTGCTGGTGGATCGGTTTGGTTTGGTTATGGATTTGCTGTGAACTCTTCTTCTCCATATGCAAATTGCAGCTTCCACACGATTCGCTATCTCCAGTGCCATATTTTCAGAGGAAACGTCCAGGCAATCAAGCAGGCAGTCTGGAAAGAAGTTATCTGATGTCATGTATCTGTATATCATATCTCCTAGACAAGATCTTCCCGTCTGAAAAGAAGCACGCATGTTACAACTTCATCCATAACAAAGAACACAAATCAACAAATTATGGAAAAAAAGGGTCAAAACCAGTAACTATTTAGACCCATTTGCACATTGCCAGCCGCTGAAAAGCAAAATTCCATTCAACAATCCACTATACATTATCCATTAGCATTTCACGTCCTACTACCTTACTATTACATTTAGGCATTTAGCAGATGGTTCCTTGCAATGGGTCTATATAGTAGGTAGTTTTGCATAATTATCAAATTTCAATTTCAATAAACTAGAAAAGAACTGACGTATACATGAACAGCAACTAGATATGGCAGTCAGTATTGTTCAGACCTTTGAAAGAGTTTCCAAGTAAGAATCCGGGACTTCCATGTCTGCTAAAACTGTGCTGTTGATCGCCATTGCAGCTTTCAGTATCTGATTTGTGCACTCGCGCTTGTGTTCCAATTGCTTCCGAAGACTTTCTTCAAGACCTCCAGGAGGAAGACGAGGCACTGGCAGCCACCATTTTTCCTCCTGCCTCTGTAATTTTTTTCTAAAAGAAGCTGACCCGTCACAGTCTGAAGCTACAATACCTTGATCAACATACCAAAACTCGGTTTCCTTGAAACTGTCCAGCATCTCCTGACAAAAGGCAGAAACAACTAGGAATCAGAGGAGACACTTGATCAGAATTCAGAAGTCACACAATGATGAAATAAAGCAAAATTCAACCCTTACAATAAGTAAGTTATCCAGCTTTCGTACAGCTGGAAGGTTGATGAAGAGATCAGATCGAGGCCTGCAAGTCATAACCTACAAAGTACAAACAAGCAAATGAGCTACAGCTTATGACACATAGCCACTTCAAAATGGAAGTTAAAAAGAAGTTGAGAAAAAAAATCCAAGGTACCTCAAACTTACTCCCATCAGCAAAAGTTTGCCAACAGGGCATTAGCTCTACAATGTGATCACTAACACAAAGCAACAAATCCATCTCCCTCTTCCACATCATCTTCTTCTCCGGTGGTAACGGCTCCAACCTCCATAGCTGCCCAAATATAGTAGCTGAATAACAACAACAACCAGAAAAACACCAATCAATCATCTACATCAGAGCACAAGACCTGCAATATAGGTGGTTTTTGTTCTCAATTTCAACCCAAATATAATCTTTTTCAGCACACCACCTCACAATTCTAGAAGACAACAAATCAACCTCCTCACAATTCTAGAAGACAACAAATCAACACCCACAAACAATTTTCATCAAAATTTACCTCTGTTAATTAAATCCATTGAAAACACATAGGAACTCCATTTTTTATTACATCCATATGAGAACAAAACATATCAGTTTTCATCTGGGAGTTACATTTCCCTTTCTAACGAGTTTTAATGGAGATTTTTTAGGGGAGACTGGTTGATTCAGTAAATTCTGTTAATCTGAGGTAATATAATGAAGATTAAAGTGGTTATCGTAATTAACACATAATATACGATAAATGGGGAAGAGAGAGTACCACAGAGATTGGTAATGGCGTTGGAGATGGCCAGAGCAGAGCAAACCCCCTTCCCACCCCCTGACATATCCTCACCTAGCAGAAGCTTCGCGAACCTCTCCTTCATCATCTCCATCTCTGTCAACCACAACCAAACGGAAAATTCATAACACTTTGAATTTTTACTAAACAAAAAGAAGAATCGAATCGAAAAGAGAGATAAGAACCAGAGATGTCGGAATTCCGTTGCTTCTTCAAATCCGAATTCGGAATAACCAGTTTGGGGAGAGCGGCGGCCTTCGTGATTGGCCAATCCGGCAAGAGAGGGGGACAAGAAAATCTTCTGGCGGTGTTGGATGCAGTCGAATTGCTTGAAAATTCTCTGGCGGATTTCGTCGTGTCTGATGATTCGGACCTATCCGGGTCGGGTTGTGTGAGTTCTGAGCTGTCCAGCGTCTGAACTAGGGTTTCAACCTTCGCATTCTCCTTCGCCATGGACAACGCTGGAAAACTGTCTGCAGAGTTTGGGATCAGAAAACCCTAAGAAGCGAGCAGAGAAGAGGGGTGAGTGGGGAAGAATACGATGGGCTTTAAATTTGTAAAATGCTATTTGATTTTGGGGGTTGTCAGAAGAGGAATTTTGGATTTCAAATGGAAACTGCCATTTTTCCTGCTTTTGTAGCTCAGCTGCTGAATAAGTGGGGATTATGAACAGGCAGCAGCTCTGCTGCTAACGTCTCTCTTTGTGGTGGCCCAGGAATCAAAATCAACAAACGGTTATCCGTCTACGCAAACAACCCGATCCAAACAAATAAATGAAATCCGATATAATCCGTGTGATAATCGCCTGAACCGATGTAAAGTAGTTTTGGTAGAGAACTATTCAATAAAGTGCTGAAAAGTAGGTTTGTGTAATGAGGTATGCTTAGTGAGTAAAGATTAAAAAAAATTGGTATAAATTATGTGTAGTGAAAGTAAGAATAATTTATAATATATTTATCGAAATTCATAAAAAATACTCTTAAAAATAAGTTTATAAACAAATTGTTTACAAGGACATTGTAAGACAAGGCCAAAGTTGACGATAGGACATGTTGGGTCAGATAGGGGTTTATCGGACCAGATGGGGGTTTGTTAAGTCATCACCACATCTATTTATCCTTGATTCATAATTTTTATCAACTAACTTTGTCAACATTGATTCATAATATTCAGTATAATTATGCTTATTTTAAAGCCATGTCAAGAAGTTGTTGGCTCACGAAAAATGTAAATATTCTTTGCAATAACCCAACCTTTACAAACTTAAGTTTTATTACTCTAAGATTCAAAGTATGAGAACTTAGATATGCATTGTAAAATTTAGCTCATAGGATTTGAAAATTAACATTTATCCGTCTACTTCATTTGACCGACCTGTACACCTTACGAATGAATGGTTGATCGAATGCGGGTGATCGGAAGTCGAGTAGAGCGATTGGTCTAGCGAGTTGGGTCTTGATCCATATTCATTTCTATTGGTGAGCGGCAACCTTCGATTAATAAAGAGTTAACTTAGTAATTTTGTAATACCATTAAGAGTACGTTGACTCTGTTAACTCTACATAGCCACATAGGTACCATCAAACAAGCAAATGTGACTCTTATTTATATACACACATATGTACTATTAATAAAAATGATCAACGAATCTGAATCTAAATGCCTATATTATCACTTAAGTCACCTAAATTACATTGTTTTACTAATAACTGTCCAACGTGCCCTCCAACCCGTATTACTAATAGGTTTTTAAGGGTGTTAGTGTATTACTTGTATTTTGTGCTATTTGATGACATAATAAGAAAACTACTTGAATTATATCATAGATGACGTGTAAGGTCGCCATGGAAGATGTTTAAGTATCTTTCGTCACCAAGCTTACCGTGTACGCTTTAGGTTGTAAACCAGCCCCGCAATGTCAAAATCTGAGCTTTACAAAGGGCGTGTGAATCTTCACACAACTCGTGTGAGCTTCACAAAGGGCGTGTGAATCTTCACACAACTCGTGTGAGCCTCAGTCCGGGAATTACAGTCGCGTGGTAATTACTTCGTTTTGGCTCCATTTTGCTTCGTTCTACTTCGTTTCGTTTTATAATTTAGAAAGCATTATTATTTTTGGACCTAACTCATGTGTGGATCCGTTAATATTTTATCCTATAATTTTAAGACATTATTAGATTTAGGGCTCGTCATGTGGCATTCACTTCTCTTGTTTGTTACTCCATATTATCCTACATATACTTTTATTAATTGTTCATTAAAAATGGATATTTGGGCTTAGGTATAATTTGGCATAATTATAATCAAGTTATTCAAATCCCAAACGCTCTTACTATTGTTCTTGATTCAAGTAATACCTCGTCTGGGTTTGGAAGTGATTATGAGTTCATCGTGTTTTCTTCAATCCAAGAAATCATTCATATTGTTCTTGAAAGGAATCGAAGCGCGTTCAACATCAACATATTATATTGCCGAAGACAAGATTTAAAACGTGAGAGCAACTTTTAACCTATGAATACACAATATTTTAGATAGCGGTTATAAAATTAATGTAAAAATAATACCGAAATGCTAGACAATATGTAGTGCACATTACACTAAATCTAGAAGCTAATATGAATGATTCCTTGGATTGAAGAGCAATACAATATGTCGTGTACATTAAATTAAAAATAGAAGTATATTAAACTATTTTTCAGAATGATTTAGATTACTCTTATCTTAGGAAAGAAACCTAATTATTTTCTACGTAACAAACATAGAAGTAGTAAAAGTTTAATGACATCGTACAAATTTCTGTAAAATATTAACTATTAATGAAGAGAAGAAATTAACTAGAAGAAATAACAATAAATGAAAGTGAAACAAAGTAGATCATATAATTAGCTACAAGTTTGAACTACTTGGTGGAGGCGGAACATAATTTGTTGGAATAATTGTGGCATCTTTCGCCAATGTATTTCAGTTGTTTAAATCGATCTTTAGTCATCTAAATGTGGCTCTAAGCTGGGTCCATTCACGTGGTTAAACTTAAACCCTTACATTTGTAATATGATAACCGTTATTTAGGTTAGATGTATTTCTTAAGTCTTTAGTATAATCTCACAAAATAATTATCCCCTGTTCAGTAAGTATTTGAAAACCCAAGTCTATCAATAAAATGAAGTTCGAATCTAAAATATAAGCTTCAAGATGCATTACTTGCCAAACTTTATCGTCATTATATCAATTTCAAAAACTTATTTGTCCACATACTCAACAAATTTCAAAGTTTTGTTGCATAAATCATATAAAAATAGAGTAAGAGTATTTGGTGTATATATGTATAATAATGTCATCATGTTTGTAGGCATGAATTGAGGCCGAAAAGACATTTTGGTTTATTAAATGGATCCCTTGAGACAGATTGATATATAGAAAAACTTGAGAGACAAATTGGTATATAAAATGACATCCAACAGACAAATAAGCTTTCTTGTTCATCTGAATTTGGATTTATGAAATTGATTCGCCTACTGAACCGATTTTACTTTAATAAACCAAAACCGATTCCTAATTGCAAGCTTCAGTACTTCTTCAACCTTTTAGAAGTAGCAAGTATCTGACACAAACCGCCAAATCTAGGGCTTGTTCACGAATTGATTCCATCGGCCATGTGAGATACAAAACTGAAGGGGTTGGAGGAGGGATTGTTTCTTGGAGTGTCAATCTTCTATCAATCCATAAGAAATGCAAAGAGTGTAAACTAAAAGGCAGAGGAGGAAGTGGGCATGGTAGAAATGGTACAGGACAAGGCTATTCCTTTTATATTTTGGGATGAAGATAACGAGAAAAGATAAGAAGGGGACCAAGATTATTCTATTTTTCCAACATACAGGGAAAAGGCATATTTTTCTTTCAAGATATAAATCTACCGCCTCCATGGGCAATGATCATCCTACATTATCTTAACCCATTAACACAATTAATGAAGCTCATTTTATTTTATTTTACTTTACTTTTCTTCCTGTCAATTTTCCATATACAAAATAGAAAAACATAATCAGAGAAGCGCATATTTTGCAATGAGAGGGGTAGTGAGTTGAAATCCAGCAAAAAAATGAGACATGGGTACGCAACTACCCGTATATGATGTTGAAAGGGATTTATAGATAAGATGGCTAGACATATTAAGAACTATAGATCCATTATGATTGCCACGTCATTTCTTATGATTATAACGGAGGAACATCAGATGAGCTTGAAATAAGCACTTAGCATAGACTAGAGAGCATGTCCATAAGTTACAGGACTACCTGGAGAACAAGACGGGTTCGGTTTTGGGGTTTTGTTTTTATGGTTTAAATTTCATCAAATAAAAATCGGTTTAAATAAGTAATTGGATCAGTTTTTGTAAAACCCGAAATCTGAGGAATAAAAAAGCTCATTTGTCCGCTTGCTGTCATTTTATATACCAATTTTTTTCCGAGAATTTTTTAAAATATCATTATGTCTTAAAGAGGTCATTTAATATATCAAAATGTCTTTTCGCCATTCTATCTAAACTTGTGAGTTGAGAAAGAGAAGCGAAAAGGAGTTGCAGCCTCCAAGATCAATGCAAGGCGTGTGAGTTGTGAACTTACATTAAATTAAAGTTAATGTCATGTAGCGAGTGGAGGTTTTTTAAACTAAAAATCACGAGTCAAACACATGTGTATTTTATTTTGCTCCGTCATTTTGGTAAAGAGTCAAACACATATTATTGTCATTGTGATTGTGTGAAGTAGAGCCAACCCACAACGGGATTTTGATGTGGTCACATGATTACGATACTTATATTCAAGAAGAGTTTGCTGATAGGAGCGTCATCAGACAATTGAAATTTGAAGTCACAAAAGTTAGGCCTGATTTCCCCTGTATTGTATAAGAAACCTTGATAAAACCCAGATTGTCTATAATTGAGGATTTATCAAAATTGGCTGAATAACAAGATGCTTGCTTTTCAGATATCCTGTCCTTTTATTTTCGTTTTGAGGGTTCTAGCATCTCTTGATTTTTGAATGAAGGAGATTTGAGAAATTGCAGAACTTGACACAAGTTTGATGCAATTAACTTTTTGGCCCCCGTTTACCATTAACTTTAGAGCCCATTTCTTAGCAGAATAGCGGAGTTAGCGTCTTCTCTTTATCACCAGATTTGATACAATTATATAACTAAATGCATGTAAAAGCTTATCACCAGATTGAATTCTCCATTCAACACAGAATCTATAATAACAAAATTGCACTGGATGGCTACTTGAGCTTGTATGATGTAGTGTGATAAGTTCCTTTTCCTGGAATAAACATTGGCAAGTTTTCAATTTTCCGGTCTCCATTTTCACTATGTATTGAGAGCTAAAAGTTCATAAAATAACATATCCTTTAATAACTTCTCACTAATAAGGTCTCTTAACACTAGTATGACTCCATGAAATCCCACCTAAAAACCAAGCTTTGCATCTGTTAACCCCCAGCAACACTATTCTCCTATGAACACTAGAAGTAAAAACAACAAATAAAATTACTTCTTCATATCTGTATCCAGTTCTTCAAGTTACCTTAAAGTATGAAAAAACAGGCAGCTTTGATGCTTTAGCTAAAGCCCTCAACTTCAGCTGGAAATGCAGTCCTTTCCCTAGAGATCTGGGTTGAAACTTCTGTTACCAAACCCATCATTTTGTCACGCCCCTCAAACCGCAAATTTGGATCCTGCAAGAACTGCACTGGTGCATTAGCATTGATGGGTGCCTGCGAAGAGGCTGGGTGAACAGACGCATAATCCATCGTCCTCGCCAGGCTACTCTCTAACCCACTTTTTATCCAAGCAAGATTGTTCAGATCTGTAGCTATTGATGCCAGCTCATAGCTGGAGAAGGCGGGAGGCTCCTCGTAATCAACAAACTTAGGTCCTAATATTGAACTCTCTGGTTTAGCCATGGTTTCACCAGAGCAACAGCCATGGCCACATTGTGAAGGAATCATGGGTTCGTTGTGAACCCCTTCTATGAATCTGGAGACCCCAAAATCCGGTTGGAAGGCTTGGACCAAAGGACCCTGTACCGGAACAAGCTTTTGGAATGTAGAATCACCTGTTGAGCTACACGGGGGATAGCAAACACTGAATGCACCAATACGTGCTACTGGACGAGGAGGGGCGGGATGTTGTATTGTTTCTGGGACTGGGACAACAAGGATAATAGGTTGTTCACATGGTACATGATGAGCATTTGATACCAAACCATGCTGAATCCCAGTGTCTACTAGGTTCAGGTTCTCAGACTGATATGGTTGAGTCTCCATCAAACTGACAGCATGGTTTTCTTCTGTAGTAGCCTTAAATGAGTTGAGATCGCCTGAAATAGTTTCTTCTGAAGAAGCCTTCGCCTTATCAAGGCTGAAGTCTTCACCTAACTTGGTAAACTCACATCTACGTCTCAAAGTTGAATTCCAGTGGTTTTTAATTGCATTGTCGGTTCTTCCAGGTAGGAGCTTCGCAATTACCGCCCATTTGTTCCCATGCATAGCATGTGCTGCAATTATCATGTGGTCTTCTTCATCTGCAAGATTATTAATTCAGTTAAGACTTTGCAGAACAAACTAAGATCATACTATTAACACATATAGTATTAGGTTCCACTCATGTTTACATGAAACTAGTAGAAGAATCTCAAAATAGAAGGAGCAGCTCGGGTAGTAAAATAGATGCAAATTTGGGTAGCACGACTACATAGTTTTATCTTTCAACCACCACTCTCCGCAATCACGTAAAGAAAGTTAAGGAAATATTGCAGAATATATAATTAACTTAAGAGAGTGTCCTAATCAAGCTGGATATATTGATTGCATAATAATCATGGAACTAGTCTAAGCACTACAATCATGCATGCAGTGCTTCAGTTTGCATACCACTGGCCGATCATGAATCTTGAGAATTTATTTGCTAGACTATACAGTCTAAGAAAGAGCATAATTCAAAATCCTCCAAGGTAGCATTTGTGATTCCAAATTGGTGAAGCTTCAGAAGGAATAGGCAAATGATTGATTCCCTTTCTTATGTACCGTAGGAATTAAGTACTAGAAAGTTTGTCAATTCAATTTCCAGATTGACAGATTTTCATCATCCACCACCCCACCAGCCATTGAGAATCTCTCAACTCTTTATGCAGGCCAGTATGCATAGCAACTGAGATAACATTGTAACAGAGAAACAAGTTTATCTTGCATCCTTTTTCTTTTGTCAACTTCATAGTTCATGCATGAACATCATATCCCAAATGCAAGGATCAAGTTGTTGGACTCATTCATATCTTGAAAGTTTGATAAGAACTTTAATCATGTTCTCATGAAGACAAGACACAAGCAACTCAGTCATTTTGATTCAGTTGTAAATGTTTGCCTTCAACTAGAAGAATTTTCTGAGTACTTGCACCAGAGTAACTCTGAAATTCTGGTAGTAGGTACTCAATAATAGATATGGCAATTGTATTGTGGAAACAAATCATAACACAAGAGCTGATAGAAATTGACTTATGAAAAGCATTATCTTCCTTGGCACACAATGGACTGTTGCAAAAGCTCACAAATAAGCACAAAACAAAGAAAATAAAACTCGAACGTCTACAGCATGGAAGAAGAGATCAATAAATAAAGACATCCAAAAGCCACCCATTCTAAGTTCTGATTGGCCTTTAATAAGCCATCTAATTTCAAACTCAACCAAAACAAAATAAGACTCTATCTCAACACAGTGCAAGTCATTAAAACAATGATTACAATAAGCTTTGAGCTCTCAGACAATGCTTTGCATATAACATTTGCCTTTTGGATAATCATGTATAATTCATTTAACAATCATTACATTTTCAACTCACAACATGAATACACTCTATCAGTGATTTATAATTCCTCCCTCAACTTCTTAATTCCAATTTGGATCATCAAAGGCATTTCAGATATTATTCCCTAAGCAGCTTACTGCACTACTTGCATTCTCCAGTGACCAACTTTTCTGACTATAGTGAAGTATCTATAACACAATGTTCAGCATAATTGAGGTTAACTCATATCAAATCTCCCCAAAAATTACGACCCCCAGAATTTCATAAATGCATTTTTCACTAACGAACCTTGAAGGAAACATCCAGTCCATATCTACAACTGAATTTCAAACAGAGAAACAATCAATTGAAGTTAAAGACGAGAAATCAAAAAAAATCAGCGACAACCACCGCTCACTACGATCAAAGCGAGAAATCAATCGCACAAACGAACACCACTAGAAAGCAAGATGAAGAATCTTTTTTCTGCTTACAAGTGAAAGGCTTGCGCTTAACGGAAGGATCAAGCTGGTTACACCACCGGAGTCGACAAGACTTGCCGGAGCGGCCAGGGATGCCGCGAGCGATGACGCTCCAGTTCCTGGCGCCGAATCTGGCCACCAGCTGACTGAGTATCACATCCTCATCCGGAGACCACGGTCCCTTCACCCTCCCGGCCTCCACCGCCGCAAGGGCGGAACTGCTACCTCCGCCGGCGGAAGCGTCATCCGTCTCTCCTGCCATCGCGGCATTCACAGCGGCGACAGCGGCGTCGATGGCGACAGAGACGGCGGAAGAAGCGGTGCAGTTAGGGTCTTCGTCGGTCGCCATATCGGTTGGTTATTAGGTTGTTGGAGTTTTCTCACTCCTCTCTCTCTCTTTTACCTACCTTGGCTATTGTAACTGCAACTCGTTTTTGTGGGGAGAGAGAAATCAACGCTGATGATGATGAGGGCAATTGTTTCGGTTTCATTTTCTGTTTCATTTTTATTTTATTTTATAATTCGAATAAAATAAATATCGTATGGCGGTTTTGATTAATCGTACTAGCAACAATATTCAGATCCGGATCTAGGTTGAGTTATTTTATATTTATGAGTCCATTTCGATAGCCCGTTTGGTATTGAAATCAGGATAACAACTATGAATATGAGATATTAGTTATATTCATATTTGTGTTTGGTATATCCTGATATCAATATCAAACTGAAATTTGTTGTTTGATATATGTAAATATCGATATCAGTGATATCAGATTGATATTGAATTGTTATTTTGATATCTCTAAAAAAATTGGTATATCAAATATATCACTCATACTCATATCCATATCTGATACCTTAGGACTCGTTTGATATCGATACTAAGGACATGATATATCGGGTATCGGTATGGATATCAAGATATGAGTATGAGTGCTATCAAGGTATCGGATATGAGTATAGATATGAGTGATATTTTTGATATACCCAATTCATGAGAGATATCAAAATAACACTTTGATATCACTTTGATATCACTCATGCCATACTTTGATATCTATATCTGATACCAAACAGCAAATATCCGTTTGATATCGATATCAAGATTATACCAAACACATATATGGGTATCAGTGATATCCATACCCATACCTGATATCCTAATATCAATACCAAACGAACTCTTATATCACTCATACTCATATCTTGATATCCATACCGATACCGATATCTGATATCTCATATCTTTAGTATCAATATCAAACGATCCCATAATGTAACTGGTGTAAAGTGTGAAATTTTCATAGTTGTCGATTGAGCCAAATCAATGGCCTAGATTAGGACACATTGGACATTGATAACAGGTTTTTGTCGTGTAAAAACTGCTATGCAAAATATCCAAACAAACCCTAAAACGTAGTCCTAGGTAAGTAAGGGTCGAATCCGCAGGGAAACAAAGTCTATCGCAGTATGCAATATGTATGTCAATTTAAAGTAACCAAAGGGGGGTTTTGTTTGTTTTAGTAATCTAAGCATGCAAAGGCAAGAATAAACTAAAGATAAATGAATTCAGTAATGGAAAAAAAAACACTTAGTCAAACAACATCCACTATTCGTATGACAAGTTGATCATAGATACTCATTCAAAATCTCATGCAATGGTAATTCCAATTCCTTTTCAGATATAACTAATAGCACAACCAGATACTATTAGTACTAACTAATTAAACAACCCTGAAACTATCAAGATTCAGTTTAACAGCAGCCTTACGGATAGGAATATAGTTGGATACAATTCTAGCATAACACAACCAGATATTATCCTAGAATGTAAATCAATTCTCTTCTGCACAAGACTAGCACAACCAGTTACTAATACGATGCAGTTGCTACTCTGAAATAGATATGCTCAACCAGTAACAATCTAAATCTAGCAATAGATCAATAACAATAAACCCTAGTTGCGTCCAAATAGAGATTATCAATATCAATCATAAACAACTTAAGCAAGAGAAAGATAAAAACCATGCAATAGACTAGGAACGAGAATCTCACAACTTTATCGAAACGAAAGCTTCAGCGTCTGACTAAGCCAGGGAGGCTTATTTCTTCATAACGTAGAAAGGGAAATTAGGGTTCAAAGAAAAGGATGATGATCCAAGATTCGCAAACAAGCCTTTTTTCAACCCTTAAATACTAAAGGAAAATAAAGCTAAGTTAACCTAAAACGAAAATAATAAAAAAATAATAAAATAATGCAAATAAAGAAACGGCGCGGCGGACTTCAGACATCGGCGGCGGTCGCCGCATCTCCCACGGCGGGCGCCGTAATCGCGGCGGGCGCCGCAATTAAACGGCGGTCGCCGTAATCACTTCGTAGCCAAGGTCGGCGGAAAGCCAATTGCGGCGGTCGCCGCATCTCTCACGGCGGGCGCCGTAATTACGGCAGTCGCCGCAATTAAACGGCGGTCGCCGTTCTTCGGTTCAGCTCATGCGACACTTCCGTAAAAATGCCATAACTTTTTATTCCCAACTCGGATTGCGCTCATATTTTGAGGACTTGCAATAGACTTCAAGATCTAACTCCTCGAATTGGAATCACTCCATTTGGACATCGGAGCAGAGAGAACGAACCAATTGAAATCAGCACATTGTTCTTCTACTCTTCAGTGCACTCCTCTTCCTCGTCTTCTCATGTGGTTTCTTCCTCAGTGTCTCATATGATATCCAAAACCGCTCAAACACCTCCAAATACACCAACTTCGCCCCCAAACGCCATACACATGAATGTGTCTAAATCTACCCGAATGACACCAATAAAACCTCTAATAACTCTTACTTAAGCCCTACAAAGTAGTGCTTATCAAACCACCCCATGCTTAGACCTTTGTTCGTCCTCGAGTAAACTAATAAAGAGTCTACTCCTCCAATGTAGCTACCAAGGTCTCAGGAAGCATATCCTCCAACTAAGAGTCACCTAACCCATGCCAAGCTCCTAGCACCAATCTCATTTACAACACATCCACAACTCAACAAGCTTAAAGGGCAAGCAGAGTACTTCCCCCAAGCTAAACCCGGACATCCAAAAGTGTGAGTAACCTCTAATCCTAGCCTCCATCTATTACTCCTTATGTCTCCCAGAGTGACCTACCCGACAATCCTTCTTTGACTCCCCTTCTTATGACGCCTCGCCAAGAATAATGAGAAATCCTAAAATCACTCTTCTTCTTTTTCACTCGTTTTGCCAAGACGCCCTTTCGGGTTTTCACCAAGCCACTCATTTCATTTTCCAATAGATGTACTCACATAAGCTCACGTCACTCTTGACCTCATATTACCCCAGCCTAATGCTGGTCCAAGCCACCTGCTTATTGCATAGGTCGCCCTTTCGGGTTTTCGACCTATCCCAGGATTTCAATGATAACCTTTTTTCAAATTTTTGGCTCTTTTCATTTTTTCATTTTTCTCCTCAGCAGCGTAGCAAGTATAAAACCCCACCCCATGCTTAAACATTGCATTGTCCTCAATGTAATGAAAGACAAAAGAATAAAGCACAGGGAAAAGCAAAAAATAACTCACAACGTTGCCGAGTTGGCTTGGACACTTCCTTGTTGCTGGCGGTGTAGTCATAAAAGCTCATATCCTGGATGTCTGGCATCAACGCCATTATCTTCATATGTCGTGCAACCATAAGATACCACTATAGGGTGTGGTGGTTATGTAGGAAATCAGGGCTGCACGGCCTTCAAAAATGGGCCCAGATGTCGTCGTGGTTGGGCTCTGGTGTACCTCCTCTCCAGCTGTCGACTGCAGGGCCATCATCGTTGCCAAATAAATATAGGGTGAATGTATTCCTCCGTTTAGCAACATGATGCGCATCTCTCCGTGGGGAACTCTGGACAGCTGGGTAAAACTTTTTTAAAAAAAAAAAACTTTTTTTTTTTTTTTAATTTTTTTTTTTTGACTTTTCTCCCCGTTTAAGGTCTTTTCGGGGTATCTTATTTTTGTCTTTTGCTCCCCGTTTAAGGTTTTTTCGGGGCCCATTTTTTTCGATTTTTTTTTTTTTAGAAAGTGCGGCGGTCGCCGTGAAGGGTGCGGCGGTCGCCGTAATTACGGCGGGCGCCGTAATTAAACGGTGGTCGCCGTTTTCATGTCGCATCTATCCTTCTTAGCGAAGCAATTACGGCGGGCGCCGTAAGGTTCGCGGCGGGCGCCGTGAACACCTTCTCCGTTTTTTCGCGCTTCCTGCAGGTTAGTTCGACACAGAAAGGAAAAACTAAAAGGAAAACAACTGAATAAAGACTAAGGGAAAGAAAATAAACTACCAAATCTCGGGTTGTCTCCCGAGCAGCGCCTTGGTTAATGTCGTTGGCTCGACATGCTACTCAATCCTCTTCAACTCGGGTTTGTCCTATCACTTGAACTCCTGAGGTCTATATCAGGGGGATGCCGCTTTGTGTGCTCCATGTTGAGCCTTTCCCCCTTGCTTGTGCACTTGCTGATGGATGGACCGTTGTTCATATCTATGAATGCACTTGCCATCTTCATGAACGGTCTACCCAACATCTCAAGGGCTGCATGTATGTCCTGAATTAAGGCCTCCTTCTTGTGCTTTCCCTTTAGTTTCTTCTTTATATTGCCCAGCGCCCTTAAAAACTCTGTGTAGCTAGGGATGCAACTTGCCAGTTCGATCAAGGGAATGGTTACCTCGCAGATACTGAAGGTTTCATATAGCTCTTTGTCGTCCTTCAGCCTTCGAGTATCTTGGAATACCGCATGGAGGGGCGTGACGGGGTGCAGCGACACAAGTGGAAAGGAGTTGAGATGCATATACTTATCATAGGCAGCCTCGAGAGGGTCGGGGGCTGCCGGGGCATTTTCGAGAGGAACGAGCATCACAGGATCATTTTCGCGATCGTGGCTCTCCTCCTCTTGGTCGCTGAATTCCTCATGCGGTCTCGGAGTTGTCGACTCCTTTGCTTCAAGTTTACTCACCACTTGAGAGATCTGACCAACCTGCCTTTCCAAGTTCTGAATGCTAGCTATTGTAGTCTCTTGGAATTG
This sequence comes from Rheum nobile, assembly GCA_027886185.1. NCBI lineage: Eukaryota > Viridiplantae > Streptophyta > Magnoliopsida > Caryophyllales > Polygonaceae > Rheum > Rheum nobile. Next base: position 1,670,134 of record WOAB01000322.1, read on the forward strand.
CAATGAACTCTTACTCAAAATATTAAAAAAATGAATGCACTCCCATTCAAAAAAATAAATTTTGAGTATCCATTCAAAATAATTTACGATGACAGAGTTTCGTAAATAACATGAAATCTGCTACCCTTCCAATCACCAGCAAAACAACGCAGAACCACTTTTTGTAACACCCCCGATTTATACCGGTAGTGCCACACGCCAGTGACCTCAGACATTACCGTCCAAAGTCACCCCAGCCTTTAATCGGAACAATTAAACTTAAATACGTAAACATATTAAATGAAAGATTAAACAGTGGAAGACATTTACATATGAAACTCAACTCTTTTATTAAAAGATCTCTTGTCAAACGAGGAGATGATTTTACAACAGAGTGATAATACAGCGGAAGACTTTAAATTACACAACGGAAGACTTTTAAGAATCAACCTATAACATCGCTAGGTTATAAAGATATATTAAAGTAATATTTAATAACTTAAAACACTGACACTTAAATCTTCGTCTGCGAGCCTCTTCTTCTTCAACTGGTTACTTTGACTTAGAACCTACCACTGATGTGCCGTATAGGACGGATGACACCAGCCAACCATGCAGTGGAAATTAACCGGTTGGTTAGTCTAATGAAAGACTATGCAAGGGTGAAAACAGAATGGTTCTAGTGATTGTAACCGTTTACTATAATTGTTCCTCGAATAATAACCGAATGAACGATATATAACCCGGTACTTTCACGAAATGATTTATTATTAAGATATACATTGAAGAGAAGACTCCCAAAGGAAATGAGCCTTATGGGAAACGTATGAAGGGAAGACTCCAAAAGATTGAGTCTTACTGGAAATTATGACAACTGTTTGGGAACGTTAAAATTTCACACAAGCGTTTAAAAGCGACTTGACTATTTGGGTCCACGACCAACCTCACCACTTAGTGCGAATTCAGATTAGGAAGGTGGACTTACTCTAATCGAAGCCCAAACGAGTTTCCACGTTGTACTTCTCGCCCAAGGTTCCGCACTTATCTTATTTAATTACAACACGTACATTAATGTTAAGACTTTTAATATTATCTCGAGTAACTACGAGAAGGTTAACAAGCTTTTAATATTATCTCGAGTAACTACGAGGATTTTATGATTTCGAGTAACTACGAACCTTTAATACACATGGTGACATTTATGTCCACCCAAATTGCACTAGCAAGGTGTTTAACACCTCCTACCTTAACGGTGGATAGGAAGCAATGGGTCATGACCTTTAAGAGCATTACGAAATTATTCCGACGAGTACCAAGTTATAAAGAAACGACTAATCCTTATCCGGAATTAGCGTTCCTACGAATACTCGTGCTAATCTAGCATTTAAAGTTTATATTTAAATCCACAACAAAACCATTACGGTAATTAACAAATATAATAGCGTTGTTTCTAGCAATATATACAACCTATCATAATATCACCTTTTAATCATGTTATTTATAAAATCTGTTCCCAAACGAAAACAACAGTTCAATCCAATTTAATTAACAATTAAAAACAATTGATAATTAATAGAACATGGAATGATTAAGCAAGAGCGAACCGCCACTTGCCTTAGATTAGACGAAGCTCAAAGACAACGGGTTCCCGGGTTCGAAACGAGGGCAGAACTCGGATTATAATTTCCTACGGAACAACCCATAACGAAACCCTAAGTTTAGATTCGACAATAAATAGTACGAATCTAAAGAAAGACGAACGAAATCGAAGGAACGAAGCCTCGATCGAAACTACAAAGCCCAAACCACAACCACGCGTGCCCAGGCATACCACGGGTGCGGCGCCCTTGACCGCGGGTGCGGTCGTCGGGGAAGAAGAACTCCGACGACACGACGAGAGGGAAAACTCACCGGGGAAGACGACGCGTTGGGGCTTGATTCGTGGTGGCTCCAACTTCTGGACACTTAGCACCACCTTGAGAGCACCACCAACATCAACGAAAGTTCCGGCGACGACCTTGAAGAACTCCGGCGAAAGCTTGAATTTTTCCGGCGACAATGGAACAAGAGATTTGAGAGAGAGAGAGAGAGAGATTTGATGTGCTCCAAATTCTCCTCAGATCCCCTCCTTAAATAGAGCCCAGCAAGCAGCACACAAGCGAGCAGGTGCATCATCCCGGCCAAGGAGCAAGCGACCGCCACGACGAAGGACACGCGGCACTCATGCCGGTGATGCACGTCCTGCACACGATCGCCACCGCGGGGTGCGGTGCCTGACCGTGGGCGCGGTCAAGGCCAAATTCGGCCTCTTTCGCCCACTTTTGTCCGGGAACATGTATGGGTATGGTTTTAACCCCGGAAATTATATGTTTGTATCCAAACAAATATTCTAAGTCCCGAAAATACATCGAATGTATTTTATACCACTAAAGGAATTTATTCCGGATCTTATAAACGTTACGGAAAATCCTAAATTCTCCGAAAGCGAAAGTAATTACCGAACGAAGGTTGGGAAAAATTACCCAATTGTCCTTATGAAAATGAGGGGTATTACATCACCTCCCCCTTAAAAGAAGTTTCGACCCCGAAACTTGGCCGAATAACCTATGAAGTTGGATTACAACCAACCTTAATACTTGGATTTGACAACCTTAATCACTTCATTATCGAACTTATTCCTAAAGAAGTTAATCTGTTTCCTTAATCCCGATAGCATCTCACAACCTTATTCCCATACATCATACTATGCAATAACTCTTACTATATCCACATAATCATGGCTACCTTAAAATAGTGATCTCCAAGATCATCATAGCGACATTAATGTACCTTTAAATAGGAGAACACACATTTCCCATTTCTTTATATGAGCAATCCCAAGTTCGCACATTAACTTCTTATAACCAGATGTCAAACCTTAATAACCTCGAATTTTACGACCTCAATTTCCTTAAAGATATCTCCCACAATTCCATTACTCATTATCATCGGGTTTGGCCCTTATGCCAAATTCTAACTTGGGATCCTTTCGGTAATGACTTAACTTATTCCTTTAATCACTTTATAACTTAAACCTTTAAGATTCCTTAATTTTCTCCAAACATAATCATCACACTCTATATTCCTCGAAATGGATCACATGATATATTACTCTTAATTCCTTAAGATATCATTCTGAAAATGATTCATTCACATCAATGCTTACAACACGAACCCACATATGAGAGATAATTCTTAATCTCTTAGAGCATCAACTCCACATATTCAGTCCTACACCTCAAGAAATTTCGGAAGAACTCAGCGTATGAGATAACGCTTACCACTATACTTCTTAGGCGTACATAGACAAAGTCTCTTCACTGAATCTTTTAATATATCGGGATTATCGACAAATCCTATCCTTAGACTGTAATCTTTCCCTTTAAGTGGCTTCCTCTTAACACAATAACTTTACAACTTTATCTTCTCCAAGGAGTTGCACCATAAGTCTTATAGATGACATACTCTAGGTATGAAGAAGAATCTTAAGAATGGATTTAGATTTAAGCAATAGAGTCGACCCTGGGGTTAACCATATAGGGAACGAACATCTAGGTTACATACGTTACCCTTTCTCTATGAGTCCGACAGTCTTTATCCACACATGGCATATACTGTTCCGGCACTCACGGGGTTTCGTATGAATGATTGATATGTAATGACAATGAATTCAGAAATTTTCTGAAACAAGGAAACACTTCTTTATCATTCGAACATTACATTAAAGCAACTGACAAAAATCGAACAGACAGCCTACGAACTACGGAGATTATCGACATAAGTCGTTACTCCTTAATCTTAAGGAAAGGCTTAATAAAAGTACAACTTAATCGATCAGGGTTACTCCCCGTTGGCTTGACTCATCATGAAGAGTCGTTGTCCCTGGCCTGAAGATCCCATAAGTGCTTTGCCTTTATTACAAGCCATAGATTGCTCAGGAGCAGATACCTCTGGCTTTAGGTTCTGCCTACTGCCAACATCTGAGGCTTGATAAGACTGCATTGGTCCTTGACCCTTCTTTCTGCAGTATGTTTTCATGTGGCCTTCTATCCCACAGTTATAACATACTCGCTTTTCCTTTTGGCAATTAAGACTTTTATGCCCAACTTCACCATAGTTGTGGCACTTAATCACTCCGCTACTCCAACCTGAGCCTCTGGCGGAGTCAGACTGGGTCGTCTCGGTCTTAGCACGACCAGACTTCTCAAACTTGGTAGGCGATGCCGGTCGTTTGAATGAACCAACCTGGCGATCCTGTTGCCCACCCTTTCCCTTAACCCGCTTCTCCCACTTTTGGGTGGATTCTTCCAGTGTGACCTCTATCTTGTAGGCCGCATCCACATATTGTTCTAAAGTAGAATAACCGTGACACACCATTAGAGGTTTGATTTCTGGATTCATCCATCCATGGAAGTACCAGATCTTTTGTTCTTCGATCGACACTTCTGGCCCAGCGTATTGTAACAAGTGATTGAACTTAGCTGCAAGCTCAGTCACCTTTAACCCATCAGTCTTAGGGTATATAAATTCATTATGCTTCTCATCCCTCATAGCACGGGAAAAGAAACGGTCAGTCATCTTTGTTTTAAACATGCTCCAATTCAGCTCGGGATGATCAGCTAGACCAGTGCTCTCCCACCATTCACTAGCCACATCCTTGAGTTGAAGGGAGGCGATGTGCACTTTCTCAGCCTCAGTGTAATTCACGTTCCTGAACAGCCGTTCCATATGCGAGAACCAATATGTCACTTTGACCGGTTCTCCAGTACCGTCATAGCTGTCAGGCCTCATTTAGCTCACGGATTTTAAGTCTTGACCATAAGTCCCTCTGTCCCTGACGACATTGACTTGAGGTATGTGCTCCAGTGGCTCCTCAATTCCAGGAATGACCTGAGGAATCGGAACACCTTGTGTTTGCGGTAGAATTGACCGAAGTGCCTCGGTGACCGTTTGCATAACAAACCCATGAATGGCTTCTTTGGTCGCGGCATCCCACACTACTGGAGGATTTGCTTGTGCTTGGCCAACGCCTGGGGGGTTATTGTGAGAGACAGACTCGTTCTCTCCCCCTTGATTAGCGGCGCTCCTCAGATTCAACCTTGGTTCGTTACTTGGTTCTGCACCAGCACAAATCGTGTTTCTTGTGTTCACCATCTGTTGGTGAATTATAACGTTAATTTAGAACTTTTCCCACTTGATCATGACACTTTAGTCAGATACGTTATGATACAAATTATAAGGGTTCAAACTAATAACTTTATATTAGTCTGACTAACCCTTCACTGTTAATCATAGAAATGATCTTCTTCTGCTTACTTAAGAATGGGTATTCTAGGGGAAATGTCAACCTTTAAATGACATTGACCCTAAGAAGAGACAATATCCCTAAGAATGGATCTAAGGAATAAGTAACACTTGAAGCTTGCAGAAGTTTGAAACCACTTAATAATAAACCTTATACTTTTAAACTTCATACCTTCAAACTTTATACTTTATACCTTTAAACCCTATAAAAATAATTACTTATACAGTTTAGTTTTGCAAACTAGTGATATGATTATCACAAATCTCTTACTTAAAAAAAAAATTCACACTTTTAAAGTTACAATCTTAAACTCATTTTGACTGCGTATAACACACCTTTTATAAACCAACGATAAATAGCTTTTGAAGTTCAAATAGCTAAATCATTTAAATTAAATTAAATTCCAAGAAATAATTAAAACTTTTACTTTTAACATTTAAATTCTAAAAATTCCTTTTTAGGGAAAATAGTTTGAAAATCGTTTTGAAATTAGTTTTCGAAAATTCTCAAACCTAACAATAGGCCAAGAATTTTAAAACCATTGCTCTGATACCATAATTGTAACACCCCCGATTTATACCGGTAGTGCCACACGCCAGTGACCTCAGACATTACCGTCCAAAGTCACCCCAGGCTTTAATCGGAACAATTAAACTTAAATACGTAAACATATTAAATGAAAAATTAAACTGTAACACCCCCAAAACTTAACCCTTTTGGAAAGGTATTACCGCTAGTGACCCCAGTGTTCCTTACCGAGATCACCCAAGGCTTTACCGTTAAAATACAATTTATGCAATACAAATGATACATAATGATCAAAGCATTCAATTCCAAAACATAACATTGTTAAAGAAACAGAGTTACGGGATTATAACCCAATCCCGAATAGGCTAACACAGAGTTTAAACAAGAAACAGCGGAAGTCTTAGAAGGTACATTACAACCAAAGTCATTGTCCAAAAGATCTCAACCTGATTAAAGAAATAATTAAAACGTTTAAAAACCACCGTCGACTCCATAGTCCTTCTATTCTTCTGAGCTACTTTCGATCTGATATGCCGAATCGAACGGATGACACCATCCCACATGCAGAGAACAAAGTTCGTGGGTTAGTCTACTTGAATAGACTAGCAAGGGTACAAAGCAGAATGGTTCGAAGCAGTCGTATTAGGTTAGACTCATCGCTTCTCGAATAATAATCGATGACGATAATCAACCATCATACTCCTACTGGAATAAACAAGAGGTATGCACAAGAGAAGATTCTGGAAGACTGAACCTTCACAGAAATCAACTCGAAAAGAAGACTCCAACATAAATGAGTCTTTAAGGAAGTATGACAAATCTGGAATGTTTACAGAATCATACAACAATGATTTAAAAGTTGACTGAGATGCTTCGGTTCACGACCAACCTCATCGCATACAGCGAATCTAGATTGGAAAGAGAACGTACTATGATCAAAGTCGAGACGAGTTTTCCTAGCTGTACTATAACTTAGCTGCACTACTCGCCGAAGGTTTATTAATTATGTGCGTCAGAGTAGCACTTATCTGATTTATGTTTCAAAAACACACATCACGTTATTAGACTTTTACATGTGTACCCCACCAATGGGACGACACATCTTAGTATACGTTTCGTCGAGAGTGACGTACACCGGAAGGTTTGTGACACTAGCTAAGTGTCCTGTCTCTACACACTTGTGAAAGAGACCGATCATGATCTTAGAATAGTACCAGATGGAGACGAGCCACCCCGATACCAGATTATAAAGAAACGACTGGACAGAGTCCGAGTAACGTTCCTATCTAACAGTGCTAACTAAATAGTTACAACACAATAACAGTTACAGGATAAATCCACATAAAGGCCCGAAAGGCGATCACAGATAATAGCGTTGTTCTAACAGATATACAACCTATTATATGATTTTCAAAACAGTTTATCAAAACCGTTTCCAGACAAACAGAGTATTCATTCCAAATTAATTACTCAGATAAACTACTGATAATTAATGTAAATATGGAACGAATGAGCAAGAGCGAACCACCACTTGCCTTAATCCGCAGAATAGCCTAACGTCGACAACTGGATTCCGGGCTCGACACGGGTATAGCTCCGACAACACAACAACCTTCGAGTCGACCCATAAAAGGAATCCTAAGTTAGATCCGACATAACCGTAGTACGAATCTAAAAACGACGAAAGAGAACGAAAGGAAAGACGCCACGACCACAACCAACCAAGCCAAAGCCACGAAGGCATTCTGGGCACTGGCGGCGGTCGTTGTTCTTGGCGGCGGTCGCCGCAGTTCATCACGGCGGTCGCCGTGAAGAACACAGCGGTCGTCGTGAAGAACACGACGGTCGCCGTGAAGAACTCAGACGACTGAAACGAGAGAAATCTCACCAAAACGATGCACGTTTCGACCCCTTTCCGCCTTGCTTGGGTTCTGACCTCCGAAGGCAACCAAAAGGCTTCTAAAGGGCTGCTGGAAACACCACCAAACGACACCGACGAGAGCTTGCGAACTCCGGCGAACCACAACTCCGATGACACGAAAATTTGGCAGAGGTTCGGTGTTTGGGATGGCTCAAATCTCTCCCCCAACACCTCCTTTTATAGCCAAAGCATCTGGAGCACGAAAAAAATGGGCCTACGAAGGCTAGTTCGGCGCTCGCCAGAAACCACGCCGGCGACCAATGGGCAAGGACTGCCGGACAACGATGGTGGTAATTACGGCGAGCGCCGTAATTTACGGCGGTCGCCGCCATAGCCTGGCACGCCAGCTACCACCTCGAGCATTGGGATGGCGGGTGCCGTGACTGTACGACGGTCGCCGTTCTTGGATCCGTGACGGCGGTCGCCGCGACTGTACGACGGTCGCCGTGACCAGCTTTTCCCGCCCGTTCAGCTTTGAACGAACAAGACATTAAACCGGGATAAAAATTATCGTACGCGAACGAATATTAAAATCCAAGGCATGTTGTCTGTATATTATTTCACTGAGAAAAATATTACAGATACAGAACACATTATAGAATGTCTCAAACTCTCTGTATTAAATCCGACGTACACAACGGGTACTCGAGAAAATTCCAAAATTCCCAAAATAACCTTACAAAAATACGGGGTATCACATAAACAGGGGAAGACATTTACATATGAAACTCAACTCTTTTATTAAAAGATCTCTCGTCAAACGAGGAGATGATTTTACAACAAAGTGATAATACAACGGAAGACTTTAAATTACACAGCGGAAGACTTTTAAGAATCAACCTATAACATCGCTAGGTTATAAAGATATATTAAAGTAATATTTAATAACTTAAAACACTGACACTTAAATCTTCGTCTTCAAGCCTCTTCTTCTTCAACTGGTTACTTTGACTTCGGGAACCTACCACTGATGTGTCGTATAGGACGGATGACACCAGCCAACCATGCAGTGGAAATTAACCGGTTGGTTAGTCTAATGAAAGACTATGCAAGGGTGAAAACAGAATGGTTCTAGTGATTGTAACCGTTTACTATCATTGTTCCTCGAATAATAACCGAAGGAACGATATATAACCCGGTACTTTCACGAAATGATTTATTATTAAGATATGCATTGAGAGAAGACTCCCAAAGGAAATGAGCCTTATGGGAAACGTATAAAGGGAAGACTCCAAAAGATTGAGTCTTACTGGAAATTATGACAACTGTTTGGGAACGTTAAAGTTTCACACAAGCGTTTAAAAGCGACTTGACTATTTGGGTCCACGACCAACCTCACCGCTTAGTGCGAATTCAGATTAGGAAGGTGGACTTACTCTAATCGAAGCCCAGACGAGTTTCCATGTTGTACTTCTCGCCCAAGGTTTAATAATTATGTGCTTAACCGCACTTATCTTATTTAATTACAACACATACATTAATGTTAAGACTTTTAATATTATCTCGAGTAACTACGAGAAGGTTAACAAGCTTTTAATATTATCTCGAGTAACTACGAGGATTTTATGATTTCAAGTAACTACGAACCTTTAATACGCAGGGTGACATTTATGTCCACCCAAATTGCACTAGCAAGGTGCTTAACACCTCCTACCTTAACGATGGATAGGAAGCAATGGGTCATGACCTTTAAGAGCATTACGAAATTATTCCGACTAGTACCAAGTTATAAAGAAACGACTAATCCTTATCCGGAATTAGCGTTCCTACGAATACTCGTGCTAATCTAGCATTTAAAGTTTACATTTAAATCCACAACAAAACCATTACGGTAATTAACAAATATAATAGCGTTGTTTCTAGCAATATATACAACCTATCATAATATCACCTTTTAATCACGTTATTTATAAAATCTGTTCCCAAACGAAAACAACAGTTCAATCCAATTTAATTAACAATTAAAAGCAATTGATAATTAATAGAACATGGAATGATTAAGCAAGAGCGAACCGCCACTTGCCTTAGATTAGACGAAGCTCAACGAAGCTCAAAGACAACGGGTTTCCGGGTTCGAAACGAGGGCAGAACTCGGATTATAATTTCCTACGGAACAACCCATAACGAAACCCTAAGTTTAGATTCGACAATAAATAGTACGAATATAAATAAAGACGAACGAAATCGAAGGAACGAAGCCTTGATCGAAACTACAAAGCCCAAACCACAACCACGCGTGCCCAGGCACACCACGGGTGCGGTGCCCTTGACCGCGGGTGCGGCGTCGGGGACGAAGAACTCCGACGACACGACGAGAGGGAAAACTCACCGGGGAAGACGACGCGTTGTGGCTTGATTCATGGTGGCTCCAACTTCTGGACACTTAGCACCACCTTGAGAGCACCACCAACATCAACGAAAGCTCCGACGACGACCTTGAAGAACTCCGGCGAAAGCTTGAATTTTTCCGGCGACAATGGAACAAGAGATTTGATGTGCTCCAAATTCTCCTCAGATCCCCTCCTTAAATAGAGGCCAGCAAGCAGCATACAAGCAAGCAGGTGCATCATCCCGGCCAAGGAGCAAGCGACCGCCACGACGAAGGACACGCGGCACTCATGCCGGTGATGCACGTCCTGCACACGACCGCCACCGTGGGGTGCGGTGCCTGACCGCGGGCGCGGTCAAGGCCAAATTCGGCCTCTTTCTTCCACTTTTGTCCGAGAACATGTATGGGTATGGTTTTAACCCCGGAAATTATATGTTTGTATCCAAACAAATATTTTAAGTCCCGAAGATACATCGAATGTATTTTATACCACTAAAGGAATTTATTTCGGATCTTATAAACGTTACGGAAAATCCTAAATTCTCCGAAAGCGAAAGTAATTACCGAATGAAGGTTGGGAAAAATTACCCAATTGTCCTTATGAAAATGAGGGGTATTACACTTTCTCTCTGATTTCAAACGCTCTCACACATAGCTCTCGAACTCACCCCCAAATCTCAACCCATCTCCAATCTCTTTCGTTCGAAATCTCCTTTGAAGTCACTAAATCTTGCTTCCAAATCATTATCCATCACAATTCCTTCCATCCTTCCTGTCAAGAGTTGTTGGAGACTCTGTAACTTGAACAAACAAAATGGAGAGCGGCGACAAAACTTTGAAAGGGAAAAGAACGTATAAACAAGGTAAAAAATCTCTACTCCACTCCTAAATTCAGATTATTGTCTTTCTATGATGCGATTAGGGTTTGTTTGTTCAAATTTAGGGTTAATGCGCTCAAGGTTAGGTTGATGTATCATGATGCTTCAGTTTTTGTGAATGAGATTTCTAGGATTCATATGCTGAAAACACATAGAATTAAACGAGTAGAAACTAAAATTTAGTGTTTGCTTTTTGGAAAATAATGTATATTGAATAGTGCGAACTTGAGGTGCATCGTTTAATTTTCAAAGTGCATATCGAACTATAATATGTGCATATTCTCATCTATACTCTGAAATTATAAATGATATTTCTTAACTGTGCATTCGTAAGTTTAATAAGTAGGGATTTATGTTGATCTCCTTTGATTTTTACTCGTGTTGGCTCCCTCTCCTTGAGGGTTGTTGTGGTCTTCCCTGATGCTCCTTCACTTTGTTGGCGATGATAGGGTTGATTGTGATTGACGTGCAATGATCCTTGTTATTTTCTTGGATGTTTTGCTCGATTGTTGATGTGGTCTTAGTCTACTGATGCAAGAGTGTTGATATTTTGCTGAGTTTCTACAATTTTGTGAACGAGTTTGGCAAAAAAAAAATTGTCTTTCTGTTGTCATTTTGGTGTAAATCGCTGCTATCTTCTCGTTATTGTTGTCTTGGTTTACTGATGCTAGTATGGTGAGCCTTTTCTTGAAGATCCTAGCCTCCTTTTGGCCGTGGATAACTTGTATTGCTATTGTTTGTTGTTTTGGTGATTTGGTGCTGGTTCTTTAGAAGTCATTGGAATTTTGCTTGATCATGGTTTTCATGCTTGAAGTCATCTTGAGTTGCCCGTCGACGCCAATTTCAAGATTGTGAAGATGATGATTGTGTCTGGCTATTTGGCATGCTCATCTCTTTGTTTCTTGCTGCTAGCTGAACTCTTAATTTGTTTCACCTTTATAGCTAGCTTTCCTTTTGTAAGGAATTCAAACTTGATCCACCTTGTTGCCCTCTCTTTGCTTCTCTTTGTTACAAGTTGTTGTACTTTGTATTAATCCATTCTTTTGGAATGCTTTTTGTATATCTTTTTCTTTTTAATATATGTACCCCTTTCAACAACCCGATAGAAAGTTAGTGCATAACTAAGTATCCCAAAGTGCATGTCTTGTTAGTGAAAGTGCATAACTAAGTACTTTTAGTGCATATCTTTGTCATTCAAAGCGCATAAGTCAACTAAAAAGTGTGTGTCTTGTTAGTAAAAGTGCATTGTCAGGTGTCTAATAGTTCACTTCTTATTAGTAAAACTGCATTACTAAACAAATAAAAAATACATCAGTAAATGTATAAAAAATGCACCACTAAATGCTTTTATTCATACATGTACTTTCTATAGAGTGGTGTATGTCCAAATATTTGATTTTTTCATAGCCTATTAGCTCAAATGGTAGAGCCCTGTGTTAATACACATGGATGTGGGTTCGAATCCCTCATAGGCTACAAATCATCGTTATGATATCTAAAGTGCAGGTCTTGTATATGATAGTGGATAACTAGCTACCTAAAGTGCATAAATAAGCTCTTAAATATCTAGTGTATATGTCGTTTCTTATATATTTACTTCAATTATATGGATCATAAAATATTAGAGTTTATATGTCTTTGGTAAATTCATTTGTCTAAAATTGTTCCACGCGTTTTGATAATGCAAAATCTTAATTGGCCAATGTATGCACCATTCATTAAATTATGAAGCTTAAAAGCCACAACGATGCAACAATTTTAATAGAATCACCAATGACATGATCATATCAGATTGCGTACCAAAGTAATCAATTTAATATCTATCAAGTAATGCACATGAAAATTGGTGTCAAACTTCAATGATCAAGTGGATCCACTATCAAAATTGTTATCACAACGTCAAAACAAGGGATTACAAGCTCGAAACAGTTCAAATTCCATAGTAATAACAATTTTTTTTTACAATTAGGCCGAAATCTTTGAAATTCGTGTCAATAAGGAGTTGTGCTTCAGTTTCTTTCGCTTCTCCTCTTTGAAATCTAGATATTCTCTTTCTGTGTCTATCCATTTTCTCGGCCCAAGCCCATGTTGTCTCTCTAAGCAATCATCTCGAAGAGCTTGGGTTTGAGTCACAGGATTTCTCTATCACCTCCTAATCCTACCATCTCCTTTGTACTAGCATTGTGCAAGTAGTCCGCAGATGAAGGGGTTACTTTGGCATTGCAAGCAACAGACTTCATCTCATCCATCTTAGCTTGACAATTACTACATTTGTTGTCTTCTAGATTGAGTTAACCTATCAAGGCTCTTCCAAATTAAGTCAACACCTATTGCATTCGACATAGTAGGATCGACAACAAATAAACATAAAGAAGCATCTACAAACAACAACAATGGTAACAAGTGAACAAAAAGATTTCATTCAGTGTAAGCATGGGTATCTACAATACATGTGGTGTTGGTAACTGTGCGTGTATTGTATGTAAATATGCACAAATAATCATTCAAAGTGCATCATTGAACATCTAAAAATTGCATAAACTTTTTATCATGATTGGTTGTTTATAAGTGCATACATTGGTGGTAACAGTGTGTCAATTAATATAGTAAAGTGCATTAGTCTGATCCTAAAGTGTATAATCTACCAACCTTATAAATGAATTAAAGTTCCAACAAATACATAGTGTTCAACCATGGCGAACAACCTTAAAAACAAAAAGTCTAAATCAGCAAAGTTCCAACGTATTCATACACTAGGAAACACAACTAATGAAATAAAAAAAAGTGCACAATTAATGAAATCAAAGTTGCAACATCAAATACAGAGAGATCAGCCATGTTAGAGAACCTTAATAGGAAAAACGCGAAAATCTAAATCACCAAAGTCCTAACGAATTCATACACTAGGAAACACAATAGAGATGATAAATTTGATATGCAAATTACGAATTCACGCAGAAGTCGCGAACAAAACCAATTGATTCGCAACAAAGAGATTGGAGAAAAACCTAAATCAACAAAAAACGTAAAAACCTAAATCAAATTGATGAATGATAACCTTTATCCATCTTGATTTGATAGAGGAAGAAGAATGAAACATTGAAATTGCAGTAACGAATCGAAGCAAGGAGATTCAACAAAAGTAGAGAACGATCGGAGCAAGAAGATTTAACAATGTGCAGAGAACGAGAACAAGTTTGACAAGGGATGAAGAACAAAAGAATGGATAAGGACGGGTAGAAATGGAAAAAAGAAATCAAAAGTGGAAGTATTTGCGAAAATATCACCTTCCAATCTATAATCTTAATGCATTCTTTGCCGTATGATCAACTAGATCTAACAGATATCATCGCTCCCCACTTTACACTCCAAATCCCCTCCCCATATAATCTAAACTCTTATATTTATTATTATTTTGGTATTTATTAGTTTAGTGCATCTGGTTATTATTTGTTTTTTAAAAAGCTTATATTAATTATTATTGAAAATATAATAAAGTATAGAATAATAATATATAACTTAAATGTATATATGATATTAATATTTTATCAAGCTAAACTGTATGTAATTGTATAATATTATTATAGATATAGATGACTCTAAAATATATCTTCTATAAAAAATATAAACGTGACGTATATACATACCTAGATAAATAGAATTAAAGTTTAAAATCTAATCAAATATAAACCAATTCGAAATCGATAATTTATTGCATGCAGATATGATACACTTGTGTGATATTTTACTGGTATATAAGAAAATAAACGCCATACATACATTTATGACAATGATGAATCTCATACATAAAAATCCATAATTGCATTAAGGCGAATTAACAAGAATACCTATTTAAGGGTAGTATCTAACAAGACTACCCATTTTGTATATTTATTTTCAAGGGTACCCAATGGGTAGTTTTGTAAAATTTGTTTAATTTTTCTTATAAATAGAAAATGAAATGAAATAAAATATGATGTCAGAAATTAAAGGGAAAAGAAAATGAGAAAAATGATAAATAAATAAAGGGTTGTCATTGTAACTCGGAAAAGAAAATGGGAAAATGGGAAAAATATGAGAATAAAGTAAAAGAAGAAAAATGAAATAATGGCTGACGAGAATCTGACACAAATTTGACAGGAATTGTAAAATAATTGATTGAAAGAAAAGAAGAAAACAAGAAAAGAAATAATAGCTGACAGAATATGTAAAGCGTTGTACTTGTAACTGACACAGATCTGACGCAACAAATAAAATATGGTTTCTGCTGTACTTGAGGTAAAAGGTGGCTTCCTTTTGTGTCAGGAATTATTTTATTGTATGAAAGGATAAAATGCTAACGTAGTAAAGCATCTACCTTTTCCTCTTAGGTTGACTATATTGAAGGTAAAAGATAAAATAATCTAGGGTTTATAGAGTTGATCTACCTTAATTGGTCTATTTTTCCTCCAAATTTGGTGTAATTCGTGCACTAGTTCCCTCCAAAAAGGTCATTTTTCCCTCCTTTTATGTCTTTTTTTAATGGTAACGGTAGTAGAGATTTTTCGTACCACAATTAATATTGATGACGACGATGACAACTCCCAACTCCGACGATCTCCGGTATGCTCCGATAATCTTTCTAGTGCCCTGCAATCATAGAGAAAGGCCAAAGGCGGGGCTTGTCCCCTGTTTCACCTCCGACGCTCAAGTCAGTAATTGCTCGCTCGAAGAGAGGAGGCTAAGGTTTCAATAAAATTAGAGTTCAATGAGAATTATGGAGGCTGCTATCGCCTAATAAAGAAGCTACAATTAGAGAAAATCAGGGTTAGAGAGTCTTCCTTTCCAAGTCATCAAAGGCCCATTTAACTCCTTCTTTAAATAAGCCCAAAAAATATCTCCTTGTCCAACTAGGATAATAATAAAAATAGATAATTTAATAATGAGATATTTTATCCATCAATTTGCCCCTCGGGCTCTCGAAACTCGATCGAGGATCGGGAGTCCGAAAAACAGTTAAGACATACAAAATTGTCGAAAATAGCAGATTGGTACTCGACACGGTTTGTGACAGGGGCGCACGGTTTGTCTCAAATCGTGCACCCTTACAGAGACCCTCGCTTTGCAGTTCTGTTTCCCAGCACGGTTTGTGACAGTAACACTAAATACTAAGGGAAACTTAATAGTTAAACAATGAAATCATATTATTAAATGATTTTTTTTGGATCTGGGAAATTTATGTCTTCTTCAATGTTCATTCCTTTTCATTCTTCAATGTTCATTCATTTTCGCTCCCTCAAGGCATACATTATTCCTTCTGTTTGAATTTAATCCCACCACAGACTTGAATACCTATCTTATTGTCTCGAAACTTACTCTTCATCCTGCCAAGTTCCGTCTGGGGTTCCAAAACCAGAGGGAATCAGACGACTTTGCAATGGGTGAGTTGTCTCTTACATAAACAGAAACATTATGAATAAAAAACTGTTGTTCTTGTTCGTTTTCTTAGCTTAACGTTTTGTAACTAAGTTTTTTGATATTTGTTTAGGTGGAACAAGCTATGTGATGACTTTGATTAGTGGGGGAGATTGGTCTAAGACTGGTTTCTATGAAGGCAGTAAAAAGGCGCAAGGTATCCTTGTCTCAGATGCTATAAGATATGAGGAATTGAAGAAGAAAATTTCGGAAAAGGTATATATAGATTATGAAATGTATCAACTAAATTTGAGATACATTGCACCACAAAGCAAGGGAAATATACCAGCATTGGATATTAATGATGAGGATGATCTTGCTACTTTCAAGTATCTTAATATAAAATGTTGTGAAGATGGTGTGTGGCCAATTTCACTGTATGCAAGCTCGACATTGAAGGGTGGAAAAAATCTGTATTCTGAGTTATTTGGGAACATAGGAAACAATGGTGCATCACCAAATGAAATTGATGGTACTATGAGCTCACCCCCACAGCCAACACATGCAACACAGCCTGGTACAGAACAAAGGGTTAGTAGAAGCCTGGAAAATCCGATGGTGGGCAATCCGTTGAATAATGACAGGAGTATCGATGAAATTATAGATGATGATATTGCTGAGGATGAAGAGGCAATGGGAGAGGACATGCTGTATGACAGGAGAAGGGATGCAATGGGAACATCGATGTTGGGTGACTTAGAGCGGAAAAGGAAGACCCCAGAAAATCCCAGAAAATGGTTTTGCAAGAAATCAAGGCCACAAACAGCAACCCCTGAAGATGTCGTGTGTTTGAGCAACGATGATGAAAACATTGATTTATGTGGGAGCATTGAGAGCGATGAAGATGTGAAGGTGTTTGCAAGCAAGCACAAGGGCCGTGACCTCATTGTACTTGGTGACGATGATGCCAGAGATGGAAACTCATTTGGTGGGGATGAATATATGGATATCGAATTTGTGAAAGAGTTAGATATGGCAGAAGAGAACTATCGTCGTCGCTTTTGCAGGCAAGCAGGAGAAAAGAATGATCATGATGATGAAGATAAAGATGATGAATGGGAGTATTTCGATACAGATGTCGAGGATGGTCAGGCAAAGAATGTGGAAATTAAAGTTGGAGCCACATTTTGCACGAAGACAAAGTTAAAAGATGTGTTAAATGAAAAGGCTTTCAAAGGTTTTGTCGAGCTTTCTGTGAAGAGGTCTGACAAAAAGAGATATGCAGTGCAATCAGTTGACAGGAAATGCACATTTCATTGCTCAGCGGGGGTGAAAACCGGCACGGATGGTTTGTTTCAGGTTAAGAAGTATAATGGAACTCATAGTTGCACACTTCGGTATCGACACAACCACGACAAACATGCAACTGTATCCATGATTGCTGAAAAGATACTTGGAAGGTAAAGGAATTTTGTTGGATGCATATTTGATTTTATTTGATATATGATGGTTTATTGATGAAATGTGAATTTTATAGGTTTGAAGGTCGTAAGCAATCCCCCAGAGCTAGAGAAATTCAGAGTGTTATGAAACAAGCTGGCATAAATGCCAGTTATGCCAAGGCTAATCGGGCTTGATTGAGTGCAGAGGTCATAGTTAGAGGCAACCCTCAGGCAAGTTACTCCGAACTCAACTCTTGGCTGTACATGTTGAAACAACTGAACCCTGGAACGCATACAGCTATTCAAACCGATTCTGAACATCGTTTTAAGTACTGCTTTTGGGCGGTTGGTGCTTGGATGAAGGGACTATCGCATCTTAGGAAGGTATGTTTGTTAACACATATATGCACTGAAGCATTGTATGACATGATAAAACTCTATGACATGATAGATTTGTATGACATGATAGCATTGTATGATAGGATATATTTATGTTTGGATCACATACTATGTAAATACTTTGTACATCAATGACAGGATGACTGACTGACATGATGTATATGTGTACTATGACAGGTGATATCTGTGGATGGAACATTTTAACAGGAAGATACTGTGGCCATCTCCTACTAGCTACTGCACATGATGAAAACAGAGGCATTTACCCTCTAGCTTTTGCTATTGTTGATAGTGAGAATAATGCTTCCTGGTCTTTTTTCTTCAAGGAGTTGAAAGCTGTTGGCTTAGATGATGCAGAAGAAGTAGTGTTTGTTTCAGATTGGCATAAGAGCATTCAGAACGGATTGAGAAAACACTACACCTTGGCAGGCCATGGTTTCTGTATCTTTCACATTTACCAAAACTTCAAGGCCAAATTCGGGAGAAAAGATCTACTGGGACAGTGGAACACGATAGCCAAGGCTTACACAGTGTCTGAGTATCAGAAGGAGTTAAAAAAGCTGGAAAAGGATTCGAAAGTGGTTGCGAAATATGTTCTAAGTGCTGATCTATCTACTTGGTCAAGGGCACACTTCCCTGCGAACAGGTACAACATAATGACCACAAACAATGCTGAATCCTTAAATGGGTTGTTCAAGGAGGAGCGTGGGTGGCCTATCATTGCACTATTTGATGGTATTTTAGAAACATTTGCAGCATGGTTTTGCAAACGTAGGGAGAAGGCAGACAAGTGGGGTGAGATTATTACGAAAAGAACTGTTGAGCTAATTGACTTTAGGTACGAGGAATGTTTAACTATGCCGGTTGTGAGGCTTAGCCACTCAGAAGCACATGTTATCGATGGAAATAAGAAGTTTGAAGTAGTTCTTGACGCTATGACGTGCCAGTGCAAGATATTCCAAACTGACAGGATTCCATACACACATGCCCTAGCTGTAGCAAAGGATATGGGAATTGATCCTAGTACTTTTATGAGTCCATTTTATAGGAATGAAACGATTAATGAAGCTTACAAGGAGACAATTCACCTTCTTCCACCAGTCACAGATTGGCATGTTCCTTTATCAGTAACGAGTTATGCTTGTGCTCCACCACCTGTGACAAGGGGCGTTGGAAGGCCAAAGTTTAAGAGGTTTAAGGGCCATTGGGAGAGGAGTCATGTATTACGTTGTGCAACTTACGGGATGAGAGGACATACCTATAGGACTTGTTATGTAGGCAAGTCTAAGAAGCGTAGCACTTGATATGAAGGTTCAGAGTAAGTGATCTATACTTTTGCATGTTCAGGTAGGTGCTCTAAAAACCATTGAAGTCCACGAGGCATTGTAGATTCCCTCAACTTTGAGGCATATTCCCTGCCTAAACTTGGCACAGATTCCCATATCTAGATCTGAAATAAGTGGGAAATAAAAAATATTTATGTAGATGATACTATACATCCAGATAAAATACATCCTGTCACACTTCAATACAACATCCTGTCAAATGAATTACCCTAAACATCCAAAAAAAGTTGGAATCAACCTAAACAACAATACAAGTAAGGTTTATTTCAATTTATAATCATGAGAGTATACAGTCAGATACAACACATCATGTCAAAAGATTTACTCTAAACATCAAAAATGAGTTTTAATCATGTTTAGTATACAACTAGATACAACACATCCTGTCACACTTAAATCCTACATCATGTCATATCAATTAGTCTAAACATCCAAAAAGAATTTCAATCAACCTAACAACAATCCAAGTCAGGTTTATTTCTCAATTTATAATCATGATTTTTATCTACACAATATCCTGACAACATACAATTCAGAACCAATCAACATCATAAAAATACTTTAGGTACCTGAAAGACAATTGACATTCCTTGAATTGAATAAGGAATTCTTGGTTGGTTAGACAATGCCCTTGCCTTCTCCACTGTTAGCATTCTTCTGTCCAATGATGTTGTCAAAGACTTGTAAAGCTCTTCATAAGCAACCCTTCCCCATGGATACTCCCAAAAGCTATCCATGTTCTCCAATTGCCTCACATGCTCAGCCTTAACTAGCCTCTTCTTGTCACCTTCAAGCAGAATGCCCTCCACTATCAATAAAAAAGCCAACTTCATTTTGTAATTATCTAAGACTCGATGCTCTTTGAATCTGTTGTACAAATCTTGTACAGTTGTTTTAGGGCCTGCTGGAGTTCTAAAGAATCTTCTAGTCACTAAACTGTCTCCTTTTGAATCAACATGAGGTAATTCTCCATAATTCAATCCCGTGATAATACCAAACTCCTGAATTGAAAACCTCAACTCTTTTCCACCCACCTCATACCAAGACTCCCACTTCTTCTTTGTTTTCAGTTGTTTGAAAAGAACTGCATGCAATGTCTGTGAAGAAAAAGATACCTGCTGGAACATCCTCATTATATTGCCAAACGGGCCATCCAATATACGTTGCCAATCAACATGTGTGATATTGTTCTTAATATCACGAATAAACTGTATCCTACAGTTTATGTTTACTCTCCCATAAAATGTTTTACCTCTGTAATAATTGTACATAACCTGTAAATAACGAGAACAATTAAACCGTAATGACACCCAACGATGGTTGACAAGATCATCATCTATACAAATAAACAAACCCTAATTTGGATACTGAAGGAAACAATTTCACAAGATTGACAGGATCTGAAAATTAGAAAACTTACATTTTTTTTGAAAGCCATTGGTTCCTCCTTGCCTTTACCCTTCTTCAATTTCACAGACTCTTTCTTCTTCATCCCTTTCACCAGACTGGCCTTCACAACCTTGGCTGATTCCTCCTTCTTCCCTTTATCCTTCTTCAATTTCACAGATTCTTTCGTCTTCGCTTCCTTCGGCGTACTGTCCTTTACAGCCTTCGCTGGTTCCTCCTTCACCGGACTTGAATTGGGTAAATCCTCCGCTGGTTTAGGTTTTACACATTTTTTCTTTACAACCTTCCCCGCCTTCACCGGACTGGTTTTACCTTTTTTCTCCTTCACTGCCGCCTTCGTCGGACTGGTTTTACCTAATTTCTCCTTCAACGGAGCCTTCTCCGGACTGGGTTTCACAACTTTGTTCTTCCCCGCGTTCGCCGGAATCGCATTCTTGCCCTTTTTCTTCTTCACTTCCTTCGCCGGAGTCTCTTCCCTAGCCTTTTTCTTATTCTGATTTTGCCCTTCATCGTCTTTCCTCTTCCTTTTATCGCCTCTTAGCTTCATTTCTAGGGTTTTCAGACAGAATTAAATAAGGGAAAATAACAAGCAATGATGAAGAAACCTTCAGTTGCAACAATGGCGGAAACCTTCAGTTGCAACAATGGCTTGAGCAGTTTGAGGAGGATAACTTCAGTTGCACTGCTTTGATTGCGTTTTCTGTAGGAAAGAAAATGAAGATTTAGATTAATGGAGGGAAGCTAATGGGTTTTTTGTTTCAGATTTTAATTTGTTTTTTTTTTCAAAAGTAATTGACACAAGTTATAAGAAAATGAAGATGTAGTTTATTTTATTATTTTGTTTAGAATATAAAATTCTAAGTCAATTATAAGAAAAAAGTTAATGAAATAAAATTTATCTTTTTCGGAAATTCAACTGAGGGGTAAAATGGGGACAAAAAATCAAAATGGGTAGTTTTTGCTAATTGCTTGTCAGAATGAGTAGTTTTGTAGTATGCAAGTCAAAAACGCAATTTTTCATGTAAATTCTCTTGCATTAAATAATAATAATAATAATAATAATGACCAAATTACCAGTATAAGAAAGATTAAAATACAGAGTATTAAGAAATCTGATGAGTGAGATAAATGTTGTTTAAAGGGGAGTTAATTACAAAATGTTGATATATAGAAAGGTTTAAATTTTCTCGTAGCATAGTAATTATCTTATATTTATTGGAGATTGGATAATTGGTTTTGGTTATATATAACTCTAAGTAAACAATGGATCTCTCAAAATCGGATCTAAATCTAAATATTAAGGTAAAAGAGATATACAAGACACAACAATCAATTATTATGTGATGATAAGATATTCTAATAAAATAAAATAGTAGATAAAAAATAAACATCCATGTAAATTAGTTAAAAATATAAGATATATTAAGATGAGCATTCTAAAAATAATCAAAGTAAAAGAAAATTACGTCGGACAAGTAAGATTTGAACATAATTTTATGTAAAAAGGATAAAGATAAAGTATTTAGTTGAGTAAAACCGATAACATATCACAATAAACGAAAATACAATAGTTATATGTAGCAATAACGAAACATTTTTTATGAAATTGAAAAGAAATGTGCTTACAAAGTTATAACAAAGGAGGATGTAGATTTGATTTTAAAAATAACGGTGACAACACGTGGAAAATATTGATGTGGCTTCTTCTCGAGAAGCTAATGACCTTAGAAAAATCTACTATATAATAACTAAAGCAAAACGGCGGCTGAGCAGCACGCGTTTCCGAATTGCACCCGCATTTTCCGCCGCCACGTGTCACTTTCAGAATATTTTGTCACGTGTCAACATTTCGCTCAATGTTTTTTTTTGGAGAAAGATCTTTGATTCTTTGATATTTTGTTTACGGTATTTTTTTGATATCTTAATGTTTCCCGCTTAGTAAAAAGCAATCAAAACTAACAGATACGTATGAATAAATATAATCAAAAAATTAAGAACTTTTTTGGGAAATAATTATTTTGCTGTAAATGGTTTCTAAAACATGTTGTATGAAAGAATTTACAGTCAAATTACCAAAATAAAGTGACAAAATAACGACAAATCATGAACCTAAAATAATTACTGAACCAACCACAAATATGACCAACTAATGCACAAAACTTGCCCACACATTAGAAAACAAAATACGCAAATGCGTAAACACAAAACCAACCACAAATATGACCAAATAATGCACAAAACCTGACCACATATTACAAAACATAATACGCAAATGCGTAAACACAACCAACCATAACAGACATTACAAAACCCCACATACACACAAACCTGCACTGAAATGACAGAATATATTGCAAAACTTCTAAAACCTGGATACAAATTACACAATTGCATATATTCTGAGACAATAGTCTTCTTTTCTGTTTCCCAATGGCAGAATAACTGCATATCAGAAAACTGCCATAAATTTCGCAACTGAATACAAACTCTGACCAAAATAAGCAAGTTTACAATGATTACTAAGAAGATAAGATAAAGAGAAATATATATTCATTCCAAAATTAAAAAAACCTAATCATGACTCTCTTTGTCATAATCGTCTATAAAACAACTTCTTCAGCTAGGTTAAAATACTATACCACAGCAGAATACAGACATTTAGAGGTAATGTTAAAGCACAATTCAGTATTCAGATTTAATATTTCAAACAGAATTGATTCTGATTTATTTTCTGTGTAGCAGTTTTATTGTAGAAAATCCAGAACTCAGGTACAAGGTATTAATTCAGAACCTATATTCAACTTTGACTACATATTTTTTATTATTTCATTGGTTATATATTTTTCATATTCATATATCAAACTCCATATATGCTCATATTGGATAAAAGATTTCTATTTTTTTACACATATTTGCAGCAGTAGGGCATAAATGAAACAGAGCATATGCATAGAAATTTATAAGCAGAGACAAATAGCTAGATATAGAGTTAAGGCGAGAGAAATTTAACATTTCAAACAGACCTGATTCCAATTTATTTACTTTGTTGCAGTTTATTTCAGAAAATACAGAACTCAGGTACAAGTTATTACTTAAGAACCTATATGCAACATTGAATACATATTTTTCATTATTTGATTGGTTATCCATTTTTCATGCATATTCAAATATCAAACTCCATATATGCTCATATTAGATCAAAGATTTGTGTTTTTTTACACATATTTGCAGCAGGAGGGCATAAATGAAACAAAGCATCTGCATAGAAATGTATAAGCACAGCCATATAGCTAGATATAGAGTTAAGGATAGAGAGAGAGGCATGTTTACCCAAAATCTTCTTGAAAGTACACTCCAATGTCAATAGTCTCTACAGTCAATGCTATGTTCCCAACCTCCAGTGATCGTCATCAATGGATGAAAAAATGAAACAAAAAAACTATTTAGATACAGATTATATAAAACAGAAATATAGAGACATGTTAAACACAATATATTACTGTTTTTTGTTTTTTTAATGAGAATGCATGTTTACCCAAGTCGGTGTAGAATATGCTACGAGAGACTATTACATTAGTCCTATTGCCAATGTAACTAATACTCTCTTGCAGCATATCCACACCGACTAATAATAAAATACCCCTCTATTTTCAAAAATAGCATTTATACAAACATTCTTCTGTCTATATACATATATATCTGTATTGAAAGTGATACAAATATAAAGAGATAGATACACAAAGACATAGATTGTGCTTACATTGATCACTTTGGAACTGTGCATGACTTATTTATAACATAACTGTGCTCAACCTCCAGACATCCTCATCAAGAGAAAAAAATAAAACATACAGGTTTTCAGAAAAAATACAGTAGATTAAAAGATAGAGATAAAGAAATATAACATTCATAAGTAGGAAATAAAATAGTGTTTATGTTCTTTAATGAAGAATGTTTATGTAAGTCACTGTAGAATATGCTTAGAGAGTGTATTACATTAGTCCTTTTTCCAATGTAACAAATACTCTCTCTAAGCATATTCTACACCGACTAATAATAAATCCTCTTTTTCAACAATGAAATAAATAACTGTTTTTGTTCTTTAAGGAGGCATGTTTACCTAAGTCGGTGCAGAATATGCTTCGAGAGACTATTCCATTAGTATTTTAACCAATGAAACAAATAGTCTCTCAGAGCATATCCTGCACCGACTAATAATACACCCTCTTTTTTCTACAATGTCATTTAAAAAAGATGTCTTTCATATATATATATATATATATCGGATCGAAGAGCACAATAGATACATTGACAAAGACTTACTTTTATTCTTTCTTTGATGAGGGTATGTATATAGACAAATAAATATGCAATCCTCAACAATCTCGAGATATTTACACCATTACAAAATATTCTGCAACACAGGATAGATATTATAGCATTCATTATTATGCAGTAAATTCAGAAATCTCATACAAATTTAAAAACTGAAAGTATAGCTATTAATTTCATATGGGGTTTAAATTTTGTTGTATTACAAACTGATTCTATTTCATAAATTCATTTTTTGTTGTAAATCATATTATATGTTGATGTTAATATAAATACTTAATTGATTATTCTGAATTGTAGATGTAGTCTTATTTAATTTGAGAATGCTTATATAGTTTGGTCAGTTTTGTAACCTTATTATTATGCTTTGTAGATATGTCAAAAGCTATACAACAAATAAAAGACATTACAGGTGTCCGAGGTAATTATGAGCTCAAGATTCGAGTAATTCGATTATTTAAAGTTCCAAAGAAAGACGACCATACCCAATATAGTACCACTGAACTAATACTAATGGATGAAAAGGTACTGATTTTTTTTATGCAATTTTAAGTTAAAGGATTTATAATATGTTGTGCTTAATAATTCCAGTGAAATGAAATGTATTAATATTAAGTGTTTCACTGTTTCAGGGAGATAGAATCCATGCAGTGATTAAAGAAAGCTTTATGGTTAACTTATCAAACTTGAAGGAAAGAGGTGCATTTTTAATGTCAAATTTTGGTGTTGCCCTTTATGATATACCTTTCAAATTCACTAGTCATAAGTACAAGGTCATATTCTATCGGAACACTACGCTTAAGGCATGTTCTTCTATTTCTGTTCCAATTCATGGATTCAAATTTACTGAATTTGAAAAAGTCCTTGACGAGTCATTGGACCAAGGGTATCTTTACGGTTAGTTAATGTTCTTCTTTATCATATAGCATATTATGTTAACTGAATTATTGTTTCATAGTTCATGGATTATTTATCAATTATTTTATTTGGTTGTGTAGATTTTATCGGCCAAATTTTTGGAATAGGAGATAAAATTGTCTTTTACTAATCGCAACGGGAAAGAAGGTAAAATGATTAATCTTCAAATAATGGATACCAGGTATTAACAAATTAAATTTTTTGTACAAGTTTTATGTAGATTTTATTCTTAATTTAATATTTATTATCACTTATTTATAAATGTACTGTTTCATATTTTCTATTTAATTTAGGGATAATGTAATCAATTGTACGCTATGGGATGACTACGCTGAAATATGTCGTCCATATATTGGCAATTCAACTCATAAGAAGGTGGTTGTGATAGTTCAGTTTGCCAAGATTGGTAAATGGAATAATGCACCCAACATATCAAACGGTTATTATGGCACAAGGGTTTTTTTTTGATGATGACAACATTATTGACATCAAAGATTTCAAACAAAGGTATATTTTTAGTTTGGTACTAATATTGTATTATATATAAACTTGGATGCTTATTAATCCTAAATTTGTTTAAATTACAGTATAACTAAAAATGAGGATTCAAATAGTGTGCATAGTTTTGTACAACTATCAAGTGAGCCATCAAGCAATCATGCAGATATTTTTTTAGATGTGAATTCTAGAAAAACGTTGGACGATCTTTATGAACATCTTCAAGAGCATAAAACAGTGAGTTTTTTATTTACAAATTGGAAAATATATTGTTTTACTTGTGGTATGTTACTATTCAAGATGAAATTCAATTAAACAGGTTATACAAGCTGTTACACTTGCAACCATTGATCATATAGAAGATACTTTCGGTTGGTACTACAATTTGTGCAAACGGTGTAAAAGCAAAGTACAACATCAAGAAGATCAATTTTGGTGCAAGAAATGTGATACATTAGTGAACTTTGCTATTCCAAGGTAATTAAAATTATTCAAGTTAAATGATTTGAAAATTGAATGAGGTGTGATCATATTCATATTTATGCAGATTCTGTGTGCAAGTCAATGTCATTGATGGAACACGAACTGCCCAATTTACTATATTTGATAGGGAAGTGGGCCAAATTTTGAAGAAATCTGTTACAAATATAATTGAGACAAGAGATAAGGTATGTTTGTTTGTCATTCTGTATATCATTACCATAAAAAATCTGATTTAATAATTTCTGTTTATATACTTTTTTTTAGGATGAGGAAATTACTACCATCCCAGAAGATTTAAATGTTTTGATAAACAAAAAAATGTTGTTTAGGGTTCTAATTTCAAAATACAACATTAGTAGACTACCATCTCCTTCAACTTATACAGTGATGAATATGACCGATGATTCCAGTTTAATTGAAAAGTTTGAGCAATCTACTATTGAATCTGAGGTATGAATTCCAAATTTGACAATCAACTGTATTTATGTATATATTATTATTACTAACATATTTCTGTATTTCACTGTATAAATAGGATAACATGGACTCATGCAACGTAGAGAATGATGTTGTGTCAAAAGTTTCATCAAATGAAGTACTAACGCCACGAAAGCGTGAGTTTATTAACATTGAAGAAGAGGAAAATTGCAAATCTGATGAAGAGGAGAGTGCAAAAATTGAAGATCGTGGTGATAATTCAACTTCCAAGAGGAGTGTTATGCTTAAGAAAGTGAAGAAGGAGAAGTTCGACTAATGCCTATGGATTCAAATACATTTTTACTCTATTAGGAAATTCAAGTTTTCTGATATTTCATATATAATTTCAGTGAGTTTATAATTTGCTTCAATTGTTGAGTTTTGTTAACTATAAACCTAGAAAACTGCTTATTGCATATTATTAATTTAAGGTCTTTTTGAGGTTTATCTATAAACATGAATATTATAATCTATGTATGATTTACAACATAGGTTTATATAGCACATCATTTTGTTCATACCTATGCTACTTACTATACTATTGACAATTTAATGATTGACAACACTACAAGTTAGTATATAATATATACCTTTAGGTCATCTTTATTTATAATCCAATTCAACTTTGAGATCCATCTTAGCTCCCACAAGATTCCTATATAATAAACAAATTGGTTAAGTATAACATAAACAAGTTAATTAGTTCATATTCAATAAGAACAATAGTTATGAAATTGACAATTCATCTATAAGAACACAGATTCAGATAACTACTTAGTGCAGATTAGATATATAATATATATTAGTACATTTCATAAGTTAAGTATATTATTTCCTTACTTGATTTAGTACATTTCAATATATATAATATATAGTTCGAAAATATATAGTTCGAAAATATAGTACATTTCAATATTTTCGAACTATATATTATATATATTTCCATATATATAATATATAGTTCGAAAATATATAATATATATTAGTACATTTCATAAGTTAAGTAGATTATTTATATAATATGGAAACATATAAACTTTTTAATATAATATTTCCTTACTTGATTTACTATCATTTATATAATATATTTTATGTAATACGAAATATACTGATTTCACTTAATAAAATTTTATGTCTATATATGTGTTCGATAATAAAATATTATGTATATGCCAAAATTAACCACCTACACTCTATATAAGATAACAACGTAGGACTAATTGCTCTACAACCTTCATTCATTCAGAAATCAGAATGGTTCACCCTATTCCTCATGATGTCTCATTACAAGCAGAAGTGTTGTTATTTTCTGATGTTGAGCCCGAAAGCCATTTTTTTAGGTTTCCACGCATTGCCAACTGTTTTTACATTAGAATTTCTTTACCAATTGATCTATCCAATGATGTTCATTACATTGAATGTTCAATTTCAATGCCTAATGAACTTGCAAATGCAACAAAAAGGTATTTTTATCGTTATACATGTTTTATTGTTATATAATGTTCATTACATACTTTTACACTATATGAGTTTGTTAAACAATGTGCAAGGCAGTTGACAATTGTTACAATATTTTTGTACTATATAATCATTGTGGATTGACTTTTGTTTTTATTAATAGGTTTCAAACTGCCTTGGATGAAATGAATATGAAGTATCGTCCATTCATATATGAGAGGGATCCTATTATATTCTCAAATATTCAACTCAACTGTGCAATTAGAAATGTTGTAGGATTATTTGGTTCAACTCAAGTGGCCGCCTTTCATTCTACTTTCACAACCTATAATCCTATGGTTGTTATGCTTACACATGCTGAATTGGAGGAAAGACTTTTGGAAGACATATTTCTACAATATGGTCATGATCGCTATTTACGTATTGATTCGTTGTACAATGAAGAACACAATTATATCTCTTGGCGGAGCAGTGAGGTGAATATATGGATTGATCGTGAAGGCATCGATTATATTTTGAAATTTAACACTAGGTGTGTGGAAGCATGGCAACTTTCATGTATTTACAAAATGGGAAATGAAATATCGGGACTACACCTATGGAGTATTCTCGACGACTTTGCAAAGCTTAATTGTCTACCGTGGCAATACTTACATAACATAACATGTGTTTTAAATTTATCTGATGAGGATGGAGAAATTCTGACTGAAGAGAACGAAGAAGATGAAGAAGAGAATGAAGAATATGAGGAACAAGAACAAGATGAAGAAGAAGAAGAAGAAGAAGAAGAAGAAGAACCGTTTGAACCAGAAGATGAAGCATAATATTTTAATTAAACTTTCAAGTTTTATTCAAAGTTCAGTTATATTTAATTTTCAAGTTGTTTACACAAGTGAGTTTTATATAATTTTACTTTAGGTCAAAATAGCATTATTATTCATATCATGATGTTTTACTTATATATTTAACTTAATAAGATAATTTGAAGTCTATGTCGTTCGATTATTGGCAATTTTGACAGTACAATTTTTTTTTATTGTTTGTTAATCAGAATAGAAAGGTAAATCAGAAGTTTATAGTCCATTGAATATTGTATTTTTTATGGTAAATATAAACCAATAATGAAAATTAAATATATATAAAACTTGTAGATAACTAAGAAGAAGAAGAAGAATACAAGGAAGAAGAGAATGAAGAAGATAAGGAAGATTAAATATATATAAAACGTGTATAGAAAACTATAATGTTATTATGATTAATTTCCTTAAGTACTTCAATTGCAAAGTAGGTTTATAATTGTTGGATTACTTATATATGTTAATATACGTAGGCCAATAATAGTACTTATATGTCTAAAATGGATACAATTAAAATATCTTTTATATATTTGTAAACTGTACAAGTATAGTACATGCAACTTCCTTTTATTCTATTGCATCAGGAAATATGAAATATTCTGAAAATCAGTTATTAACCTTTTTAAGGTTAGAATTATTTTCTAATTAATGAGAACTATTATATATCCTTGCACGTTGCACAAATAAACCCTACTTTACAGCCCTTAGAGAATTGTTCAGTTCATTTGGAGGTATTGTGGAGTTTTGTGCACTACTTTGCAGTCTGAAGAGAATTGGTAACTTGATTTCGAGGTATTTTGTATGTTTATGCCATGATCTTCTAAAATTCATATTGTGTTTATGGGAATGCTATAACTTTGACCTTCTGTTATATGGTTTATATTATTCTGATTTGTTAATAAGAGTTTGGTCGAAGTCTGAACTTCAATTGTTTACTCACTGTATGGTTCACATCTTATACGCATTGTTTACAGTCATTATATAAGATTTATTTTAGTGTTGCATCATCTACTTATAAACCAAAGGATTTAGTTTGCAAAACTATAAGTTTGAATAGAATATATACCTTTAGATCTTCTTTTGTATGTATGTAAAATTAAAATGTCTTTGGCCTTAAATCTGATCTCCCAAGGGATTCCTATACAGTACAAATAAATTAGTTTAGTACATCATACACAATAAAATCAGTTAGGTAAATTAATCAATTGATGAAACCATGATATCATTGTATATATTGAATGAACATATCCATATTTGAATTTAATAATAGATGATTCAATATAGTCATTTACAAAAACATTGATTGACAATAATAAATATTACATGCATCATATCATTACACACTAATACTATTATTCTGTATATATAGAATCATATTTTAGTCAGTAAACATAACTCAAGCTGACATATAGAGATATATAATGTCATTTTTTATTGTCTATGATGTATTTTTTTGTTCAAATATTCAGTATATCTAAGCAGCCTATAGTCATATTTATTTTCAAGTCTTGCTGAATGTCTTACATGATACCAGACAGTGTACAAACAATTGGAATTTTATTTTGCCGATTTCTATTACAGCAGAACTAAGCTCTACAAGGAAGGTAAATTCTTTTTACTAATATTGTTCTGAATATTAATGTTTTAAATTGTGATTATACTATTTATTACATCAGGAAAATTCTATATAGCAGAACTAAATCTATTAAATTAACCTACTGATTTAATACATTTCAAACAGATATTATATTATATTGATCTATGTATAATTAATGAAACAAAAATAGCAGCCGATTTCTATTACAGCAGAACTAAGCTCTATAAGGAAGGTAAATTCTTTTTACTAATATTGTTCTGAATATTAATGTTTTAAATTGTGATTATACTATTTATTACATCAGAAAAATTCTATATAGCAGAACTAAATCTATTAAATTAACCTACTGATTTAATACATTTCAAACAGATATTATATTATATTGATCTATGTATAATTAATGAAACAGAAATAGCAGAATAAAACTTAGACGTAAAGATATTATATCTGATTTTTCAGTTGATTATGTTAGGGAGATACCTACATAACTTCATCCTTTAATGTCTTTCTTCTGTCTGTTTCCGTTTGGTAATTAAATTTGTATTTGTTTGAACCCTCGAAATCAAAAAAAAAGATAAAAGAATCGGATAAGTAAACTCATAAAGAAATAGAAAAAGACAGACATATAGATTTATATATATACAGATAGAGATTCAGTGAGGGAGAAATAAAGAGATTGACTTCTTACATATACTTGCTTTTCATCTCATCCTAACCTCTGTCATGGATCTTAAAACATGTCTCTTTGCATGTAATTAAAGAATGACACAAGTGATTAGTAGCAGGTATGTAACTAATAGTATATAGTTATATAACACATAGACTGACCTATATGATTTGTTGTTTGTAGTGTTAATATTGGACATAAATATCCGCATCATCTGCGTTGCTGCTTTTTTCAAGATAAATACAAAGACAATTTCAATTTGCTGTATAATGTTGGTAAGCTATGTATTAGATATACATATGTAACTTTGAAAATCAAATATTATGAGAAAGAATAAGAGGAAGAGATGAAATTTAATGAAATGTTGTGGATGATACAGGTAGAGAGATAGATAGAGAGAGAGAGAGAGAGAGAGAGAGACAGAGACAGAGAGAGACAGAGATAGAGAGAGAGAGACATACACACACACAGAGAGAGAGAGAGAGAGAGAGAGAGAGAGAGAGAGAGAGAGAGAGGTTCAACAATTTGGGCCGGTTTTAATCAAGTCAAATAGCCAATATAAAACTTCTGATATTGGACCGGCACTTATCAAGCCCATATAAAACTTGGCCCATTAAGTCGTTAAATCAAATGAACAAAATAAGTTATTAATCACTAGGCCTAAAGTCTTCATTTGGGCCGGCCCATTTAAAAAATTTATTCAATGTTTCTGAGCATAATATTGAAGTTTAAACAATTAAGCATAAGTCGTATCGTTTTCATATAAAATAATTATATTACTTACATTTTAATCCATTAAACTAAAAACATATATATTTTGTGTACAATAAAAAAATATTCATACTCGAAAATGTAGTTTAATCATTTGTTTTAGACAATAACATTATTAATTTTCATAATGATATTAATAACCAAATTACTAACAGTCTGCAACAAGAATAAAACAAATAATACTACAGCTTATTCGTATTTCATTAAATCGAAAGGTTGTAAGGTTTCAAACGTTAGGAATCTCGATAAATTGAGAGAATGAGATAAAGAAATTGTTTACAGTAGTCCAAAGAGAGAGAGTTGTACAGATCTGAGAGAGAGAGAGAGAGAGAGAGAGAGAGAGAGAGAGAGAGAGAGAGAGAGAGAGAGAGAGAGAGAGAGAGAGACTTACAAGGTCGCAGTCGGATAACTCGAACCTCTTCTTAGAAGTACACTCCACAGGTAATTAGCTCATCATATCCTCAGAAACAAATGGTGAAGTTAGTGGTTTGAAGAACAAGAATATTAGAGGAAATGAATACGGCGCAACTAGATATTTCTTAATGTGGTAGGGTTACCGAAAATGTGGACCGAGTATACTTAGTTATCAGGTTTACATTCCAGAAGAAACCAATTAAAAAATAACGAAACCCAAAATATATGGGCCTTTAAGCCCAATGACTTATAGGACCATTTGTTATTTTTTTTAATGCCATTAATTGTTGCCGTTATTTAAAGTTTGAACCAAGGACGATCTAATTTATACTTGGACCAAAATTTGTTAAACATGTTGGGCCGGTGTTTATAAAGCCCATTATGCCAGCTCTAGAGTGAAAAAAGTTGATGAATCTCTTGTGATTGAGTTGAGAAACATGATAGATCAACACAATCCTCATGCAAAAGCATTTAGAATGGCCAAAGATCGATTTAAGGATAAAGGTGTTACAGATATGAAGTTGTGATTGCTTAGCAATAGAAACACTGATGGTCGACGATATAATCTCCCAACGAGTTTAGAAGTTGCTGCTATTATTCTTGGTGATATTGATACACTGCATCAGCCTAGGGACATATACTTCATACAAGGTCAGGTCAGTTACAACGGATTCACGAATTACATCCTTCGCCTTGCGCTTCAATATCCGTTAGCATTACCTTATGGTGAGGATGGGTATCGACCTGATATTGATTTAAGTGAACGGTGCAACACTTCTGCAAGGAAGAGGTCAAGGGTTACTTTAAAAGAATTCATTCAGTTTCGAATTCACGAGCGTCGTGGCGAAGCCGGAATTCTGAGGTTTTCTAGAAAGTTGTTTCAACAATTTTTGGTTGATGCTTATACAATGATTGAATCAGAAAGGTTGAACTACCATCGAACTCATCAGAAGAACATACGTGCTGATTTATATACAAATCTTGCTTCAGCAACGAGAAAGGGTCATACAGCACCAACATCTTCTGGGAAGCGAATAGTGTTGCCATCTTCATTTACATGTGGTCCTAGATATATACAGCAAAACTATCAAGATGCAATGGCAATATGCAAACACCATGGTTATCCAGATCTATTCATAACATTCACATGTAATTCAAAATGGCCTGAAATTGTTAAGTTTTGTGAAGAAAGGGGTTTACAAGCAGAGGATCGCCCATATATTATATGTAGAGTATTCCACATGAAATTGGAGTCCATGATCAAAGATTTCAAAGTAAACAAAATATTTGGCAAGGTTAATTCAGGTAATGTCTCTTTTACTATCCTCATTTTAGTTATTGATTACATGTTTATAAGATATTTTATTTTCCCTATATTTTATATTATATTAAATATATTATTTTTTATTTTTTTAAAATGTATTAATTAAGTTTAACTTATATCATTGACTTATGAATATTTTGCAGTTATTTACACAATCGAATTTCAAAAGTGTGGTCTGCCTCATGCACATATTTTATTATTTCTGGATAAGGAATCTAAGTTGCCAACTGCTTCAGATATTGATACGGTCATTTTAGCTGAAATTCCAGACCCAACTGAGGATGCTGATTTATTTAATGTTGTGAGAAATTTCATGATGCATGGTCCATGCGGAGCTTCAAAACCATCGTCTCCTTGTATGGCTGATGGAAAGTGTAGAAAATACTTTCCAAAAAAATTTGTTGAACAGACTTTTATTGATGACGATGGGTATCCTGTGTACAGAAGACGTGACGATGGTAGAATGTTAGAAAAAAGTGGAGTTCCCCTTGATAATCGGTATGTGGTTCCTTACAATGCATTTCTTCTTCTAAAATACAATGCACATATAAATGTTGAATGGTGCAACCGATCGGGCTCTATCAAGTATCTGTTCAAGTACATAAACAAAGGACATGATCGCGTCACTGTTGCAATTACAAACTCCGATGTAAATAATGTCGGTGATAACTGCATGGACGAAATAAAAAACTATCACAGCGCCAGGTATGTCTCTGCTTGTGAAGCTGCTTGGAGGATTTTTGCCTTTGATATTCATTACAGGACTCCTGCTGTTCAACGTTTGAATTTGCACCTTCCCGGTGAGGAAAGCGTTTTATTTAATGATGATGATCCTATTGATGCTGTCTTAAATGATCATGAAAGTGAGAAATCAATGTTTCTGCAATGGATGGAGTCTAACAAGAAGTTTCCAGAAGCTAAAGAATTGACGTATTCTGAATTTCCAGAGAAATTTGTTTGGGTAGCCTCAGCTAAGCATTGGAAAAAACGCGACAGGCGTGGCTTTGTTGGTAGGATATATCATGTAGCTCCTGGTACTGGCGAGAAGTACTATCTTAGAATTTTGTTGAATCATATAAAAGGACCAACATGCTATGAAGAAATAAGGACTATTGAGGGTGTAGTTTATAGTACATTTAAAGAAGCTTGCTATGCTTTGGGTTTGTTAGATGATGACAAAGAATACGTTGACGGGATAACTGAAGCAAGTTTTTGGGGATCAACAAACTACATTAGGAGTCTGTTTGTATTTATTTTGGTGTCTGATTGCATGGCAAAACCAGAGTTTGTTTGAGAACAGACATGGAGGCTTCTAGCAGATGACATTGTCGATAAACAGAGAAGAATTCTACGAATTAAGGGTATGTATTCCATTAATGTTGTTTACTTGCTAATAATTATAATTGTATTTGATGTACATTTAGGCATAATATATTTTACTCATTTAATTGTATTGACATTTTAATTCTATTTATATGCAGATTTGAATGTAACAGATCACCAATTACAAAACTACACTCTTGCCGAAATTGACAAGTTATTACGACGAAATGGTAGTAGTTTGAGTCACTATAAAACCATGCCTTCTGTAGATTCAAGCCTCATATCTGAAGGATTTAACAAGCTTATACAAGATGAACATCGATATGACACGACAATTCTAGCCGAGGAACATTCACAACTACTTTCTAGATTTATAATGGAACAGAAATGGGTTTATGATGAGATCATGAATGCTGTTATATCAAATAACGGGGGTGTCTTCTTCTTATATGGTTATGGTGGAACAGGCAAAACTTATATATGGAGGGCACTTTCGTCTGCTATAAGGT
Organism: Rheum nobile; assembly: GCA_027886185.1. Taxonomy (NCBI): domain Eukaryota; kingdom Viridiplantae; phylum Streptophyta; class Magnoliopsida; order Caryophyllales; family Polygonaceae; genus Rheum; species Rheum nobile. The sequence goes on from WOAB01000322.1 coordinate 1,706,729, forward strand.
CAAAAGGTGAAATAGTCCTTACTGTTGCTTCAAGTGGAAATGCGGCTCTCCTAATACCCGGCGGCAGAACTGCTCATTCAAGGTTTCAAATACCTTTGCAAGTTAATGAGGATTCAACGTGTCATATATGTTCAGGTACGGAACTTTCTGAGTTGATATGTGCCGCCAAACTTATTATTTGGGATGAAGCAGTCATGACGAATAAGTATTGTTTTGAAGCTTTAGACAGGACGTTACGAGATATTTTACGAGCTACAAATCCTCTTAGTTTAGAACAACCTTTTGGAGGAAAAGTCGTAGTATTTGGTGGAGACTTTAGGCAAATTCTTCCCGTTATTTCAAAAGGGAGCAGGGAAGATGTTGTTGCCACCATTAATTCGTCTTATTTGTGGCATCATTGCAAAGTTCTTAAGCTGACAAGGAACATGAGGATTCAACAAGGTACATCTGAATCTGATATCCAAGAGGCAAAAGATTTTTCGGAATGGATATTAAGCATTGGAGATGGGACTGTAGGTGTTGACAATGATGGAGAAGCGCAAATAGAAATTCCCGATGAACTATTGGTAAAAGATTATGATTTAGATCCGATTCCAGCAATTGTTAAATCTGTCTATCCCTCTCTAATGGAAGATCAATTGTCTCCTACATACTTTGAAGAACGAGCAATTCTTGCTCCAACACACGAAGAGGTAGATAAAGTTAATGAATATATATTGTCTTCTTTGCCTGGTGATGAAAAGATATATCTCAGCTCTGATAGTCTATGCAAGGCAGGTTCTGTTAAAGACGATGATGCGAGTATTTATACGTCTGATTATTTGAACAGTATTAGATGTTCTGGTCTGCCCAATCATGTACTAAAACTAAAGGTTGGTGTGCCTATTATGCTGCTCCGAAATATTGATCAATCTTTAGGTTTATGCAATGGGACGAGATTGATAACCATGCAACTTGGCAGTCATGTTATACAAGGGAGAATTATTTCAGGCAACAATATCGGACATATGGTGTTGATTCCTCGCATGATAATGTCACCATCAGACACTTCATTCCCTTTCAAGTTTCAACGAAGACAATTTCCCTTGAGTGTATGTTTTGCTATGACAATAAACAAAAGTCAGGGCCAATCTCTTGCAAATGTGGGTTTGTATCTTCCACGTCATGTTTTCAGTCATGTCCAGTTTTATGTTGCATCATCAAGGGTAACTAGCAAGAAAGGTTTGAAGATATTGATTTGCGACAAAGATAAGAAGAGACATAATACTACAACCAATGTAGTATACAAGGAAGTATTTAATAATTTGTAGCACTTTTATCATTGTTCCAGATTTATTGCTTTTTGTTTTATTTTCATGTATTATATGATGTTTTTTAGTATTTTTAATGCTTTTAGTAGTATTGATGTAAGTGGTGTGCCTATACCTATTAGAAAAACTAATTAGCCAATTTTATTATTAATAAAGTTGTGGAGAGTGCCGTCTCTCTTTATATAACCTGAATATGTTTTAATGTTCGATTAGTCATATTTTATTCAAATAACTTATCATAAAATAATTGATCCAATATCTTATTCATAATTGAATAACTATTTTTCTTACTAATGTAAAAAAAATATAAACAAATCCCGTACAAGGCACGAGTATTACACTAGTTTACTTTAACATTATATAGATTATTAAAAAAATTACAGATGATTTATTATATCTTGTTTTAATTTTATTTTTTTCACTCGACTTATATTATTTTATTAGCTAACTAATTTTATTCAATCTAACTATCTAGTCGTTCCGAATTAGATAACTTCATTTACAAGTTAGGCTTCGTTTGACAAATGTCTTTATAAATATCTTTTTTTTTTTAAAGTGATTTTTAGATTTTGAAATTTGATAGAAATAGGAAAATGTAAAAGGAGAAAAATAAATATTTATTGAAAATAAATCTTTATCCAAACAAACTCTTAACTATACCAGCTCGAAATGATTTTACCATACGAGATTGTAAGTATATTTTTGAACGATTAGAGTAGTCAATTTGAAGCCGTTAACTTATATTTTGACTTTTATTAGTTTATTAAAGTCCTAAAATTTTGATACAAGTTATAAATGGGCATACGAACTCTTGTGATTTGGTGTTAACATAGTTCCTTCCACATAAAACATGAGCAAACAATATTATAATTCCAAATCTCTGTTTTTTATCAGGTAAATTCGGTATACCAGACCACACTAGTAAATTGATCGAGAAGCGGATTAAATTAACAATCGGACAAACCGACATGAAAACCAACCCAAAAAAATGAAAAAACAAGTAAAGGAGAATACAACAAAGCAATTAAGGAGCATGTGCAAGTTAGAGAGCAAAGTGTGTAAAGCACTAATAAATAGCAACGACGATGGTAGCAAGTCAAACAGAACATCTCCTTAGGAAGTGAAAAATGAACCACAATGACGTTCTCCCATCAAAATGAAGGATCTTCATAAGTCTCGATCACGATCACAGCCTCAACCAAGACAACTCAGTCAACACCCCAGATCAACAACACAATTATGGAGAGGTAATCAGACCGCAACTTGTCCGCATAAAAGTTTTCTTGCATAATCATGATAAAGTTGGTGGTTTACACATCATAGATTATTTGAGTTATAACTGCTTTACATTTCTTTTGGTTGGGTGTGTATTCTCCCTCTTTTTACTCTTTAGTAATCAAGTTTTGTACATTAACATCAACTTGCCCTTTCTCTATTTTTTTTTGGAAATGGTAAATTTTCTATTAGTGTAACGAAAGGCTTTACAAAAGAAGAGTTACTGGCAGACCCAGGAGATACATCAAATCTAACTCAATGACAAGATTAGAATATCAAAAGGAACCCACAATGGTTCATAAATCAGAGTTTAAAAGCAACAAGAGATATAAAACACATCTAGGAGTCACGGGGGATAATGGCTTCTCGCGATAAACACTCTCCAGTTACGATGTGCTCTATTCTTAATGGTAATTCTTCCAAGGACCCTTGTTTGGGCCATGTCAATACACTTTCTGGCGCAATCCGGTGGGCTGCATATTTCACCGTTGAAGTACTTTGCATTGTGAGCCTTCCAAATACCGTAAACAACACATGTAAAACAACACAATCTAGACAAGAAAATCACATTATGATGACACTTGCTGCGAGCGAACCAGCTCAACCAATCAAACAAGTCATTAACATAGTAGGAGACCCCAACTTGTTGCATGACACGGCGGACAACATCTCTTGAAGAAGACGTGATTGATGGACTCCAAGTCTCCGCCGCAAAGCAGGCATCCAAGATCAGAACAAAGGTTCATTCTAAAGAGGCAATCTCTTGTGGGAAGGCGACCCAAGGAAGCTAACCAAGTCATGAAGGCACATCTAGGAACATTAGCAGATCTCCAAAGGTTATGGCACCACGGTTTATCGCTGCCAGTGTTACGCCAAATCTCATAAAGGCCATGGGACACTTTTTTCGTTGGTTGATCAACCCAGGCACGTTGCCATTCAATTAGTCCCATGGCGGAGCGAGCAACAACAACCAAATCCCTGATCTGAGATGGATAGGCTCATCTTCGATATTGATCACAATTCCAATAATATTTGGAACATTTGAGAGTTTTTTTGTTACCATTGTTTACGGTCAGAATGACACCAACAGACGCAAGTATCCGTGGGATACTCTCAACCATATTAAGTTGACCTTCAGACAACATGGGCGGTCCTTGGTGATTTCAATGCCACCATATTCGATAACGAAAAGATCAACGGTCTCAACCAGATAAGGAAGAGGTGTTATGACCTTCAAGACCTTGTCTGCGCCTCCGGCCTTTGCGACCTTAAGATGGAGGGGAAATTCTTTACCTGGACTAATAACCAGAATGGGCCCTTGATCAGCACTATTTTGTAGTGCTTATCTAGGAATTGTTATCGGTGTTTTGGGTGCCCTTTGTATGGGTTTAGAGCACAACTATGGAGAATGGAGTTGAGGGGTAGAAGTGTAGATATGGTGGTTTGGAGAAGCTTAAATGAAGATATAATGAAGGGAGAAGGAAGTCACCCAAGAAGACGAAGTATAGACCCAGTCGGGTCTACAGAAGACCACACGAAGAAGGCAAAGAAGGCTTGTACGGTTAGATGCACGGTCTGCTAACCGTGCAAGATGTTCGAGAGCACGACGAGAAGAATCAGCAATTTCCGCGATCGCGGAAAAATCGTTCAGCGAAGCATCTGAAGAATGTCGAGAGGAAGGGCCTGGGAGTTTGATTTTTCCGCGACCGCGGAATTTGTTCCGCGATCGCGGAAGCACACGGAAGCGAACCCGCGTCTCTCGTCCGAAGTTTTACTTTTCTTTTATTTTTTATTTTATTTTATTTTAATTATTTCGATTACTATACTTTATTTCCTTATAGGATTACTTTCGTTATCTTTTCACTTTAGTTTTAGGGTTAGGTTATTTAACCTAATTTTCCCTATCATCGTTAAAAGGCAGACCTAGTTTAGATTCATTTTTCATTGTTGTTTTTCGCACCTTTTGCTCAGGCAGGCAATTGAATCCTTTGGTTGATTTGATTGTGAGGTTATTCTTTTACTCTTTCTATGATTGTTTTAATTCTCTCTCGTGCTTAATCTCATTGATCGTATATCGATTCCCCTTGATTTGTTGATTAGGATATCAAATAGATTGATAATAGTAGTTCCCTCTAGCCTAACAATCTAGAGAAGATTAGTATTACGCTATTGGTTCCCCTTTTCTATACAACCTGGTTGAGATTGTTATTGATCATACTATTAAGGATGGGAGGAGACTGTTTGAGAATCTTGATCCCTTAGTTTGTGTAGAGAATTAATTGCATGCAATTGTATGACTGTTTGCTACACTTGCATGTACCTATCTATTCCTGAATTCATTACTGCTGTTAGATTCAATCTAGAAGGTCTTCTAGGTTATTTGATAGTTAGGGTTATCAGGACTGGTTGGACTGATAACTATATTAGAACATGGATTAGGACATTCATGAGTATTGAGGACTAGGAATAATCAATGATCGATCTATCAATCTGAAGTGTGGATATTTGTTTGGCTGAACTATTTTCCCAATTTGATTTCAAGTCTTTGTTTTTATATATTTTGTTTACTTGTTTATTTTTAAACAAAAACCCCCCTTGGTTAATTGTTGGTATACAATTACATCGTTGTAATAGTATTTGATTGTCTATGAGATTCGACCCTTGCTTACCCAAACTATTTGTTTAGGTTTGTTAGGATTATTTTGATCAGGCGATACGACTAAAACCTGTCATCAGCCCTCCAGAGTCTACTACAAGTTGGACAAAATTCTTTGCAACGTCGCTTGGTCCTCCATTTTCACCAACTCCTTTGCTCGTTTTGAAGCAAAAAGAACCTCAGACCACTCTCCTTCCATCATCAAATTTGCCCGGCCTCTTGCTCGTCATGCCCCTTCAAATTCCGTAATATTTGGGCAACAAACCACCGGTTCTTAGAGATTGTGAAGCAGTGTTGGAACTCCCCAGTCCTTGGTTGCACGATGTTTCGAATTGTCAGGAAACTTAGGCTCCTTAAGTCTATGTTGAAGCAGTTCAATTCAAGCTACTACGGTGATCTTGAGGCATGACTAAAAGAGAGCCAGAACAGTCACAGGTTTATCCAGACATAATTTGAAGCTAGACCATTTGATCAACATCTTATTGATTGGGAAAGAGATGTGTCCCAGGAGGTATTGGACCTCAAGAGAAATATTCACAAGGACCTCTGGCACCGAGCCAAAGTGTCATGGATTACGAACTATGATGATAATAGTAAGTTCTTCCATGCCTCTGTTACTTCCAAGAACTCGAGAAGTTCTAATTTGTCTATTTCTAATACCAATGGGACTTTGCTGGAGAACCCTTTCTCTATTTTACTTTTGCTTTTCCACACGGTAACAAGTAAAGGGCTTATTTGGCAAACATAAGATACACATTATAATATCATTTTTGGAAAATGATATTTTTGGATAAATGGGCATATAGGTATTGCTTAAACAGACATTAAAGGATGTTAGTGGGTTAAAATAAGTCAAGCTACATATGAACCGAACACAACTTAATACTTTTAATATATTATAAGGAATTATAATATACAATCTACCAGTTGTCGAATAGAACCAAAATTTAAAATTTAATCATTCAGATTTTTGGTTTGGAGTTACAATCATTTTGCAATTAAATAATAATCTATTTTTTTCTTTTTCCTTCTCAACAAGCAAATTGTAGTTGTAATTTCCCTTTTTCCTCCTAATACAAGCTTGGGCAGCAAGCATGAATTTCAAGTTTGCGCTGCAAGTGGAGAAGGGGGGCAAAGCAGGATTTACGGTGGTGCTTCAACGACCGAATCTTGTGTTTCTCCCAAGAGGAGGTTTCAGGAAGGAGCAGTTGGCCGGCGTCGAAGGGTCGGGATGAATCTTCTATACATGAAAAAGGTGTTTTTTGTCCAAAACACCTTTCACCAAATTAATGGTAGGGTTGGTTTGATTTGAGAAAGCAAAAACATTAGAAATAAGAAGCCCTATGTCAATTTGATGTTTTGAGTTGATTTGAAGAGATCATTCAAGTATAAAGTTGGGTTATATATGTTTTGTATAAGTGTGGCTCACAGAAAAGAACTTGACCCACAATCAAGATCAGATTTGGATCGGTGACGGCCGATATGAATCGACTTCGATGGTCAGCGCCCAAGTCGCCATTATGGGCCAGGTTAGAAGAAATAATCGTAGATGGATCATTTAGAGATAGTTTTAATTGGTTTATATTGGCCATTTTGAACCGTCTCAAGTACATTTACTCAAATTTATTTGGTTGGGGTTTCTTGGAGGTGTTGTCGTCGGTTGCCCAGACGGTGTTGACAAGAGTTGTTAGGTGGGGGATTGTCCATGATCTCTCTCTAAATGTGAAGAGAGAGGTGAGAGTCCCATAGTTTTGGGTTTAAGTTTTCTAGTAGACTTTGTTTTGTTTGCCAATAAAACAAGTTAGAGATATTGGGTGTGTTCGATGTTTAGTAGCTGGAGCAGAACTAGAGATGGATTTAATACTTGGAGTTGAACTTAACTAGTTGGAGCAACTGAAACTTATTTTATGCAACAAAATCTAGTTGGGTGTTTGGTATAATGAATCTGAATTTATAAATAAGAGTGGTAAAACTACAAAAAAAAAAAAGGTATGATCTTTTTTTAATAATTTTATTATACTTTTCTCTCCCCCATCCTTTCTTCTTCATCGACTCCATTTCCACCCAAAAATGAAGTTCCCAGAGCTTCCAAGTTCCACCGCACCATGAACTGCTCTGACACCGACCTCAATTTTCACCCCATCTCCTTCGTCATCGGTGCCATTGCGAGTCGACCCACTCAATTGCTCTGATATTGACCTCAAATTCCACCACCTCTCCTTAGGGGTGGGCACGAAAAACCGAAAAACCGACAAATTTTTTGGTTAACCTTACCGAAGAAAAACCGACTTCCGGTTTTGGTTAACCGACCAGACTAACTTTCGATTATTTGGTATGGTAATGGTTAGTGATTTTTTTGGTCTCGATTAACCGACTAACCGATATTATAAAAAATATATTTTTAGAATTATAACAAGATAACTAGTGTGGCCTACTAAGTAGTGGACACATTCTAAAATGAAAGGGATGTATTGCCTTGGTTCAAATCTCTCTAGACACGACCACTCATTCCCTTTTTCTTATGTATTTATGAAATAGTGATTGTGACACATAAGCACAAGACAATGAAATAGAGGGTGGTTTAGAATACTAATTAATATTGAAAGAGAATCAAGTAATTTTATTAAGTGGAAGGGACAAAACTCATGAAAATATACTAGTGATTGATTTCATATTCAAAGGTCTTAATTTTTCACCCATTTCTTTTACTTATTTGTTAGCATATTTAATATATCAGTAGAATGAATAATATAACGGATATGCTTAGATTTAAAAATTGAGGAATAAGAGCAAAAACACAGTTTATCAACACAAGATATTGGAATTGAGGGAGATTTAGGCTATGCTACTAATTAATATTGAACGGAGAGTAAAATAATTTGATGTTATGATGTTAATCTTGTTTTAATTATATAGATGTCAAACACCAACCTAGTGGAGATAATTCATATAAGAGATGAAAGTAAGGAAGAGGGTGTTGAAAGGGTCACTAAGTTGAACAAATTTATTCATCTTTCGGATTTAGTATTATATTGTTTTGTTTCGTGTCAAAATTATGGTGTGGTAAACTAAATAACTCGATTTTCATTTTATAATTGACGTTTTTTTATTTTACTTTTATACGTTGTACAACAAATCACAATATTAATAAAGTTGAAGAAACAACTAATAATAGTAAGCTTTACTAGAGCATTACAATACCTTTATTTTTTAAACATTACGGTTTTTTGGTAAGCTGAATAACCGTACCAAAGCCGATGGTTAACCGAGGTTAACAATATGGTTAATGGTATAATGAATGCACTAACCAAAATCTCGGTTAACCGACGTCCGGTTAACCGAAACATCGATAAATCGACCATGCCCACCCCTACCTCTCCTCCTTCGTCGGCTCGCTGCGAGTCGACCCACTCAATTGCTCTGAAATAGACCTCAAATTCCACCTCATCTCCTCCATCGTTGGCGTCGATGCGTCCACCAACCCAAGAATTGCTCTGATAGAAAGAGAAGAAGATTTGTGTGTACTTGTGGAGAAGAAACAGTGGAGGGGCAATGAGAAGGGCCTACAACTTTGAGGGGTAGAAATTGAATATTCCCCATCTTCAGCTTCCTTAAGCTCGTCCATCTTGGGGGAGGTGGCTCAAAACCGGAATTTCCATCTCCAATTAAGGTTGCTCAAGCTTGCTGTCAAACATACCTATCCCTTACATGAATTTCTGAGCTTCATCTAATTTAAGCTTCAGTAAGTTGGACCGAATAATACCATAATTTTGATAAAGATTGGGATGAGTGTAACACCTATTTGATGCTTCATGTGTAATTGTCACCTCCATGAATTGTGTATTGCTTGTGGTGGCGAAGGCTGTTATTGGGTTTACAGTGGGGGCTTGGGTTATGAAAGCCATGTTTGGAGAATTTTTAGTCTCCACTTAAATAACGACTTTTTCTTCTTGGGGTGAGGGTTTGATTTGTGGGAGGGAGTGTATTTCATCCTTATTTCTCTTTCTATAAGTGGTGGCAGAGTTGGTTTTCCAAACCTTTGTTTGATTAGAATCGATGACACACATTCACTAAAAAAGAAGAAACACCTAGGCTTCGTGTGACGAGCGTCTTTATAAAAATATTTAATTATAATGTACTTTTTTAATTTTGATTTTTGGGTGTTATCGGGAAACGTGTAAAGAGAGAAAAAAATATTCTCCATATATTGCCAAACAAACCCCTAGTCATTATTATAGGAGATATCCAAAATTTCTTTTTTCTGAATTAAACAAAAATAAAGAAGGTAAACTTTCTAATAATAGAACTTTGGAAGTGTTATAAGATATATAGTTCAGGTGAATTATTCACCCTTATCGTGCACTTGCGGCCTTTACATCAATTTGTAAAGTCAGCCCTTATAACCCTTAAGATCCAAAAGCACATATAAAGAGAGGTGATTGTGACATTTGTGCGACAAGCCAATATTTTGGCTATAAAAGACATGTACAATTTGTTGTTAATCATCCAAGAATTGAACAAGTTTTTCATTAGTTTGTTAAAATCTCACAACATGTTATCATTATGAGAGTATCAAAATATCAACTAATTTATGCAAGATCATCAAGGTATACATATATTATACCATTTTTTATTTCTCTAACTAAATTGTTCAAAGAACTCATGCCGTTTGAGAATTATACTCTGTAGTTGCCCAAAATTGAGACCTGCTATATCAGAAACTCACAAAAACACGTGAATTTTCTTCTATCGTTTTGTTAAGAAGTCAAAGTTTTCAAACCTTTGACTTTGAATTATCATTTTGTGGCTCGGTGATATGAGAGAAAGCATCAAAAATTATTTTCACAAATCTAAAGAAAGATTTCCAAACAAATACCTCAGTATTTTATTAAATCTGAACATATATTACAACAAAATCAAGTTTTACATCCAAAATCAAAATATAAACTCCTAGATTACACAAAATTTAAACTAAAACCGATTTTACATACCACCTTGCCGAATCTTTCTAAAACACCCAAAATCTAAGGCATTTCTTGTGTGTTCTTTGATATCCTTCAGACATCGCTCGTAGAAACTCTCGAATCATTATAAGAAGAACCACGTAGATGAGTATGGTGAAAACGAAAATATCGATTATAAGTCTGTCAAAATGAGACATGATGGTTGAGAAGGAGGATGAGACGAAGGTGTTGAAAGGATAAGGATGAAAAAGCTAGTGGTGGAAATATAAAAATAAAAAGAGGTAATATTAAGAGATCAAAAGAATGGGAGAAAGAGAAGAAATGTTAGGTTACTTATAAGAACATGCAATGATGTTTTACTATGCTTCTAATCAATCTTTCCTAAAAGATTTTTGTATTTCTTCCATAAAAAAGCTTCATTTTTCCCATGAAAGCTACAAATGAAAGCTTAAAAGTTTTTCCCCATCTTCATCTAAAATAAATATATATAGGTTGCTTTAATATAAGAAAATATTTGAAGGTTATTAGAATTCTAAAAGTGACACCTACCCCATAAATGATCTCGACTCCTCTCACCTTCCTCCTCACCCCCGCCTTATATGGAGTTTGTCCATCTTGATATGAACCCTAAAGCCCCAATTTCTATTCAAAAATTTTATCATCTTGCCTAGAGGGGGCAAAAGCTCTCTCTAGCCAAATCGACTCGAGCGGCCCTCGTCATTAACTTGTTCACCGGCGCCAGGAGAAATGAGTGGATGACCGATTTCAATGGAGTTTCGAAGTCACGATTTGTCTCTCTTGTGATCCGTGGCTCCACCAGTGACAAACAAGAAGAGACCTCGTACAAGAGCTGATAGAAACGAAGGTAAGAAAACACATCGAAAGAAGAGGGAAGACTGGAAGAACTCCTCGTGATGTTGCATTCTTGTGGTCGACCTTCCTTGCAAGGTGGTCGGGTCGGTTGGTGGATGCTACTTTAGTCATGGATTACAAAGAGAAAAGAGAAAAGAGAAAAGAGAAAATTAAGGAGACGACAATGATATCAGAACAACTGGTTGAACAAATTATTCTTTTTTGTGTAATTTTTGGACTATAAGATCCAAAGTATACATAGAACAAATTGATTCAAGAACAATTAGGATGGACCACTTTGATCCAATATCATCATGTTCCTCTTACAAGCTGGACTACGAAAAGTAAAAGAAATGGATTTGTTTGTTTAAGTGATAATGTTGTCGTGGATTTTTCTTTATTTTTTGAAAAAGGCAATGGATCTGATTTGCTTGTTATTTTGATATGATATTCAGAATACAAGAACAATGTTACTATGTTTGCACTACCAAATTCATTTCAGACATGAAATGTATTGACCTCCAAACAATTACCGATGATCATATTTCTAAGTTTGATTTGATCTACAAGACTAAGTCGAGATTTACCAAAAATATCTTGTGATACATTCATCTGCTAATGTGTAGTTGATTGTAGGTTTGGATCGAGGTTGTTGTTTAGGGCAAGATATCGAGGATGTCGTCGTGTGATTCTTGTTGGCTTCTAGAGACGAAGCTTGATCTAGGTGTTATAGTCGCACATCTAGAGTGTGTCTTTTGATCTGCTTCCCAGTTGTTGCATCGCCGCGTAGGTTTCTTTCAATCCGTGTTTGCGCCTTTCTCATCTGTTTGCCTATTTCTCTAGCTCTTTTAGGTTTTGTTTGTTTCGCTTTGAATGGTTGTTGTAACTTTGTTTTCCCTAATCGGTTATTCTGATTGCCATTTTTTCGGCCTTTTAAGAATCTATATCAAGTGTGATTTGAATATTTAAATTCTTACCTTATTAAAAAAAAATCATCGCGTACACGAGTTTTTTCAAAGCTTTCAAAAAAAACTGCAAGTTGCATACTCTATTATTTATCTGACTATTCAATTGACGAAAGATTTTTTTTTTTTTTTGAAAGGCTAGAAGCGGGGCCCCCTACAACAGGCGGGCCCCTGTCCCAACTAAAACTGGGGCCATATACCGCTGCCCCTGGGAGTCGAACTCCCATCCATGGGCAAGGAGGCAAGCTCCTTACCACCGGACTAAGGGGGCATTGATATTGACGAAAGAAATTTGTTGTCCATTTTTCGCTTTCGTTTATGAAAGACATAAGTAAAAGGGAATAGTAATGACAACTATACACTATATAGATATTTGACATTTCTAACCTTTTCCAATTTTTGTTTAATTGTTCTTCAAACTGAATATATAAATATATAAAATGATATCCAACAACCGAATGCATAATTGTAACAATATATATTCATATTTGTATTTACACACATGAAACATCCATTACATCATATGTGTTGCACACTTATATGTATAATTAATTATGTTTAGTAGCTAAAATGTTTATTTAGTATTTTATTAACACTTGAGAAACTTAATTTCAAATTTTATTAATCCATATAATAATTAATATAAGTGTTAAATTTTATAGTTGATCGAATGACAAATATTATAAAACGAGAGTGGGATATTCTCAATCGACTTATTCGGCCATAGATATTTTGAATGGAGGATTGATGCGCCGGCGCACCTCCAAGCCAATGGCCTACAAGAGATGATAAAAGAAACTGATAATGCTTTCCCGCAAGATAAGGCAAAGGCAATTATCTTTCTTATTAACACTTGAGAAACTTAATTTCAAATTTTATTAATCCATATAATAATTAATATAAGTGTTAAATTTTGTAGTTGATCGAATGACAAATATTATAAAACGAGAGTGGGATATTCTCAATCGACTTATTCGGCCATAGATATTTTGAATGGAGGATTGATGCGCCGGCGCACCTCCAAGCCAATGGCCTACAAGAGATGATAAAAGAAACTGATAATGCTTTCCCGCAAGATAAGGCAAAGGCAATTATCTTTCTTCGCCATCATATTCATGAAAGCTTGAATTTGAAATCTAATAGTGGAAGATCCTGAAGAGTTGTGAGAGAACTTGCAACAAAGGTATGACCATATACCAGTAGAATGGCATGCTCCCAAAGGCCACATATGACTGGGTAAATTTAAGGTTTTAAGACTTCAAATCAGTAAGTGATTATAATTCTGCTTTATTCCATATATCATCTCAACTACGTTTATGCAAGAAGAAAACCTATTCGACCATGCATGCTTCAAATGTGTTGTTGCAACAACAATCCATGGAAATAAAATTTAAAAAGTATTCTGATCTGATATCAATATTACTGGTGGCTGAGTAGAACAATGAACTTCTCATGAAAAAACACAACATGAGGCCAACAGGTGTTGCACCATACCATGAAACAAAAGCAACACGTGGTCCTTATGCCGCCCAAAAATATGAAAGTAGGCATCAAGCTAATCACGGACGCGCCGATAGTCGTGGTCGGGGCTGAGGTTGTCGTGGACGTTGTAATAATCCACCTTAAACTGTAAGGGTAAAATTGTAATTTTACTATATAATTTTATTAAATAAAGATTTTGCAATTTATTGTTTATTCTCTTATTTTAAAATTAGGTTAATTTAAAAAGATATTTTAAAAGATATTAGTTGGGATATAACATTGATTAATATTATTTGGAAAGCAATTAATGGAGATAAAAAAATAATTTTTATCCTCCTAGATAATATATATCCTTTCATAAAAGACAAGGTAAAGATATGCAAATCTTTTATCTGCTTGCTTCTCAAGTTATTCACACATACGTCTCTCTCTTGCTCGGCCTAACTCTATCCCGTGATCAACGACCAAGCCAACTGGACTAGACGCCGCAGCCACTGACCACGATCAACCAGTAGACACCGAGTCGCGTTCGCCCAGCCATTGTGTACAGCTCATTCTCTAGACCGTCCGTCACCGAGGACTTGCCCCCGACGAGCCGTAACATCCGTCTGCCATGGTGTTGTCGTCGTACCGTCGCCGTTCTTCGTCGTCGTCGTCTTGTCCATTGTAAGGGATGCGTACAAATTAATTGAAGTTGATTAATTTGATTACTCCTATATATATATTGATGACTATATATAAGTATTTATATCATATTAAGATTGTTAGAAAGATTATGTTCCTCTGGTTTTGATGATGATAAATACCATGAGGTTTTATGGTTTACATGTTCCTACGAGTTTTACGATGATTGAATGAAGTAAGGAATGGTGGAAACCAAGACATAAGCAAAATAGAAAAGTGAAGGAACGAAGAATCAACAAGGAACAACGACGCTGAGTAAAGTCAAAAAATGACACTCGCTCGCTGTGAGAAGAAAGAGAGAAGGGAACAACGCAAGAAACAATATGTTTATGTTAAGAGAGTTGTGCTGGGAACTTCCAAAAGAACAACTAATTTTAGAAAGAAGATACCTCTCTCTTGCTCGCTTTCATGCTAAGAAAAACTTTTACAATTTTACCATTGTGGATGATGAATTTGTTTCCTCTTATTAGTCTCATTTTAAGGAAATCACCACTTGACTTACTGCTCATAGTATCACTAATGAGAAAATCTTTGATTAAATTATTTTCGTGAGTCATGTCTCCATTTTAAATGAAAAGTTGACTTCGATTCTTTTAGGCAGTTTCTATATACACTACACTTTTTAGCTTTTCACACTACATTTTGCTACGTAACAATCTTGCGTACGATGTATACTAGCACAGATTGAAAAATACGTAGATTTTTTTTAAAAAATACAATAAGGTTTTACGCCAAGATTTGGCGTACACCAAAACCTGGCGTACGACAATAGGGTTAAGAGGAGTGCGAGTCGCTCCTCTTCTTCTTCCTTCTCGGCGCCAGATTCCCCCCCCCCCCCCCCCCAAAAAAAATCTCCCCCATTTCATCCTAATTTTGAGCTTCCCCTTCTAATCCTCCAAAATTCACCGAAAAAATTGGATTTCGGAGAGCTTGGCGGTGGCGGCGAACCGACGGCTGGCGGTGGCGGCATAGAAGAAATGGCGGTGGCCAGTGCTGGTGGTCCTGTAGCTGTGGTAGCGGCGGCTGGTGGTGGCGATCAGCCGACAGTCGGAGCGGTCGGCGACGGTCGGAGCGGAAGACATCGACAATCGAGGTCGCAATCGCATTCGGGGTCATCGGACCGGTGACATTCGTACTCGTGGCGCGACCACTTCGGCTTCAGACGATACGCTTGTCTGGGCAGGATGAGGAGGGCGGCACCGGAGACGATGCATCTACGATACGCTTGTCTGTTTAGATTATACGATGAATTTGGATTAGATATGCATGAAATCGTTACAATGAATTAATTTTCAACTGAATGATAATAATAATTTTCGATTAGATTGAATAATGCATGAAATGTTTAGATTACATTGAATTAGATATGTACTAATAAATTTCGATTAGATTGAATTAATGCTTCAAATTTTTAGATTAGGAATTTATGCAATGATAGTATATTCTTAATGTAATTTTAGAATTGAATCAAATAATTTATGAAATTGAAAATGAAAATGAAATGAAAATTAAACAATTAAGAATTGTTAAAAAAAATAGAAATTAGAGCTAAATATATAAAAATTAGAAATGAAATAATGACGTTTATTAGTAGTGTGCTTAGTATTTTTTATTTTTAAAATTTTTAAATATAAAAAGCCTAAACTTATTTAATTAACAAATATAAAACAATTATAGTAAAAAATTAAACAATTGTATAAATAAAAAATTTATAATATTTAATTTAATTGGAAAAAATTAAAGAATTGATTATTTAATTATTTAATATTTAATTTTATAAATATCCCAAAACTGTAAACTAAATAATCATTTAAACTAAAAAATTGTAAATATTATGTAACTAAAAAATAAAAATAAATATTTATTTAGTTAAACATAATTAAATATTTAAATATTTTGTATAAAAAGTAATGATGCTATTTCCATATTTAATTATTTATTTAATTTAAATAATTAATCAATAATTCTTAATATAAAACTTTCTTAATTTGTTTTTTCAAAATTTGTAAAAAGGCGGTAAACAGTTGTTGCATTTTATGCGACAGCCGTACTGAGGGTCCCGTCGGCTGGGAAAACGGCGGGTCACAGGATCGGCTCGACACAGCGACGGAGGTGCGACGGATTTGGGTCCGCGGCTAGATGCTTCTCAGGAGGGCGGCACCGGAGACGATGCATCTATGTCGAATCCCGGGGGTGATAGCAGCGACGCGTCCATGCCTAACGCCAACGTCGACTTCGACGAGCTGGCCCTAACAACGGCCTTGGAGCGGGATTACGCTAAGGGCATCGAGCCCCCTCCGTTTTGACGGCCGGGGATTTGATGAGGAACGATACGCCTCCCTCCCCCATTCTTGAGGCAGCGGGACCCATTCCCGAGGCAGCGGGACCAGTTCCCGAGCCAGCGGGACCCCCTTCCGCACTAGGTGTGGCTCCCTGATGTGACCTTGTCCGATGGAAAGACCACAAATTGTTGTCTAGGATCGATTGAATGCGTATTGGGGCGAACAAACTCTTCGGAAAGGATTGGATGGGTGTTCGGATGCAGTGAACTGTGGAGGAGTTCGGAAGAGATGGTCGTCGGTGGGGGAAGTGACCGGCGGTGTCGGAGGAGGCGCGGCGGAAGGCAGGGAGGAACGAGCGGCGGCGGAGCGGTGGCAGTGAGGGAGGCGGCCGTGAGAGTGAAAGGAGGTTGCGGTGGCTGCTAGGGTTTGTGGGGAGACAAGAACTAGGGTTAGTTCTTGTGCGGGATTGCGGATAGTAACTGGATAGATCGGTACCCGAATTAACGCGCCAGGATAGTTCGACTAGGAACACGTTCATTTTGTGACGTCAGGGCTCGGGTTTTCAGGAAATTACTCGACTGGAAAACAAAGCTCTATTTCGACGTGCCTGAAATGAAATACAATAGTTCCTATTTATACTAGAGAGTGAGCCTAATGGGCCGGACTCTCTAGTTACTAAATCTAGCGGCTCATTTAACATAAATGGAAACTACCCAGACATAGCAGCTATTAAAAATAGAAATACTCTAAATAGAAAGTACTAAGAAAGTAATGTCTCAAAACCGTAAGAACTAGAAATAGAAAGTCTCCTAAATCTAGGTCGGGGTAGATGTAGCTGTAGAGGAGTCTCAAGGCGGATGTCTCATGGCGTCTTCCTCCTCTGTAGCTGATATGGAGGGCAGGGTCACATCACCCTCCCCCACTTGCTTGTGAAGCGTCCCCGCTTCACCCTCATGAGGCTCAGGCTCAACATATGGCGCTAAGTCCACGACGTTGAACGTCAGATCCACCCCATACTTGTTCGGGAGCTCGAGCTGGTAGGCGTTGTCGCCAATTGCGCTGACGAATCCGAAGGGACCATCACCCCGTTGGTCGAGCTTACACTTGCGGTCGGAGGGGAATCGCTCCTTCCGCAAGTAAAGCCAAACCAAGTCGCCCGGGGCGAAGATCAAGCGTCGCATGCCCTTGTTCTGCGGGGATGAGTACTGCAGCACGCGCCGTTCCAGCTGTGTGCGTGTCCTCCATCCTTGCAGCTCCGAAGGATGCCTGTCCACCCGCAAGTCCTGCAAAAAAGACAAAAAAACTCGGCGAAAGGGCAGGTTCTGAAGAGTTGTGGGACAAGGAATAGAACTATCAAGGACACAAGGAAACTTGCCTGGAGGATGTACGCAGAGTAGCGATCTGCGCTCACAGGTGCCACGCAGAGGCGAAACAGGAGGCACATTGCCACCTGGACCGGGAGCTCGTTTGCCTGTCGTGTTCGTTGTTGACTTCGCAGGAGGAGGCAAACTGGGGGTGTAGGAGTTGCCCGTCGGGTCTAGCGCGTCAGGTGGCTTTCTTCCCGAGGCCTCAATCGCCTTCTGGCGCTGTCGGTCAGCCAAATCTTGCAAAATCTCATGTGGAGTCATAGGTGAGAGTGTCACGCGCTTCCCATGGTAAGTGAACATGTAAGTGCTCAAATACCCGTCGTGAAGCACGCGACGATCATATTGCCACGGACGTCCCAAAAGCAAATGGGTAGCATCCATGGCGGTAACATCACAAAGCACAATGTCGCTATATGGACCAATGGAAAAAGAAATAAGACACTGGTGTGATACTTTGTTACCTGATCCGTCAGAGATCCACTGAAGGCCATATGGAGCGGGGTGCGGTGTAGTCGGAAGGTTGAAATGTTGCACAACCTTCTCATTGATGATGTTGCAGCACGACCCCCCATCAATGATCACACTCAGCGATGCATCCTGAAGGCTACACCGAGCATGAAACAAGTTCTCCCGTTGCTCAGTAAGGGCGCCCTCCTTGACGCTCAACACGCGTCTAGAGAGCAAGGCAAGGCGATATGCCTGGTCATCATGGTGATCGGAAGTGCCGACCACACAGCCATCAGCATCGGCTGTATAGACAGCGGCAGTAATAGGCTCGACGTCGGTATCGGCATCGTCATAACTCTCATAACCTGCAGACTGGGTGGAGAAGAGGACCTTCTTGGCGTTAGGACAGTCTCTCTGGTAGTGTCCTCTTCCGCCACACCTGAAGCACTCCAGATCTCGGGCTTGGTTAGAATGAACGGTCTCTGAAGCTAGCGGCTGCGAGTGGTGAGCAGGAGCAGACGAGGTTGATCGCTGCATAGCTGTAGCAAACGATGTACCTGTGCTTCTTTGGTCCTGTCTAGGCACACTAGAAGTAGGAGTAGCATGAGTGCCTAAATCAGAAGGAAAGGGTCTAGAACCATACCTGGAAGGTGCTGCGGACTGCCATGGTCGCTGTTGCTGGAGGTAGAACTTTTGTGCAGTGTGCACGACATTGTTGAGGTCCCGAATGGGCAGGACGTCAACCTGATCCCGGATAGGCTGGTTAAGCCCAGTAATGAACCTCGTGCGCAAGGTGCCCGAAGCAACACTAACGCCAGCCTTGAAGTACATGTCCTCAAGGTGAGCGAAGAACTCCTGAGGTGAATCTGTGCCCTGTCGCGCACGAGCGATCTCAGTCCGCATCTGCTCCTTGTAAGTGGAAGGCACATACTTCCGAGTCATGATGTACACGAGCTGATGCCACTCAGTAATGGGTGCCCAACCCATCTGGTAATGCTGCTGCGTAATACGTTGCCACCACGTCTGTGCAGCTCCCTCAAAATGTAGAGTCACGAGATCTACCTTCTCATACTCAAGGACAGTCAAATGACACAGGACGTGCTCTGTGTTCTGCACGCACTCAAGAAAGATAGAAGGATCATATAAGCCATAAAAGTGTTTAATTTTTACCTTCACGTCTATGCGCTGAATTGGTGGATGTGCTTGGCGGTCCTGAAACTGAGTTGTAGGGTCCGCCAAGGGCTCGACGTGACGAGCGCCATACTGTGGTGGGAAACGGACAGGTTGTCGTGGACGCTGTCGTCCGGTAGCTGGGCGTTGAGGCTGGTGAGCCTGCTGGTGGTAACCGGGCTGGACAGCGTCCCAGTAGGCCTCCTGATTCTGAGGCAGCAAAGGAGGTGGCACATAGTTGGTACGCTGGTGCTGCAGCTCAGGGGGATCCTGGAGAGGCGGATGAAAACCGTCAGCATATCCAAACTGACCCTCATCCTCCTCAAGGTCGTACTCATCAAACTGATCCTCCTCGTCAGAATAAAGAGGAGTGCGAGCACTCTGATAATCTTGGAAGGCATCAATATCAAAAGGCACAGTAGTAGAGGGCCGTTGGTGACGTTGACGCTGGCGGTGCTGCAGATGGGACCCAGACGGCTGCCGTTGTGGGCGACCAGTAGTAGGCTGTAATGTTGGAGAGCCGCCTTGCCTATGTCGACCACTGGATCAAACCTGATCGTCCTCATGTTCCTCTTGGGAACTCTCATCAGCGGCCTCTGCAGCGTCTGGGTTCTCTTCCCGGATCACAACTTGCGCAGACCGTCATTGTCGACGATGCGTCGGATCAACAATGCTTTCTCTCTGCGAAGCCAGTTGTTTCAGCTGGCCTGCATCCGATGTGGAGGGGAGCATCACAGCTTTACCCTTTGCCTTTTCCAGGGCTAGGGCGCTCAAATCATCTACCTGAAGCTGGTCCTGAGCAGAAGTGATCATAGTTAACGGAACTGGTTGCTGGCGCGGGGATGCTGCAGTCTGACGCTGGAGCTCGGCTATCTGCGCCAAGTGTGCCTGTTGCTGAGCAAGCAACTCGCGGATCATCTTCTGTTAAGCAGTTTCTATGCATGTCTCACGGGTTGTATCACCTTCTGACATGGTACCTGATAACAAGAAATGACAAACCATAGGTTCAAAGCGAACAACAACAGCAACAGAGAATCAACAAACAGGTAAGTAGAACCGAACTCAACAAACAATCGCTCGGGTAACTAATCTGGCTGGCCGTGTGGGCGGTTACGAGCAGGCTCAAGGCAACTCACACAACAATCAACAAAATCAAGGCAATGCTCAGCAAAGACAATGTCGAAAGTAGATATGCAAGGATATAAGCACAGAAGTAAGCACAACACAGTCAACCAAGATATGCAACCCAGACGGTGAAAGATAGAGAACACGGTAAATGAATCACTGTGATAACGGGGTTGAAGGTGCCGAAATCAAGACCGGGTTCTCCCTTCGTGCTGCGTAGAGACGCACTTGCCTTATTTTGGCTTCTGTGGTCTCGGTTTTTTTTTTGTATAATCTGCGAACAGCGCAGATTTTTTTTTTTGATTCTGGGGCTGTTTGCTTCAACACAAGTTCAGCAAAGTGCAGCAAACCGAACACAGAAAAATTCAGCAGCACACGAACGGCACAAAAATATGCTTCAAACGCACAGAAAGTTCAGCGAATGCCTAGAAAGTTAAGCAAACGCACAAAACTATGCAGCAAACACACAGAAATTCAGCAAACTGTGCACAGAAATGCATAGAAATGCAGAAACGCACAGAAATCAGCAAACTGTGCACAGAAGTTTAGTAAACGCACAGAAACGCAGCACAAAAATTAAAAAAAATGCAGTGATTCAAGTGGGAGAAGAAGGAGATTGCGAATATGCAGATTTGTGGCGCAAACAAGGTAAACACAGTCGCAAACGAACTATCTAAGCCTATATACAAGCAGATCTACCACAACACAATCGAAATCCAAGCAAACAACCAGAAATCTACAGAAAATTCTATGAGTAGGATCGGTTTTGTGCAGAAATAATTTGTTTTTATTGTTTTTGATGATGGCCGAATGGCTCAAACACCAAACCTAGGCTGTTTCTGTGTTTTTTGAATTTAGAGTGTAGAAAAAAAAAGGTTCCTAGAACAAGATCTAGGTATGTTTTTGTTGATGTAGGAATTGATTTACGGAAGCGAAGGAGTGATTGAACGAAGAGTTGGAACGACTTATGCGATTCGAAGGCTCTGATACCAGTTGATGTGACCTTGTCCGATGGAAAGACCACAAATTGTTGTCTAGGATCGATTGAATGCGTATTGGGGCGAACAAACTCTTCGAAAAGGATTGGAGGGGTGTTCGGATGCAGCAAACTGTGGAGGAGTTCGGAAGAGATGGTCGTCGGTGGGGGAAGTGACCGGCGGTGTCGGAGGAGGCGTGGCGGAAGGCAGGGAGGAACGAGCGGCGGAAGGCAGGGAAGAACGAGCGGCGGCGGAGCGGTGGCATTGAGGGCGGCGGCCGTGAGAGTGAAAGGAGGGTGTGGCGGCTGCTAGGGTTTGTGGGGAGACAAGAACTAGGGTTAGTTCTTGTGCGGGATTGCGGATAGTAACTGGATAGATCGGTAACCGAATTAACGCGCCAGGATAGTTTGACTAGGAACGCGTTAATTTTGTGACGTCAGGGCCCGAGTTTTCAGGAGATTACTCGACTGGAAAGCAAAGTTCTATTTCGACGTGTATGAAATGAAATACAATAGTTCCTATTTATACTAGAGAGTGGGCCTAATGGGCCGGACTCTCTAGTTACTAAATCTGGCGGCCCATTTAACATAAATGGAAACCACCCAGACATAGCAGCTACTAAAAATAGAAATACTGTAAATAGAAAGTACTAAGGAAGTAATGTCTCAAAACCGTAAGAACTAGAAATAGAAAGTCTCCTAAATCTAGGTCGGGGTAGATGTAGTTGTAGAGGAGTCTCAAGGCGGATGTCTCATGGCGTCTTCCTCCTCTGTAGCTAATATGGAGGGCAGGGTCACATCACTCCCGAGGGGGAGGAACATGAGGAGGCGTGGATGTCAGAAGGTTCTCGGTCGCGCACTCTCCTGCTGTCATACCCGACCCACGTCACAGACGTTATTTGGACGCATACGGAGTGACTTATGCACGAGCCTCCCCTGTCACATGTGCATCCCGATACGGTACGTATTTTATCAAATTTTTGTTAATCAAATATTGAATAAGATATTTGATTATTGTAATTAACAAATTTTTTATTTCATTGGGTTTCAATTGAGGAAGATACTGAAGCCCTACACCCGTCATCTGCATTTTCCTTGATCCACGAATTCCGGATGCAGGATCCGGATTCGTGGTGGCCGTTGGCGCAGCGGAGCGGCATCACATCCCTAGGGTCCCTGGAGTTCCGTCGGATGGACCCCATGCTTATATCGGCGTTCGTGGAGCAATGGCATCCGGACACGAACTCCTTCCATTTTCTGTGGGGAGAGATCACGCAAATACACTCCATGACGTCTTCCACATTTGGAGATACCCATCGACGGCACGGCGATATCTCTGATATGACGAACGCCGATCTATTTGCCACTCTATCCGAGATGCTTTGGGTCGATGTAGTTGTCGATGGCCTCAAGTAATAATTTCTATATATTTATTATTTATGTAATATATTTTAGTTACAATGTTACTGATAAGTTATTTTATTTTATTTGTTTTTCAACTGGCGGCATTGCGATCAACACAACTTTGAAGAACTGGTACAACTTATTATGTGCAGTTGAGTGACATATTTGTAGTTTAATTAATATTATGGTTTTTACATAAATTTTTATATACATTTTATAATTTAATTAATATTACTAATTTCAGGGATGAGAATCATATAGCTTCGATGTACTTGCTCATGTTGTTGGGCAGTATTGTCTTCATAGACAAGTCGGGGCAGAATGTGAAGGCGAAGTATATGTCGCTCCTCCTCGACCACGATCGCATCGGCCGTTATGTCTAGGGTGTTGGTGTGTTGGCCAACCTGTCCCGGAATTTGGACCAGGCATCGCGGCCCCATGCATAGGGATTGACCGGATGTCCGTTGCTTCTGAGGGTAATAATTTAATTTTTCGGGTTTTACGGTTTATAATTATAAAATGCTAACAATTATATGTTCTTTTGCAGACGTGGATCGGGTCCTACTCTCATGTCTTCCGGGGTCACGCTTCACCCGACCTAGAGGCCATGATGGATACACGGGTTGTCGCCCATGACGGGAGGGAGGCTTCCCAGGGCAGTGACACAGATCACCTTATCTCCATGTGTCGGGTTCTTGACGCCATGAAGTTTTCAGATTTAATTTTTGGCGTTACCTTTGAATTTGCAATTTTTCGATTATTTTTTTGGTTGCCTGACTCTGTCATTTTTTTAATCCAGGTTCAGTAGCAACCGTGGGGCAAGCTAAACTTCAGCGATCTGAGGTACGCTCCATCGCTATGTCGAGGCGTCATCGAGTGTTTTGACGTGCGAGAGTCGTACTTGCCCGACCATTGCCTCCGCCAGTTTAGGTATAAGCAGTTTATCCCTCAGGCGTCACCGGAGCCGAAGAAATTCATCTGCCATGCGGCCCTACGATCATACATTGTGGAGTACGGGGATGAGCATTGTCTATGGGATGCGGACCTAAGGCCGCTGATCGAGCTGCATGATCTTTTCACGTCCACCTTCGCGTGGGATTGTGACGAGGCATACCTCGATCGTTTGACCAAGTGTTTCATCCATATATGGATTTACGGTCCCTCAGACAGGACCCACATGCAGTTGATCCTATCCCTCCACCTCCACTGGCTTCCGCTGTTACGGTATGTAATTTTATTACGTTTAGGGTAATTTATTTTATGTTTATCTTCTAATGTTTTTTTTAATACAACGCTCACAGCTTCTGGCCAACGAGATGACTGTTTACCTGGCCTAATACAATGATACGCCTCCCTGTCTTACATATCGGATGATCTGTTGGATCGAGTATCTGATGGGTGACGTGATGCCTTCGGCGGCTCCCATACCACGTGCCTCCCAGATATTCTGCGACTCAGTTCACGAGGAGGGATCTGGCAGCAGGAGGCAGCTTGGCGAGGATTGGATCATGTTTTTGATTTTCTATATGTATATTACCTAAACTCTTACTTTACAGATATTTGAAGAATATGGTATTTTGTGGATGTTTATGGATTTGATTTTTTGAAATATAGTATACAAGTATAACTACATAAGACATAATCCAAAACCATATAATATAAGTATAACTATATAATACATAATGGAAAACTATATAATATAAGTATAACTATATATGACATAATCCAAAGCTATATAATATAAGTATAGCTATATAAGACATAATGGAAAACTATATAATATAAGTATAACTATATAAGACATAATGGAAAACTATATAATATAAGTATTACTATATAAGACATAATGGAAAACTATAGTATATAAGTATAACTATATAAGACATAATCCAAAACTATATAATATAAGTATAACTATATAAGACATAATCCAAAGCTATATAATATAAGTATAACTATATAAGATATAATGGAAAACTATATAATATAAGAATAACTATATAAGATATAATGGAAAACTATAGTATATAAGTATAACTATATAAGACATAATGGAAAACTATATAATATAAGTATAACTATATAAGACATAATCCAAAACTATATAATATAAGTATAACTATATAAGACATAATCCAAAACTATATAATATAAGGATAACTATGTAAGATATAATGGAAAACTATAGTATAAAAGCATAACTATATAAGATGTAATGGAAAACTATATAATATAAGTATATAAGACATAATGGAAAACTCTATAGTATAACTATATATGACATAATCAAAAACTATATAATATAAGTATAACTATATAAAACATAATCCAAAACTATATAATATAAGTATAACTATATAAGATATAATGGAAAACTATAATATATAAGTATAACTATATAAGACATAATGGAAAACTATATAATATAAGTATAAATATATAAGACATAAACCAAAACTATATAATATAAGTATAACTATATAAGATATAATGGAAAACTATATAATATAAGTATAACTATATAAGACATAATGGAAAACGGTAGTATATAAGTATAGCTATATAAGATATAATGGAAAACTATATAATATAAGTATAACTATATAAGACATAATTCAAAAACTATAATATATAATTAACCATAACCCTAACCCTAAACCCTAAAACCCCAAAACCCTTATTTAAGCTTCTACGCCAGAAACAAGTGTACACTAGTTAATGGTGTAGAAACTGGGTTTGGGGTTTGGGGTTTCTAAATCCTAAACCCGAAACCCAGTCTATGTGCTAGAAACTGGCGTACACTTGGTTCTAGCGTAGAAGCTTGATTTGGGGTTTTGGGGTTTAGGGTTAGGGTAAGTATATGTAATATTTATAGTTATATACTATACTTTTTGATTATGTCTTAATGTAATAGTGATACTTATATACTATAGTTTTCAATTATGTGTAATAACCCTCATTTTTAGTAAGGGTATTTATGTAATTTCCCAAATATATTTCTAATAAAGGAATTTTGGTATTTTTTTCATTATTCAAAAAAGGGAAAGAAAATATAGATTCTTAACTTAAGTTGTTACAACTTCAAGTTGTGAGCTATTTAAATTTATTCTAACATGGTGTTATTTAAATTTAAATAAACTTATCAAATTTTAACTCAGAATGCTTGAACCAATTCAACAAAGTGTTAAAAGGGGTTTAAGTATGGTTAAAGTTATAAGAATGGGTAACTTAAGCTTTAATTTAACCTAAGTTAATTTTTATACATCTTAATTTTGGGTTAAAATAATATTATAAACTTAGAATAATAAAATAAATAAGTTTGGGTAATTTTTAAAAAGTTATTCAAGGGTTTTTTTTGTCACAACTTTAAAAGTTGGGCAAAATATTGCAAATAGCCCAAAAGTGGGGGGGGGGGGGGGGGGGGCGACCTTGGCTGTTCATCGTCTCCCCCAAAACATCCCATCCTCTCGGCGAGCTTCGTCCATGGTGGACATGGGCCAAATTCGCCCCCGTTTTCGCTCGTTTCATCCAATCAATCCATGGGCCTTGTAGATTATATCAAGACGCGTCTAATCTCCATGAAATCGAGATGAATAAACCCCGGATAAGATCTAATTCATCCCCGAAAGGCAAGAAATAATTTTGGAACGCGTTGATCGTATTGTAGAAAATTCGAGATCAAATCGTGATCTTTTTAACCCAAATCTGGGATGTTTGCGTAGGATTTTCTGAGCTCTTTCCAACCCCGATAAATAGAGCCTCAACCATTGTGATTTCGACATCCAATTTCTCTCTCAATCTCACGAACCCTAGAAATCCTGCCGCGGTTGTTCCTTGTACAATTTCGGCCACCACCGAGCTCCACCGCCGCAATTGCCACCACCACCAGATGCGCCTTTGAGTCCTCTTTGAAAGCCCTCTTGTCCTGACGTCGGAGCTTCACCGATGAGCTCCAATTTGGCCCTTGAACCAGTCGGCGCCACCGCGAATCCGGTGGAGGATTTTGCCCGGTTTTTTGTTCGATTTTCTCTTATTTTTATTTTACTTTATTTTGCTTAATCTTGATTACTTTGGTTAATCTGGATTACGGTAAAAATAAGTTAGGACTAATTTAATTTTATGCATATTAAATTAAATTAATTATATTTATTTATATAGGTATTATCTTATATTATGAATGGTTAAATTATAACTTTTCATCTAGATAATGTTTTGAGTTAGAAATTAGTAGGATTATAAATAAATTATTGGATCAATTTATTTATGATACGATTATTTAGCATAAACGACTAAATAATTGTTAGAATCGTATAAATAATCGTTGTATTAAAAGCCTTGAAATTGATTTATTTATGAGTTAAATAAATTCAATTAGAAACCAAGACATTGAATCCTTCAAATTTTGATATTGAATAAATTATCGTATTATAAGTTATATATTGTATGTGATTTGGGTACGTCTCGGATTTGCTTCTGAAACGGAATTAAAGCATGAAGTCAATTTGCTACTCGGAAGCAACTTTTCGCGTGATACCGTTCATCCTCTCCGTGATTCAAGGCAAGTGGTGGTTCGCTCTTTCTATTTTATTCCATATTTTTCTTAGTTGACAATTAATCTATTGTCTTAATAAGTTGGGATAAATAATTTTATTTGTCGTCTGGGAACTTGTGTGATAAAATGGTGTGATTAATGAACCTTATTATTAGGTTGTATATTTGCTAGCAATGACCTATATATATATTATTATAGGGTTCTAGATGGACTTTGGTGTGGATTATTGTGCATTGGTGTGGATTTAATTGCTAGTTAGCACGAGTATTCGTAGAAACATTGTTTACCTTCCGAGGTTTAGCTGTTTCCTTATAACTTGTATTAGGAGGATTATTCCCCTAATACTTTTGGTCATGACCTACCCTTATTCAAATATAAGTGGTGGTGCACTTAGCTAGTGCCAAAATTCGAGATTCATCCCATTCTATATCTCATTGCGAAATCGGTTGTGGAATTAAAAGTCTTAACGTTAATGCACATTTTGAAATTAAATAAGATAAGTGCCATTTTGCACATAATTAATATACCTTCGGGCGAGAAGTACAACATGGAACCCGCTCGGGCTTCTGTCTAAGAAGGTCCTCTTATCTATCTGAATTCGTACAACACGCATGCGGTGAGGTTGGTTAAGGACCCGACTATTCAAAGAAGTCGTTTTTAAAACTTTGCGTGATAATTATAAATGTTCACAAACAAACATACATATTCCTATAAGACTTACCTTCTTGGGAGTCTTCTTTTGTCGCATATCTCTTCATCATTTCAGTGAGAGTATCCAAGTTATATATCGTCTATCAACTATTATTCGAGAGACAATGATAGTAACTGGATACAATCACAAGAACTATTCTGTTTGAGTCCTTGTTCAGTCTTTCATTAGACTAACCAACCTTTCTTTTCCTTGCATGGTTGGTTGGTGTCATCTGTCCTATACAACACATTAGGTAAAGCTTTCCAAGTTGAAGACGCGGGAAGACGACGTTGAAGGCAGTTGTATTTCTTTTGATATTTGAATAATTGTGTTGAACAAGGTTTATATCTTGTTGTTTTAGAGTTTGTCATTTAATAAAGTCATCCGCTATACTTTGATACATTATTAAGTTGCCATTTATAGCAACGTCGTTTATAAGACAATTTTGGATTTAATATTATTATTATTCGTATTATTTTGTATTTGCGATCAATACTGTAAAGCCATGGGTGATTTTGGATATGTGATCTGAGGTCACTGGCGGTAATATTCCTAAGGTAATTTAGGGGTATTACATTATGTCTTATATAGTTATACTTATATACTATAGTTCTAAATTATGTCTTAATGTAATATTTATCGTTATATACTATTTATAGTTATATACTATAGTATATACCATAGTTTTGAATTATCTTTTCAATTATATATAGTTATACTTATATAACATAGTTTTCAATTTAGGGTTGGAATTCAACACTAATCCACATTCTTGAACAATTCAATCTAAATTGCTCATATTGAACACTAAGATGAGATTGAACTCTTTAGAATTAATGAGATTGAAAGTCCATTAAACACGTTTCATTATAATATGATCAATACATTGCTAGAATTTTACAATGCTATAATGCTAGAATATTACAATGATAGTATATTACAATCCCTAAATGTACATCATTACACTAGAGGATCTGGTGGACGATTACATCTCGTGCAATAGTCCCGAAACATTTGAAACCTCGAGTAAAACTAAACATCCCAGGCATCAACACTTAGGTGTTTGTAGCGGCGCCAAGCATACGGTGGAGGGGGTATTGAACAGTCATCCTTGAGCCACACCTACATATAAACACAATTTCGAGCCAATATTGAACTCTTTATTATTACCATTTACCATTGAGCATAAACTTATTTGGTTTAGTTAGTTATTTTGAAATAGTAAGCTTTACCGGTACGAAGTGGTTTCGGTTTTCTACGTGGGCCATCATCAATATCTTCGTTGGAGGGGCGAGGCTTGTGTCGGACGCCTTCATTGGTAGGCACAAGCACGGACCATCCAAGGCTAAGAAGACTAGATAAACTTGATACGCCGTGGCAAACACCAAACCAATTAGGGGCATGTCGAGTCAATATTGCGAGGAGCAAGGACTGATGACATAGTTCACCCGGAATATAAGATCTTCGTAGCTCATTTCTGGTTGTAGTCTGGGCAGTATTTCTTTGTATACATCGATGTTGTCCAACAACTCTGCCGCCAGCTACATTCGAACCATAGGGTAATCATGCTCTTTGTACCCCAACAATACAACAAGTGACCGATATCAACAATGCCCGTCTGGAATTACATCTCTCACCTCCTTAATATATGGGAACCAAAAATAATCCACACTCTTTACCCCGAAATTCACCCCCAAATAAATCATGGGTTGTTCATGAAAATGCAATCCAGACAATTCAAATTGGCCACCAATGCCCGACGAAACTCCACTTTTATCCTTTCTAGGACGGCCACGACCCCTAACTTGGCTACCTTGGGTCCCATTCTCCTTCTCCTTCTCATTCTCATACTCCTCTAACTCGGCCCTTTTGTGCTCAAACAAGCTCGGCTCCCTCTTGGTGGAATACTTTGTGTAACCCTTTGGCCTTCCTTTGGGAAAGATGCCCGTCGGCTCCAACAACGAAGATTCATGTGGATACTCCAAGTCATGGTACAAATCGGTGACTTGGTATAACGTGGATTTGTTCAGAACCCCAGTTTTCTCCTTCTTGTACAATTCCTCAAGTCTCAATTGTGGAATAGACATTGCTACACGGTCCTCAATGGAGTTGTCATGATAAATCCTATCCCAGTCTAACTGCCTCCAGAAACGGTGGATCTCACTTGGTATGATCGGCCTCTTATCAACGATAGCCTCTCCAATTTTATGGATGCACGGCAACCCTTGGTATTCTCTCATCCAGTAATCATCACACTCCTCCGTAAAATCATCTGCCTCTAGCTTCTTATACATATCGAACAACTTCCTCAAGCCCATATCTGACACTTTGTAGAACAACCTTGTAAACAAACTTCTTATTTCTGGCGGCATCTCATTGAAAAAAATTGGTTTTTTGATCCGTGACATCTCCATGCTCGCCCTCACCTGCCCAATTTGACCTTCAATTACATGGTGGATCATCACTACCATCCTGTTAAAATTGCCTATACTAGAATCCACAATATCCTCCAATACCTTATGCATACCCTCAACCCTATCAAAACAAATAAAATGCATTGTGTTAGTAAGAAGGTATGACATCGAGGCCTAGACCCAATAAACAACTAAACAATTGAAAAATGGATACCTATTTGAAGTCCTCATGAAGAAGTGAAGATGATGATCCGTCCACGCTCTAACTATGTTTTCCTTGTAAGGATTAAGCCATTGTTTCTTAATGTATTGAACTAGGCCGCTCTTCCACGATTACCTCAGTCCTTGGAGCCTTTCTTTGTATCTTTCCTCTGTGGTTGAACACCAATGTCCCCAGCATTGGCCACAAAAGTCGCTAACTCTTTTTGAATTCTTCAAGATTGGAATAGCATATGCTTCGATGTTGTGTCTGATATGCACCCAACACAAAAGGTGTTTGACCTGGCCTTTAAAAACTCTCTGAATTGCATTTATGAGGGCCTTCTCTCGACTAGTCATTATGGCCATCGGCGTTACTCCCGCCTCTTGAAACAAATACAAAAGCTTTTGCATAATGAATGTGTAATACAAACCATCTTTCTCCCGTGTAAATGCATAGGCGATGTTGAACGTCTTATTAGTGCATGTAAAACCGACAATCTCCACCAAAGGCATGTTATACCTATAGATGAATCTAAGAAAACAAAAGAGTATAAGCAATTTTAGATGATGGATATAACTACTATATTAAATTGTAATAAACACAAAGCCATTACATACCTATTTGCCATGTATGTGGCGTCGATAACTACCACGTACAGAAATATCTTTAACAGGTGCAACAAGTGAGGGTGAGCGAAAAATAGGATATCGATCTGACCCGTAGACAACTTCCTGAGAGGATGCACTTCGTACCTGTGTTCTTGGAAAAAATTAGAGTCCATTGGGTAACCGTCATTTCCCCACGATCCTCGTAATTCATTTTTTGTAGAAAGTTGGAAACTTGTTTCGGTGATGTTACATTTCCAAGGAAGAAGCTTCTCAACTCCGCAACAATAACACTTGGTGGATTGAACCTATCGCCGAACCTCGTGACAACGCGCTGCTCATCCGGGGTCAATCGGCCCATGTATGCATGCCTAAGGAAGGTAGTCGGAAGCTTATGGTTGTGTTGTCTGTTCAACACTATCAAGATCCATTTCCGAGTCTCTACTCTCGACTTCTTCTTCATTCGAACACCGTACAACTCAAATGTGCACCCGGACTTCTTCGATCTGGTTTCACGACGTACCACATCAACCTCCTTCAGATCTTCTTCACTAACTTTCTTCCTCCCCGATCTATATTTACCAAAGTTCTCGCATGTCAAATTAACATGTCTGTCATTACTTTGGCGAATGACTAGAACCATCATCAAATCTTTGCCCCTCTTCTAAGCCCAATCAACCAACTCCTCTCGGCTATCCCACTTTTGATTAGTACGAAATTCATATCCATAATCTTTCCCCTATTAATGTAATCAATAATGTTATTCATTTCTTCATACCCCCTAATATATCCATTTGCATTTAATGACTTAGTAGAATCTTTGTTTCCAAAATTAAAGAACTACTAATTCATAACTACACATGCAATATCTCTATACCGCTAAATATTTAATAAATACTAACAAAATTACAATAGAAATACTATAACAAAACAATATCTCCATCCCTAAACTTAAAGAACTGCTAATTCATAACTACACATGCAATATCTCCATATCGCTAAATATTTAATAAATACTAACAAAACTACAATATTAATACTATAACAAAATCCCTAAGCTTAAAGAACTACTAATTCATAACTACACATGCAATATCTCTATACCATTAAATATTTAATAAATAATAACAAAAACTATAATATATAGTAATACTATAACAAAACAATATCTCCATTTCTAAACAAGTACTAATTCATAACATACAATATTTGCATACCCCTACAATATACCAACAAAACTAAACTATAATATCTCAATTTCTAAACTTAAAGAACTATTACTTCATAACTACACATACAATATCTAGATCTCTTCTCCACTTTACCAATCTTTCAATATATACCTTATGATTTATGCGACAAAAACTTCAGTAAAACTAATTCATACCAAAACTAATTCATACAATATCGCATACAATATTCCCATACCTATACTATGTGATGTTTTAATCATCCATTAATACATATCTATATAACACAACTATCAAGCCTTTTACGAACAATTATGCAACACTAACCGTAGAATTTTTGGGGCTGAATTCTTCATCACTGCTCAAATATTCGCTATCGCTACTCGAATATTTGTTTTCACTATTTGCCATTGTGGTAAGTTTGTATTCATGTGTGGAATTTGGATGAATGAGTTTGAGTATTTATAGAGGGATAATTCGACCGTTGAAATTATAGTCATTGGGCTACGCAAGATTCTGGCGTACGACATATTCCCGCGTACCAAGTAAAAGTAGTCGTTGGCTGCGAATTTGAAACTTGATCTCTTACGCCAACTCATGGCGTACACCAACTCCTTGCGTAGGAAATCAAGTTTCAAATTCCCACCAACGACTACTTTCAACAGCCATATTTCGCCTTCTACACAGGTATATGTCGTACGCCATCTTTTTGCATAGGATTTTGTAGTGTGAAAAGGCAAAAATTATAGTGTATATAGCGGCTCCGTTATTTTATGAACTTTCTAAAGCAATAGAGCTTACTTTATAATCGTAATTACAAGTTTATCACATCACTTTGATATTCATTTTAAGCAACGAAAGGTTGTATCCGGATCCCTAT
This sequence comes from Rheum nobile, assembly GCA_027886185.1. Classification (NCBI taxonomy): domain Eukaryota; kingdom Viridiplantae; phylum Streptophyta; class Magnoliopsida; order Caryophyllales; family Polygonaceae; genus Rheum; species Rheum nobile. Next base: position 1,740,222 of record WOAB01000322.1, read on the forward strand.
ATATTTCGAGCCTGCTATATACAAGACATTTTTTGCCTATATACACGACAATCTGTACGCACAGAAATTGGGTACGCAATTTCTATGCGTACAAGTGAAAATACGTAGAAAAATACAAATACTTGTACATTTTTGTATTCGAAAGAAAAAAAAAAGTATAAATTTGTACGCTGGAGAAATGCATACGTAATCCTCCAGCGTAGGGTTTGGGCTGGCCCATGGATTTTAACGTGTACGCTAGAATTTAGCGTACGCTAAATTCTAGCGTACGCATTTAGGTTAAGAAGCGCGCGACGTCTTCTTCTTCTTCTCTTCTCTTCTCTTCTTCTCCCCTCCTTCCCCACAACGGCAATCTCTCTCCCTCTCGGCGATCTTTGTCCCTCTCGACGATCTCTCTCTCTCTCTCTCTCTCTCTCTCTCTCTCTCTCTCTCTCTCTCTCTCTCTCTCTCTCTCTCTCTCTCTCTCCCCTTATTTTCTTCCTCTTCTCCTCCTCTTGAATCTGGCGGCCATGGAATCGTCTGAAATTCCGGTGGCGGCGAGGCACTCCAGTGGAGGCGGCGGCGAGGTTGCTCCGGCGACGGGCGCTCCAATGGAGGCAAGCGTTGCTGAGGTGGTTTCGGCGGTGTGTCCGGCGGTGGTTCCGGCGGTGACCGATAGTAGTGGCAGTGGTGTTGGCAGAGAGCAGATGAGGCTAGCTCTCCGTCCAGCGGGGGCGCAGTTGAGCCCGAACGAGGTCGCGTGCGGACCCGAGTTGGTAGGCCCCGTGGGGGACGAGTTGGTGGACGACGCAGAGACGTTCCCGCGACTCCTGGATAGGCCCCTACATGGGGTTCCAAACATGTATTTAATTTTTTAATTTCTATACAATTTAATTTAAAATTATTTTATTTGTCTAATTTAGAATAGGGTATTAGGTATTGAATTTAGAAAATTTTGGATATGCTATTTGATATGTATTTGTCTAATATTTTAAGAAATTTTCATTGAATTTAGGAAATTAAGAAATTGAAATGAGGAAAGTAAGAAAATATTAGGGATTAACGAATTTGAATTTATAAATTAATTTAGCGATTTAGCCATTGATTATCGTATGTTATTTTCAATTTACATTATTAAAATTTGATTATGAATTGATTCGAAAAATTGAAATAATGTAGAAGCTTTACAAGCCTCCATGTTGTCTCTGAGACGGCCCCGACGTGGGTCTCGTCAGCTGGCCCAGAGGAATCCGGTCACAACATCAGCTCGTCGGGCCGCTTCGATGGATTTGCTTCCCGCCCTACATGCAGCACATGGCGCCGGGGCGATAGTGCAGGAGGATGCGGTCATGTCGGACCCGTCGGTGTCGTTGTCTTTCTCATGGGACACGTCCATGGAGCTGGACGAGGAGGCAGTTGACGCATCCCTCCACCGAGATTATTACGAGGGTTTTGAGGCGGCTCTTGGACCCGCATCAGACTTGGGGATGAACGACGCTCCCCATCCGGATCTTTAGGCTGCCCAGTAGGCGGATCCGGCTTCCCAACAGGCGGATCCCGTTGTCGACCCCGAGGATCCCGCTCCCAACCCGACGGGCCCCGCAGAGCCCTGGATGCCAGGAGGGCCGCTGGTTCCCAGCCTCCTTCCGACGTACACGACCCATGTCGCCAAGGTCCTGTGGGACATGACATCGACGTTGACACAAGATCCTCCTCCGCCACCCGTTGCGCTCCTGGATGATATGGTACATCTTTGATTTAGTTTAATATTTTTTATTAAAAATACCAAAAAGTTATATTTATATTTATATCTATAATTATAATACTAATTTTGTTATTTCTTTTTCAGATGAGGAAGGTTCTCAAGACGTAAACCAGGAAGCCATAGCATTGGGAAATGAACCGATACGTTAGGGCGGCTACGAACACCTGGTGGGATTTTGCGTAACGGAGCGGTATCACCTCCATGAGGGAGGTGGAGTTCAGGAGGTTCGACGACATCCTTATTTCTGCGTTCGTTGAGCGATGGCATCCAGAGATGAACTCGTTTCATTTCCCGTGGGGCGAGATCACTATCATGTTCCACGATGTCGTGCGCATCCTACAGATCCCCATCAACGGGTTGAGCATCACCACTGATATGCCTGACCCCGTCGTCAGAGACCATGTTTGCACCATTATTGGGGCAGACCTGGAGTTGGTGGCCCACTGGTTCGGGAAAGGCGGTATTCACATGGGGTCCCTCTTGAAGAGGTCGACGGACCAACTCGACATTCTTGAGAGGAATGACCGGCACATCGCATCCATGTACTTGATGATGCTCCTCGGCTGTACCATTTTCACGGACAAGCCAACGAACGCCGTCAAGTACAAGTACATGGAACTCCTTGTCGACCACGACTGTACCGACTGTTAAGCCTGGGGAGTCGGCGTATTGGCCGTCCTCTATCGGAATCTGGGTGAGGCGTCGAGGGCCAAGGCAAAGGGCATTATAGGGCCATGCCCTCATTGGTAAGCACAAGCACGGGCCATCCCAGGATAATAGGACAAGAGCAACCTGGTATAGTGTGGTAAACATTAAACCAATCATCGGCATGTCGAGCCAGTACTCCTCGCTGCAAAGACTGATGACATAGTTGACCCGAAATATAAAGTCCTCGTAAAATATCCTCTGGTGTAGTGCGGGCAAGATGGGCATGTATACATCTATGTTGTTAGACAAATCTCCTGCCACCTGCATTCGAACCATAGGGTATGTAGCCTCTTCCGATCCCAATAATACAGCCAGTGTCCGTCTGGACGTACATCTCTGGCCCCGTTACTGTAGGGAAACCAAAAGTAATCCACATTCTTAATCCCAAAGTTCACCCCCATATAAATAATGGGTTGTTCAGGGGACTGCTACGATCCAATCCCTTTGGATTGGCTGCCCTAGGTCCCAATGGCCGATGAAGCTCCACTTGGCCCCTTCTTGCCATGACCCGGACCGCTACCTTGGCTTCCATTCGCCTTCTTCTTCTCAATTCCTCTAACTCAGCCCTCTTGTGCTCAAACAAGCTCGGATCCCTCTTGGTGGAGTACTTCGTCGAACCCTTTGGCCTTCCTTTTGCAATGATTCCCGTGGGCTCCTTCAACGAAGTTTCATGTAGATTCTGTGTGTCAAAGAATAGCTCGGTGATTTGGTCTATTTGGTCTTTCCTCAATGTTTTAGCATACCACATGTCATTCATTGTCTTTCATCTCAACTCTATAATAGACAGTTGTGTTGTGTCCTAAACTGGCTCTTTCGTGTAAACCTTATCACATTACAATTGCTTCCAGAAGTGGTGTATCTCACTCGGCATGATCGACGTCTTATTAATGATGGCATTTGCGATTCTGTGGACACACGGCAGACCGAAGCAGTCTCTCATCAAGTGATCATCACAATCCTCAGAGACATCCTCCTCTTCTATCTGCTTATGAAGATCGAACAACATTCTTAAGCACCTCTCTGACACTTTAAAGAATAGCCTTGAAAACAACACTCTTATTTCTGGCGGCACAACATCAAACATCGTTGGTCTTTTGATTCGTGACATCTCCATGGTTGCACGCACCTGCCCAATTTGACCCTCGATCGCATGGTGGATCCTCACTACCATTCTATTAAAACCACCAACACTCAGAATTTTCTTCAACACATGATGCATACCCTCAACCCTATTAAAACACATAAAAAGCATCGCGTTAGTCCGGCACTAAGACCTGAACCTAGAAACCACAAAACATTGTACAAGGGATACCTGTTTGTAGTCCTCGTGAAGAAGTGCAGATGACGATCCGTCCACGCTCTGACTATGCTTTCCTTGTGAGGATTGGTCCATGTCTTCTCAATGTATCGAACGAGGCCACTCTTCCACGATGTCCTCAATTTCATAGCTTTTCTTCGTGGTTGAACACCAAAGTGCCCAACATTGGCCGCAAAACCTTTTGACTTGTTTTTTATCCTTCAAGATTGGGGAAGCATATGCTTCTATGTTGTGTTTAATATACATCCAACACAAAAGGTGTTCAACTTCATCTTTGAAAACTATCTGAATTGCATTGATGAGGGCCTTCTCTCGATCAGTCATTATGGTGGTCGGCATAACACCCACATCTTTAAACAACCGCATAAGTTTTTCCATTATGAACTTGTAATGCACAACTTCTTCTTTCCGCGTAAATGCGTAGGCAATGTTGAAAGTCTTGTGCATGCAAGTAAAACCGACAATCTCCACCAAAGGCATGTTATACCTATGGATGAATGTAAGAAAGCAATAGAATATAAGATATAATTAAAATCGATGACATAAATCACTACTATTAAATTGTTTTGAAAATGAGACACAAATCCATTACATACCTATTTGTCTTGTATGTGGCGTCAATAACTACCACGTACGGGAACATCTTCAATAGGTGGAGCGAGTCCGGGTGAGCAAAAAATAGGATATGGGTCTCATTCGTAGAAAACTTTCTAAGAGGAAATACCGAGTAACTATTTTGTTGCAAAAAGTTTAGAGTCCATGTGTAACCGTCATTTCCCCACGATCTTCGTAATGCATCGTCTGCAGAAAGTTGGAAACTTGTTTCATGGATGTTACATTTCTAGGGAAGAAGCTCCTCAACTCCGCAACAATAGTCCTCGACGTCATGAACGCATCGCCCAACCTCTTGGTAAGGCGCTGCTCATCCGGGGTCATTCTGCCTATGTATGCATGCCCAAGAAAGCTAGTCGGGAGCTTATGGTTATGTCATCCATCTATCACACTCAGGATCCATTTCTGAGTCACTTCCATTGGCTTCTTCTTCAATCTAACACCACACAACTCAAATGTGCACCCGGACTTCTTCGAGCTTGTTTCACGAATTACCTCAACATCCTCTTCTTCACTAACTTTCTTTCTCCCCGATCTATATTCACCAAAGTGCTCGCACGTCAAACTAACACTTTTGACATTTGAGGTACGAATGACTAAAACCATTATCAAATCCTTGCCCCTCTTCTTAACCTACTCAACCAATTCCTCTCGGCTATCCCACTTCAGATTGTTATGAAATTCATCTCCATAATCTTTCTGTAACACCCCGGGCCAGAGGTGCTACAGTGCCATAGCCCCAAAGGACTATAAGGCGGTTTCTTTCAAGAAAAGAAATCCAAAACTCTTCCAAATTCACAAAAGTCATCAATATTAAAATCCTTGCTCAAGATTTAAAACAACACTAAAACCTGTCAACCAGTTTAATACATCAATTTATATCCAAAACAACGGAAGCGAATACAACATTTTTCAAATCTGATGTAAAACTAAATCTTTCACTGTGAAGACACATCTGTGATCCAGAACCCGCTTGTTGCTGCAAACCTGCAAAACCTGATTGACTGGGGGACCCGATACCCCAGCCAACCGCGGCACGTAAACCGAAGTTGGTCAGTCTTACGAAAGACTGGCAAAACTCATCAAGCCAAAACAGTTCAAAACACATACATATATCACCAATCAACTCACAACAACGACAACACGCCACACAATATATATACATATATATATAATATCATAACTATACTTAATCATATCAACCAACCAATACCAACCACACGTCAAAACATATACACACACTATCACATACCATTCATTACTCATCCTTATCCAACTCTTCACTATACTAACCTCAATCAATCCATCCTCAAACTCATCACAAGCATAAACGAATAAAACGATCCAATCCAACTTCACTGACACGTCCAATCCATCCTTCTCTCTACTACTAATACATCAATCAACAACTCTATGCACATACACATCTCTTACTACTGACTTACAACCAAAGCTAACCAATTATACTGAACTCACTACTGCACTAACACATCCAATTAACCTTCACAATAACAAACACATAAGCATCAACGAGACAATCAACATATAATACCAACATAACAAAACAACGATCCAGGCCAGCCACCCTTCCGGTGCCGCCTGTTCGTTAACATAGACTGTAACTCATACATTCAAACTCAACCCATGTTGGCCCACACCCTCAAGATGGGAAACCAACCTGCACACCCACCAGCATAAATCCACATCACCATTTGCTACAATAGCTAATATATAACAACAAGTCAAACTAGCCAGCAATCAATATCCAACATAAAACCAATAACCAAAACACACAATCAATATTCGCCAACACAACCACTTAATCAAGCGCACAGTCAATATCATCACAAAATCACTTACTCAGGTACACAACCAACATTCAACACAAAATCACTTAATCAGTTCGCAACCAACATTCAACACATAATAGATATCACAACAATCAACCAATTGTAATCAAGCAATAATATAACTCAACACTGAAACACAAACATCTCCAACACATCTCCAATTCAACCTCCAATCCATTCCAACCCTTGGCCCTTAACGACGTAGGCGTATACCTTGTATACCCTGTACGGTTTGGTGAGTATATCATCACCTGGCCCTTCGACCTCCAATTCAATTTCAACCCTTGGGCCTTAACGACATAGGCGTAAACCCTACGCGGTTTGGTGGAATCCATTCCTACCTTCGGCCCTTAACGACGTAGGCGTATACCTTGTATACCCTACGCGGTTTGGTGAAACCCCTTTCAAATCCTTGGTCGTTAATGACGTAGGCGTATACCTTGTATACCCTGCGCGGTTGGGTGAAATCCATTCCAACCCTTGTCCCATCGACCTCCAATCAACAACAATCCAACCACCATACCGACAACCAATCAATTAATACACACGACCTCTATTAACACATTTTCACACATATATCTATATATTCAACCAAGAAACTTTAAAATCAATAATCCAATCAATCCACGATAATCAATCCACAACAATCAATCCATAACAATCAATCTGCCACAATCAAACAACAACAATCAATACACATCAGTCAATCCCAGCATACACACATTCACACACAAACATTCACACACAAACGCACAATCCCAGCATACAACTGCCAGCACGCACACAATTTAACACACAACCGCCAACACACACAAGTGTCAACAAACACTATCAACAACAATCAATCACATTTAGTCACAATTGACTACCACGTCAACATTTATTCAACACGATACGAGACAAAATACTAACACACGCACACACACTCATTTTCAACCAAGTATCTATATAGTCAATTAATCCAATTTAAATCGCTCAAGCAATGATAAAATTAATTATGAAACACTAGGCATAAATCAATTTATAAAAATTATATAAAGTTAGCAAGAATCCTCTTGCCTCAAGTCGAACCACAACGACCCCAGAGATCTCCAATCAACCCGAATGAACCTGCGAAATCAATCCGAGCAAAACCCTGACGTTAATTAACTCATACCAATCCACAACCAACAAACTCCCAATTCCAAACCCTAAAATCAAATCCATAAAAATTCCAATCAAGCAAACCCCACACAATTCAACCAAAGCTCAAATTCAACAATACGGTCACACACTTTCCTCTTCCACTGTCCACGAAGAACAATTCAACATCAATTCGAACAACACAACATCAATTCGAAATTAACCCATAAGCTTACCTTGTCGACAACAAACGGTAGTCACCGAGGAGGCTTCTCGACGCCGGAACTCAGCAGCCACACCAGCGCAACACAGCGGACAGCAGCACAACTGCAACAACACGCAGCAGAACACCAACAGTGGCTCCGACTTAAAAAATTCGTTCTCCCTGCTCAGGACTCCAAATGCGATGATTCCAACTCGAGGAGTTATATCTACGAGTCTAGTTTACCTCCTCAAAATTTCAGACCAAAATAATGAGTGAGCAAACAGTTATTACCATTCTCCTGAGACGTCGCAGACGGGGCAACAGCACAGCAGTGGACAGCAGCGGGTCCGGATCTGTGCAGCAGCTCGTCGCGGTTCAACAGAGGTTCGGCTCGCCTCTTCGGTGGCTCGACTCAGCAGCTCGACCGTGGCTTCACGCACCGGTGAACCAGCATAGCCACGAACAGCAGCAGCACCACGACCACCAGCACAGCTCCAGAACATAGGAGGAAGAGGACGACGCACAACGGTGGTCCGGTCGAGCTCACCGGAGACGACGCTTGGCTGGGCTGGCTCGTCGTGGGTCGCGCGAACAGAGGAGGAGAAGAGGTCAGTTCTTCTAGCTGTGTTCTCACGCAGCCAAGGGTTTGGTCCCTCCTTTGCCCCCTTTTCTGATTTTTCTTCCCCAAAAATCTGATTTTTATCCCCTAAATTTCCTTTTTCTGTTTTAATAAAATCCCAAAAATCTTATTTACCATTTTGCCATTTTTATTATCTTTGGGGGGTATTTCATTCTCCCTCCCTTATAGGAGTTTCGTCCTCGAAACTAAGATCAACACAGGTTTGGATAACTGTCTCGCATGACTGAATCAAATTCCCAAGTCACTTCTGTCGTACCATGTTTAGACCATAACACTTTTACCCAAGGAATGACCTTCCTTGAGAATTCACTCTCTAATCTCTCTATCAGCTGGCACACATAACTGATCTGAAATCACAATACTCCATCCTCCTGAACAACAATTCATGCACTCTTCCCTGAGCAATCTGACTGTATATCTTACTCAACATTCCATCGCATTCAACTATATCCGCTCTTTCCCGAACAAATTTCACTTTCATCCTTCACCCTTTTGTTGCAATCCTGGCTAAATTATCAGACAATCAACCATATGCGCGAGAGTCGACTTCTTACTCAAAGCATCAACTATCTCATTAGCCCCTTCTGAATGATAACGATATCTATATCACAATCCTTGATCAATTCTAGCAACCATCTTGTCTCATGATCAACTCTCTCTTATACAATTTGAGATGACGAAAAGCATATGCAATGACTCTCCCATTCTGCATTAGAGCATAACCCAAACCTTGCTCAGACACATCACTGTAGATGACAACCTTTCTGTTCCCTGCAGTAAAACTAATACTGACGCACTAATCAAACACCTCCTGAGTTCTTTGAAACTCTCTCCTGACATTTCCCGTCTCATTCAAAATTCTTAGCCTTACGTAACCTGCCACAATCTGCCTGTAGCAACCTGCGCATTCTACTTCTCAACTCAGTCGAACCCATAGTCGTAAAATCCCACTTTTTCCAGTGCAGACTGAGTTCTCTGTTTCTTACTGCTTCCAACATCAACAGTCTGATCAAAATCAACTATAGCAGTCTCCCTGATCAAATACTCATCAGCATATTGCTCAAAGATCGTACCGTTATGCATCACCATCAGAGTTTTATCTCAAAATACAACCATCACTGAAAGTGCTCAATCTGTCATTCTCATTATTGACAATAAGAGTAGCACACAACATTTTCATACCAATCATCAGTTACCACACTCAATCTCTTGACGATAAGCCCAACGGCCTCATCCTCTACCACACTCATACCTTTTAAATCTCTAGCACGTCCCACTTACCAGGGAACACACCATAAAATTACTCAATAACATTAAGCATCACATATAAAATTAATCAAACACAAACTTACCTATACGTAACAACAAGGGTCTTCTGATCACACGATTGCTTCACAGTTTTAGCGAGTGGTCTCTTCCACATCAAACTTTTGAAAAACATTTTAGAACGTAAATGCTCTGATACCAATTCCTGTAACACCCCGGGCCAGAGGTGCTACAGTGCCATAGCCCCGAAGAACTATAAGGCGGTTTCTTTCAAGAAAAGAAATCCAAAACTCTTCCAAATTCACAAAAGTCATCAATATTAAAATCCTTGCTCAAGATTTAAAACAACACTAAAACATATCAACCAGTTTAATACATCAATTTATATCCAAAACAACGGAAGCGAATACAACATTTTTCAAATCTGATGCAAAACTAAATCTTTCACTGTGAAGACACATCTGTGATCCAGAACCCGCTTGTTGCTGCAAACCTGCAAAAACCTGATTGACTGGGGGGCCCGATACCCCAGCCAACCACGGCACGTAAACCGAAGTTGGTCAGTCTTACGAAAGACTGGCAAAACTCATCAAGCCAAAATAGTTCAAAACACATACATATATCACCAATCAACTCACAACAACGACAACACGCCACACAATATATATACATATATATATAATATCATAACTATACTTAATCATATCAACCAACCAATACCAACCACACGTCAAAACATATACACACTATCACATACCATTCATTACTCATCCTTATCCAACTCTTCACTATACTAACCTCAATCAATCCATCCTCAAACTCATCACAAGCATAAACGAATAAAACGATCCAATCCAACTTCACTGACACGTCCAATCCATCCTTCTCTCTATTACTAATACCTCAATCAACAACTCTATGCACATACACATCTCTTACTACTGACTTACAACCAAAGCTAACCAATTATACTGAACTCACTACTGCACTAACACATCCAATTAACCTTCACAATAACAAACACATAAGCATCAACGATACAATCAACACATAATACCAACATAACAAAACAACGATCCAGGCCAGCCACCCTTCCAGTGCCGCCTGTTCGTTAACATAGACTGTAACTCATACATTCAAACTCAACCCATGTTGGCCCACACCCTCAAGATGGGAAACCAACCTGCACACCCACCAGCATAAATCCACATCACCATTTGCTACAATAGCTAATATATAACAACAAGTCAAACTAGCCAACAATCAATATCCAACATAAAACCAATAACCAAAACACACAATCAATATTCGCCAACACAACCACTTAATCAAGCGCACAGTCAATATCATCACAAAATCACTTACTCAGGTACACAACCAACATTCAACACAAAATCACTTAATCAGTTCGCAACCAACATTCAACACATAATAGATATCACAACAATCAACCAATTGTAATCAAGCAATAATATAACTCAACATTGAAACACAAACAACTCCAACACATCTCCAATCCAATCTCCAATTCAACCTCCAATCCATTCCAACCCTTGGCCCTTAACGACGTAGGCGTATACCTTGTATACCCTGCGCGGTTTGGTGAGTATATCATCACCTGGCCCTTCGACCTCCAATTCAATTTCAACCCTTGACCCTTAATGACGTAGGCGTAAACCCTACGCGGTTTGGTGGAATCCATTCCTACCTTCGGCCCTTAACGACGTAGGCGTATACCTTGTATACCCTACGCGGTTTGGTGAAACCCCTTTCAAATCCTTGGCCCTTAACGACGTAGGCGTATACCTTGTATACCCTGCGCGGTTGGGTGAAATCCATTCCAACCCTTGGCCCATCGACCTCCAATCAACAACAATCCAACCACCACACCGACAACCAATCAATTAATACACACGACCTCTATTAACACATTTTCACACATATATATATATTCAACCAAGAAACTTTAAAATCAATAATCCAATCAATCCACGACAATCAATCCACAACAATCAATCCATAACAATCAATCCATAACAATCAAACAACAACAATCAATCCACATCAGTCAATCCCATCATACACACATTCACACACAAACGCACAATCCCAGCATACAACTGCCAGCACGCACACAATTTAACACAGAACCGCCAACACACACAGGTGTCGACATACACAACCCAACACACACACACAAGTGTCAACAAACACTATCAACAACAATCAATCACATTTAGTCACAATTGACTACCACGTCAACATTTATTCAACACGATACGAGACAAAATACTAACACACGCACACACACTCATTTTCAACCAAGTATCTATATAGTCAATTAATCCAATTTAAATCGCTCAAGCAATGATAAAATTAATTATGAAACACTAGGCATAAATCAATTTATAAAAATTATATAAAGTTAGCAAGAATCCTCTTGCCTCAAGTCGAACCACAACGACCCCAGAGATCTCCAATCAACCCGAATGAACCTGCGAAATCAATCCGAGCAAAACCCTGACGTTAATTAACTCATACCAATCCACAACCAACAAACTCCCAATTCCAAACCCTAAAATCAAATCCTTAAAAATTCCAATCAAGCAAACCCCACACAATTCAACCAAAGCTCAAATTCAACAATACGGTCACACACTTTCCTCTTCCACTGTCCACGAAGAACAATTCAACATCAATTCGAACAACACAACATCAATTCGAAATTAACCCATAAGCTTACCTTGTCGACAACCAACGGTAGTCACCGAGGAGGCTTCTCGACGCCGGAACTCAGCAGCCACACCAGCGCAACACAGCGGACAGCAGCACAACTGCAACAACACGCAGCAGAACACCAACAGCGGCTCCGACTTATAAAATTCGTTGTCCCTGCTCAGGACTCCAAATGCGATGATTCCAACTCGAGGAGTTAGATCTACGAGTCTAGTTTACCTCCTCAAAATTTCAGACCAAAATAATGAGTGAGAAAACAGTTATTACCATTCTCCTGAGACGTCGCAGACGGGGCAACAACACAGCAGTGGACAGCAGCGGGTCCGGATCTGTGCAGCAGCTCGTCGCGGTTCATCAGAGGTTCGGCTCGCCTCTTCGGTGGCTCGACTCAGCAGCTCCACCGTGGCTTCACGCACCGGTGAACCAGCATAGCCACGAACAGCAGCAGCAGCAGCACCACCACGACCACCAGCACAGCTCCAGAACAGAGGAGGAAGAGGACGACGCACAACGGTGGTCCGGTCGAGCTCACCGGAGACGACGCTTGGCTGGGCTGGCTCGTCGTGGGTCGCACGAACAGAGGAGGAGAAGAGGTGAGTTCTTCTAGCTGTGTTCTCACGCAGCCAAGGGTTTGGTCCCTCCTTTGCCCCCTTTTCTGATTTTTCTTTCCCAAAAATCTGATTTTTATCCCCTAAATTTCCTTTTTCTGTTTTAATAAAATCCCAAAAATCTCATTTACCATTTTGCCATTTTTATTATCTTTGGGGGGTATTTCACTTTCCCCTATACATGTTTACATAATCAATAATGTTACAATATGGATTGCGATTAGTGAAATTTATTCATTTCTCAACTACAATATATTTGTAGCTAGCTAACCATAACTAAATTAACTATACAAAAAAACTACAATTGTAATACGATAACTAAACTAAAGAACAACAAATTGATAACATATATAGGCCTCTATGTATATCGCTAAATCGTCATCATCTTTTTCACTACTACTAAATACTAATCTTTTAATATATATCTTATAATATTTACTAAAGAACAACAAATTCATAACAAATATAGGCCTCTACCGCTAACCGCTAAATCGTCATCATCTTCTCCACTACTACTAAATACTAATCTTTTAATATATATAGCTTATAATATAAACTAAAGAATAACAAATTCACCACAAATATCATCTTCTCCACTACTACTAAATACTAATCTTTTAATATATATCAAAATAAATATAGGCCTCTACCGCTAACCGCTAAATCGTCATCATCTTCTCCACTACTACTAAATACTACTCTTTCAATACACGCTAATCTTTTTATGATATTGCATACAAAACGCACGTACAACTAATTTCAATTTTAATCATTCCATAATTAAGTATACGTACTTCAATTCATCCACACTTAAGCTATACTAATTATAACTAATTTCACTTTTAATCATTCCATAATTACTAACCACGAAATTGCCATCATCGAAATCTTTATCGTCGTAATCTTCATTATCTTCTCCACTACTCCAATATGTGTTTTCATTATGGGTTTGTTTGGTAAAGGTGTTTATAAAGGGTTTTTTGTTTATAAAGAGGTTTTTTTGAAAAAGTGGGGTTTGAAATTTGAATATTGGGTGTTATGGGAAAGTGTGAAGGGAGGAAAAAAAATGGGTTTTGTTTATAAATGGTTTATAAACACAACACCAAACGGGCCATATATGTCATTTTGCTAAGATTGGTTGTTTTGATATAGCAATGAGAAAGTTAATATTTACAGGGGGGAACTATGCCGTTAGAATAACGACAGATTCTGTACGCAAGAATATTGCATACGCACTTCATGTGCGCACAAGCTGCCAAATTTAAAATTGGCAATTTGCAACGGCTATTTTCCAATGACAGATTTTGTACGTTGTATACTTGCGTACGCAGTATTTTTGCGTACTGCTTTATACAGTATACGTTACAAATTTCAAATATATGTACAATATTTAGCCTGTACGCACAGAATTTGCGTACGAACTGAATTTGCGTACATATAGCAGCAGCCATATATTTTCGCCGGATCCGATCATAAACAAACTCTCTAAACTTACTTAAATATATTAAAACTAGTGTAATACCCGTGCCTTGCACGGGATTTGTTGATATTTTTCTTACATTTGTAAAAATAGTATATTTTAATTATCGATGAGTAATTGGTTAAATATATATTTGATTAGTTATTAAAATAAAAAAATGACTAATCGACAAAAAAATATTCAAGATATACAGAAAACAAAATTATATAAAGAGAGACGGCACTCTCCATAACTTTATTAATAATAAAAATTGTCTAAGTAGTCTTTCAAACATGTAAAGCCAAACCCTTTACATCAATACTACTAAAACCATCAAACATAATAAAAATGTTCATATAATATATGAAGATGAAACGATAAACATAAAATGTGGAACAATGTTCAAAATTGCTACAAATTATCAAAAAATTCCTTGTATACTACATTGGTTGTAGTATTATATCTCTTCTTGTCTTTGTCGCAAATCAATATCTTCAAACCTTTCTTGTTAGTCACCCTTGATGATGCAACATAAAACTGGCCATGACTGAAAACAGGGCGTGGAAGATACAAACCGACATTTGCAAGAGATTGGCCCTGACTTTTGTTTATGGTCATAGCAAAACATACACTCAAGGGAAATTGTCTTCGTTGAAACTTGAAAGGGAATGAAGTGTCTGATGGTGACATTATCATGCGAGGAATCAAAACCGTGTGTCCGATATTATTGCCTGAAATAATTCTCCCTTGTATGACATGACTGCCAAGTTGCGTTGTTATCAATCTCGTCTCGTTGCATAAACCTAAAGATTGATCAATTTTTCGGAGCAACATAATAGGCACCCCAACCTTTAGTTTGAGTACATGATTTGGCAGACCAGAACATCTAATACTGTTCAAATAATCTGACGTATAAATACTCGCATCACTGTCTTTAACAGAACCTGCCTTGCACAGACTATCCGAACTGAGATAGATCTTTTCATCACCAGGCAACGAAGACAATATATACTCATTAACTTTATCTACCTCTTCGTGTGTTGGAGCAAGAATTGCTCGTTCTTTAAAGTATGTAGGAGACAACTGATGTTCCATTAGAGAGGGATAAACAGATTTAACAACTGCTGGAATCAGATCTAAGTCATAATCCTTGACCAATAGTTCATCGGGAATTTCTATTTGCGCTTCTCCATCATTGTCAACACCTGCAGTCCCATCTCCGATGCTTAATACCCATTCAGAAAATTATTTTGCCTCTTGGATCTCAGATTCAGATGTACCTTGTTGAATCCTCATGTTTCTTGTTAGCGTAAGAACTTTGCAATGGTCCCACAAATAGGAGGAATTAATGGTGGCAAAAACAACATCTTGCCTGCTCCCTTTTGAGAATTCAGGTAGGATTTGCCTAAAGTCTCCACCAAATACTACGACTTTCCCTCCAAAAGGCTGCTCTAAACTAAGGGGATTTGTAGCCCGTAAAATATCTCTCAACGTCCTATCTAATGCTTCAAAACAAAACCTATTCGTCATGACAGCTTCATCCCAGATAATAAGTTTGGCGGCACATATCTGTTTTGCATGTCCTATCTAATGCTTCAAAACAAAACCTATTCGTCACCTTTTGACCTTATAGCCTCCGAAAGTGCCCTCCATATATATGTTTTGCATGTTCCACCATAACCATATAAAAAGAAGACACCTCCGTTATTTGATAAAACAACATTCATGATCTCATCATACACCCTTTTTTGCTCCATTGTAAATCTAGAAAGTAATTGTGAATGTTCCTCGTCTAGACATGCTGTATCATAACGAAGTTCATCTTGTATAAGCTTGTTTAAACCTTCAGATATGAGACTTGAATCTACAGAAGGCATGGTTTTGTAGTGACTCAAACTACTACCATTTCGTCATAATAACTTGTCAATTTCAACAAGAGCGTAGTTTTGTAATTGGTCATCTGTAACATGCAAATCTGCATATAAAAAAAATGCACATGTCACTACAATTAAATGAATTTCTTATATTCATGAAAAAATTAAATCAAACGCAGTTACGATTATGATCAAGTAAACAACGTTAATGAAATACATACCTTTAATTCTTAGAATTCTCCTCTGTTTGTCGACAATGTCATCTGCTAGAAGCCTCCATGTTCGTTCCCAAACAAACTCTGGTTTTGCCATGCAATCAGACACCAAAAGAAATACAAATAGACTCCTAATGTAGTTTGCTGATCCCTAAAACTTGCTTCAGTTATCCCGTCAACATATTCTTTGTCATTATCTAACAACCCCAATGCATAGAAAGCTTCTTTAAATGTACTATAAACTGAACCCTCAACAGTCCTTAAATCTTCGTAGCATGTTGGCCCTTTTATATGATTCAACAAAATTCTAAGATAGTACAGCTCGCCACTACCAGGAGCTACGTGATAAATCCTTCCAACTGAACCACGCCTGTCACGTTTTTTCCAATGCCTAGATAAAGCTACCTAAACAAATTTCTCTGGAAATTCAGAGTACGTCAAATCTTTAGCTTCTGGAAACTTTTTGTTAGACGCCATCCATTGCAGAAACATTGATTTATCACTTTCATGATCATTTAAGACGGCATCAATAGGATCATCATCACCAAATAAAATGCTTTCCTCACCGGAAAGGTGCAAATTCAAACGTTGAACAACATGAGTCCTGTAATGAATATCAAAGGCAAAAATCCTCCAAGCCGCTTCACACGCCGATATATAGCGGGCGGTGTAGTAGTTTTTTATTTCAACCATGACATTATCACCGACATTCAGAGCTTGATATTGCAACAGTGACGCGATCATGCCCTTTATTTATGTACTTGAACAAATACTTGATAGAGCCCGATCGGTTGCACCATTCAACAATTATATGTGCATTGTATTTTATAAGAAGAAATGCATTGTAAGGAACCACATACCGATTATCAAGGGGAACTCTACTCTTTTCGATCGTTTTACCATCATCACGTCTTCTATAAACAGGGTACCCATCTTCATCAACAAAAGTCTGCTCAACAAATTGTTTTGGAAAGTACTTTCTACACTTTTCATCAGCCATACAAGGAGACGATGGTTTAGAAGCTCCGCATGGACCATGCATCATGAAATTTGTCACCACGTTGTATAAATCAGCATCCTCCGTTGGGTGTGGAATTTCAGCCGAGATGACCATATCGATATCTGTAGTAGTTGTCAACTTAGATTCCTTATCCATAAATAATAAAATATGTGCATGAGGCAGACCACACTTCTGGAATTCGATTGTGTAAATAACTGCAAAACATCCAAAAGTCAAAGTTATATGTTCAAATTATTTAATACATTTTAACAAATTAGAAACTAATACATTAAATAGACTATAAACATGTGAGGGAAATAATATATTTTATTAATAATAAATAATAACTAAAGTGAGGACAGTAAAAGAGACGTGACCTGAATTAACCTTGCCAAATATTTTTTTTACTTTGAAATCTTTGATCATGGACTCCAATTTCATGTGGAATACTCTACATATAATGTTTGGCCGATCCTCTGGCTGTAGATCCCTTTCTTCGCAAAACTTGACAATTTCAGGCCATTTTGAATTGCATGTGAATGTTATGAATAGATCTGGATAACTATGGTGTTTGCATATTGCCATTGCATCTTGATAGTTCTGATGCATATATCTAGGACTCCCTATAAATGAAGATGGCAACACTATTCGCTTTCCAGATGATGCCGGTGCTGTATGACCCTTGCTCGTTGCTGCGGAAAGATTTTTATATAAATCAGTCCGTATGTTTTTCTGATGAGTTCGATGGTAGTTCAACCTTTCTGATTCAATCATTGTATAAACATCAACCAAAAATTGTTGAAACAACTTTCTAGATGACCTCAGAATCCCAGCTTCGCCTCGACGCTCGTGGATTCGAAACTGACAGAATTCTTTTAGTGTAACCCTTGACCTCTTCCTTGAAGAAGTGTTGCACCTTTCACTTAAAGCAATGTCAGGTCTGTACCCGTCCTCACCATAAGGGAATGCCAACGGATATTGAAGCGCAAGGTACGAAGGATGTAATTCGTGAATCCGTTGTAACTGACCAGACCTTGTATGAAGTATAATGTCCCTGGGCTCATGATTTGTATCAATATCACCAAGAATAAGAGCAGCAACCTCTGAACTCGTTGGGAGATTATATCTCCGACCATCAGTGTTTATTTTGCTAACCAGTCGCAACTTCATATCTGTTACACCTTCATCCTTAAATCGATCTCTGGCTATTCTAAATGCTTTTGCATGGGGGTTGTATTGATCTATCATCTTTCTCAACTCAATCACAAGCGAATCATCAACTTTTTTGACTCTAGAGCTGTCATAAGTAAAGATCAAAGTAATGTCTTAATAATAAAGAATAATGTTATATAACTATAAGTAGTAACAAACAAAATATAAATATACGTAATTGACATACCTTATCGCATTGATTCTGTTTGAATCCTCGTTTTTAGTATCATATATAGAGTTGCGAAAACTTTGGAGTTGTCCCCGACACTGGTAACAAACTCTCTATTCTGTGAAAATTATGTTCGTGCATTCGGTAACAATAAGTTCCACGACCTTTCATGATGGATGAGACCTTTTCTCCCAAAGAGGTGAAAGCAAACATCATATTGTAAGCTATAATGTTGTCACAAAATTGTTTGCTTTTTGGATTCTTATTTGTCAAAAGATTATTCAACAACGGCGGTGGCTCTTGTAGCAATAGGAGCTCAATTTTACCTTTCATGCAACATAAGGAAGATATATGACATATATCTTCGCTTGAAGGGTCTTGTGTATTTAATCTTTCAGCATGCCATAGTAATGCCCCACAATGCAGACATTCATACACTGCTTCACCGTGATCGAGGTATTGCACTATAACATATTAATAAGTGTTAAACAATAAACAAACAAATGATACCAATTTAGCAAATAATACAACATAATTACCTGGTTTACCAGTATGATTTCTTGTTGTTCTATTCATTTCTGCGTCAGGATCTGTATAGTATACTATTGTTATAAACGAATTAAAGGTCGAACAAATAAATTGTAACAACTATTTAATATGCTAAAAGGTGCTTATTTAAACATATATTATGGACATTACAACATGTTAAACAATCTTATTGTAATGCAAAACAAGATCCTATTATTAATACAATAAAAAAATATTAATTATAACATTACCTATATTTGGTAATGTAGACGAACACCCTGCCAATGCAGATGAATTAGTAGTTCTTGAAATTTAAATATGTAAGTGATCATATATTTTCAACAATGTCGGAATGTATACAATGTATGCATATCCAATTACATGAGAGCGTAAATTTCATTAAGGATTTACCATACCATTATGCGATTTTTGCTAACATGATTCAATTAGTGGTGTTCCATGCCTCTTATGCCTAATCACATTCATTCTCAACATCCTCTTGCGTTGAGCTAATTTGTCAATGGAAAATAATTACAAATATTGAAATGCAATAAATCAATCAATTAATATTTACTGATTACCATCGTACCTTGTTCAACATTTGTTATGTCAACTTCATTAGTAAGACTTGCGTTTTGTAAAGAAGCTGCAAATAAATACATATATCATACTACACATAGTGAGTTAACACAGAAAATAATATAATACTTAATAACAGGGCTTGATAAAAATATAATTTGGTACCATGGTTTTCCTTGTCATTTATGCTTATAGGTAGAACTGAGTTAGTACCGATTTGATCCGCTATTGGTAAATGTAAATCCATCGGCGTAACATTAGCGGACACTACATAAATACACAGATATTAATTTTTTTGCCTATACAAATACACATAATCAAAGATTAAAAAATAACAACTACGCTTAGTACAATTATAAATACAGTCGAATAGTACCATTACTTATTTTTGGTACAAAAGATGAACATCCTGGCAATATAGATGAATTGCTTGTACCTTCACATTTAAGTATGAAATGATTATTCGTTTTGAAAACTTCAAACTAAGACAATGCATGCATAAAAATATATTAAATTATATATTTTATTAATAACTAACCATTAACCATAATAGATAATGTTGTAGATTAGGTAAGTATAGAGTTGCTAATATTTCCAAGTACATTGCCTGCACAAATTTTGGTAAAGCAAAATATACATTACTTATTAATTGAAACTAATAAAGCTTTTTTTTCTAACCTGATTCGTTTAGTGATTTTCCATGTCGCTTATGTCGTATGACATTCATTCTCAACTTCCTCCTATGCCGAGCTATTTTGTGCATGAAAATAAATATCAATTATTATAAATAAAAAAATCAGGAAGGTTTTCATATAAATTTTATGAATAACATACCTTGTTCAACATTTTGAAAATCAATTTGTTTTGTAAGCATTGAATTGTACAATTCAACTGTAAACATAGAGGTATAATATTATAATCTAATTATGAGTATAACCAAACATAAATTTGTACACTTAATAAAACGATTATTACCATCACTTATATGTGGTACATTATTTGAACCTCCTGTCAATGCAGATGAATTTCTTGTACCTGAACCGTAAAGTATTAAATAATAATATATGATTAATAATCTCAAACTTAAGACCATGCATTTATAAAAGTATATTAGCTAATAAATTTCATTAACGACTAACCATAAACTATAATACATAATGGTGTAGCCTGAGTAAATATAGAGTTGCTACTATTTCCAAGTATATTTGCTGCATTAATTTTCGTTAAAAAAGACCTACATTAATTTTAAATTTAAATTAAATATGATATATTTTGTTCTAACCTGATTCGATTAGCGGTGTTCCATCCCGCTTATTGTAATAACCCTCAATTCAGTAAGGGTATTTGGGTAATTTTCCCAACCCTCGTTCTGTAAGGGAGACGCGTTTGGCGTTTTCGGAATTTCTGTAACTCCTATAATCTCTGTAATAATCTTTTAGACGTTATTATATACGTTTGAGGTATTATCGGGCCTTAGAGTATTTTTATGGGTATTGGCATTTAATTCTAGCTTGAGTCCGCAAGGGAGACCACGACCAGAGGTCACAGACGCGATCGCGGCATTTCCGCGACCGCAGAAGTGTTTCCGCGACCGCGGAAACCTATTCGTCGTCTTCTTCCAGAAGCTCGCGCATGTCGCCGGTTCGGATGCCGCCATTACACCGGGGGAGGCCAATCGCTTCGTGTTCTCGGCGTTAGGCCTTCTTTTGCTCTATAAAAGGGAGGTGGAGGCCATGGAAATCTTCATCCACAGCTCCTGATCTCGCTCTTTCTCTCGTTCGTGCCCTCGCCGGAATTCGTGTTCGTCGGAGTTTTCGCCGGAGTTCTTCGTGGTCGTCAGTGGTGCTTTGGAAGCTTGGAGTGGTGGTGAGCCTCGTTCGAAGCCAGGGAGGTCGTCGTCTTTGTCGTAATCGGTGAGCCTCGAACCAATTTAGGGTCACGACAGGGGGAGATCCGCGACCGCGGCTATGAACACCGTGACCGCGGCTCTACCCAGAAATCCGCGACCGCGGATATCCAAACCGCGACTGCGGCTTGCTTTAGCAAGCGCGATCGTGGCTTAGAGGAGCCCGGTCACGGCTTTGACCCTCGTTTCCTTTTGATTCTTTCGTTCGTATCGAATCTAACTTAGGGTTCCGTCGTGGTTCGTCGTCGTCGTAGGAATCCGTAACCAGATTCCAGTTCCTAGATACCCGAAACCCGACAACTACGCTCGTCTCAATTAAGGCAAGTGGCGGTTCGCTCTTGCTTATCATTCCATATTTTCTTTAGTTATCAATTTTTTTTATTGTTAATTAAATTGGAACGAAGTGTTGTTTTCGTTTGGGAGCAGATTTAATAAAATGATGTGATTAAAGTATGATATTATAATAGGTTGTATATATTGCTAGAACAACGCTATTATACCTGTAATAAATTTTGGTGTGGATTTAAATGTAACTTAAATGCTAGATTAGCACGAGTATTCGTAGGAACGCTAATGCCTTATGAGGATTAGTCGTTTCTTTATAACTTGGTATTAGTCGAAATAATTCTCTAATACTTTTAAAGGTCATGACCATTGCTTCTTATCCACCCGTTAAGGATAAGAGGTGTTTAAGCACCTTGCTAGTGCCATTGGGTTGGGCGTAATGTCACCCTGTGTTATTCTCGTAGTCACTCGAGATTGTATTAAAAGCTTAACGTGAATATACGTTTTATAATTAAATAAGATAAGTGCGGTTATGCACATAATTAATATACCCTCGGGCGAGGAATACAACGTGGAAACCGCCCGGACTCTTGTTAGAGTAAGTCTTCTTTCCAATCTGGATTCGCGTTACGCGGTGAGGTTGGTCGTGGACCCAAATAACTAAGGTCGTTTTTAAACTTGTGAGTAAACTTAACGTTCCCAAACATTTGTCATACGTTTCCCATAAGACTCAATTCCTTTGGAGTCATCTTTTCAGTGCATGTCTAAACTATAATCATTCTGTGAAAGTTCCGGGTTATGTATCGTTCCTTCGGTTGTTATTCGAGGGACAATGATAGTAAACGGTTACGATCACTAGAACCATTCTGTTTTCACCCTTGCATAGTCTTTCATTAGACTAACCAACCGGATTTTATTCCTTGCATGGTTGGCTGATGTCATCCTTCCTATACGACACATCAGTGGTTGGTCCCCGAAGTCTTGAAGTAACCAATTGAAGAGAGGCTTGCAGTTGAAGATTTAAGCGTCAGTATTTTAAGGTTGTTGAGTATTACTTTAATATATTCTTATAACCAAGTCTTGTAATAGGGTTTATTATAAAAGTCTTCCGCTGTAAATTCACTCTGTTGTAAAATCGTCGTTCTCATTTTATGAGAAGTCTGTTAATAAAAGGTTGAGTTTTATTTAAATATGTCTTCCGTTGTTTAAATCTTTCGTTATTTAATATACTTATTTAAGCTTAATTGTTCCGATTAAAGCCTAGGGTGACTTTGGACAATAACGTCTGAGGTCACTGGCGTGTGACACGACCGACATAAGTCTAGGGTGTTACAATTATGGTATCAGAGTAATGGTTTTAAAATTCTTGACCTACTGTTAGGTTTGAGAATTTTCGAAAATTAATTTCGAAACTATTTTCAACCTATTTTCCATTAAAAAGGAAATTCGAGAGTTTAAATGTTAAATGTAAAAGTTTTATTATTTCTTGGAATTTAATTTAAAATAATGGTTTAGCTATTTGAACTTCAAAAGTTAATTATAGTTGGTTTATAAATGGTGTGTTATAAGCAATTGAATTTAAAGTTTGTGATTATAACTTTAAAAGTGCGATTTTGGTCTTAGTAAGAGTTTTTGTGATAATCGTATCACTAGTTTGAGAAACTAACTTTATAAATAATTATTTTATTAAGTTAAGTATATAAGGTTTAAAAGTATAAAGTAGAAAGTTTGAAAGTATAAGGTTTAATAATAAGTGATTTTCAAACTTTTGCAAGCTTCGAGTTGTTACTTATTCCTTAGATCCATTCTTAGGGATAGTGTCTCTCCTTAGGATTAATGTCATTTAAAAGTTGACATTTCACCTAGTGTATCCATTCTCAAGTAAAGAGAAGAAGATCGTTTCTGCGGTTAATGGTGGAGGGTTAGTCAGACTGATATAAAGTTATTAGTTTGGACCCTTATAAATCGTATCATAACGTAATTGACTAAGTGTCATATCCAAGTCGAAAAAGTTCTAATCTGACGTCAAGCTTCATCAACAGATGGTGAACAGAAGAAACACAATCTGTGCCGGAGTTAGGCCGAGTAACAACCCAAGGCTGAATCTGAGGAACGCCGCTAATCAAGGGGACGAGAGCGAGTTTGTCTCTCACAATAACCCCGAAGGCAATGGCCAAGTCTAGGCTAATCCCCGGGTGGTATTCGACGCTACGGCCATAGAGGCCATTCGTGGGATCGTCATGCAAGCGGTCACTGATATAATGCGGCCAATTGCACCACAGGCACAAGGTGTGCCGGTTCCTCAGGTTATTCCTGAATTTGAGGAGCCAGTGGATATGGTACCTCAGGTCGACGCCGCCAGGAACAGAGGGAATTACGGTCGAGCCTTGAAGGCCGTGAGCTCAATGAGGCCTGACAGTTATGACGGTACCGGAGAACTAGTCAGAGTGGCGTATTGGTTCTCGCACATGGAACGGTTGTTCATGAACGTGGATTGCACTGAGGCTGAGAAAGTGCACATCGTCTCCCTTCAACTTAAGGATGTGGCTAGCGAATGGTGGGAGAGCACTGGTTTAGCTAACCATCCCGAGTTGAACTGGGGTATGTTCAAAACAAAGATGACTGACCGTTTATTTTCCCGTGCTATGAGGGAGGAGAAGCATAAGGAATTCCTTTACCCTACGACCGAGGGGTTGAAGGTGACTGAGCTTTCAGCTAAGTTCAATCATCTGTTGCAATATGATGGACCATAAGTGTCGAGTGAAGAGCAAAATATCTGGTACTTCCATGGATGGATGAATCCAGAAATCAAACCTCTGATGGTGTGCCACGGTTGCTCTACGCTAGAGCAATATGTGGATGCGGCCTACAAAATAGAGGCCACACTGGAAGAATCCGCCTGAGCGGGAGAAGCAGATTAAAGGAAGGGGTGGGCAACAGGATCGCCAGGTTGGTACATTCAAGCGACCGGCATCGCCCACCAAGTTTGAGAAGTCTGGTCGCACTAAGACCGATACGACTCAGTCTGACTCTGCCAAAGGCTCAGGTTGGAGTAGCGGAGTGATTCAATGCCACAACTGTGGTGAAGTTGGGCATAAAAGTCTTAACTGACAAAATGAGAAGCGGGTATGTTATAACTGTGGGAAAGAAGGCCACATGAAAACATATTGTAGGCAGAGGGTCCAAGGACCAACGCAGTCATACCAGGCCTCAAATGTTGGCAATGGGCAGAACCCAAAACCAAGGATGTCCGCCCCAGAGCAATCTATTGCTCGTAATAAAGGCAAGGCGCCTATGGAGTCTTCGGGTCAGGGGCAACGACTCTTTGTGATTCGTCACTCCAATGAGAATGAGACTCTGAACGAGTAGTTGTATTTCTATTAAGCCTTTTTAAGAATAAGGAGCGATGACTTGTGTCGATAGTCTCCATAGCTTAGTAATCTGTCTGTTCGACTTTCTGTCAATTGTTTTAATGTAATGTTTTGAATAATAAAGAAGTTTTTCCGTGTTCCGGAAATTACTAAATTCGTTACTATTGCAAGTTGTTCGATCATACGAGAATCCTTGAGTGCCAAAGATAGTACATGTCATGTGTTGATAAAGACTGTTTGGACTCATAAAGGACAGTGTTGGGTTGGGACATGCGTGGTTGTTCCCTACCCTGTTAGTGTAAGTTTCGAGGTCGAAACTATTCATAAAAACTCCTCTATTTTCCTGAGTTAATGTCAGGTTGAGCATTGCCTCGAGAGATTAATGTTGTAAGGATTCCTTGCTATAAGGATTTGGTGTGTGTGTGTAGTAATGTTCTATGGAGTTTGAGGCTATTCCTCATGTACATACTCTGAGCATTATATGGGATAGTGAGCTAATATAAAACTCAAAGTACTTAAGTGTGAGTAGTATAAATTATACATTTAAGTAAATAACAGTATAAGAGAGATATTTCATAAGAAGTCGTTTTCTCTAAGATGATCGTACCCTAATACGATCTAGAGTAAAACTTTAGAACCCAAGAGTTATGTTGATGAGGTTTATAAATGAGTGTGTCCATTTATGGGACCAGTATTAAAAGCTTTTGGGAAAGTTAAGTGTGCGAAATCATAAGTATTATTTTGGGAAGACCTATTTGAGGTTTCATTATGAGGTATTTTCTTTAAGGAAACGAGATAATGAGATGATGATACGAGAAGTGTTTAGGTGATTAAGTCTTGGATAAATAGTGAATATCAGTAAAGCAAAAGGGTGCTTAATTTGGGATAATAAGTCGTGTGAGGACAACTGGTTGTTTAAAGATTTAGGGGTGAATAACAAACTCAACCGGTAAAAGTTTGTTATGATTTTTAAAGATCAATAGTGTGGCAAAAAAGTAAGTATGTGGATGTTGTCAACTGAACTGGAGGAAAAAGTGATCTACGTCGATTAAGGTGATCGTATGACACGTTTGGGTAAAACGAGGTTATAATCTTGTAAAATGGATTATTAAATCATGTTGAGATAAACCGACGTAGGATGCGGTGTGATTAATTGTGGGAAAATTTAGGGATCATATGCGTAAAGATTTCGAGTTAAGATGTAGCGCAAGGGCCGAATTTAATTAAGGTAACCAAGGAAATAGGTGAGCTGTGCATGTAAGGAGTAAGGCCTATATGACAAGTGGAGGTACTAAGTTGAGGTATAAGTGAGTTCTATGTATGTAGCAAGTGGAATCATGATCGAATAAATAGTTCGACTTGGGTGATATAGGTTACGAAGACCAAATTTATCTAAAGGATATCAACTTAAGAAAGATAAGGTATGTACCTTGAGAGTGGTTTATAAAGAGAAAAGTTAAAAGAGAAATGTGTGTTCTCATGCGTAAGGTATAGCAAGTCTATGGCGATGATTTTGGAGATTATTATCCTAAGATAATTAAGACCTTGTGGATATAGTCACGAGTTACTACAGGTGTAGCACATGGAGATAGGATATGCGAGATAATGGTATGATTAAGGATACTAAGTTCAAGTAGTGAGGTTAATGGTGAAAGCGGTCCCTCTACCTTAGTAATGTTAGTTTCGGGGTCGAAACTATTTTTAAGGGGTAGTAATGTAATAACTCTCATGTTACCATAGGAGTAATATGGTAAAATGTATGATTGGTGAAATCAAGTTATAAAATTCCCTTAAGTTATGAAAGGTCTAAATTATGGTTAACCTTACGTTAACTGTAATTGGAACCAACTTATAAATTTTAACTTAGAAATGCTTGAACCAATTTACAAGTGTTAAATGGGTTAGGCATGGTTAAACTTATAAGGTTGGATAACTTATAATAAGGTCGCTTCTCTGAGCTGTTATCGGCCAAGTTTCGGGGTCAAAACTTCTTTTAAGGGGGTGGTAATGTAATAACCCTCAATTCAGTAAGGGTATTTGGGTAATTTTCCCAACCCTCATTCTGTAAGCGAGACGCATTTGGCGTTTTCGGAATTTATGTAACTCCTATAATCTCTGTAATAATCTTTTAGACGTTATTATATACGTTTGAGGTAATATCGGGCCTTAGAGTATTTTTATGGGTACTGGCATTTAATTCTAGCTTGAGTCCGCGAGGGAGACCGCGACCAGAGGTCACAGACGCGATCGCGGCATTTCCGCGACCGCGGAAGTGTTTCCGCGACCGCGGAAACCTGTTCGTCGTCTTCTTCCAGAAGCTCGCGCATGTCGCCGGTTTGGATGCCGCCATTACGCCAGGGGGAGGCCAATTGCTCCGTCTTCTCGGCGTTGGGCTTCATTTGCTCTATAAAAGGGAGGTGGAGGCCATGGACATCTTCATCCACAGCTCCCGATCACGCTTTCTTTCTCTCGTTCGTGCCCTCGCCGGAATTCGTGCTCGTCGGAGTTCTTCGTGGTCGTCAGTGGTGCTTTGGAAGCTTGGAGTGGTGGTGAGCCTCGTTCGAAGCCAGGGAGGTCTTCGTCTTCGTCGTAATCGGTGAGACTCGAACCGATTTAGGGTCGCGACAGGGGGAGATCCGCGACCGCGACTATGAACACCGCGACCGCGGCTCTGCCCAGAAATCCGCGACCGCAGAAATCCAAACCGCGACCGCGGCTTGCTTTAGCAAGCGCGATCGTGGCTTGGAGGAGCCCGGTCACGGCTTTGACCCTCGTTTCCTTTTGATTCTTTCGTTCTTATCGAATCTAACTTAGGGTTTCGTCGTGGTTCGTCGTCGTCGTAGGAATCCGTAACCAGATTCCAGTTCCTAGATACCCGGAATCCGACAACTACGCTCGTCTCAATTAAGGCAAGTGGCAGTTCGCTCTTGCTTATCATTCCATATTTTCTTTAGTTATCAATTATTTTTTATTGTTAATTAAATTGAAATGAAGTGTTGTTTTCGTTTGGGAGCAGATTTAATAAAATGATGTGATTAAAATATGATATTATAATAGGTTGTATATATTGCTAGAACAACGCTATTATACCTGTTATTACTGTAATAAATTTTGGTGTGAATTTAAATGTAACTTAAATGCTAGATTAGCACGAGTATTCGTAGGAATGCAAATGCCTTATGAGGATTAGTCATTTCTTTATAACTTGGTATTAGTCGGAATAATTCTCTAATACTTTTAAAGGTCATGACCATTGCTTCTTATCCACATGTTAAGAATAAGAGGTGTTTAAGCACCTTGCTAGTGCCATTGGATTGGGCGTAATGTCACCCTGTTTTATTCTCGTAGTCACTCGAGATTGTATTAAAAGCTTAACGTGAATATACGTTTTGTAATTAAATAAGATAAGTGTAACACCCCGGGCCAGAGGTGCTACAGTGCCATAGTCCCGAAGGACTATAAGGCGGTTTCTAAAAGAAAAGAAATCCAAAACTATTCCAAAAACACAGAATTTATCAATATTAAAATTCTCTGCTCAAGTTTGAATCAATACTTAAACTTGTCATCCAGTTTAAATACATCAATTTAAATCCAAAACACGGAAGCGAATACAACCCTTTCAAATCCGATGCAAAACTAAATCTTTAACTGTGAAGGCACATCTATGATCCAGAACCCGCTTGTTGGTGCAAACCTGCAAAGCCAAATTGACTGGGGGACCCGATACCCCAGCCAACCGCAGCACGTAAACCGAAGCTGGTCAGTCTTTTGAAAGACTGGCAAGACTCCTCAAGCCAAAACAGTTTTAAAACACAGCTTTAACATATCAACAACTCAAACCAAGCAACAACATGCCACACAATATATACATACATATATAATATCAACTATACTTAATCATTCTCATACCAACCAACCAATCACACGTCAAAACACAAAACATAAACACACACTATCACATAACCGATCAATTACCCATACCTATCCAACTCTACACTATACTAACCTCTTCAATCCAACCTCAACATCATCACAAGCATAAACGAATAAGACGATCCAATTAACCTTCACATTAACAACACATAAGCATCACTACTTACTAGTTACAAATAACAATTGTAACACACGTAATTTCACAACCTAACCAATGGCCAACAATGACCCACAACCACCACTAACAACAATCAACGTTTAACACAAACCAAGAACCACACACACAAGCGAAATCATCAACATAACCACTACTTAACTCATCACAATTATCACAACCATCAACCAATATAATCATATAATATATAACAGTTATCACAACCATCAATCAACAACTAATCAATCAACATCAATCACAATTAGCCAATATTCATAAATAAACCAACACACACAACCACCAACACCTCTAATCCAACCTCCGTCTCCACCACCACATCACCGGGTGAGACAATCAACATACACTTTCCGGATGGGACTTTCACCATCCAACCCTTGGTCCTTAACGACGTAGGCGTGCACCCTACGCGGTTTGGTGAGACTATCATCACCTGACCCTTCCAACTCTGATTCAACATTTTTGGCCCTTAACAACGTAGGCGACACTCGGTCCCTACGATGTTTGGTGAGGCTATCATCACCTGACCCTTCGACCCCCAATCAATGACAATCCAACCACCACACTGACACTCAATCAAATAGCACAAACGACAATCAAAATCACATAATCACACATTATCACATATCATCACACATCAACACAATATCTCACACACACACACACATATATATATATATATATATATATATATATATATATATATATATATATATATATTCACCCAAGTAACTTTAAAACCAATAATCCAATCAAACCACATCAGTCCATCTACAACACGGGACAATTACTAATGTACCCACACACACATACGATCCACACACACACACACACACACACATTCAATCCAACACACACATACGATCCACACACACATACACACACACATTCAATCCAACACACACATACGATCCACACACACACCCACACATTCAATCCAACACACCCACACGATCCAACACACACACACACGTGTCAACAGACACTATCAACAACAATCAATCCATAACAATCAAACCACATTTAGTTACGACCAACTACCACATCACATTCAATCAAACACAACACGAGACAATTACTAACTCACCCACACATTCACACACACACGCAATCTCAACACACAACTACTAGCACACACACAATCCAACACACAACCGCCAACACACACAGGTTTCGACATACACAATCCAACACACACACACAAGTGTCAACAAACACACATATTCAACCAAGAAATTCCACAACCCATAATCCAATTTAACATACTCAAACAAGAGTAAAAATAATTACTGAACCAGAAAGAAAGCAAAAGTAATTTTATAAAAAAAAATAACGAAGGGTTAGCAAGAATCATCTTGCCTCAAACTTGACAACCACGACCTCAGAAACCTCCAACCAACTCGAACGAACCTGCGAAATCAATCCGAGCAAATCCCTGGCATTAATTAACCCATACAAATCCACTACGAACAAACCCCCAAATCAAACCCTAGAATCATACCTTCAATTAATTAAGCAAAACACCCAAAATTAACCCAACTCCCTGAAATAAAATCAAATTTGCCTAAAACCTAATTCAATCCAAGCAACCAAATCTGCCCAAATTAACAACGATTACCAACCAATTCAACCCCAAAAATCAGATCGAAGAAACCCCCATAATTACTTCGTCGACACCACCACGTAGCCTTGTCAGAGAAGCTCTGCTCGTCGCCGGAACTCAGCAACAACAGCCACAGCAGCCCAGCAACAGTGACGGCGGCTCAGCAGTAAACACCAGCAGCAGCGACGACGGCCTTGCTCGGCAGTAGCTCACGGTCTGGCTCCTGCAGCTGGTTCACAGCTTCGGACAGCAGCGACCCATGGCTTCCGACAGCAGCGGCGGCACAGCTCAGCAGCGGCGGTCCAACGACGTCGCTCGTACCACAGCAGGGGAAGGAGGAGGAGAACGGTGGACGACGGTCCGGGTCGAGCTCGCCTCAGGGAAAGAAGGTGGTGGCCACAGCCGGTCGAGCTCATCGGCGGGAATGGCACAACAACAGCCCTCTCTCTCTCTCTCGCGGTGCACACCGGAAGAAGAAGGTAAGGGTTTGACCATTTTTTCTGATTTTTTTCCCAAATTCTGCTTTTAAGAGATTCACAATTTTATTTACCCTTTTGCCATTTTTATAACCTTTGAGGTATTTCAATAAGTGCGGTTATGCACATAATTAATATACCCTCGGGCGAGGAGTACAATGTGGAAACCGCCCAGACTCTTGTTAGAGTAAGTCTTCTTTCCAATCTGGATTCGCGTTACGCGGTGAGGTTGGTCATGGACCCAAATAACTAAGGTCGTTTTTAAACTTGTGAGTAAACTTAACGTTCCTAAACATTTGTCATACGTTTCCCATAAGACTCAATTCCTTTGGAGTCATATTTTCAGTGCATGTCTAAACTTTAATCATTCCGTGAAAGTTCCGGGTTATGTATCGTTTCTTCGGTTGTTATTCGAGGGACAATGATAGTAAACGGTTACGATCACTAGAACCATTCTGTTTTCACCCTTGCATAGTCTTTCATTAGACTAACCAACCGGGTTTTATTCCTTGCATGGTTGGCTGGTGTCATCCGTCCTATACGGCACATCAGTGGTTGGTCCCCGAAGTCTTGAAGTAACTAATTGAAGAGAGGCTTGCAGTTGAAGATTTAAGCGTTAGTGTTTTAAGGTTGTTGAGTATTACTTTAATATATTCTTATAACCAAGTCTTGTAATAGGGTTTATTATAAAAGTCTTCCGCTGTAAATTCACTCTGTTGTAAAATCGTCGTTCTCATTTTATGAGAAGTCTGTTAATAAAAGGTTGAGTTTTATTTAAATATGTCTTCCGCTGTTTAAATCTTTCGTTATTTAATATACTTATTTAAGCTTAATTGTTCCGATTAAAGCCTAGGGTGACTTTGGACAGTAACGTCTGAGGTCACTCGCGTGTGACACGACCGACATAAGTCGGGGGTGTTACACTTATGCCTTATCACATTCATTTTCAATTTCCTCCTTTGTCGAGCTAATTTGTGCATGAAAATAAAATTTAAATATTATAAATACATAAATCACTTATTTCATACCACTTTTAAGAATACCATACCTTGTTCGACAATGTGCAGATGATTTTGTTCTGTAAGCATCACATCGTGCAATTGAACTACAAATAAATAGTTATATCATAATCTACTTATTATAGATACTAAAACACAATTAATTTTTATAGTTAATAAAACGGATAGTAAGACCAAAAAAATTATACCGTAGTTTTCTTGCTCTGTCACACTTATAGGTAAAAATGAATTATGAACGTTTTGATCACTTGGGGGTTAATGCAACGCCATCGGTGTAATATTATGGTGTACTGCATAAATACATGGATATGTGTTACAAATTTTTAGCATAAGCAAAAAATACAAAACAACAATTATATTTTTTATAGTTATAAAATTGTTAAAAAGATGGATTTTTTTATTTACAATCATGAAATTAAAGATATATTGTATTATAGAACATTAAACACTTATTACAATATAGATGGTCGAAGCGAATTAAATGAAGACTTTATCGAATAAGAATTACTAACCATTTGAAATGTCGGACATGGGGATACGACCACTAACGAAAGAATTGGGACTAACTCCAGGAATACATCCTACATAATGATTATTTATATTCAAATTCATATTTCAATTTATCGGGAAAAAAATGAAGCACAAAGAAAATTCAATTTATTCACCTGATCGATTTGAATTTGGTCGTTGTCGTTTATCTCTAATAACAACCAATTTCAACGCTCTGTTATGTCGAGTTGATTCGTCCATAACAAAATCAACCTGCAAAATCATACATATATTCAAATTAAAAATTATATATTTCTTCAGTGTAATCAGATGTAATACACAAATTGAATAAAATATATTTAAGAAAAAATTGATAAAATATATGTAAATACTTAAGGAGATGTTGATATTTTTTTGATAGATCATCTTATAGGCCCAAAACAAAAATAGTTGACAGAGTTTCGGATTATAGGCCTAATACATAAAAAAAATAGAGATTATGTACTTATTAAAAATATAATAAATAAATATAACATTATTTCTTTCTATTATTAAATTATAATAAAAAAATAATAAATAATCAATGGACATATGGGCACAAATTATATTTTTTATAGGTTGTAAATTTTTCCTACAACATATTTTTAATAGGTTTATGGGAATATAGGGGCAAGTATAAAAAATGAGGAAGTGAAATAGAGGGCCAATTACAAAAGCTCAATTTATTTTTTGTTCGTAACACAGTCTCTAAATCTGATATATATTCGAAATAAAATCAATCAATATAAATATTAAATTAATATTGGATATTATAAAAAAACATAAATAAATTCAAATACTTACAATATGAACTATTTATTCAATATTACATTAATAAATGTACATAGTAATTAATTATTTTATTATTATATAAAATAATGAATTGAGTTATGGGCCGAATTTACTTATGGACCGATTATGTTTAATACCTACTACGAAATACCCACGAAGCCCAAACAAAAACGAAGCCCAAACAAATTAACACGTTCAGAGCCAAATGTTGTGCAACGAAGCCCATTATGTTCATTTCGTCCTCGCCAGACAGACAGATTACATTGGCCCATTAGTTAGCCCAGATATATCTAAGTGGCACCGTAAGCATCAAAAAATACCTAACCCCTCAAAATTTTCTCATTTCTCGGCGCCGCTTGCCTTTCCACTTCCAGAACTCTTTGTTTCTTCACCCTACAAATCTTAGTTCTTTCCTTTTCAAGATCTAGCAATCCATGGCGATTTATATTTCCAAATTCAAGCTTCGTGTTTCTCTTCCTCTTCCTTTTTGTATTTCTATCGATTCCGTTAAAACCTCTGACTTTCGACTTGCAAATTTTCAGATCCAGTTTTAATCCTTTGAAACTGGTCTCATTTTTTGGGGATCAAGTTTGCTTCCAAAAGGAGATCTATAAAGTTACTGAAGAAAAACACAACAGGTATGGTTTTTTTCATGATTTTTTTGATATATATGTTTGATACGTTCTTAGACACCTCAGATTCAAAAACATAGGTTC
The DNA here is from genome assembly GCA_027886185.1 of Rheum nobile. NCBI lineage: Eukaryota > Viridiplantae > Streptophyta > Magnoliopsida > Caryophyllales > Polygonaceae > Rheum > Rheum nobile. Next base: position 1,774,868 of record WOAB01000322.1, read on the forward strand.
TAATCAAAGTTTTCTGTTTATCCTGCAAATGATGAAACCGAGTTGATGTCGAGATCGAAAGTGGAAGTGGAGGGGACACAAGGAAACCTACGACGCGGTTTCAAAGCAGATCTGGATGAAGTTTCTGGTGAATTCCATATTAGCGAAAAGTAAGCTTCCCTCTGTGTCGATATCCTAAATTGCCTTCTGTTTGAAATCCTAAATATCCTAAATTTCAATTTGGATGAACTTTCTGGCGAAAAGTAACCCTCTCTTTTCTCTTTCTATTTATTTAGGGCTTGATGTTTGAAATCCTAAATTTGCTTCTGTTAACAAATTGTTCATTTTTTTTACAAATTTCATTGATTTCGACTGGTATTGTGATTTCATTGTTTCAAAATTTGACAAATTTCGGATAGATCAACAATTAATAATATAGTATAATATCATATTTATTCTATAATTGATTTTGTTTTTGGTTTTAAGTCCGAAATGTTATCTTAATCTAGATTTTTCTTCATCCAGATTCTTGTGCATCTATATATTTAATTTCATATAGTAGATTATTCAGTAAATTAATATAGTAAATAATTTAATTACATTTTGTTTCCATATCAAAACTAAAATACATAATGGGCTTCTTGGCCCATTACGTTTTTTGGTCCATTCTTTTTAAACAATAATCTACTGTAATATAAGTACAGGAAAAAAACGCAAGTAAGGTCATGGGCTTTTGGATATTATATAATGGGCTTCAACAGAATAGCTCTATTATCGGGTTACATATATTGGGCTTAAACAGAATGTATAATATAAGTAGTTAAAAACATGCAATAAATATGCATATTAATTAATTATTTCGTTATTATGTAAAATAATGAATTCATTTATGGGCCGAATTTACTTATGGGCCGATTCTGTTTAATACCTACTACGAAATAAAAATGAAGCCCAAATAAAACCCAAGCCCAAACAAATGAACACGTTAAGAGGCAAATGACAAAATCCGAAGCCCATTATCTTCAGTTCCTCCTCGGCGGACAGATAGATGACATTGGCCCATTAGCCCAAATATATCTAAGAGGCACACGTAAGCATCAAATGACCTAACCCCTCAAACTCACCTCATTTCTATGTGCTGCTTGCCTTTCCACTTTACAGAAAACTTTGTTTCTTCACCCTACAGATCTTAGTTTCTTTCCTTTTCAAGATCTCGCCATCCATGGCGATTTCTATTTTCTAATTCAAGCTTCGTGTTTCTCTTGCTCTTCCTCTTTGTATTTCTATCGATTCCGTAAAAACCTCTGACTTTCGACTTGCAAATGTTTCAGATCCAGTTATAATGCTTTGAACATGCAGATCCATTTACAAAAACGGGTATCATTTTTGGGGGTCAAGTTTGCTTCCAAAAGGAGATTTATAAAGTCACTGAAGCAAAACACAACAGGTATGGGTTTTTTCATGAGTTTTTTGATATATTTCTTGATACGTTCTGAGATTCATAAAAATATGTTCTAATCAAAGTTTTCTCTTTAGGGCAAAGTCTAGATTAGCGCAAAGTAAGCTTCTCTCTCTCTCTCTCTCTCTCTCTCTCTCTCTCTCTCTCTCTCTCTCTCTCTCTCTCTCTCTCTCTCTCTCTCTCTCTCACATTAACATATCCAGAAACTTCGACAACAACTTAAATCTCTTTCTCTTTTTCTTTGTCAGGATATCTATCTTTCACATTTACAAATCCATATCCGAGACTTCTTACTTCGACCACCTACATCCTGCAAACTGATATGTATGGTTATTCTACTCTCTCTCTCTCTCTCTCTCTCTCTCTCTCTCTCTCTCTCTCTCTCTCTCTCTCTCTCTCTTGTTATCTTCATCCCTTTCTCTATTTCTGTGTACATTTGTTTAACCATAAAAGGTTATAAAATTTCGATTGAATAAAATATCTATATTAACATATTTTTATAATCGTTTTATTATTGTTCACTAATTTCATACTTTGTAAAATATTCTCATTTCAACTACATCAACCCATAATCGTTTTTTTATTGTTCACTGATTTCATACTTTATATGTATATTATAATGTCTTAAAACTAAATCTCACTCTCTTTCTCTCTCTCTCCCTCTTTCTAAACTATAACCCACTCTCTCTCTCTCTCTCTCTCTCTATATATATATATATATATATATATCTTTCTCTATTTCTCTCTCAAATTAACATATTCAAAAACTTTGACAACAACTTAAATCTCTTTGTCTTTGTCAGAATATCTATCTTTCACATTTACAAATCCATATCCGAGACTTCTTACTTCGACCACCTACATTCTCCTACAAACTGATCTTGTCTTTGTATTTATCTTTGTTAACATTCAAACAACAGCAACGTCTGTGATGAGGAACCATGGCAGATAATAGGATGAGATCCAAAGCACATAAATGTAAGAAGTCTAACTCTCTTTCTCCCTCCCTCCCTCCCTCCCTCCCATTCTCTACATATATTTCAATCTCTATTTATCCTTTATCTCTATGTCTATGACTTTACACATCTGATTGTTTTCCACTTTTTTGTTTTCGAGGGTTCAACCAAATGCAATTTCCACAACCAAGCCATTTCAGATAAAAAAAGAAGAGCTTCAAGGAAGAAGTTATACAGGTATGTCCCTAACATAATCAACTGAAAAAAGTGATATAATATATTTATGTCTCTGTGTTTTATTATGCTAATTCTGTTTCATTAATTATACTTAGGTTATTTTATAAATATACTTCATGTTTGTTGTACATCTGTTCATTTGTTTGATTCGTTTTTTACTGGAAATGAAATCTGTTTTTTGACCAAATGCAATAATGATATTGAATTTGAAATGTATTAAATCAATCTTAGTTCACTTTAATAGATTTAATACTGCTATATAGGTTTTATATTTGAAGTAAATTTGAAATGCTATATATAATCATTAATATATATATAATATCCACATCTTCAAACATAAATATTCAGAACAATATTAAATATAAAGGTACCTTTCTTGTAGAGATTAGCTCTGTTGTAATAGAATTTTCGAGACTAAAATTGCAATTGTTTTCCACTGTCTTATTACATAAGAGCCCTTCACCTAGACCTGAAAAGAAAAATGACTACAATCCTTATTAGATACACAGAATGTAAACTTTAATTTCATTCATACTGCATGGTAACTACTTATAACACTTAGCAATTTAGATATCTTTATATTTCATATAGAATTATGTTTACTGAGCTAAAATAGTTTTCAATTACAGGATTCAAGATAAGAAATTCAAGTTACATCTCTTATTCTGATTGAAATTCACTCATACTGAATGATAAGACATTTTTGTATAGTTTTTATGTTTTTAACTGGAATTATGTTTACTGATTTCAAAAACATTACAATTACAGGTATCAACACTAAACCAACGACATACATCTCATACACTGCATTAACATTTACAGTAAGGTCATGCGTAATATATTTCATTTAATTAACATGACTATTTTAATTTTTTGTAATATGTTCAGTACTAATATATTCTTGTATATTCTTCGTATAGGAGAGCTCAGATTGGACTCATAATAAACATTGGGGACAAACTTTATGTTATTTAAAATGAGAGACATACAGGTACGCCTAGTATCTATAGATTTAGGTATATTCAGAGTTTCTAATGATGTTTTGCATGTAGTATTTAGTATTATAGTTGTATCACAAACATCGAGTAACCCTAAATCAACAAGCTTAACACATCTAGATCTAGTTATAAATGAATATAATGAAACATAATAAATCGAACATTATTCATTGCAAATAGATTACATGTTACTGTCGATGAGTTGAAACTGATTTGACTAAAGCTTTGTCTCACAAGTTAAAACCATTTCTCCTTCACAGCAACTGATTCTTGCAATACATAATAGACATTAAATATCACTTTTTCTCTTCAAACCACGTACAGGAATACTTTTGCCATCTGCTAGGTTATATAGATGTTATAAAAAAATTAATACTAAGATTAAAGACATTAATAAATTATCTCCAAAATAACTATTCATATACCCGTAGTTAACATAATTTACAATATAACTATCCATATATATATTTTCAAATCGTAAATAATATTTTTTATGTGCAATCTTATAAACTTATAAATATATGAAATTTGATTATTTGTTAATGAAGTTAATGCTATATTCGTTTCAAACTTAACATATAAAGTAATATATGGAACATATATATTTCCTTATTTCTTTAGACGGATTTCCTTTACACGAATTTTACAACCATAAATAAACTAATCATTAACAAATATTGTATTCCTTTACACGGATTTTACCACCATCTTTTGATGTCTGCTTTATCAAATAATACATGTCTTTGCAAACAATCAATAATATTATTCAACTTATGGACATATTATGTTAAAAATTACATTAACTTCAGACTTATATATATTATAATCAAACAAACCACTCATAATTATATAAATATGAATACAAAAATGTTAATCGGATTAAATAAAATTTATTTCATAAATAACTTGTAACCGACAATCACTTCTTATAAAACCAAAATAGCATAGAAAATCCTAAATAACTTGAAATTTAAAAACATTAAAAAACTTGCAAAAATCTCCATTTTATTATTCATCTTCTTCTTCAACAAGTTCCTCTTCCTCTTCTTCTACATCTTCGTCTACTTCTACTTCTTCTTCTACTTCATCTCGTACGTCTTCTTCTCCATCGGACAAATTAATCAAAACTTGCCTCCCAATCAAGTGTTGCCAAGGTAGACGATTAATCTTTGCAAATTCATCCAATAGACCCCAAAGTTGAAGTCCGGATATATCATCTCCCATATCGTAAATACACTGTAGTTGCCACGATAAAGCACATTTACTACTAAATTTCATAATATACTCTCGGCCTTCACCTTCAATCCATATATTTACATCACTATTGCGCCATGTAATGTAATTATGTTCTTCATTTGACAATGAATCGATACGTAAATAACGATCATGCCCATATTGTAGAAACATTTCTTCCAGCCGAGTTTCATTCAATTCAGCCTGTGTAAGAACAATAATCATAGGATTATAGGATGAAAAAGTCAAATGAAAACCTTCCTCTTGAGTTGGACCAAAATATCATGCGACATTCTGCACTGCACAGTTTAGCTGTTTGTTTGGGAACAAAATAGGATCTCTCTCATATATGAAGGGATAATATCGATTATTAACTTCGTCTAAAGCATGTTTAAACCTGTAAAAAAAATAAACAAATAACAGTATTATACATTACCAAAACTGTGTTATAAAAGAACAATTTTTTATACAAACAATCTATTCATACTATATTAAAACATTGTATTACATTTACCATGATTCCACAAAACTGTAACCCTAAACCATCTAAACTGTACAATATAAGAACTGATTTTCATACGAAAGATCTATTCAAACTATACAATTAAAACTCATGTAGCATATACATTTTGAATATTAGTAAATAACTATAAAATTATTAAATTTTACAATACCTTTTCGTTGCATCAACAATACCAATTGGCATAGAAATTGAACATTTGATGTACTTCACATCGTCTGATAGATCGATCGGTAACGAAAGTCGCATGTTAAAGTTATTAGCAATAGGTGGAAATCTGAAAAAGTGGCTTTCAGGTAGAAGATCGGAAAGTAAAATAACATCAGTATGTAGTGAGATATCATGAGAAATAGGATGAACCATGATGGCTTATTAGAGAGAATATGCAAACAAAATATGTGATTCTGAAGGTGATGTGTAAAAGAAAATAAGGACCTGTATTTATAGTGTAGTTGTGGATTTTAGACTATTAACAATTTATTACATACAGACTATTTATTTTGAGAACGAATTTGATTCCATCACATTAAAAGATATACTATAATAATTATACACAGATTGTAAACTTTTTTGGGATGAAATAAAATATAACGTGACATATTGGGAAAATGTATATATATGACAACAATAATACTTCCATATAATTACCTGACTTAAAAAACTAAACACTAAACATCCCTTTACCCATATATGCTTACCATAAACCCTATATCCTAATTATGAATTATAAAACCTAATTGTTAATAATATTTTCTGTACTGAATATGTTATTTTATATTAATTATTTAAATTTCAAAATACTTTGAGAACCTAATTATTAAACCCTAAACCCTAACCTTTATCATGCAGTGATTAAAGAAGGATTTGTATTAAACCCTAAGCCTTCTTTAATTAGACAATATTTCTAAATGACACTTTATATTAAACCATAAGCCCTAACCTTTACTTTATAGGCTTACTCTAAACCCTATAACATAATTATCAATTTGAGAACCTAATTGTTAATAATCTAAACCCTAACACATACATAATGACCCTAAACCCTAAATCCTAAGCCCTAACCTATAAAAAGTGTTCATTTCTAATATTGAATTTATTATTCTAAATTGGTAATATTCATATTTTCTGTACTGAATATGTTATTTTATATTAATTATTTTAATTTCAAAATATTTCAAAATGACCCTTTACCCTAAATCCTAAGCACTAACCTTTACCTTATAGGCTTACCCTAAACCCTTTGACATAATTATCAATTTTAATATGTTATTTTGAGAACCTAATTAGACAATATTTCAAAATAACCCTTTATATTAAACCCTAAGCCCTAACCTTTACTTTATAGGCTTACCCTAAAGCCTATAACATAATTATCAATTTGAGAACCTAATTATCAATTTCATAACCTAAACACTAACACATACATAATGACCCTTTATATTAAACCCTAAGCCTTAACCTATAAAAAATGTTCATTTGTAATATTAATTTTATTATTCTAAATTGGTAATATTCATATTTTCTTTACTGAATATGTTATTATATAGTAGATTATTTTAATTTCAAAATACTTTGAGAACCTAATTGTTAAACCCTAAGTCCTAACCTTTACCATGAAGTGATTAAAGAATGCTTTATATTAAACCATAAGCCTTCTTTAATTAGACAATATTTCTAAATGACCCTTTATATTAAACCCTAAGCCCTAACCTTTACTTTATAGGCTTACCCTAAACCCTATAACATAATTATCAATTTGAGAACCTAATTGTTAATAACTAAACCCTAACACATACATAATGACCCTTTATATTAAACCCTAAGCCCTAACCTATAAAAAGTGTTCATTTCTAATATTGAATTTATTATTCTAAATTGGTAATATGCATATTTTCTGTACTGAATATGTTATTTTATACTAATTATTTTAATTTCAAAATATTTCAACATGACCCTTTATATTAAACCCTAAGCCCTAACCTTTACCTTATAGGCTTATCCTAAACCCTTTGACATAATTATCAATCTTAATATGTTATTTTGAGAACCTAATTTTGAGAACCTAATTAGACAATATTTCAAAATGACCATTTATATTAAACCCTAAGCAATAACCTTTACCTTATAAGCTTACCCTAAACCCTATAACATATTTATCAATTTGAGAACCTAATTATCAATTTCATAACCTAAACCCTAACACATACATAATAACCCTTTATATTAAACCCTAAGCCCTAACCTTTACCTTATAAGCTTACTCTAAACCCTATAACATATTTATCAATTTGAGAACCTAATTATCAATTTCATAACCTAAACCCTAACACATAAATAATGACCCTTTATATTAAATCCTAAGCCCTAACCTATAAAAAGTGTTCATTTATAATAATGAATTTATTATTCTAAATTGGTAATATGCATATTTTCTGTACTGAATATGTTATTTTATATTAATTATTTTAATTTCAAAATATTTCAACATGACCCTTTATATTAAACCTAAGCCCTAACCTTTACCTTATAGGCTTACCCTAAACCCTTTGACATAATTATCAATCTTAATATGTTATTTTGAGAACCTAATTTTGAGAACCTAATTAGACAATATTTCAAAATGACCATTTATATTAAACCCTAAGCCCTAACCTTTACCTTATAAGCTTACCCTTAACCCTATAACATATTTATCAATTTGAGAACCTAATTATCAATTTCATAACCTAAACCCTAACACATACATAATGACCCTTTATATTAAACCATAAGCCCTAACCTTTACCTTATAAGCTTACCCTAAACCCTATAACATATTTATCAATTTGAGAACCTAATTATCAATTTCATAACCTAAACCCTAACACATACATAATGACCCTTTATATTAAACCCTAAGTCTTAACCTTTACCTTATAAGCTTACTCTAAACCCTATAACATATTTATCAATTTGAGAACCTAATTATCAATTTCATAACCTAAACCCTAACATATAAATAATGACCCTTTATATTAAACCCTAAGCCCTAACCTATAAAAAGTGTTCATTTATAATAATGAATTTATTATTCTAAATTGGTAATATGCATATTTTCTGTACTGAATATGTTATTTTATATTAATTATTTTAATTTCAAAATATTTCAACATGACCCTTTATATTAAACCCTAAGCCCTAATCTTTACCTTATAGGCTTACCCTAAAACCTTTGACATAATTATCAATCTTAATATGTTATTTTGAGAACCTAATTTTGAGAACCTAATTAGACAATATTTGAAACTGACCATTTATATTAAACCCTAAGCCATAACCTTTACCTTATAAGCTTACCCTAAACCCTCTAACATATTTATCAATTTGAGAACCTAATTATCAATTTCATAACCTAAACCCTAACAGATACATAATGACCCTTTATATTAAACCCTAAGCCTTAACCTTTACCTTATAAGCTTACTCTAAACCCTATAACATATTTATCAATTTGAGAACCTAATTATCAATTTCATAACCTAAACCCTAACATTAAAATAATGACCCTTTATATTAAACCCTAAGCCCTAACCTATAAAAAGTGTTCATTTATAATAATGAATTTATTATTCTAAATTGGTAATATGCATATTTTTTGAACTGAATATGTTATTTTATATTAATTATTTTAATTTCAAAATATTTCAATATGACCCTTTATATTAAACCCTAAGCCCTAACTTTTACCTTATAGGCTTACCCTAAACCCTTTGACATAATTATCAATCCTAATATGTTATTTTGAGAACCTAATTAGACAATATTTCAAACTGACCATTTATATTAAACCCTAAGCCCTAACCTTTACCTTATAAGCTTACCCTAAACCCTATAACATATTTATCAATTTGAGAACCTAATTATCAATTTCATAACCTAAACCCTAACACATACATAATGACCCCTTATATTAAACCCAAAGCCCTAACCTATAAAAAGTGTTCATTTCTAATATTAAATTTATTATTCTAAACTGGTAATATTCATATTTTCTGTACTGAATATGTTATTTTATATTAATTATTTTAATTTTAAAGCTAAGTTGAGAACCTAATTGTTAAACCCTAAGTCCTAACCTTTACCATGCAGTGATAAAATATAATGTGACATATTGGGAAAATGTATATATATGACAAAAATAATATTTCCATATAATTAATTGACTTAAAAACATTATTACAACTCATATGACTTTTAAAACTTGTATTCATTACAAATGATAACATGCATCATAAAATTCATACCCTAACAAAAATGAGAGACTGAAATTTAATAGTAAACCCTAAACTTAAAAGTAAGTTATCTTTGTCCCTCTCTGATTTTATTCAATCTCTCTTTCTTCCTCTTTGTTATATCTTTCTCTCATTATCTGGAGATCCGTTCAGATCTCTCCACCTCTGAACAGAATAACCATACATATCATCTTTTCCCTCTAAATTCTTATAATACTCAAACTTCTTCTAGGATCAGCATAAAATCATTCCTTCCACTATTTCATACATGGATACAAAAACAGAATAACCACACAATAGTAAAGACTGATGACGAAAATCAACCAAAACAAAACATTTCATTCAATGGTTTAGAAACATGAAACGAAACTTAAATTTCACTCGAAACAATTATGAAATATTTGAATTCTTAAATAGTCTAATAAAGACGAAAACATATATAGAATAGTCCTCTCATTTAGTCAATCTTCTCCTTCTTCACTTTCTTAAGAATAACACTCTTCTTGGTACTTGAGTGATCACCACAATTGGTATTAGGAACATCTTCACATTTAGTACTCTCCTCTTCATCAGATTCACTATTTTCCTCTACATCAATGTTTATATAGTCACGCTTACGGGGCGTCGTCATTTCATTTGATGAAACTTTTGACACCACATCATTCTCTAGGTTGCATGATTCAGGGTTATCCTATATGCAACAGAAATTACAAACTGTGTAAGTAACAATAATTTGAAAAGTTAAAAAAGTTAATAATCCAGATAATGTAGAATGCATACCTCAGATTCTAAAGTGGATTGTTCAAACTTTTCAATTAAACTAGAATCATCAGTCATATTCGTCACTGCATATGCTGAAGGTGATGGAAGTCGACTAATGTTGTATTGTGAAATTAGAACCCTAAACAACATTTTTTTGTTTAACAAAACATTTAAGTCATTTGGGATGGTAGTAATGTCCTAATCCTGAAAAAAATGAATGAAAACATGAACAATTAAATCAGGAAGTTTATGGTCAAAAAATAAATTTAAATGATATATACAAAATGTAAAACAACAAATTACCTTTTCGGCCGACTCAATTATATTTGTAACAGATTTCTTCAAATATTGGCTAACTTTCCTATCAAATATAGTAAATTGAGCAGTTCCTGTTCCATCAATGACATTTACTTGCACACAGAATTTGCACAAATATTAATATTTACTCACCTCATTCAATTTTTAAATAGATCATTTCACTTTAGTAATTACAATTACCTTGGGATAGCAAAGTTCACCAATGTATCGCATTTCTTGCACCAAAACTGTCCTTCTTGTGGTTGTACTTTGCTTTTATACCTTTTGCAAGAATTGTAGTACCAACCAAAAGAATCTTCTATATGATCAATGGTTGCAAGTGTAACAGCTTGGAGAACCTTTAAAAGTTTTACAAATTTGAATAGTAACATACTAATATGAAAACAACACAATATCCAATTTATAAATTAAAAACTTACCGTTTTATGATCTTGAACATGTTCGTAAAGATCGTCCAATGTTTTTCTAGAATTCACATCTAAAAAAATATCTTGTTGATTGTATGACGGCTCACTTGATAGTTGTACAAAACTATGCCTACTTTTTGAAACCTCATTTTTTGATATGCTGTAATTTCAGAAAATATAGTAAGTAAACTACTCCAAATTAATATAAACTGCAATATTACTAACATGTTAATAATGTACCCTTGCTTGAAATCATGAATGTCAATAATGCTCTCATCATCAAAATATATCCTTGTGCCATAATAACCATTTGAGATATTTGGTGCATTGTTCCATTTCCCAAGCTTGGCAAACTAAACTATGACAACCACCATCTTTTGAGTTGAAGTGCCAATAAAGGACGACATATTTCAACGTAGCCATCCCATAGGGTACAATTGATTACATTATCCCTAAAGTAATTAGACAATATTAGACAAAACAATTATACATAAGTTATAATAAATAGTAATTCTACTATATACTTACATAAAACTTGCATAAAAAGGTCAAAAATTAATACCTGACATCCATTAATTGAAGATTAATCCTTTTACCATCTTTCCCCGTTGCGATTTGTAAAAGATACAATTTTATCTCATATTCCAATCAATTGACCAATAAAATCTACACAAACAAATACAATGTTTGAAAAAAATTTAATATACATACGCAAACAATAATAATACTTAGCAGAATTTTATATGAAAAACAAAAACATTCATTAACCGTAAAGATACCCTTGATCCACTGACTCGTCAAGGACTTTTTCAAATTCAGTAAATTTGAATCCATGAATTGGAACTGAAATGGACGAACATGGCTTAATTGTAGTGTTGCGATAGAATATGACCTTGTACTTATGATTAGTGAATTTGAAAGGTATATCATAAAGGGCAACACCAAAATTTGACATAAAATATGCACCTCCTTCCTTTAAATTTGATAAGTTAACCATAAAGCCTTCTTTAATCACTGCATGGATTTTATCTCCCTGAAACACAATATTAAACAATTGAAATCAATACATTTAATTTGACTGGAAATATTAATCACATCATTCTCTAAATACTAAAACAAAAACTTGCATAAAAAAAATTCATTACCTTTTCATCCATTAGTATTAGTTCAGTGGTACTGTATTCGGTAGGGTCGTCTTTCCTTGGAACTTTAAATAATCGAATTACTCGAATCTTAAGCTCATAATTACCTCGGACACCTGTAATGTCGTTTATTTCCTGTCTAGCTTTTGACATAACTACAAAACATAATAATAAAGTTACAAAACTGTACATAAGATATAAGCATTCTTATCTCAATGAGAGGGCATTAGTAGGTACAGAGTATGCTCGGATAGGTTGTTAGAATGACTGACGGACTCTTCTAATACCCTCTCCGAGCATATTCTGCACCGACTTGTTCAGCCTACTCGTTTTGTGGGAATACGTATGCCAAGTAACATTAAAATTCATATCTCAGATAGGGGTGTTTACATATTGGATTGGACTTGGCGACAAATATGAATTACCCTAGCAATTAATTATATATAGGACGAGATATGGAAGGAGGATGTCTTGCCCAGATCCAAAGTGATAAATGTAAGCACGATCTATGTCTTTCTCTATCTTTATCCCTTTCTCTGCAGATGCTTTGTTTGATTTATGTCATGGTGCATTACTCTCTAAATATACTGAAATAATTTTTTTCATATGAGCAGATCTAGAGGTTTGTGAAGAGATATGGAAGAGGAGGATGTTCTGGCAAGCTCCCAAGTTGATAAATGTAAACCTCAAACAACTCATGGGGTTCCAAGATCTAAAAATGAAAACCTCAAGGTACGGATACTATACTAACATTGAGATGAACATGACAAATATATATTCAATGTTGCATAGAGTAGAGTGAATGAAAGAATGAAAAATATATATTCGATGTTGCATATAGGTTCTGAATTATTACCTTGTAACTGAGTTCTGGATTTCCTGAATAAAACTTAAACAAAGAAAATAAATCAATATCAGTTCTGTTTGAAATGTTAAATCTGAATCCCTACAAAACAGACACTGAATTTCTGTTTGCAATGATATAAGAATTACATTTGAAATAACTGAGTTCTGCTGCATTACCTCTTAAATGTCGGTATTCTGCTGTGGTTTAGGGTTTTAAAATAACTGAGAAGGTATAGATTTATAGACGACTATGTGAAAGAGATGTAGTCTTGTATTATTTTTTATTTTTGGAATGCACAGATTTTTCTAAATCATATCTTCGCAGTAATCGTTTTAATTTTGTAAATAAACTATTCTGTAAGGCTCCTAATGATTTTGTATTATACTTTGATTTTTTTGTTCAGATCTTGTAATCAATTTTATTTTTTATGGATGTTTTATGATATGCAGAATTTCTACCATTGGAAAACATAGAAAGCACACTATTTTGTCTCAGAATTTATGCAATTGTGTAATTTATATACAGGTTTTAAAAGTTGTGCAATATATTCTGTAATATCTGTACATGTTTATGTGTGTATATGTGGTTTTGTAATATCTGTGCAGGTTTTGTGCATTGGTTTGTCATATTTGTGGTTGGCTTTGTGTTAAAAGTTTTGCTGCATTTCTGTAATGCTTATGTAATTATTTTTATGCTTCATATTTAGGTTCATGTGTGTATGCGGTTTTGTAATATCTGGGCAGGTTTTCTGCATTGTTTTGTCATATTTGTGGTTGGTTTTGTGTTTAATTTTTGTCCAGGCTTTGTCATAAAAAAAATTTCGGTATGTTGTATGGTATTTTGAATGCAGAATTTATCGTATAACATGTTTGATACATCATTTACAGCGAAATAACTTTTTTTTTCTTTGATTCTCAAATATTGGATTTTATTCAATTAAAACGTAACTCATAATTTTATTTGTTTATTATTTTTGAAAAGATTAAGCATACCTAAATAAAATCGTATAAAGATAATCTCTGCAAAATTATGTCAGAATCATAGATTTAAAAAAAAAATAACAACATTAACTGAACGGATGATACATGTGTAAATTAATTCCGCTGTGATACGTGACAGCGACATACACGGGATCAATCTCGAGGGACATGCTGATCAGTGGCATTGCATTAGTTATTATACAATAGATTATTCATTTATAAATATCTAGTCGGTCATTTTTTGCACTATCCACATCTCCTTTGTTGTAGTCCAGCGGAGTCAGCGGTCAGAGTTCACCATTCTTGCTTGCAAGCATTGACTTCCCAATTCTCCATGCCCAATCCTCACTCCCAAAACCCTAAAACGTTCTAACCTCTGCTCTGAAGCTCTCATTTTTCGCAATGGCGCAGTCAATTCCCTCTCTTAACTCTGCAACTTCCTCCTCGCGCAGCGGCTTCAGCTACAAAGGTTCCTTCCTTCCTCTCTAGCTCTTGATTATGAGAGAAACGGTGTGCTCGCATCTGATCTGGATATAATGTTATAATGTATATCATTAGAAGAAGCTCCCAATCGAAAGAAGGAAAAAAAAATTGGTTTGAGGAGTTCAGATACTCATTTGCTTGATTTGGATAGGATGATTCCTTTGCGCTGTGCTGCGATAAGCCGCTCTCTTAGAATAGTTTTCTAGATGAGGTAAATGACTAGAATTAGCTCCCAATTTGCTCAGTGGAAATTTAGGTTTAAGATTTGCAATGTTTGGGGAAATGGTATGCTGTTGTATAAACTGAGGCTTTGTTTGGCCACCTATTTATAATGTCTTTATTCACAAAAAAATACTTTTTTCCATCGTTACAGACTTTCCCATACCACCCAAAACTATTTTTTCTAAAAAAGTACTTTTAAATAAATAAAAAATCTTTATAAATAGACTGACCAAACAAACCCTGATGTAGAGGTGCGCTTTGTTGGTATAGTATGTGTATGTATATGCAATTACTGTCAAGAGCACTTCTTATTTTGGCTGAATTGGAAAGTACTTCATGGAAATTATAACATCTTGTTTTTGTTTTTTGTCAACTTGGTTTGGAATTATAGCATCTTTCTGTTTAGCTCCACGTATTTTTCAGATGATCCAGAAAACTTTATTTTTTGCTTGTATTTATAAGGAAACACCAGAATCAAATTTACTCAATCAAAACCAAAACTCATATATGTCATTATTTCCTCATTTAGACCATTTTATACAACATACTCTTAATATGCATATACACATTAAACTAGTGACTAATAAGCCATATCTGTCACTTGCCTGTAACAGATGAATTAAACATCTGTTACAAAGAAGTCTAATTGGCTGTGCAACTATATATCATCCACAATCAGCTAGTACTTAGCTTAGAAGCCTGATCTTGAATTTGTCTTGAAACTTCATCCGAACCTGCTTTAAAAAGACCATATGCATTCACATGTCTGGTTCATTTGGCCTCTGCAGCTCTTATGAACCAACAAAGACATGTCTACTGCTTACCTTTATAATTTTCATAATTATTGTGTTTGCAATATGTAAAATGGAATCTGGTTTCGAAGGAGGTGCTGGGCAATGGAGCTACAGTTTGCCTGCCAGAATAAATTCAAGGCACTTGAAGTTTTCTTCTGGTGTTATTAGAGCTAGAGCAAAAGCTGATATTCGGGCTGATTGCGCTCCAATTGAAATTCCCCATCAATGGTACAATCTCGTTGCTGATCTTCCAGTTAAACCTCCTCCACCCTTGAACCCCAAGACATTTGAGCCAGCCAAGCCTGAGGATTTGGCCCCCCTGTTTCCGGATGAGCTGATCAAGCAAGAAGTGAGCAGTGAGAGGTTCATCGACATTCCAGAAGAGGTTCTTGACGTATACAAGCTTTGGAGACCCACCCCTTTGATCAGGTTTGGTGTTACAGGCTTTTCATGATTAGTATCTATTGAATATTGATTGTTTGTGTTGCCAACTGGGGTGACAATCATCTTAATTTATCTACTTGGATGTTAGAGCAAAGAGATTGGAGAAACTACTTGACACCCCTGCGAGGATTTATTACAAGTATGAAGGTGTCAGCCCAGCTGGATCACACAAACCCAATACGTCGGTTCCACAAGCATATTATAATGTACAACAAGGTGTCAAGAAAGTTGTGACTGAAACGGGTGCTGGCCAATGGGGCAGCGCACTTGCTTTCGCTAGCAGTTTGTTTGGCCTTGAATGTCAGGTGCCCGAATTAAAATTTTGGAATGTCTCTTTCTTTCTTTCTTTCTTAATTACATCTTATTCTACTTGAACTGAGATAGTCAAGATAACAGTGCTGAGTGCACATATCATGCTATCTGCGTGATCAAACTGAAACAGAATCAAACCGATATTCGGTGCCTATATGCTTTGTCTATCAAACATGTCTAGTAGCCCTCGTCTTGTGAATACTTCATCTCACAAAGTTTCATCCATCACCATGTCTAGTAGCCCTCGTCTGAGTGCACATATCATATGCTTTGTCTATCAAACATGTCTAGTAGCCCCAGGTCTTGTTCTGCAGGTGTGGCAAGTAAGAGCCTCCTATGACCAGAAACCATACCGCAAGCTAATGATGCAGACCTGGGGCGCTAAGGTTCATCCATCACCATCTAACATTACTGAAGCTGGTAGGAGGATTCTTGAACTGGACCCTTCTAGCCCCGGAAGCTTAGGAATAGCTATCTCAGAAGCTGTAGAGGTTGCAGCAACAAACGAAGATACCAAGTACTGCCTAGGCAGTGTGCTCAACCATGTTTTATTGCACCAGACTGTCATAGGGGAGGAATGTATAAAGCAGATGGAAGCTGTTGGGGAGACACCCGATTTAATCATCGGGTGCACTGGTGGCGGATCCAATTTTGCTGGGCTCTGCTTCCCCTTTATTCGCGAAAAGCTCAGCGGGAAAATTAACCCGGTTATTAGAGCTGTTGAACCAACTGCATGTCCTTCACTAACAAAGGGGGTCTATGCTTATGATTATGGTGATACCGCTGGTATGACACCGCTGTTTAAAATGCATACGCTTGGGCATGATTTCATTCCTGATCCAATCCATGCTGGTTGGTACAAGATTCATCTTTGCTGAGTTTCTTTTGTGAACTTGTCTACTCCCATCTTCTGATCTAACTCTGAAATCTTTGTAGGAGGTTTGCGCTACCATGGAATGGGGCCATTGGTTTCACATGTATATGAGCTGGGATTCATGGAAGCAATTTCCATTCCTCAGATTGAATGCTTCCAAGGTAATCCACTAATGTGGCTGCAGTTCTCAATGGATAGATTGTTACTAGAAGTGTGTTAAGTCTGTTGAATTTGGTATTCAGGAGCCATTCAGTTTGCAAGATCCGAGGGGATAATCCCAGCACCGGAGCCAACCCATGCAATAGCTGCGACGATCAAGGAAGCTCTGCGTTGCAAGGAGACGGGAGAAGCAAAGGTGATCCTGATGGCAATGTGCGGGCATGGGCATTTCGACCTCGCTTCATATGACAAGTATTTGCAAGGTAATCTTGTGGATTTGTCTTTCGACGAGGCCAAGATACAGGAGTCGCTTGCTAAAATTCCTAAACTGCAAGGCCTTTAATTTAAGGCTGCACATGATTACGCATTTCCACGCCTTTATTCTAACGAGGAAAGTTATTCGATTCATCATGCACATCAAACGTACAGGTCATCCTCATGAATCGGAAGATGTAACATTTCTATAAAACTCATCTTCATTTCCCTTCTTTTTATTCATCATCTATTTTCCGGCCGGTAAAGGATTTTCCCCTGGCAGTGGGAAAGGATAAATTCATTCAGCAAACAACCGTGGGTTTAAACTTGGTCATAGTTTATTTTTTCTTCATAGGGTAAAAACAAAAGAATTGAGATAGATACAACTTTACATTGAAGGCAGTAGGCCCTCAAAATTGATTAGAATTATTTATTTTTTCTTATATTTTAAAAAATAGTATATCAAATTTATATATTTAATTGATATAGAAATATATAGGTAGTAACTGTTATAGAAGTAGATGAATACTAATGAAAAATGAATTAATTGAATACAAAATATTAAACAGATTGATAAAATATTATCGAAAGAGAGGTGAAACTCTCTATAAATTTATTAATAGCTCATGAGGAATTTATATTTGTACTTCTCCATTATTGTCATCACCTACAATACCATTTCCGATGCTTAATACTTATTCAGAAAATTCTTTTATTTCTTGGATATCATAATCAGATGTACCTTGTTAAATCCGCATGTTTCTTGTCAAAATAAGAACTTTGCAATATTCTCACAAATAAGAGGAATTAATGGTGGTGAAATATTAAATTTGTTTAGTAATATGGCATTAAAATTTATAGAGTCAAATATAGGGGTACTTACAAATGATTAATTTTTATACATCAATGCTCATAAAAAAACATCATACTATAGAAAAAACAATAACAATCAAAATCATTATTTTATTTTATTTGATGAGGAAAGAATTCGAAGTACCCGACATAACACTGTCGGGTAGATCGGGAGGCCGGAAAATCGGCGTCGGTCAAAACCGGACAATGAGAACAACAAATCAAGTATGGAAATTACAACAAAGCAAAAATAGAGCTAAAACGACCTAGAGCGAGTGGTGAGCAAAGCACGATCAGACGAAAGCGCCACCGGAAGACGAGTCAGACAGGAGAAATTCTGCGAAAGTACTGAACGAACTACCATGACGTTGCCTTCTCTTCTAGGAGGGATCTTCATCGAGCCACAAACACGACCACGACCGGACACTCATACATCACCCAAGATCAGCTCCACAAATGCCGCGAAGAATTTGACACCCAAACTTGAAATAAACAGAATCACAATAGATAAACAAGGGTGAAATTGATGTGATCAAAAACATCAATTAATCTTGCTATTTGATAAAAGAGGATGTACTGTTTTATTGGAAAAATCCAGTAAGTGTTTATATTTGATATGAGTAGTTAGTGAGGGATAAGGGTCTATTTTTATAAAAAAATTATTGTTAGAACAAATAACAACTATACTAAAGCGTGGACTAGATCCTTGAGAATGTGTAAATTTGGTATTTGTATAATGGGGTAATGGTTTCATCTTTTGAAGAATTGATGTTTTGTTTTATAACTATGGATCAACCAAGAGTACACTCGATTAGAGCCATTGATTTTTTCCTTTGTGGTTACAATTAATTCAAACTTATTAGGGCCATTGATTTTTTCCTTTGTGGTTACATTGAATTTAAACTTATTAATCCCGACAAGTTTTACCACTTCAAAGGTTGTATTTGTAGGGTATTTAAGACAAGCGTACATGCTCTTGAGAGGCGGGTTAGCGATGTCGAAACATAGATCGATCATAGGGTAGTTATAGGTTTTAATGAACCAAGTATAATTCTTGAGATATAATTTCCTATAAAGGAGATATAGCTTGAAAGTCACTATTACATAAATTTACAACCTGAATAGATCATAAGATCATAAGATCATAATAGCCTTTGATAACAAATGAGCAGTTGATTGAAAAGGCAGATATTATGAAGTTGTAAGTGGTAATAGAGTAGTTAGTTGTGGATGGAATTCGCAGGTTCATAAGAAACATTCTGTAAATTCTCCAGAGGTTGTAGATGTTCAGAAACCTCCAGCACCTGTAGCAACGATAACAATAAGTAAGGAGCCATAAGGCAAGGTTCTTCACAAGTTATCTAGCTAGTATGCAATCAAAATCATTATTGAACCACTATAGTTCTCTAAACCAAAGTTAAATGTTAAATAAAAGTCATATTATGTTATTTGAACAAAAAAATGAATTGTTTCAATAATAAATTTTACAAAAAATTAAAAATAAATTAATTTTATATAAAAATCTATATGATACTACATAATAATTTTAATCAAAGTGAAATGTTTCTTATCTTTAATTAATTTCTTAGCTTATTCGATAATTTTTAAAATTAACTTTGAAAAAAATTACACTTGATTTTGTAATGTCTGTGGTGATTTTTTTTAAATGTGAAATAAAAATCTCCTCTATATAAATGTTGTAATGACACGTATGAAAAATAAATGTATGACACTCAAATTTAAGGGTTTTCCTTTAGTATATATAATATAGAATATAGATATCATATTATGAAAATATTTACAAAATCAATTAATAAATGAGTATGTAGATATATATCTTAGATTGTTACGTAGAACCGTAAATTATAGAACCATTAGATATATAATCTCGTTGTGATTTACATGCAAAAATATTATAACATATTTTAAATGAGTAATTGGTTATGTTTACAATAGTATAAAAATTGAAACAAATTTGACTAACCAACAAATTTTCTTGATTTTCTCCTATATATTTTACACTATTTTTATGGTTTATGTATACAACTATTTAATAGTCTAATGGAACTAATTCACTAACCTGATTTATAATATATATGTATACACCTAAAAAAAAATAGTGACACGACTATATATAAGATATGAATTTTGTTCTTGACAATAACGATTTACATTGATGATGATTATTGAAATCAAATATAATATATCAAATTAGTATTGATAATATTATTGAAAAGAGTAGTCACATAAAATTTATTTGATAAAATAGATAAGAAATAAACAAAATATTAGATATCATGAAATCAGAAAAAATAATTGTTCTATTTTAAATACAAATATTCACATTTAAGCTCTAATCCTTATCATATAATATCTTATATATTCATGGTTTTATTAATCTGATTTGATTTTCAATATATGTTCTTATATACTTTAATTTTTTGAACTCTTCAGATCTTGGTTCGAGAGATTTTTTATTATAAGGATTTGTTCTTATTTAGAAGTTGTAATAATCTATTTCTTGGCTGAAGTGTTTGTTTGATTTTTAGAGGTTCTTCATTACATGTAATAAAATTATTTTTTTTCAGTTCTTTCCTTTTATTTTGCCCCAGTCACTTATATTATATAGTCATTACGTAACACCCCCGACTTATGTCGATAGTGTCACACGCCAGTGACTGAGTGACCTCAGACTTTAAGTCCAAAGTCACCCTAGGCTTTAATCTGAAGAATTATACTTAAAGACAATCATAATAAAGAATAAATAGCGGAAGAGGTTTGAAATAAATATTTAAACTTTTATTAATATTTCCCTCGTAAAATGTGGAGATAAGTTTTACAAACGATATTGAAGTTACAGTAGAAGACTTTACATAAATTCTAATTACCTGACTAGGTTACCTAATACTTATACATATTACATTAATTATAAAAGTAAATCTTATACTTAAAACAAACTCGGAAGTTCTTCAAAACTAAACTTCAACCGCAATCCCTCTTCTCCGTCTCGTTACTCCTAAACAACCCAAGGCAAGTCGGCTGATGTGCCATATAGGACGGATGACACCAGCCAACCATGCAAGGAAAAATAGTGGTTGGTTAGTCTAATAAAAGACTATGCAAGGGTACAAACAGAATGATTCTTGTGGTTGTATCCAGTTACTATCATTGTCTCTCGAGTAAAAGTCGATAGACGATATAAAACTAAAATACTTCTACTGAAATGAAGGATGGACAAAAGAGATATGCATCAAGAGAATACCCGAAATGAATGTGGGTATTTTGGGAAGAAGATATGATTTGTTTGGAAACGTTTTAAATTACACCCAACATATAAAACCCTATTGAATAATTGGGCCCGACCAACGTCACCGCATAATGCGAATCCAGATTGGAAAGACGACCCGCTTAAATTGGAGCACGAGCGGTTTCCAAGTTGTACTTCTTGCTCGAAGTTTATTAATTATGTGTTTGCAACACTTATCTTATTTAATTTTACCACACCACAATTATTCTTAAAGCTTTTAATACAATCTCGAATAAAACGAGAACAACACAGGGCGACATTACGTCCAACCCAATTGCACTAGTAAGGTGCTTAAACACCTATTATCCTTAACGGGTGGATAAGAATCAATGGTCGTGACCTTAAAAGTATTAGGGAATTATTCCGACTAATACCGAGTTATAAAGAGATCATTACGTCTCACAAGACCATAATATCTCTAACACACACGACTATTAAAGTCCACATTTAATGACTATAGAGGCCACACATAACACACAAAGTCCACACACAATACCGTCCTAACAACGATAACAACATTAATCATATAAACATATATATATATATATCAATAATAACTATCATCCTAGATACAAAATTATTTAAAACACACAAGTGTTCCCAAACATTAATTAGGTTTTAGAAATTACCCAATTAATTAACAATTAATTTTAATATTAATTGTCGGTCAAGATAATAACTGAAATGACAAGAGCGAATCATCACTTGTCTTGATTTCGTCGATTTACCATAACTCGTCTTCGGATAAAATTATTGCCTTAAATGTTAAAATTCAATATCGTTTTTTATTGTTTCCTTTCGATTCCACCGCTATAATGTGAGTATGGACCTATAATAAAAATCTCATGGGGTAATTGATCGAATCGGGCCCGAAACGAGGCTTGGAATGGCCGAAATCCACCATTGTTGAGCATGGGAGCTCACGGCTGGCCACTTGAAGAAGAAAGTGAACAGTACCCGGCCAGCTTTTGGCATATTTGCACTTTTGGCCCCAACTTTTCAAGTTGGGGCAAACATGCCCTTTATTAATTTTTGAAACATTACAAAAATTACCCAAACTTAAATATTTTAATAATTTTATATTTCTAACATTATCTTAGCCCAAAATTAATAATGCTTAAGTTATCTTAAGTTATACTTCCTTATAATTTTGACAATACTTAACCCGTTTAACAATTTGTTAATTTGGTTCAAGCATTTCTAAGTTAAAATTTCTAAGTTAATTTAAGTTATAATTAACATAAGGTTAATTATACTTTAGACCATTCATAACATAAAGGGATAACATACTTAGAGTATTTATCATTATCCCCTTATGGATAAACATAATAATTCTTATAACCTTTATTATTGTTTAAAATTCTAAAGTTACTTATTTATTTATTTCCACACCAAACTATTATAACTCATTTGATAAATTGTATAAAATTATCTTATCTTAACTTTTGATCTTAAGTTAACGAAATTTAAATTACTCCTCTAAAAGAAATAAAATAAATTTCATAACTTTTATTTTTATCAAATTAAAATTACTATTTTACCCTTCTAATTATGTGGGATATTACACATTATTCCTTCTTTCATTACAATTTTAATAAAAAGATACATATCAACATCATTTCAAAACTATATATTGATCTCCATACAATATAAAATATATTGAATGTAAAGTTTTTGAAAGTTGAAAATCTTTTTTGAAAAAAAATAAAATTTATTCATATCAGTTTTATATAATTTCATGGATGTTTTTTTTAAAATTAGTGGAATACTTTAAAATTATTACTTTGTAAATTTCTCTCTAAAATATGATTAAAAATAAATCATGGATAAAAAATATTCATAAACTCAGAAAGAAACAAATTTTGTTTTAGAATCTTCAACGATATGTCGATATGCATTCAATTTGATTGATTTGTAATTTAATTAAAATTTGAAGTTTGGGTAATATTTGTTATGGGATAGATTTTATTATTCAAGTACTCATTGAAAAAATTTGAATAATATCAAATTTTTAATTGAGACGGACAATTTTTATCTAATCTATATAATTAGTTATTATCAATTTGTTAAGTAAAAATAATAATACGAATAAAAAGAATTTAGATTTGATAAGACTTATTTTAGTTTTTTTTCTCTCTAAATGATATCTTTATTTAATTAAAATAATTTGTTATTATCAAATTCTTAATTAAACAAAGTTTAATATACAATTAAAACGGATCTACTGTTGTAATTTTTTTAAAGGCTAGATTATGTGATGGACAGTGGTTGAATTATGATGACACAAAAATTATATTGCATTTAAGAAAATTGAATAATTTTTTATTAATTAATAAAAAAATCATAGTTTATATAAACCCAATACAAATCATTAGAGCACAATAACAACTAACAACAATCAACTATTAAACATAGATTTTAAAAGATATTTAAAAAAAAACGTATCAACCATATATTGTCTTTGTGAAAAGATATTAAGAAATTGAATTGGATGGGTCTCAAATTCTACTAACAAAAGTAATCCTAAAAACAGAAATGAAAAGATATATAGGTTTATTAATTAAGATTTAGATCATCTAGTAATGACTAATTATTATCAAACAATTTTTTTTAAAAATGTGTTTAAAAGACCGTATATGAGATTCAAAATAATCTAAAATATTAAAAATGAAAAACTATAAAAACATATTTATATAAATTTCAAATGTGAAAGCTATCGGATACAATTTATATAATTATAAACTATTATATTAATTATATTAATTGGTAATTTTATGATAAATATAATAACTACAAAGTTATAATAAATTAACTAAAAGGCTGATTATCTTGGATTGCGATAGTTCATTGTTTACTTGTTTAGATTTGAAAAATTATGTAGTAATTAATACATATAGAAAATCTTTTTCAAATTGATTCTATTTGAAAATATATAAATATTTTTAAAATTGACTAACACATACATATAAAAATTAGATTAATAGGTAATTTTATTGATATTAATTTCTTAAACCAAATTTGTTTAATTATATTGAGAAATCTATAATTAATACGCAACATGCTGTTTTAAATTTTGGTAAAAGCTTGAATGATGTGGTATATATCAAATGCGACATGTAGGCGAGAACGTGGTGACGACACATATGCGAATTGAACGTGGTGCCAACACATAGGCATCTCCTTTAATATATATATATATAATATAGAAAAATAGTAGATTTTTTTACTTTTATTTATAATTATTAAATCAAATTATAAAAATAGTATTTTAGAAATATCCATAAATATATTGAGAATATTTTCATAATATTCTTATTGTTGAAATTGGAAAGAAAGAAGATATGAAATTGATTTAAAAATCTTTGTGATTGATTTGTATGTAAATTAGGGAGAGATTATGTTAGGTTTAGGAACAAATCTTGATAAGCTATATACTTTTGAGTGACATGTTTAATTTTGGAAATAGAATAATCTTATATCTAATTATTGTGATTGATATGTTTAGTTTAGGAAATAGGAGAATCTAATAAATATTTATTATATTGAATTTGAAGAAAAACGAAAAATTGATAAAATGCCTTATGACTAGACCTGTCAACTGGGTCGGGCGGGTCGGGTTTGGGTTCGGGTCATGTCGGGTTCGGGTCAAATCGGGTTCGGGTCGATCGGGTTGATAAAATTTTCGGGTCGGGCGAGTCGGGTTCGGGTTGACCCAGCGGGTCAAACATGCCCTTTTTTTATGATTATTATTATGATTTTTAACTTTAATAAAATAATTATAATAATATAATTAATATTATATTATTATTTAATAAAGTATATTAAAGTATTTAATATAAATAAAATAAAATATACAAAATAAAGGGGACCCGCGAGCTCAGATTTGCGTTCGGGTCGAGTCGGGTTTGAGTTCGAGTCCTTCGGGTTCGGGTCCTTCTTGACCCAGTGACGTTTGGGTCGGGTTCGGGTTCAGGTCCTTTCGGATCGGGTCGGTTCGGGTTTTCGGATTGGGTCGATTTTTGACAAGTCTACTTGTGACAAAAAAAATAAGAGAATGTCATGTGATGTGACATAAGGAGGGGGTGGTCTTAATAGGGAGATGTCATGTGGAAGGTGTGGTTTAGTAGTTATATAGTAGATTTAGTATATTGTTATTGAAGTTTTGTATTGGTAATCTTTGTTATTGATTTGTATGTAAAGTATGAGGTAATTAGTTTATTTATGTGATTAATTGGTATCTAAATTAGGAAATTGTATGTAAATTAGAAAGTGATTAGTTAATTTATGTGATAAATTTGTATCTAAATTTGGAATTAGTTTAGGTTTATGATACAAATATTTTCTATATAAATTTATATTTTAAAAAAGTATAATTCTAAGAAAATGACATGTGGCATTTTTATTGTAGGGATGTCATGTGGCATAGTGAGATTTTGTTTAGTATACATAATAGATTGAATTTACTAATATTCTTTTTTGTATTTCAGCAAAAAATGTGTAACAAAATCAAGATTAAAATTTTGGTTAGACTTATTGAGAATTTTTCCTTAGTTAGAATCCTATTGATATTCAATGAACGATATTATTAACAATTTCTTTCCATATCAAATATATAGATTTGGATTGAAATTATATGGTATGATACTATATAATTATAATGTGTAAGGAATAGATATGTTACCTTATTCAACTTTTAATTTAGTATTATATAATAGAAAAGGTGAAAAATTATGGTAGTGACATGTGATAAATAATTAAGCGTTTTATTGTAGGAGCGACATGTGGCATTAGTACATTCAAGTTTAGTATATATATAGGGCCTTACTATTCGGCGCATAGGCAAAATTGCCTTTCAGCGCATAGGGTCGCCACGTTACGTGTGGAGTGGCTCCACACGTAACGTGGGGTACATTTAAAAAAAAAAAAAAAAAATTAATCCACACGTTACATGTGGAGTGGATCCACACGTTACGTGTGGAGTGGATCCACACGTTACGTGTGGAGTGGCTCCACACGTTACGTGTGGAGTGGCTCCACACGTAACGTGTGGTATTTTTTTTATAAAAAAAAAAAAAAAAAAAAAAATAAAATAAAATAAAAATTAACATCACGTAAAAAAAAATGTCTAAAACTTATATATTTTTTATCAATGTTAAAATGTTAGGAAATTAGTCCTAACTGGATGGAGGATGCTGGTTTGAGAACGTGAGCTGATTTTTTTTGTCTTCATGAAGGTTCAAGCTAGCGTACTTTTTTATCTGACATTTGATCATTTCAAGGCTTAATACATCATTGCTTATACGCCCTGCTTATTGCTGTGCACATCTTAAGCATTCATTTTTTGTTCATGTATGTAGTATTGGGTAAGTCTGACACTGGTCAAGCTTGGAGTATTAAAAATTTGAGGTTATAGAAAGAAAACTTCTTAGTAAAATATATATATTTGTTTAGAATTGACTCTTAATTTTCCAGCTAAGATACTTCATATTACAATCATTGCTCATACCACTTTTTGTCTTTTTTGGGGTCCTGTGACACCCTAAATCCCATGCCCTAGAAAATCCTAGGGTAAGTAGGGTTTCAGATTTAGGGTTTTCAAAACCATATTATTTTCATACCCTATCATGCTTGTAGCACATAGGGAGTTCATAACACATTTTGTCTTTTTTGGGGTCCTGTGACACCCTAAATCCCATGCCCTAGAAAACCCTAGGGTAAGTAGGGTTTTGGATTTAGGGTTTTCAAAACCATATTATTTTCATACCCTATCATGCTTGTAGCACATAGGGAGTTCATACCACTTTTTGTCTTTTTTGGGGTCCTGTGACACCCTAAATCCCATATCCTAGAAAATCCTAGGGTAAGTAGGGTTTCAGATTTAGGGTTTTCAAAACCATATTATTTTCATACCCTATCATGCTTGTAGCACATAGGGAGTTCATATCACATTTTGTCTTTTTGGGGGTCCTGTGACACCCTAAATCCCATGTCCTAGAAAACCCTAGGGTAAGTAGGGTTTTCTAGGGCATGGGATTTAGGGTGTCACAGGACCCCAAAAAAGACAAAAAGTGGTATGAGCAATGATTGTAATATGAAGTATCTTAGCTGGAAAATTAAGAGTCAATTCTAAACAAAAATATATATATTTTACAAAGAAGTTTTCTTTCTATAACCTCAAATTTTTAATACTCCAAGCTTGATCAGTGTCAGACTTACCCAATACTACATACATGAACAAAAAATGAATGCTTAAGATGTGCACAACAATAAGCATGGCGTATAAGCAATGATGTATTAAGCCTTGAAATGATCAAATGTCAGATAAAAAAGTACGCTAGCTTGAACCTTCATGGAGACAAAAAAAATCAGCTCACGTTCTCAAACCAGCATCCTCCATCCAGTTAGGACTAATTTCCTAACATTTTAACATTGATAAAAAAAATATAAGTTTTAGACATTTTTTTTACGTGATGTTAAAAAAAATATTATTATTTTTTTTTTTAATAAAAAAAAATACCACACGTTACGTGTGGAGCCACTCCACACGTAACGTGTGGATCCACTCCACACGTAACGTGTGAATCCACTCCACACGTAACGTGCGAGCCTATGCGCCAAACGGCAAAATGCCTATGCGCCGAAAAGTAATCGTGTATATATATAGTAGATTTGTGCATATATATATATATACGATTTTTCTAGGGCATAGGTTAAGATCTCTTATATAGAAAATTTTGATTATGTGTTCAATTTTTAGAGTTTTTTAATTTTTTTTAAAATAAATTTACCTTTTTTTATTTAAAATTTATATTTATTAATAAAAAAAATTAACCTATGTCCTAAGGACATGGGTTAGACAAACCGATATATATATATATACAACAAAATAAGGCAAATATATAAGACATGCTAGAACATTCCCGTCACTAAAACTGGCTATGTTGCCCATACCTATTTGTATGAAATCTGGTTTTCTTCCCGCTTTTCAATACGAGCTTGTTAAGTAATTATCATCACCTGCGTGCGGGCCATCGTGCTCCGTGGATCGTGGGCCTGGATTGGACGGACGTGGGATTAGTGGGCTCCGCGAAGCGGGTCTGATACCCACGCTAATCAAAAAGTAATTATCATCACTCTTTGTCCATCTCAGATCATACCAGATGTTATGCTATTGTGGTGGAATGATGTGGTTCACAATTTTTGAATGGTTGAGATTAGTCATCAAACTCATTATTATTAAACTAACAAACAAGTGTACTATATAGGATTCTCATTCATACACGTTTTTTTTTTGTCGACAAGGAATCCACCACTTGCGAGGTGGTAAACTCTGGATCCGTGACCTAGTCGGCAAAGGCCACGAACTAGGTAAACCGACTTGCGTCGATCGGCTCGACCTAGTAGCAAGGAGCATGACAAACCTTGAGAATTAACCAAGGAAGGGGGGCCGGCAGGGATCAAACCCGAGACATTCCCAATCCCCCCATACCTCTTACCACCAGGCCACCACCGAAGTGGCCATTCATACATGTTATTATTAATGCAAGAAATTGAATTATTTAGCAAAAATATGGACCGATTACGTAATATGAAATTGTTATACAAATATGTGACAAGATCTAATTCACTTGTGGAAGTGTTAACTTACAACTCGTCATTTGGTTCGTGCTACACTTTCCAAGAAGTTTAATTTTCTCAGAAGTACATTTATGCTTTGTGTTTGGTTTAAAAATAAATCGTAGAAATTTACTTTTCAGGAAGTTGCAATTCCTCCAAATCACAGGTACTTACCTGGATTAGGTAGATAAGATCTATTTCATACGTTTTAAAATGATAATATTCTTACGTCTTATGAAAAATAATAATTTTGAATCAAACATGATTTCATAATTTCCACTAATTTACAATTCTTAGAAAACAACTAAATTTTTAGGAAATTAATTTCTCACGTTGAGCCAAAACAAGGGGCAACTCGAATCAACCCGGTGTATGATGTTGAGCTTTGACCTAAAAACTTTTTTCTTTGTAACAAGAAGTTTTATTTATTTGATTGTACCCAAAAAATATAGCCAAGCCATATATTATAACTTTGGGGCTAGGGTGATCTATCTATATGTATATATTAAAAGTTCACCCTTTTTAAGCCACAAGAGTGATTTTAGGTCTAAGTTGTTGAGGTATTTTTTATTTTATAAAATATTATTATAATCAATAATCACTAAAATATATATTGACAAAGAAATCTTAAAGCTCTCTATTTTCAAGCCTCCTATATCACATAGGTTATTCTATTGATGGGTAAAAGAACGTAAATTTAACTTTTCATAGAATTGTTCCTTTCGAATTATTTAGATTCATAACAACCTACATAAATATATTGTAAGTGGACGAAGAAATAGAAAAATCATCAAGGAAATTAAAACCCAAGAAGAAACTAGCATTATTAGGGAATAAAATATTAGGAATGAAATAAAAAATGATTTTATTGAAAGATTCAAAAGTGAAGAAATGAACGAAGGTCTCTTACGTGATAACCTTGAACTAATCCATAATGAAATTTCCACATAAGATAATTCAAATTTAATAAAGAGTGGTTCTAATGAAGAGATCAAAAAGGTTGCTTTTGACATTGGTTCAGATAAATCACCTGGACCAGATGGAATGACAACAGAATTCTATCAAAAATATTGGGATATTGTTGACCCAACGGTGATTCAAGTTGTTAAATTTTTTTTCTCTCCGGGAAATTACTCAAACAAATTAACCATACATTTATATCCTTAATCCCAAAATGCGATAATCCGAATTCTACAAACCAATATAGACCTATAAGTCTATGCTCTACAATTTATAACACAATATCAAAAATCTTGACAACAAGACTAAAAAATACTATGGAAAAATTAATCCACCCATTACAGGGAGCTTTCGTTACAAACAGAGCAATTCAAGATAATACTTTAATTTCCCATGAAAATTTTCATTCCTTCAAAGCAAAACAAGGAAATGAAGGCTTTATTGCCATTAAACTAGATATGAAAAAAACATACGATAGAATTGAATGGAATTTCATTCTTAAAACTATGGAGAAATTTGGATTTCACGAAAAATTCATTAACTAGATAAAAGAATGTATAACAACTGTTTCCTTTTCGGTGCTTGTCAATAATGGCCCGACGGAAATCATCAAACCAACTAGAGGACTACGACAGGGAGACCCCCTTTCTCCTTTCCTATTTATTCTAGGATCTAAAATTCTTGCTCGAAAACTACAACAAGCATCTAATAGACCTCGAAAACCTATTGGTTTTCAAATTTGTAGACATGGAACCCGTATTCCTTTCTTGGCTTTTGCGGATGACATCATGATATTCTCAAAAGCAAAACAAGAAAACTATAAGGAAATTACAGATATTGTGAATGAATACTGCAATATCTCTAGACAAAAAGTCAATTTTCATAAATCAGCCTTTCAAGCTACAAAGAAAGTAACAAATGCGAAAAAAACTGATGATCCAAGGAATCCTTACGATAACAAACATGACATCCCTTGAGAAATATCTTGGATGCCCTATCATTAATGGCAGAGTAAACTCAAATACCTTTGTTGATATCTTAACTAGCACACAAAAACAATTAACCAAATGGAAAGCTAATTCGCTTTCTCAAGCAGGAAGAACAACTTTAATTAAAGCTAATCTTGCTTTAAGACCAAACTACCTTATGCAAAGCTTTATGCTTCCTGCTCATACTCATAATGAGCTTGACAAACTAAATAGAACTTTCTTATGGAATAAAGAACCCTCGTATAAACCCCTTATTGGATGGGAAATTTTTTGCAAACCTACACAACAAGGAAGACTCGGACTACGAAAATCGAAAGATATGAACAAAGCATTACAATTCAAGTTATTATGGAAAATATTAGCTGAATCAGATAATTATTGGGTAAATATTATAACTGAAAAGTATCTACAAACACAACATATTCTACACTATGAGAAAAAAAGGTACTTGCTCTTGGTAGTGGTCCAAAAGTGATTGAATTTTTGGATGAATTCAAAATCGGACTCATTTGGCAAGTTGGAAATGACATAACTATCAGATTCTGGACTGATAGATGGATCTCAAAGAATCCCTTAAGTGACACTATCAATTTACAACAAATTCAAAACAAAGATGCTTTGGTGGCGGATTTTATTTTGCCAAACAATACCTGGAATAAAGAAAAATTTGAACAAACGGTACCAAATGATATATCTAAACAAATCATATCCATATCACTACCCTTAAATAATATAAATGATATAATGTACTGGGAAGCCAGTAAAAATGGATGGTTTTCTACAAAATCAGCCTTGAACATGATTAATGTTAATAAAAGATACTCAACTTATGACTCTTCCTGCATCTGGAAGCTGAACACCTTTCCTAAGGTTGAATTTTTTTTTCTGGAAAATTATGAAAAACGAACTCCCAACAAAAGTAAGACTAGTTGAAAAATGAGTAGCAATCCCCCAGGGATGTGTCCGCTACAATGCACAATCTGAGGATTCTAATCATATTTTATTCTTCTGTACACATACCATGAAAACAATTGATGCAATAAATCACCAAACGTTGGAGATTATCAGATCCCTAAACTTTGGAAATAAAAAAACACACGAACTAATCGAGGAAATCCAACACAAAACGGAGAAATCACAATTCTTAGAGTTAGTGGTTTCTTGGTAGGGAATCCGATTCTACAAAAATCAACAAAGTCTTGGAAGAACAAATAATGACGCTGAACTTATTAAAAATGAACCTATCTACATAAAAAATCAAATCCAGAATTGGAAACAAACGAAGAATTGGAACCCAGATTGTTTGGCTACAAACAAACAACAAAGATACAATAACAACATTCAAATTGAAAGCGATAACCTTACCATTGTAAACGTTCTGAATAAAATCTGGCATTGTTCTTGGGATATTGAAAGTTTAATTTCTGATATCCTTTGTGTTTTACAACTGTTTTCTTCAGTGCAGATTTGTCATGTCTTTCGAGAAACTAACGCTGCTGCCGACTGCATTGCGAAGCTGGCCCATCGGAGTTCCTTGGAAGATTTTCAAGATGATCTAGAGATTTTAGTTCTCATTCGCAAGAATGCTATAGGTTGAGAAACTGAGTCCTTTGTGGTTTCCAGTCTAATTTTTACCTTATCAAAAAAAAACTTCTTATTTTTTCATTTAGTATATATTTTAATTACATTTTTTTACTCCATTTTTAGCTTATTTCCAACTTATTCAAAGTAGTAATTAATAAAAAAATCAACTGAATTTCCTGACTTTGGTTGGCTATTAATTACTATTGTTATTCCATCCATTTATCCATTCATTCACTAATTGATAGATTCTACTCAACTTATATACGGATTATATAATACATGTTTTAATTATGTGGGTTTTAAAATATTAATTTCATCAAGCTTTGCGAAAAGAACGGTTAGCCATTTTGTCGATTTTCACGACTTTATCTCTTGTATTTTTTTTGATTTTTTTCCTCCTTTATATTTATTTTAAAACTTTGATACACTAATATAAATCTAGCTAATTTTACATAAATTAATTTGAAACTAAAATATAGATTGTACTATTTACGTAATACTTTTTTATCAAATGATTTAATATGAAAAATGTAATAGTTTTTTTTTTATATTTTAACTATAAATACCTCCATTTATTAATATATAAACAAATTTGATTCTTTCATCTTACATTATTAACCATCATTTTCCTCTTACTAGCATTGAGGTTCATTCAAATTTATTATATTCAACCAAGTATGAGATGCAAGGCTTTTTAATCCTAAAAGTATTCTAACTTTGATTCGTATATGAAGATGCATCAATTATTTAGGTAGGTTAAAAAATTAACAACCAGTATTAGTTATTGTTGATTTTTAAAATCATTTCGAGCTATTAACAATTATTTAAAAAAAGATAGGATTATATGAAAAGTGTTGCACATGTGCAAAAAATATAAATAATGTACATTATTTATAAGTCATGTACAATGCAATTTTAAAAATGTGTATCACATGTTGTCGTGATTAGAAAAAAAAAATTCTCCATAGTATGTCATAGAAATGTGTATCACATGTTTGGTTCAACTAATTTGTGTATCACATGTTGTCGTGATTAGAAAAAAAAGTTGAATTTCATGTTGTCGTGATTAGAAAAAAAAAGTTGAACCAAACACTAAATATAGTTGTTTATCAAAATCACGAGAACCACAATTTAAGATAATTTTCTCCATAGTATGTCATAGAAATGCTCTCTTGAATTTATCATAAACATAAAACTTTTTTTTAATTTTTTACATATAATATAGGACTAACAAAACATTATATAATCCATGAATGTCCAATCTCTTATATGAGTTAATCAAAAGGTCATTCTCATTGTTTAAGCAATATAAAATGTATTAGAAACTTCATATAATGTTTAAATGAAAAGCATGCCAAGGGAATCATACTAAGAATTCAATTAATATCCTCGATCCTATATATACATACATGTTTACGCATTGTGATGTTTGTATTATGAGCACATTATATGTAGGCCATTGCTATTTCACGCCCCGGGTAAATTGCTATTTACCGCCCTGGTTCGTCCGTGACAGACCAAACACATATGTCCGTCACAGACGGATGGACCTCGCCCGTCACGGACGAAGTTACTGCCCATAAATACAACAACTTCGTCCCCTTCCTCATTTCACCCCAAAATTTCTTTCCATTCGCTCGCGCATCCACTTCGTCCCCTTCCTTTCCATTCGTCACATATCAATTGAATTCGTCCATTACGAACCGTCAAGTTAGTTAAATCTGTACTAGTTCTTGGCTTAGTTTAAAGGTGTTGAAATTATTGAATGTTATTTGCAATTTTTTGATGATTTGGTTTTAAGGTTTACATGATTATGTGTTTAATGTTGGATTTGAACTTGTTTGAA
The DNA here is from genome assembly GCA_027886185.1 of Rheum nobile. Lineage (NCBI taxonomy): Eukaryota > Viridiplantae > Streptophyta > Magnoliopsida > Caryophyllales > Polygonaceae > Rheum > Rheum nobile. Next base: position 1,809,675 of record WOAB01000322.1, read on the forward strand.
TGTTGTTTCAAATGGAAAAATGTCTTGAATCTGGACAAATATTGTCGATAATGAAATGACTCTCCTTCTCAACATGGCAGATGCATATCGTCTTAAGCTTAACACATCTGGGATGATGTGGAACCTCTTGCAAAGGCAAGAAAGTAGCGTTTATACCACCCACCACGACAACTGCACAATTGAATGCAGAAGCGACCAGACAACCCATATCTAGAAGCACCATCCAAGTCTTTTCTGGGGCCATCCCAGAGTCAAACCATGTAAGCTGTTCCAATACTCTATCCAGCGTCATCTCAAAGAGGCAAGTCTTAGCATACAATGCCCAATCTTCTTTCACCTTATCAATCATGGATTGTCAGACGATTCTCCATTGTTCATGCCCGATGCCTATTTGATCTGCAACGGCTCTGTATCCACAGTTTCCATCACCAACAATATCAAAGTAACCGTTCAAGTGTTCGTGCATACATGACGAAACATTTGACCCCTCGGGGCGAGCGATGTCGTAAAGTCGTGAGACACATTTTTCTTGATCATCTGCTGACAGATTGGGGAACTGGTCGGTATAAAATTGATCCATCAAAGATCTCGTGACTCTGCGCTTCACCTCAGCCTCACCTTCGTCTTGCACTTCTGACAGACTCAATCGTCTCCAAAACGGATGCAATGCTAAAGGCTTAATATGGACTAAACTCGTCACATTTCTAACGATGTCATGCACACACGACAATCCATCTCTCATCCTCATCTGGCATCTGCAGATCTTGTCACAAAATGGATTTCCCCCTTTTTTGTATTCCTCTATCAAGCGGTCAAGTGCAACATTAGATACTTTGTACTTCAACCGCTTGAAAACATCAGCTCCTGTGACAAGAGTCATCATGTTTTGTACACTCTCGTTGAAGGTCCCCTTGATGTCCTTTACTTGGTCACCCATCTTTGAATGATATTAATCGAATATCGTGTCTAGACTACCATGTGGAGTAGTCAAGAAGTCTTTCAAACTAGAGTGTGCTCCTTCAACCCTATAGTTAGTATAAAATGCAGTGAAAATTTAGCAAGTGACGGACAATTTATGAAGAGAACAAAATGCAGTGAATACAAAATGCAATACAGATTGGACAATGCACTAACCTGTTTGTCGTTGAAGTTCCAAGCGTGAAAATAGTATCTGTCCAAGCTGACACGAGTCTTTCCCTGTACGGGATCAGCCATCTGTTTCTTACATATTGAGTCAGACGTGGCCAAGCCCTCCATTCCGACTCAATTCTGCGCAACTCCATCTTGTACTCGGGTACATTTGTTTGCTTGAATAAATTATAGTATGTATTTGCAAACCTCGTACCCAAGATTTTATCCTTCATCTCCTTCTTAGCATGTTCCTCTATGTTCTTCTTCACATGGCGCCTACAGAGGATAGACTTTGCACTTGGAAATAGTCTATCTAACGCATTCATCAAGGCCTTTTCACGATTTGTCACTAGGCATGTAGGTGTTACTTGACACTTTTTACACATTTCAAAAAGTTGATGTGCGGCCCACACATAGTTGTCTTCTTGCTCACGCTGTAGAAACTCCCTCGCCACATTGTAGTTCTTTCATGTAGACGTGACTCCTATAATTTCGAGAAAGGGCAAGTCATACCTATACAAGTAGATGTGTCACTGCATAATGAAGAAACATATCAACAAATAGATATAGCATATAGATATGTTATACTAACCTGTTTGTGTTGTATGTAGAGTCTAACAAAAGGGCGTACGAAAATGCCTTTAGGAGTTTCATGGAGTCTGGACTGGCAAAGAAAATGTCGGCAATCTTATTGGTCGTTAGATCCGACCTATACTCCATGAAGTAGTTGTTCTCCTTACACTTATGGAAGAACTCTTGGACCACGGTTCTTCCTTCCATCTCACTATGTCGGACCTTGTACACTTCATTGTACACTTGCTTCATTTTAGTGCAGTTGTTTGGGTCCTGGTTCAGTGTTGTTGCAATCTTGGATGGTTTATTATGATTTTCTGTCATGGACTTACACAATTTCTTTTGCTCAGGTGTCATCCTCCCAGCGAATGCATGCCCGTACAAGTCATCACCAATGACATGGTTGTGAGTTCCAACAACTACCTTGATCTTCCATGAATCTCTCAGTTGTTCTTGACACAACAATCTGAATGGGCACCCATATTTTTTGCTCCTTGTTCCTTCCCTTAATTGTTTTCATCTTTAGGAATGTAAGTTCCCGTTTTTTCACAAGCCACATGTGTCTTCCGAAGGCTTCCTCCACCAAGGTTTCTATCCCGACCAATAGTGATGCAGAAGTGATTATCAAACGCAATTTGTCTAGCCCATACAGGGAAAGACTCGTGGTTGAGTATGATGGGGTAGTTAATGTTGTTAGGTGGGGACAAGTAATATTCAATGTTTATGGTTGTTAACCTCGTCCATGACGGACCAATGGCATCCGTCCATGACGGGCCAAAGCGTTTCGCCCGTGACGGACGGAGCACTTTGGTCCGTCACGGACGAATGTCATTGGTCCGTCACGGATGAAATGGGGCGTGAAATAACAATTTCACCCGGGTGCTAAATATAAATTGTGTATATGTAAGTTGTTCTTTATAATATTTTTGCAATTATATTTTATTTAATTGATAATGTATATTAATTTTTTATTAACATATTATTATGTAAGACATTTAATATACAATATATTATAACAATAACAAGATATAAAAGTACAACCTATACAATTAAAATACACTTAAATATTATAAAGTTTATGGTATTTTTATAATGTTTAATATAAATTTTATAAAAAATTATTTACCTAATTCTGTACTTGACACATGTACTCAACCGGTCTTCGAATTTGAAGCTTTGTTACTAGCACGAACAAATTCACGATTTTGATTTATGACAAAAATAATTTTACATCAAATGTCATAACAAATGTCATATATAAAGAGGTCTTCCATAATATGTTGTATAAGTAGTCTTCAATAAAATTTGTATTCATTAAGTTTATTTGTTGCCAACATTTATATTTTTCTTTATTTTAATTGTCAACAAGTTAAAAGTTTTTTTTTGATAATTTTATTTATCATATACTGTCTGTTTCAAACATCGTGCATGACACTGGTATTACACTACTTATATACTAAATCTCACTTTTTCGAGCCACTAGAGTAGTTTTAGGCCCAAGTTGTTGAGGTGTTATTTTTTATATTTCTATTTATTATTATATTAAATAATAAGCAAAATATAAATTAACGGAACCTTAACAAGATTTGCACCAACAAATACAAATCTTTACAATTGTTACTTCTTTACATGATTACAAATTATTTTTATCAAAAATAATTTTCTAGGAATAAAACCGAAAACTCACAAGATTATCAAACGAACCTATAGCTTTTCACTCAACATATCCAATATTAATTTATAAAAATAAATTCAAAAGTCTACTTTAATATTCTTGACATTTTGGTTGCCGATTTACTAAAATTTTATTACTTGAATAAATTCATAACAATATAAATGAGTTACTTTAAAACTATATTTTGGTAGAATAAAAGATGAAATTAATATACAAAGTAATTTAAATCTATTAATGATTTAATACTTAATATACATTATTTAGAACTTTATATATTATATGAATTGATTTGTACATATCCATAACAATTTGTTTTTTTGGGTATATTGTCACACAATATCTTACAGAATTGCTAACAAGTAATAAGTTATATGTAATAAAAATCTTTTTTTTTTCTTTTTGTCAAAAGCAAAAAATTGAGTTATTTATATTTGTTTCGTTTTATAATCTGTTATAGTACACTTTTGATTTGGAGAAAAATGATTTTATGATTATTTAAAAAATAATAATAATAGTTTAACATATTATATCAATTTATTTTATTTAAATTGTATGTGTTAAGTAAGGAATTCATTTAAATATTTTAAAAAGTAGAAAAACCTTGACAAATATTGATTTTAACTCAACACATCCATTACTAATTTATTAAAAATATAAATTTAAAAAATCACACTTTACCCTATATATATATATATATATATATATATATATATATATATATATAAAACCTAAATACATCAAGACATTAGCAAACCCTTTTGAAAAATCTTTAATTGTCATAGAATAGATATTTGTAAGAACTTGATGCCACTAGTGCAATAAATATAGATTTCATGTATTCCCATCATATTCCTCCCCTTTTGTCCCAAGATATTAATCTCCATAATAACTCTATTTTTTTTAGTTTTTTTTAGAAATAATAAATTTAAATACCATCATATCTCAATTTTGCAAGTGTAAGTATTCAAATCATTAAAAGATATGAAGGTTATATATGAAATTTGTACACCGTCATACATCAAAATTTTAGTTTAACATCTTGATTTGTTTAACTTTTAGAAAGATTTACTATACTAAAAAGCAAATATTTAATTGCCTAGGGGTTAAGTTGGAGGCTTTTTTTTCTTTTGATTTTCAGATCTGGTTTGTCAAGCAATTTATGATAACAAGAATTTGATTCAGATCGATGAGAATAAAGAAACAAGAGATGAGTACCAATAAGGTTGACAATCAAACGGTGATGGTAGGATGTGATAAGTTAGATCGTAGTATGTGGCTTCAACTGATGCACTAGTAGTTTAATTGGGAAAATACCAAAATAGAGAGAAATTGAGGAAGGTGATCCCTTATAGAGAGGTTAAGGGAAGTAATCCCATATAATGAGTTGCATGGAGGTTTTCCCGTTGTTGTTGAAAGCTCTTGTTGCTTAGTGATGGTTAAATCTTGGTATTGGTGAGGATTTGTTTACTGGTGGTGTAGGTGTTGGTTTGGGGATTGTGTTTTGTTTTTAAAGAGAGGAGAGAGGTGGGAGTGTTTGGGGGTTTTCAAATTAAATGCTTTTAGATAGGCCCTTACTATTCGGCGGATAGACAATTTTGCCTTTCAGCGCATAGGCTCGCACGTAACGTGGGAATATGCTTCCCACGTTATGCGCGAAAGCAGACCCTTTCAAGCTCCACATGTTACGTGTGAGACAGCTCCTAACGTAACGTGTGGGACAGCTCCACACGTAACGTGTGGAGTGAATCTGGCTTTAAAAGCCAGATTTCTCCCATTCGAAGCAATTACCCTAAAATGCAGTCTGAGCTCCCTTCTTCCCTTCGCGAATAACGCGTCTCGTGGATCTCCTCATTACGAAGCAACGAACTCCGCACGTTACGTTGAATCAAGATCTTTGAAAGGTTAGTTAGTAGAAATTGTTGTTTGGTTATTTTTTGTTAATTTTTAAGTTTTTTGTTAGATCTATGTTGTGTAGATGTTTTTGATGGTAGATCTATGTTGTGTAGATGTTTTTGATGTTGTTGTTGATTTTTTGTTTAATTTTAAAGTATTTTTTTGTATGAAATTGTGAAAATTGGTTAGATTTGAATAAAGTGGTGTTGAGGATTTATGTTGAATTTTTGTGAAAATATGCAAATGGAAGTGACAGTATTGGTAGATTTGTTAAAATAGTGTGATTTTTGTTGAATTTATTGTATTATTTGATGAAAAAAATTTATCGCCGGAATCTGGAAATTACGCCGGAGAAGACGACGGAATGTCACCGGAGTGTCGCCGGAATGTCGCCGCCGGCAGTTGGAAACTACAAATTCACACGTAACGTGTGAATTTGCATTTTTGTTCTGGCTTGCCTTTGTTTCCGGCGACATTCCGGCGACTCTCCGGCGTAGTATTTATCCAGAATACATAATATATTATTTTGATTAAAATGTGTGGATATATAACCGCAGATGGAGCCTGGTGAAAGAACCGCACGTAGGAGGCGCCGCAACTTTGTCCGCAAACAGTCGTTTAGGACTGAAGAAGAGGTGAACAGGACGGAGAGAAGGCAACGGAGGGATGATGAGACTGGCGCCTATCAGACTGGAGCCGATAGCAGTAGTGGGGTTGCGGGCATGATTTCCGCTCAGAGCTTAATGGTGATGCCTTTGTTTCCTGGAGATAGGGCAAATTCTGAGCCTCAGTTCTACCCGGACTACCGAGCGAGCCCGTTGCATGGTTATTCTGATACAATAGATCAGAATAACTACAACGGGCAGATTTTTAGTCCGCCGGTACTACCGCCGCATGTGAACCCTCATCAGAGCCCTTCGTATTATTATCAGGGGGCTGAGGATCAGCACAACCCTTGGGAGAACCCGACAGTGTATCTGAACGCTCCCTATCATCAGCCTATGGTAAGTACATTTAGTATAACATGAATTTGTTTAAAAATTGTAATTACTTCTGATTTATTTAATAAATGTAGGATCAGGCCAATACATGGGGGACTTAAGACCAGGCCAGCAATGCCTGGATGCCAAGAGATGACGCTCCGGACGTGGATGAGGAGCCTCAGGAAGCCTCTTCTTCGCGGGCAAAACCGCCCCAATCAAAGAAGAAGGTGAGATATGACCCTGAATTGCGGGTGAACCTTCCTGGAGGTCCGGAGAGCCCTGATCTCCTCAAGAGTTTTGTCAACCACGTGGCGTACCTCCTGTACCAGCGCATTGTAAGTTGCATGAAACTTTATTTCTTGTAATTCTTAATCTTATTACAAATAAGTCCAATGGATTGCTTAAATATGTTCATATACAGCCGGTGCCACCGTTGAGGTTCCAGCAGCGAGGCAAGCAGTTATGCTCATGGCGTATCACACCGAATGCCGAGTGGGGTAACATGGCGTCTGCGTCCGGGCTATGTCATCTACCGGACATCATGCACGAGCATGTGGATGAGACGCTGATTGGTACCTTCGTCGAGCGTTGGCAACCAGAGACCAACTCATTCCACATGCCATGGGGAGAGATGACTATAACTCTCCATGATGTGTGGATGATCCTTGCGCTGAACATACAAGGGCAAGACATAGGTCCCCCACAGAAATGGCACGAGCAGCTGGGCCCCAATGATTTGAAGAAGGCGTTGGTGGAGCAGGCACAAGAGTTTTTTGAGCTGCAGGGTGGTGATGTCGTCGCCGGTACCGTGCATGCGAGAGATTTTAAGGCTCATTGCCAGGATTTGACTGACGAGACGCATGCGGCTGGGTTCTTGCTGTACTTGGTGGGGTCTTGTCTCTTTCCTGACAAGTCTCAGCATAAATTGCCCGTTTATTACACTCCATTCGTGGTTGATCCCTCGTCAACCAAGAACTATGCCTGGGGTACCGGTGTTCTTGCCCACATGTACCACAGCTTGGGCGAGTGCACAAGGAAAGAGGCGCGGGTCATGTCCACATGTTTCACTCTGATCCAAGTATAAATTTTCCTGTATAAAAACATATGTAGTTTTGTTATAGATGTATATTTGTTATTTAGGGAATTGACTTACATGTAATTGTTTTGTAGGCATGGATATATCAATACTTCCCCATGTTTAGACCTGCACAGAGTGTATACTGGGACCCCCAATAGCCGATCCCATACGCCCGTCGATGGGACATGTCACAGGCATCCAACCGGAGCAGAAATTATAGGAAGGAGCTGGATGTGATGCATGCTGAGAGTGTAAGTGCATATACGGTCTGTTGAATTCCTTAGGTTTTGATGGTAACAAACACTCAACTAATATGTGTACCAAGTGTTTCAGGGACAAGGGAAGTTATCCCAGGGAGCTTTGCAGCAAAGGATCTCAGAGGGAACAAAGTCCTGTCAAGTGCTTTGTTACCTCTCAAGGAACTGAAGTGACGGACCAGATCAAGCTGCAAAAGGAAAGAAGAAATCCAGCGTGTTGAATTAAGGAAACAAATCAAGAAGCACACGCGGTAAAGGATGAAGACTTCGGCTCCAAGGATCAAGCCGGATTGCGCAAAGATATGGAGAGAGAAAACCCGATTGTGTTATCTTAGGAATCTTTCCTAAGATAAGGCAATTGGAGAGAGAAGAAGAATATCCTTCCGATTGGATTAATTAAGGAACTCCTTCCTTAATTAATATAATCGGTTGGGATATTGTTCTTCCAACAAAATCATATCTTTTGTAATCCGATTTTAGAATATCTTATCTTGTTATGATTAGGGTTTATCCGAGTTGTATTTAAGTGAAGTGAGGATTCATTTCTTAGGTACGGCTTTGGACGACGAAAAACCAAGAGAACGAAAAAGAGAAAGAAAAGAAGTGAGGTGTGTGTAAGTCTTTGAGGGTTGAGTTCGATTCGTCGTTGTAGAAGAGTCTTCGAGTCTAGCTGGTTGTTTAGAGGTCGAAGTCCAAGATACAAGTGTAATCGAACAAGAAATCAATAAGACAAGTACACGCTTCAAAATCCTCTCAAGCGGAAGCTTGAAGGTAGTGGTTTTTCCTTGAGAAGCTAGTTTTGCTAATCAGGGTTTCCACTATACATCGTGAGTTCGTTCGTTATCTTTCTTGTTGTTTTTAATTCGCTGCATCTTTTGTGGGAACAAAGCTTTTGTTCCCTCAAACGTAACTCTAACAATCCAACACGGTCCTTATCTAGTATGTTAAAATATGAAATTATAGGCATGATTAGTTGTTTTAAATTCAATTATGTTTAGGTTAAGTGGAAGCCATACGGCCCGATTGACTTCAATGACGGGATGTTTGCTTCATCGCGATTCCATGGAGTCATATCCTATTTGTGGGTCACCGAGCCTTACATGCCGGATCGAGCAGCTAGGCAGTTTGGGCGTGCACAACAGTGTCCAAGATCGCCGATTGTGCCAATTAGGGCATGGAGGGGCACGAAGATTAGCAACTACACGGTGGAATACGATAGAGCCCAATTTGCATGGGATGCCCGCAATCAACATTCCATTAGCCTACAAGCTATGGGCCCTCCAGTCGTTCAACCCCACCAGTGTAGCGGTGATTACATGCAGTGGTACCTCCAGCATACACATCCATTCCTCATCCCTCCAGAGGGTGATCACGCTCAGCAGCGGGTAAGAAATTGAATAATTATATCTTGTTTAATTTCGTGTACAAACTATTTATTAATCGTATTCACTTATCTTGTGTGCAGTGCATCGAGGGTTGCTACGAACGTCTGAATCCATATCGCGATCACCAACATGAAGATCAGCAATGTGAAGACGTAGCCGAGGCGTTACGGCAATCATTGGAGCAAATGTATCCCTTCCTTCCAAACCATTAAACTTTGCATTAGGGCAATAATGAATTTTATGACTTCTATTTGATTGTTTGTTATGACTTTTTTGGATTAAGATGTCTTCATTTTGTATTGTGTATGAGACCGTATTTTAATTCACGTGAAGCTAACGAACTAGATGACGTAATTATGTGTAAACCGCCATCACGATACACAGTAGATCATACAGACCGTGCCTTCCTCCAGAGAGCCAGAAATCGAGTTCTGGGACACCACACGATTTGTGACAAACCGTGCCACAAACCGTGCGGCCTTACAGTGGCCAAATCTGGCCTCTGTTCTATTCTGCACGGTTGTGGTCCATGGTGCACGGTTTGTCACAAACCGTGCACACCCTTAGGACCCCAAAAATCACCCTCACGGTGCCCGCCTCTTAAACCCCGACACGTTTCGTAACTCCGAGTCCGAAACCACGCACACGTTTCGTAACTTCTGTAAAATTGAAACTTGTGAAAAATAAGAAAAATTGAACCTATTTGTATGATCTACTGAGGGATGAGGAAAACATGTGTATTTCACCAACAACTCATAAATACAACGAACATCAAATTCATTGCATCATAATTCATACATATCAGTCATTACATAAATCGATCGTTTCAACTTTCTTCTTTCCTCTTGGCTTCTTTGGGGCGGCTGCTTGGTACTCCATCAATCGATCATAGATTTGATCTACCAAATCACCCGCAGACGGGTCATGATTTCTCACCCATGGCCCGTAAAGATGCGGCAAGGGCGAGGTTTCGGCAAGGCCAATCTACATCAAAGTCAATGCATCATACATATGTTTTAACATAAGATAGTTTCAACTTATTTGATTGTATTAACGTACCGCAATGAAATGTTGCTCTTCCTCGACATGGCAAATGCATATCGTCTTCAACTTCTCGCCAACCGCTTGGTTTGGCTTCGCCCTCATAGGCATGTATGTCGTTCCCACACCAGCACCGACGGAGACGAACACACAGTTGAATGCAGTTGCCACCAAACATCCCATATCCAGGAGGTCCAACCACGTCTCCCATGGGGCAGGCATGTTGGGCGAAGGAAACCATGCAAGCTTCGCCTCCATTTCCTCAAGTGTCATCGTAGACATCCAAATTGGCGCGAATAGCTCATACTCTTGTTTCAACGTAGCGATCATGGTACATCGAACATAAGCCCACTGCTCTTGTCTTAAACCCAGACCATGCGCAATTGCTCTGTACCCGCAGTTTCCATCACCCATTATTTCCCACCATCCTCCCACGTGTGGTTTCATACACTTGGGAAACTGGGTAATATATCGCTTAGGATTATTGATCAATGATGTGTGACCCGAAGGCATAGTTGAAGCCTTCTTTGGTGGTCTTCCTTTTTGCTTCTTCGGAGGTGTTCCCTCCATCTGTTGGTCAGTGTACTCCCATGATGACGGTTGTCCTTTGGTGGGAATGTTTAGAGCTCCTTGAGGCCGACCCTTATGCCTAACTTTAGCTGGCTCTTGTAGAGTAGTCCGCTCTAGATGTGCTATACTTGTTAGTGCAGAGACAACTCTTTATTGATCATGCACTGGCAATGTGGGGAAGACGCTTGCAGCAAATTATTCAAGCAATGACCTATTCACTCTACATTCTCTGGCTTCTCCTTCTTCTTCTGTCCGCACTTCTGACAAGGTCAATTGCCTCCAGAACGGATGCAATGAGCTAGGTTCAATTGGTTCCTGGTTCATCACATTCCGCGCCATGTCATGCACGCAAAGCAAGCCATCTCTGACCCTTATCTGGCATCTACATATAGTGTTCCACAATGGAGCTTCGCCTTTCTTGTATTCCTCAATCAACTGAGCTAGTGCAATCACAGAGACCTTGTAGTACAGCTTGCAGAAAAGATGTGCATTTGTTATCAGCGTAAATCTCTTTTCTATGCTCTCATTCAGTGCCCCCCTTATCTCACCAATGTGAGTGCGCAACCGTGCATCATATTGATCGAATACAGTGCAAAGGTTGCCATCATTGCTAGTGAAGAAGATTTTAAGACTGGAATGAGCCCCTTCAACCCTGTATTACAATCAAGAATCCGAAATCAGTATGTTGTTGTAAAAGTCTAAGTTCAAATAACCAGTTAAATTTAAAAACATAATGCACAAACCTGTTAGTTGTGGTAGTTCCGAGAGTGAACATTGTATCTGTCCATACGGAGACGATTCTTTCCTTGTACGGGTCAAGCCAGTTTTTTTGTACGTACTGGAGACATTTTGGAGATTTCCTCCAATCATACTGAATCTTCTTCAGTGTTGCTTCATACCCTTCTATGGTCGTTTCCTTGAAGAGTTTCATGCAGTCGTTGAAAAACGTTGTGCCTCTAAACTTGTCCATGGCCTTCTTCGCGAAGTCTTCAATATTCTTCCTCACATGCCGCCTACATAGAAGGAATTTTGCTTCTGGAAACTGCTTCTCTAAGGTGTTCATCAACGCTTTCTCCCGATCAGTGACCAAACATGTGGGTGCTCGTTGCACCTTGACAAACATTTTTGACAGTTGTTCTATGGCCCACTTGTAACTCTTTTCGTCCTCATGCTCCAGAAACGCCTCGGCAATATTGTAGTTTTTCCAAACAGATGTGATGCGGACAATTTCAAGGAAGGGCAAATTGTAACTGCACACATAATGATATGTTATGGCATGCTAATGATCACATGAACAAGTGAAGAATATAATAGATATGTGTATTACTAACCAGTTAGTTGCGTATGTAGAGTCCAGCAACACAATGTACGGAAATGCCTTCAGCAGCGACAACTGGTTTAGGCTTGCGAAGAAGATATATGTTATCTTGTTGGTCTCCTTATTGAATCTATGCTCCATAAAGTATCCCTTCTCATTGCACTCATAGAATAACTGTTGCACAACTGTTCTTCCTTCCATGCCCTTCTTTCGTATCTCATGCATGATGTTGTACACTTGCTTCATCTTGGTCAAGTTTCCTGGGGACGACCTGATTGTAGTACGAATCTTTTGAGGCTTGCAATGATTGACTGTCATCACCCTAATAATCTCCTTCTATTCAGCGTTTGGTCGCCCAGCTAATGCATGACCATATAAATTCTCTTTTATCACATGATTGTGAGTTCCATGTTGTACACTGATCTTCCATGATCCCTTCGGCCCTTCTTTCAGCCTCAACATGAAGGGACACTCACACTTCTTTGACCTTGTGATGTCTCTCACTTGGTCAGCTTATTTAGGCACGTTTTGTCCATGCTTGTCGCACGGTAACCAAGTCCCCCTAAGGGTTGTATACGTGGAAGGTTTATTCCTCCACATTTTGATGCAGAATTTGTGATACATAGCAGTCTCCCGCGCCCACATAAATGCTTCTTCTCTGGACTCCCAGATTTGATCAATTGTGAAGAACTTTGAAAAATCAGCAGAGACGAAAACATCCTCTTCTGGTAGTACACTAAACTGAGGCTGTGTGTGTAGGGATGGAAAGCAAAATTGTGGGGTAGCATGAGATAAAGATGTTTCTGGAGGCATAACACTATAGTCAAACGATCAAAGTGAGAAGGATGGTATCTCATATGGTGTTTTACACTCAGATGGGGTGTTCCATTCCGGCAGCGGTTGATGAGGTGTTTCCCAAATAGAAAATGTTTTTTGTGGGGTGCTCCAGTCATCGAGGAAAATATTGTTTAACCCCTCGTACAAATAATAGTTCGCCTGCATACACATGGAATCATCTCATCAAGTAGTGAACTAATTATCAACTGTGAAACCATAATTCTCTTTAAGAAAGCAGATTCTGCTAAATGGCACGGTTTGTGACAAACCGTGCACTAAACCGTGCCATTTTACAGAAGGGACATAAACAGCCAGATACTAGTTGTGTTTCACACGTTACGTGTGAAACAGCTCCACGCGTAACGTGTGAAACATCACCACACGTAACGTGTGAACCCTAAACCATCTGGCACATGTTCCACACGTTACGTGTGGAGATGTTTCACACTTAACGTGTGGAACATCCCCACACATAACGTGTTAAACTGTTCTTCAATGTAACGAACATATCCTTTTCTTACACATGTATCCCTCAAAATGTATTAGATTAAATGAGAATTGTCAAGTTCAAAACTTACAAAATCTAGCATGTGAAACTTGCCCTAAACAACAAATATTATGTTTAGTTTTCTAAAACCTAAACAACTAAAGCTCAAAACTTTGAACATGTCCAAAACAAAAAATGAGAACTTTAACTTTAAATAACGGAAATTACCTCATTCGGATGTGGATCCTCTTCGACGTTGTTGTTCCAATAATAATTGTTGTTCATGTTGTCCATTTTTTTTACAAAAAATGAGAGTGTAAAACACAAATTTTTTATTGTTTGAAATGAAGTATTAAGCTCGAAATTGTGGTTAGCCGGTGAAGATGAAGAAGAGGGGTCCATTAATTCAGTTAGGTGGGCACAAGACGGGTAATTCAATGCGTTTTACAATAGACGAAACCACACGTTACGTGTGGAATTCTTCCACACGTAACGTGTGGGCCTCTAATACACGTTACGTGTGAATTCTTTCACACGTAACGTGTTGCTTCTTTTCCCCTTAAGGGTTTAGGTTTAGGGTTTAGGGTCGGAGTTTACTATTTAGGGTTTTAGTATTTAGTATTTAGTATTTATGATTTAAGGGTTTTAGAAACAGCTCCACACGTAACGTTGCTTCTTCTAGGTTGATTATTTTGTATTGTTTTTTTTATAAAGATTAGATAAAAGTTGGGTAACAAAATGGGGGTAACCCTCCCCTAATGCCTATTTAGAAACAATAGTATGATTCATACACAACATTATAACATGATTCATACACAACTTTGAAACACAAATAAATACTAAAAATAAACAATAATATGATTCATACACAACATTATAATATACCAAAAACACCACACGTAACGTGTCAATCAGCTCCACACATAACGTTCAGCGCATAACTACACGTAACGTGTGGATGCTAACCACACGTAACGTGTGGAGCCTAACCACACGTAACGTGTGGAGCCTATGCGCTGAAAGACAATTTTCCCTATGCGCCGAAAAGTAATCGAGTTTAGATAAGACGAGTATACCGTACGAGAACTGGTCTGCGTCCCATCTCATCCTCGTTATCCCTATTTATTTCTTCATTGTATTTTCATGACCGGGATTTTTTACAGGTTTCAACCAATCTCCTCCCTATGAATATCTCTAATTACAAAGTATTGAAGGAATTGTGTCCTTTAATCAAAGGTATAATTACCGAACATGGAATATGACAATTAATGGAGATTTACAATCCGAGAATTTTAGGGGTTGTAGTGCTTTGCTAGAAGCCAACTACGATCAATGGGCTTAATCGGGTTAGGCCCATGGCTATAATAACCGGGTCCTATGAGGTCACACACATAAAGTTATCGGGCTGGATCAAACCGAACAGAAAGCCCATGTTGGACATGGAGATTTCGGCCCATTGGCTTTAATTGGGAGATTGGCTTTATTATTAATGGATAAGAACTACCATGAATAATTACTAGATAATGAGATATCTTATTAGAAGATATATGAAAACAATATAAAGATATATGAAAACAATATAAAGATCTTATATATGTAATTGTTTCTTATTGGAAAGAGACAACTTCCTCCTCTCCTTTGTACATACTACCACCTACAAGCAAGAAGCCAAGTTTGACTTCTTCGTTCGTCGTTCTAGCAGACGAGACCGAAGGCGATCCAGGTTCCAGACTTGTGTGGACCAAGTAGAGAAGCCACACTTGGGGTTTTCGATCTCCGCTGAAATCCTGCAGGAACGTTTCAGACTCGCATCAAACGGTATGTAACTCTACCTCTAATTAATTCATATTGATTCATGCATGAGATCCTTGTTAGATGCTAGAAAATAGTTTTCTGAAATTCCGCTTATACGCATCTAATCCCAATAGTGGTATCATGAGCCTCTTGCATAAATTGATAGGATCAAAATATTAAAAGAGTTAATTTTGATGCATGTCTTGATTCAAATTAAGTGGTAAATTGATATATAGGTTAATTTGCATGATTAAAATTCTGATTTTAATTGATTGGATTAGTAAAGTTGTAGAACTTTATGAACAAATATGCATGTAAAATTGTTCTACCCATACTTGATTCATATGATTTAATTATGCAAGAGATATGATTTTTTGGCATGTTTTAAATCATTAGATGAAGATTTTGATTTTCATAAGATGGATCAATCACCCAAATTCTGTTTTATTTTTAATTTTATTATTTTGAATTTTATGAAATTGTTTCATACAAAAAAAAACAGAACCGAACCGAACCGGATTCGATCCAGTTCAGGCATGCACCCCGGCTCATGGGGATGAGCCCAGCGGACCACGGTTCTGCACAATGCAGAATCGTGGCCTGTGCGTGGTGCGGTCTGGCGCGCATGGGCTCGGTTGGCTCAGACCGCGACTGGGTGCGTTGGGTAGAGCTAGCCACGGTTCATGTGAAATACCCCGTTATAAAAGAAAAAAGAAAAGGGAAAAAAGGGAGGTAAATAAATCAAAAGTCAGTAAAGGGGAGGGCAACCCTCATCTGCTTCCTGTTGGGAGAGCACAGCGAAGAGAGAGAGAGAGAGTTTAACTCTGCCCTTCCTCCGTCCGCAGTTGTTCTTCCCGCCGGTGGGCACGACCGCGACTGCCACCACCACCACCTCATTTCCCTCTACGAGGAGCCGCGAGCTGCTGTTGTGCGAGACTGCGTGTTGCTGTGTTCTGCTGTTGTTGTTGTTGCATTTGTCGGCGACGAAGAGCCAGTCCCGGCGGCGACAGCTCGGTGGACGACGAGGTAATTGTGGGAGGGGGGGGTTTCTTGGATCTGATTTTGGGGCACCAGATAATTGTTGTTGAACTGCTGTTATTGACAGAATAGGGTTTGAGCAGTATTAGACTGAATTACAAAGGAGCTAAATCAGTGGTTACGTGATTGTTAAAATTTTTGCAGATCTGGTTCAGTATTGAAGGGAATTTTTGACAGATTTTGGATGCTTGGATAGAACTGAATTTTTGGCCAAGTTCGGTTGGAAAATTCGGGAAGTGGACAGCCAGAACTGTATTCAGCTGAAATGGGTAAGTAAAGGTTGGATGTTTGGTTTCAATTTTGAAGAGTTTATGCACTGAGATTGACTGTTATTAGACTAAATTAAGGGCTAAATTTGGAGGTTGCAAGCAATGGCATGATATGTGTTAATTTAACGGAGGAAATTGTTCGGTTTGTCGTCGCAGGTTCGTTCGGGTTTGGTTGGCGAAGTTGGTGAAATTCTAGGATCTTTAACATTAAGTTTAAGGCAAGACGATTCTTGCTCTTTCTTCTTACCTATCTCTCTAAATAATTATTTTCATATATTGTCATTTTCAGTAATGATTTATGCACTCGTCCGTTAATTTGATCTAGAATTGTAGGCGTAGAATTAAATGGTTGAATGTGCGGATATTGGTTTTGTTGTTGGGTATTGGTTGGTGTTGGCTATTGGTTTTGTTGTCGGATATTGGTTGTTTGCTTGGTTATTGGTTTTGTTGTTGGGTATTGGTTGTTGTTGGCTATTGGTTTTGTTGTCGGATATTGGTTGTTTGCTTGGTTATTGGTTTTGTTGTTGGATATTGATTGTTGGTTGGTTATTGGTTTTGTTGTTGGGTATTGGTTGTTGTTGGCTATTGGTTTTGTTGTCGGATATTGGTTGTTTGCTTGGTTATTGGTTTTGTTGTTAGATATTGGTTGTTTGTTGGTTATTGGTTTTGTTGTTGATTTATGTTGGATCATTATGCGGTTGTTGTTGGTTGTAGTTAGTTGTCGCTGTTGGTTGTTGTTAGTTGTGACTGTGGGTTATTGTTGGCCATTGGTTGTAGCTATCGGTGGCCGTTGATTGTCAGTTAGTTGTTGGTTGTTGTTGGTTGATTGTTTGTTTCAGTTATAAGGAGGGCATGACTCCTTATAGCTGGGTCGGGGTGATGATCGCCTCACCTGACCACGTGAGGGTGTGACCTTACGTTGGTTCAAGGCCACAATTGGATGGTGAGTGTCCCATCTTTAGTCTATCCATGGATAGTATGGTTACTTAGGGTGATGATCGTCTCACCCGTGTATATGGATAGTATGGTTACTTAGAGTGATGATCGTCTCACCCGTGTATATGGATAGTATGGTTACTTAGGGTGATGATCGTCTCACCCGTGTATATGAATAGTATGGTTACTTAGGGTGATAATCGTCTCACCCGTGTATAGGATAGTATGGTTACTTAGGGTGATGATCGTCTCACCCGTGTATATGATAGTATGGTTACTTAGGGTGATGATCGTCTCACCCGTGTATATGATAGTAATTACTTAGGGTGATGATAGTCTCACCCATGTATATGTTCGTATGATTATCTAGGGTGATGATAGTCTCACTCGTTTATACTCGCAGTGTGGTTGAGATTGGATTGAATGTGTTTAGCATATTGAAGAGTTGGATAGGAATGGTTAAGTAATGGTTAGGTGATAGTAATAGTATATATATTTTGATGTGTTGTCAATTGGCGTTGGTTGGATGGTATGATAATTCTTTCCTATGTTCTACTGTTTTTGCTTGATGATTCTTGCTAGTCTTTCATTAGACTAACCAACCTCGGTTTATGTTTCTGTGGTTAGTTGGTGTATCGGGTCCACCAGTCAACTAGTCTTTGCAGGTTCGGCAACAACAAGGGGGTTCTTGATCACAGATTCGTCTTCACAGTTAAAGATTTAGTTTTTGCATCGGATTTGAAAATGTTGTATTAACTACCTGTTGTTTTGGATATAAATTGATATAATGAACATGATGCAAGGTTTAAATGTTGTTTCAAACCTGAAACATGGATTTTGATGTTGATAACTTTTGTATATTTGGAAGCGTTTTAGGTTTCTCCTTCTTAAAATCGCCTTGTAGACTTTCGGGCCTACGTCACTGTGACACCTCTGGCTTGGGGTGTTACATCATGAACCGCCGGTTCAAGGGAACCTTGAACCGGAAACCTGAATTGGCTACCCCCCGGAACCGGCGGTCCGGTTCCGGTTTAGGTTCGGCCGGTTTTTTGCCGGTTCGAAACCCGGTTCCGATTCAGAACCCGGTTCGAAAAAATTAAAAATTAAAAACATTTTTTTTAAAGGGATTGAACTTAATAGATTATAATTATTTAATTTTTTTTTACTGTGTTTATGGTTTTTGTAGCTTTTTTAAGATTTAATCATTTAAAGAGTAATGTAGGATATAAGACTCTAGGTTAGGGTGTATAGTTTAGGGTTAAGGGTTTATATTTTAAGGTTTTGTATTGTTTATGGTTTATGGTTAGGTTTTATTTTAAATTTAATTATTTCAAGGTTTTTAATGTGTTTATGTTTTTTATAGCTTTTTTAAGATTTAATCATTTAAAGAGTAATGTAGGATATAAGACTCAAGGTTAGGGTGTATAGTTTAGAGTTAAGGGTTTGTATTTTAAGGTTTTGTAATGTTTATGATTTATGGTTAGGTTTTATTTTAAATTTAATTATTTGAACAATTTTAATGTGTTTATGTTTTTTGTAGCTTTAATAAGATTTAATCATTTAAAGCGTAATGTAGGATATAAGACTCTAGGTTAGGGTGTATAGTTTAGGATTAAGGGTTTGTATTTTAAGGTTTTGTATTGTTTATTGTTTATGGTTTATGGTTAGGTTTTATTTTAAATTTAATTATTTCAATGTTTTTAATGTGTTTATGTTTTTTGTAGCTTTTTTAAGATTTAATCATTTAAAGAGTAATATAGGATATAATACTCTAGGTTAGGGTGTATAGTTTAGGGTTAAGGTTCGTATTTTAAGGTTTTGTATTGTTTATGATTTATGGTTAGGTTTTATTTTAAATTTAATTATTTGAACATTTTTAATGTGTTTATGTTTTTTGTAGTTTTAATAAGATTTAATCATTTACAGAGTAATATAGGATGTAAGACTCTAGGTTAGGGTGTATAGTTTAGGGTTAAGGGTTTGTATTTTAAGGTTTTGAATTGTTTATGGTTAGGTTTTATTTTAAATTTAATTATTTCAACGTTTTTAATGTGTTTATGTTTTTTGTAGCTTTAATAAGATTTAATCATTTAAAGCGTAATGTAGGATATAAGACTCTAGGTTAGAGTGTATAGTTTAGGGTTAAGGGTTTGTATTTTAAGGTTTTGTATTGTTTATGGTTAGGTTTTATTTTAAATTTAATTATTTTAACGTTTTTAATGTGTTTATGTTTTTTGTATCTTTTTTAAGATTTAATCATTTAAAGTGTAATGTAGGATATAATA
This sequence comes from Rheum nobile, assembly GCA_027886185.1. NCBI lineage: Eukaryota > Viridiplantae > Streptophyta > Magnoliopsida > Caryophyllales > Polygonaceae > Rheum > Rheum nobile. The sequence continues at coordinate 1,829,225 of WOAB01000322.1, forward strand.
CTCTAGGTTAGGGTGTATAGTTTAGGGTTAAGAATTTGTATTTTAATGTTTTGTATTGTTTATGGTTAGGTTTTATTTTAAATTTAATTATTTGAACATTTTTAATGTGTTTATGTTTTTTGTAGATTTAATAAGATTTAATCATTTACAGAGTAATGTAGGATATAAGACTCTAGGTTAGGGTGTATAGTTTAGGGTTAGTATTTTAAGGTTTTGTATTGTTTATTGTTAGGTTTTATTTTAAATTTAATTATTTCAACGTTTTTAATGTGTTTATGTTTTTTGTAGCTTTAATAAGATTTAATCATTTAAAGAGTAATATAGGATATAAGACTCTAGGTTAGGGTGTATAGTTTAGGGTTAAGGGTTAGTATTTTAAGGTTTTGTATTGTTTATGGTTAGGTTTTATTTTAAATTTAATTATTTCAACGTTTTTAATGTGTTTATGTTTTTTGTAGCTTTAATAAGATTTAATCATTTAAAGAGTAATGTGGGATATAAGACTCTAGGTTAGGGTGTATAGTTTAGGGTTACGGGTTTGTATTTTAAGGTTTTGTATTGTTTATGGTTTATGGTTAGGTTTTATTTTAAATTTAATTATTTCAACGTTTTTAATGTCTTTGTGTTTTTTGTATCTTTTTTAAGATTTAATCATTTAAAGAGTAATGTAGGATATAATAATCTAGGTTAGGGTATATAGTTTAGGGTTAAGGGTTTGTATTTTAAGGTTTTGTATTTTTTATGGTTTTTGGTTAGGTTTTATTTTAAATTTAATTATTTGAACATTTTTAATGTGTTTATGATTTTTGTAGCTTTAATAAGATTTAATCATTTACAAAGTAATGTAGGATATAAGACTCTAGGTTAGGGTGTATAGTTTAGGGTTAAGGGTTAGTATTTTAAGGTTTTGTATTGTTTATGGTTAGGTTTTATTTTAAATTTAATTATTTCAACGTTTTTAATGTGTTTATGTTTTTTGTAGCTTTAATAAGATTTAATCATTTAAAGAGTAATGTAGGATATAAGACTCTAGGTTAGGGTGTATAGTTTAGGGTTAAGGGTTAATATTTTAAGGTTTTGTATTGTTTATGGTTTATGGTTAGGTTTTATTTTAAATTTAATTATTTTAACGTTTTTAATGTGTTTATGTTTTTTGTAGCTTTTTTAAGATTTAATCATTTAAAGAGTAATGTAGGATATAAGACTCTAGGTTAGGGTGTATAGTTTAGGGTTAAGGGTTTGTATTTTAAGGTTTTGTATTGTTTATGGTTTATGGTTAGGTTTTATTTTAAATTTAATTATTTGAACATTTTTAATGTGTTTATGTTTTTTGTAGCTTTAATAAGATTTAATCATTTACAGAGTAATGTAGGATATAAGACTTTAGGTTAGGGTGTATAGTTTAGGGTTAAGAGTTTGTATTTTAAGGTTTTGCATTCTTTATGGTTTATGGTTAGGTTTTATTTTAAATTTAATTATTTCAACGTTTTTAAATTGTTTATGGTTTTTGTAGCTTTTTTAAGATTTAATCATTTAAAGAGTAATGTAGGATATAAGACTCTAGGTTAGGGTGTATAGTTTAGGGTTAAGGGTTTGTATTTTAAGGTTTTGTATTGTTTATGGTTTATGGTTAGGTTTTATTTTAAATTTAATTATTTCAACGTTTTTAATGTGTTTATGTATTTTGTATCTTTTTTAAGATTTAATCATTTAAAGAGTAATGTAGGATATAATACTCTAGGTTAGGGTGTATAGTTTAGGGTTAAGGGTTTGTATTTTAAGGTTTTGTATTGTTTATGGTTTACGGTTAGGTTTTATTTTAAATTTAATTATTTCAACGTTTTTAATGTGTTTATGTTTTTTGTATCTTTTTTAAGATTTAATCATTTAAAGAGTAATGTAGGATATAATACTCTAGGTTAGGGTGTATAGTTTAGGGTTAAGGGTTTGTATTTTAAGGTTTTGTATTGTTTATGGTTTATGGTTAGGTTTTATTTTAAATTTAATTATTTGAACATTTTTAATGTATTTATGTTTTTTGTAGCTTTAATAAGATTTAATCATTTAAAGAGTAATGTAGGATATAAGACTCTAGGTTAGGGTGTATAGTTTAGGGTTAAGGGTTTGTATTTTAAGGTTTTGTATTGTTTATGGTTTATGGTTAGGTTTTATTTTAAATTTAATTATTTGAACATTTTTAATGTTTTTATGTTTTTTGTAGCTTTAATAAGATTTAATCATTTACAGAGTAATGTAGGATATAAGACTCTAGGTTAGGGTGTATAGTTTAGGGTTAGTATTTTAAGGTTTTGTATTGTTTATGGTTAGGTTTTATTTTAAATTTAATTATTTCAACGTTTTTAATGTGTTTATGTTTTTTGTAGCTTTAATAAGATTTAATCATTTAAAGAGTAATGTAGGATATAAGACACTAGGTTAGGGTGTATAGTTTAGGGTTAAGGGTTAATATTTTAAGGTTTTGTATTGTTTATGGTTTATGGTTAGGTTTTATTTTAAATTTAATTATTTTAACGTTTTTAATGTGTTTATGTTTTTTGTAGCTTTAATAAGATTTAATCATTTAAAGAGTAATGTAGGATATAAGACTCTAGGTTAGGGTGTATTGTTTAGGGTTAAGGGTTAGTGTTTTAAGGTTTTGTATTGTTTATGTTTTATGGTTAGGTTTTATTTTAAATTTAATTATTTTAACGTTTTTAATGTGTTTATGTTTTTTGTAGCTTTTTTAAGATTTAATCATTTAAAGAGTAATGTAGGATATAAGACTCTAGGTTAGGGTGTATAGTTTAGGGTTAAGGGTTTGTATTTTAAGGTTTTGTATTGTTTATGGTTTATGGTTAGGTTTTATTTTAAATTTAATTATTTGAACATTTTTAATGTGTTTATGTTTTTTGTAGCTTTAATAAGATTTAATCATTTACAGAGTAATGTAGGATATAAGACTTTAGGTTAGGGTGTATAGTTTAGGGTTAAGAGTTTGTATTTTAAGGTTTTGTATTCTTTATGGTTTATGGTTAGGTTTTATTTTAAATTTAATTATTTCAACGTTTTTAATGTGTTTATGGTTTTTGTAGCTTTTTTAAGATTTAATCATTTAAAGAGTAATGTAGGATATAAGACTCTAGGTTAGGGTGTATAGTTTAGGGTTAAGGGTTTGTATTTTAAGGTTTTGTATTGTTTATGGTTTATGGTTAGGTTTTATTTTAAATTTAATTATTTCAACATTTTTAATGTGTTTATGTTTTTTGTATCTTTTTTAAGATTTAATCATTTAAAGAGTAATGTAGGATATAATACTCTAGGTTAGGGTGTATAGTTTAGGGTTAAGGGTTTGTATTTTAAGGTTTTGTATTGTTTATGGTTTATGGTTAGGTTTTATTTTAAATTTAATTATTTCAACGTTTTTAATGTGTTTATGTTTTTTGTATCTTTTTTAAGATTTAATCATTTAAAGAGTAATGTAGGATATAATACTCTAGGTTAGGGTGTATAGTTTAGGGTTAAGGGTTTGTATTTTAAGGTTTTGTATTGTTTATGGTTTATGGTTAGGTTTTATTTTAAATTTAATTATTTGAACATTTTTAATGTATTTATGTTTTTTGTAGCTTTAATAAGATTTAATCATTTAAAGAGTAATGTAGGATATAAGACTCTAGGTTAGGGTGTATAGTTTAGGGTTAAGGGTTTGTATTTTAAGGTTTTGTATTGTTTATGGTTAGGTTTTATTTTAAATTTAATTATTTGAACATTTTTAATGTTTTTATGTTTTTTGTAGCTTTAATAAGATTTAATCATTTACAGAGTAATGTAGGATATAAGACTCTAGGTTAGGGTGTATAGTTTAGGGTTAGTATTTTAAGGTTTTGTATTGTTTATGGTTAGGTTTTATTTTAAATTTAATTATTTCAACGTTTTTAATGTGTTTATGTTTTTTGTAGCTTTAATAAGATTTAATCATTTAAAGAGTAATGTAGGATATAAGACTCTAGGTTAGGGTGTATAGTTTAGGGTTAAGGGTTAATATTTTAAGGTTTTGTATTGTTTATGGTTAGGTTTTATTTTAAATTTAATTATTTTAACGTTTTTAATGTGTTTATGTTTTTTGTAGCTTTAATAAGATTTAATCATTTAAAGAGTAATGTAGGATATAAGACTCTAGGTTAGGGTGTATTGTTTAGGGTTAAGGGTTAGTGTTTTAAGGTTTTGTATTGTTTATGGTTTATGGTTAGGTTTTATTTTAAATTTAATTATTTTAACGTTTTTAATGTGTTTATGTTTTTTGTAGCTTTTTTAAGATTTAATCATTTAAAGAGTAATGTAGGATATAAGACTCTAGGTTAGGGTGTATAGTTTAGGGTTAAGGGTTTGTATTTTAAGGTTTTGTATTGTTTATGGTTTATGGTTAGGTTTTATTTTAAATTTAATTATTTGAACATTTTTAATGTATTTATGTTTTTTGTAGCTTTAATAAGATTTAATCATTTAAAGAGTAATGTAGGATATAAGACTCTAGGTTAGGGTGTATAGTTTAGGGTTAAGGGTTTGTATTTTAAGGTTTTGTATTGTTTATGGTTTATGGTTAGGTTTTATTTTAAATTTAATTATTTGAACATTTTTAATGTGTTTATGTTTTTTGTAGCTTTAATAAGATTTAATCATTTACAGAGTAATGTAGGATATAAGACTCTAGGTTAGGGTGTATAGTTTAGGGTTAGTATTTTAAGGTTTTGTATTGTTTATGGTTATGGTAGTTTTATTTTAAATTTAATTATTTCAACGTTTTTAATGTGTTTATGTTTTTTGTAGCTTTAATAAGATTTAATCATTTAAAGAGTAATGTAGGATATAAGACTCTAGGTTAGGGTGTATAGTTTAGGGTTAAGGGTTAGTATTTTAAGGTTTTGTATTGTTTATGGTTTATGGTTAGGTTTTATTTTAAATTTAATTATTTTAACGTTTTTAATGTGTTTATGTTTTTTGTAGCTTTTTAAGATTTAATCATTTAAAGAGTAATGTAGGATATAAGACTCTAGGTTAGGGTGTATAGTTTAGGGTTAAGGGTTTGTATTTTAAGGTTTTGTATTGTTTATGGTTTATGGTTAGGTTTTATTTTAAATTTAATTATTTGAACATTTTTAATGTTTTATGTTTTTTGTAGCTTTAATAAGATTTAATCATTTAAAGAGTAATGTAGGATATAAGACTCTAGGTTAGGGTGTATAGTTTAGGGTTAAGGGTTTGTATTTTAAGGTTTTGTATTGTTTATGGTTAGGTTTTATTTTAAATTTAATTATTTCAACGTTTTTAATGTGTTTATGTTTTTTGTAGCTTTAATAAGATTTAATCATTTAAAGAGTAATGTAGGATATAAGACTCTAGGTTAGGGTGTATAGTTTAGGGTTAAGGGTTAGTATTTTAAGGTTTTGTATTGTTTATGGTTTATGGTTAGGTTTTATTTTAAATTTAATTATTTTAACGTTTTTAATGTGTTTATGTTTTTTGTAGCTTTTTTAAGATTTAATCATTTAAAGAGTAATGTAGGATATAAGACTCTAGGTTAGGGTGTATAGTTTAGGGTTAAGGGTTTGTATTTTAAGGTTTTGTATTGTTTATGGTTAGGTTTTATTTTAAATTTAATTATTTGAACATTTTTAATGTGTTTATGTTTTTTGTAGCTTTAATAAGATTTAATCATTTAAAGAGTAATGTAGGATATAAGACTCTAGGTTAGGGTGTATAGTTTAGGGTTAAGGGTTTGTATTTTAAGGTTTTGTATTGTTTATGGTTAGGTTTTATTTTAAATTTAATTATTTGAACATTTTTAATGTTTTTATGTTTTTTGTAGCTTTAATAAGATTTAATCATTTACAGAGTAATGTAGGATATAAGACTCTAGGTTAGGGTGTATAGTTTAGGGTTAGTATTTTAAGGTTTTGTATTGTTTATGGTTAGGTTTTATTTTAAATTTAATTATTTCAACGTTTTTAATGTGTTTATGTTTTTTGTAGCTTTAATAAGATTTAATCATTTAAAGAGTAATGTAGGATATAA